>CM045445.1:985256-1609491 GCA_024666655.1 Dascyllus trimaculatus | reverse complement strand
AAAAGTCAATCATAGCCATGCTCTAAACCAAACAGGAAGTGACATATCTTGCGTTTACTGTGAAAAATCTGTGATGAACTCCTCCTAGGGGGTAAGTCTTAGAGACCTGAAATTTGGTCTGTACATACAACTGACCTTCCTGATGAAAAGTCATCAAAGTCTTCTATGTCGGTCAAAGGGTGTGGCCATGGCAGCCCCCCCGAATTACTGATCCTTCGCCATGCAACAGGAAGTGCAGGTCTAACTCTCTGAACATGCTCCAATCTGAATGAAACTTTACATGTAGGATCACAGACCTGCGTTGATGTCATCCATATGATAATATTCACTCACAGTCATAGCGCCACCTTGTGGCAACAGGATTTTTGCTTTTTTAATACTTTTATGTACTGTTGTCAACCCGTTGTCCAGATTCACCTCAGACCTTCTGACATAAGCCTGAACACATTGATGATGAATCACAGAGACAATGGTGACGTGTCATCGAAGGGCGTGTCTGTGGCACCGTGGCGAATTTTGATGTTTCGCCATGAAAATTCAAGGGTCTATATCTCAGCTGAACAAGAACCTATCTGCTCCAAACTTCACATTCAGAATGTCATGTACAGTCTGAAAACATCCACACTAAAAAATTTTGAAATAGTCATAGCGCCACCAACTGGCAACAGGATGTTTTGGAATTACATTTGCCCATCCCATTGCCCTAAACTTGGTCAAATAATTCTGAAAATTGGTGTGATGACTCTTCACACCATGATCATGGCACAGTGTGAAGACTTTGCCATTTCATGAAATGCTGTTGCCGTGGCAACGCAAAGTTGATATGAAAACAACCTGCCTTTGACAGCATTACAATTATCCAAACATCACCAAAATTTGCACACACATCACCACCAGCTGAAGGAAGAAAACTGTATGCATCTCAGCACAGCACGTGTTATAGCGCCCCCTACAGCATTTTTAACAAACAGCCCCTGCAGTACATTTAACCTACGTCCACAAAATTTGGGGGACATATAGAACACATCAGGACGCACAAAAAATCCTCTTGGAGCCACGCCCTAAACCCAACAGGAAGTACGCCATTTTGAATTAATTGGACAAATTTGGACGAATGTTGTTCATTTTTGAGAACTATCTCCTCCTAGGGGATAAGTCATGCAGACCTCAAATTTTACCAGTATATACACCAGGACATTATGATCAAAAGTTATAAAAAGCTTCCTCCAATGTCAAAGGGCGTGGCCATAGCAACCCCCTGAAGTTTGATGCTTCGCCATGAAACATCAACTGCTGTGTAAATATCCTCTGCTTGCTCCAATCTGCCTCAAACTTTGCATGTTTAATCACACTCCTGCCCTGACTACATCCATGTGCCAAAATACATTCACAGCTCTTGGCATAGCGCCCCCTGCAGCATTTTAAAAAATGGCCCACTCATCAAATTTAACCTACGTCTACAAAATTTGGCATGCATATGTAACACATCAGTGTGAACAAAAAAGTCTCTTGGAGCCATTCTCTAAGCCCAACAGGAAGTCGGCCATTTTGATTTCAATGTGGGATTTTTGCTGTTTTTGCTCATTTTCAGAAATTAATTGCTCACAGACGATAACTCCAAAACATCTGAAATTGTGCCCATATATGGAACACATCTTCAGGTTGAAAATATGTGAAAATCATATGCCACACCCAAAGGGCGTGGCCATGGCGGCCGACTGAACTTTGATGCTTCGCCAGAAAGGAGGAAGTCTTGTTAAATCCCCTGTATGTGCTGCTATCTGCCTCAAACTTTAAATGTGTGATCAGGTTACAGCCCTGATGATTTCCATAGACCAATATACAGTCACAGTGATAGCGCCACCTGTTGGATGGACAGTAAGTGCTGCATAAACAGTCTGTAATAATCCAATCTGGCAGAAATTTGACCTGTGTGTTCAGAATCCAGCCCTGGTTGCATTCATGGGCCTAAATGCGCCCCCGGTCGCAGCATCGCCTGACGGACGTGCTTGGGGTCGCCGACCAGCAAGGGGTGCGAGGACCCGTTCATCGCTGCTTGCAGCTTTAATTATTATTTTACCGCCAAATGAATTGCTTTTTTGAGGGCCTAAACATGCACCGATTCGCGTCAAAATCTGCACACACATCAGGACCGGTGAAAAATTTGATATTTTATGGGGTCTGTGCATGTGTGTCCCAAAATGGCTCCATAGCGCCCCCTGCAAAATTTAAAAAAGTGGTATTAGACTAACTGGAAGGACATTTCATCTACAGCTACAAAATTTGACAGGCATATTCAGCACATCAGGAAGGACAAAAAAGTCAATCATAGCCATGCTCTAAACCCAACAGGAAGTGACATATCTTGCGTTTACTGTGAAAAATCTGTGATGAACTCCTCCTAGGGGGTAAGTCTTAGAGACCTGAAATTTGGTCTGTACATACAACTGACCTTCCTGATGAAAAGTTATAAAAGTCTTCTATGTCGGTCAAAGGGTGTGGCCATGGCAGCCCCCCCGAATTACTGATCCTTCGCCATGCAACAGGAAGTGCAGGTCTAACTCTCTGAACATGCTCCAATCTGAATGAAACTTTACATGTAGGATCACAGACCTGAGCTGATGTCATCCATATGATAATATTCACTCACAGTCATAGCGCCACCTTGTGGCAACAGGAGTTTTGCTTTTTTTAATACTTTTATGTACTGTTGTCAACCCGTTGTCCAGATTCACCTCAGACCTTCTGACATAAGCCTGAACACATTGATGATGAATCACAGAGATGTGAAGATTTTGGCATTTTATAAAACGCTTTTGCCGTGGCAACGCAAAGTTGATATGAAAAACAACTTGCCTTTGACAGCATTCGAATTATCCAAACATCACCAAAATTTGCACACACATCACCACCAGCTGAAGGAAGAAAACTGTATGCATCTCAGCACAACACGAGCTATAGCGCCCCCTACAGCATTTTTAACAAACAGCCCCTGCAGTACATTTAACCTACGTCCACAAAATTTGGGGGACATATAGAACACATCAGGACGCACAAAAAATCCTCTTGGAGCCACGCCCTAAATCCAACAGGAAGTCCGCCATTTTGAATTAATTGGACAAATTTTGACCAATGTTGTTCATTTTTGAGAACTATCTCCTCCTAGGGGATAACTCGCACAGACCTCAAATTTGACCAGTATATACACCAGGACATTATGATCAAAAGTTATAAAAAGATTCCTCCACTGTCAAAGGGTGTGTCTGTGGCGGCGTGGCGAACTTCGATGTCTCGCCATGACTACTAAAGTGTTTATATCTCAGCTGTACATGATCCGATCTGGCCCAAATTTCATGTGCTGGACAACAGTCCACTTCTGAACACATCCACATTTTAAAATTTAGTCATAGTCATAGCGTCACCTAGTGGTAAAAGGATTCTCTCTAACGAGGACATTTGTCCTTACCACTGCTCCATACTTTGTGATATCATCCTGAAATTTGTCCAGTATATACAACAGGCCTTAAAGATGAGAAGTTATCAAAATCTTCCACAAAAGTCAAAGGATGTGCGCGTGGTGGCCCTCTCACCTTTATGTACTTTTACCATTGTACAGCAGCTCTGGATTAAATCCAGATAAATGGTGCAACGATGACACCTACTGTTCAAATCGTATAAATGCAGATCTGTGTCATTGTAGAAAAATCCCTCTGTTTCAATACATTTTAATGTATTATTATTATTTGGTTGACCGTATTCAACTGAAATTTGGTGACATAAGCCTCAAGATGTTGATGATGATTCATGGAGAAAACTGTGGCGGCGTGGCGAACTTGATGTCTCGCCATGACTACTAAAGTGTTTATATCTCAGCTGTACATGATCCAATCTATCTCAAATTTTATATTCTGGACAAGAGTCCACTTCTGAACACATCCACATTTTAAAATTTAGTCATAGTCATAGCACCACCGATTGGTAACAGGAACTTAAAGACAGTATATTTGCAGGTATCATTGCTTCAAACTTTGCAATGTAAGCAATATATATATAAAGCTGACGTGCAAAAGCTCATATCTCTCCCAAAACCTTTCACTCATGTTTTAAAACTAAATTTCTTTCTCATATAAATAGTCAGTGCCACCAAAAATGCACTGACTATTCTCAATTGCTTTGGCTCATTTCTTGAAACAGACCAGACGTTCTCAACCCTCTTGGTGCTTTTGCCAAAATAACATGGATGGTTCAGCACAACACCATGGTTCACTTGCAAAAGCTCATATCTCTCCCAAAACAGTTCACACGACTGGTCAAAACTAAATTCTATTCTCATATAAATAGTCAGTGCCTCCAAAATTCATTGTCCCTCTGGCATTGTGTGAGCACTCTTATAAATGTCTATTCATATAATGGTTTGTGTCATTTGAAAACAAAATAGCATTTTGAGAAGTAATAACATCATTTTGAATGTAAAGTTTCAATTGAAGGAGAATTGAGGGCTTTTGCTCATTGTGTGTGTGTGTTTTCTGATTTGTATGCAGAGTTCTGAAAGTATGAGGCATGCTTTCAGAAAATGTGTGTAAACAATCGAGAAAAATGTATTGACACACATAAAGTAACTTTCATACATCAGAGTAAAAAGAAAATCTATACATCATTACATACTGTAATACAAACACATAAACAAAAAACAAGGAACATTATATGGAGCCTACAGTGCTGTAAATAAAGCTGTCCTCACCGTCCCTCTCCTGGCCACTGTATGTTCATGCCTAATCCTGACAACTGAACAGACTATTGTGCATGTGATGACTTATACAATGAAATGATGCTGACATGTTTTGGAGTGAACAACCATCAGACTGAGAAGTCAACAATCAGTTTAGATCAACAAGATCTATTCACTTGGAAATTGTGCTAAATGAAGGCTACCTGTACTAAATCATTTGCAAAGATGTACTGAGACATCGAGACATGAACTAAGATGTTTGCAATTTGATGAAATGAAGGACAAATTCCAGTCTGTTGTGAACAATTGCCAAGTAGTTTGGAGGTTTGTCCATGTTGTTTTGAGAATGTAATTTTAGTTTCGAGAAATGAGCCAAACCTATGGAGAAAAACTGTACAAACAACGATATATCAAATATGTATTTCAACTAGTTTAATTATACATTCGTCAATATTCATATCATCACAGATTGTAGCTAGAAAAGCACCCAGAGAGCACAGACCTCCGCCAAGCAGCTCCAGTCCACCCCAACACAATCTCCCAACGACAAAGTATACTTAAAAAACAGTCAACATCTTTGTGCTATATATGTGCTATATATGTGCTCCGTCCTACCACAAGGTGGCACTGCAGGGCTTTCTAACACTCCCAATGTTAAAAATCTTTTAAAAAATTCCCAGATCCAGATAGTGATCTGGATTACTCCCAAAACTCAATCATTTGTTACTTGTCCCATTTCACAGGGGTTGAGGGGGGCAACTTCCACTTCATTTCATGTGCGGTCAATATGACCGCCTATGGCCGGAATAGGTACAAATGATTATGTCTTCTTTGTCTTTTTTTTAAATCATGAAAAAAAATTAGTTTTTAAACTAGTTTAAATATGTCCAAGGTACATGGTGGCGTGTCACTGCCATTTATAAATATAAATCTTGCATCCAACACTGAGCTATTAGAATGATTCACAGATTCATGTTTTTAATTTAAATGTGCATGGTTATTTCGCTGACATGTACTTGTGATATGTATAATAACAATAAATTATTATTACTATTGCTACTGCTTATGCCAGCAGTGTTCAATATTTTCAGGCCAACAACCCCCAAACTGATGGATAGATGGAGCAGGGATCTCCTACGATACACCTTATATAATATTGTTAAACCCCTTAACGCCTGAATTTATATACAAGTATATTAAAAAATTTGTTTTGTGTTTTTGCCTTTATGTAGGTGTCACATGAGGGTTGAGATTGTTAATTTCATTATAGCACAAAAAATAAATAGAAATTTGGGTATGTTGCAAATTTGCAACAACAGGCATAATGGTCAATAATAGCGACCCAATAATACAGTAATATAACAATAATAAAACAGATTTTTTAAATTGATAACAGAACAGAAAAAAATAGAACAGATAACATCTCACTCACAGATTTTTAAATTAATAACACAACAGATAATAGTCAATGAGAAATGAGTTTGACACCACTGATGTTCATGGTGGCCGAGAAAGTTTGTGATACAATCCTTGAAATTGGTCAGTTAAGTCTCAGCACCTTGAAATTTCTGCCACATCCCGACATGCACCAGACCTGGACGTGAGCCATGTCCCGACACGCGTGGGTGTGCGAGGACCCGTTCAACGCTGCTTGCAGCTTTAATTATTATTATTATTTTACCGCCAAATGAATTGCTTTTTTGAGGGCCTAAACATGCACCGATTCGCGTCAAAATGTGCACACACATCAGGACCGGTGAAAAATTTGATATTTTTTGGGTCTGTGTATGTGTGTCCCAAAATGGCTCCATAGCGCCCCCTGCAAAATTTTAAAAAGTGGTATTAGACTAACTGGAAGGACATTTCATCTACAGCTACAAAATTTGGCAGGCATATTCAGCACATCAGGAAAGACAAAAAAGTCAATCATAGCCATGCTCTAAACCCAACAGGAAGTGACATATCTTGCGTTAACTGTGAAAAATCTGTGATGAACTCCTCCTAGGGGGTAAGTCTTAGAGACCTGAAATTTGGTCTGTACATACAACTGACCTTCCTGATGAAAAGTCATCAAAGTCTTCTATGTCGGTCAAAGGGTGTGGCCATGGCAGCCCCCCCGAATTACTGATCCTTCGCCATGCAACAGGAAGTGCAGGTCTAACTCTCTGAACATGCTCCAATCTGAATGAAACTTTACATGTAGGATCACAGACCTGAGCTGATGTCATCCATATGATAATATTCACTCACAGTCATAGCGCCACCTTGTGGCAACAGGAGTTTTGCTTTTTTTAATACTTTTATGTACTGTTGTCAACCCGTTGTCCAGATTCACCTCAGACCTGCTGACATAAGTCTGAACACATTGATGATGACTCACAAAGAAAATGGTGACGTGTCATCAAAGTGCGTCTTTGTGGCAGCGTGGCGAATTTGGATGTTTCGCCATGAAATTTCAAGGGCCTATATCTCAGCTGAACAAGAACCTATCAGCTCCAAACTTCATATCCAGAATGTCATGTCCAGTCTGAAGACATCCACACTCAAAAATTTTGAAATAGTCATAGCGCCACCAACTGGCAACAGGATGTTTTGGAATTACATTTGCCCATCCCATTGGCCTAAACTTGGTCAAATAATTCTGAAAATTGGTGTGATGAGTCTTCACACCATGATCATGGCACAGTGTGAAGATTTTGGCATTTTACAAAACGCTGTTGCCGTGGCAACGCAAAGTTGATATGAAAAACAACTTGCCTTTGACAGCATTCGAATTATCCAAACATCACCAAAATTTGCACACACATCACCACCAGCTGAAGGAAGAAAACTGTATGCATCTCAGCACAACACGAGCTATAGCGCCCCCTACAGCATTTTTAACAAACAGCCCCTGCAGTACATTTAACCTACGTCCACAAAATTTGGGGGACATATAGAACACATCAGGACGCACAAAAAATCCTCTTGGAGCCACGCCCTAAATCCAACAGGAAGTCCGCCATTTTGAATTAATTGGACAAATTTTGACCAATGTTGTTCATTTTTGAGAACTATCTCCTCCTAGGGGATAACTCGCACAGACCTCAAATTTGACCAGTATATACACCAGGACATTATGATCAAAAGTTATAAAAAGATTCTTTCAAGGTCAAAGGGTGTGGCCATAGCGACCCCCTGAAGTTTGATGCTTCGCCATGAAACATCAACTGCTGTGTAAATATCCTCTGCTTGCTCCAATCTGCCTCAAACTTTGCATGTTTAATTACACTCCTGCCCTGACCACATCCATGTGCCAAAATACATTCACAGCTTGTGGCATAGCGCCCCCTGCAGCATTTTAAAAAATGGCCCGCTCATCAAATTTAACCTACGTCTACAAAATTTGGCATGCATATGTAACACATCAGTGTGAACAAAAAAGTCTCTTGGAGCCATTCTCTAAGCCCAACAGGAAGTCGGCAATTTTGATTTCAATGTCGGATTTTTGCTGTTTTTGCTCATTTTCACAAATTAATTGCTCACAGACGATAACTCCAAAACATCTGAAATTGTGCCAATATATGGAACACATCTTCAGGTTGAAAATATGTGAAAATCATATGCCAAACCCAAAGGGCGTGGCCATGGCGGCCGACTGAACTTTGATGCTTCGCCAGAAAGGAGGAAGTCTTGTTAAATCCCGTGTATGTGCTGCTATCTGCTTCAGACTTTAAATGTGTGATCAGGTTACAGCCCTTATGATTTCCATACACCAATATACAGCCACAGTGACAGCGCCACCTCTTGGATGTACAGTAAGTTCTGCATAAACACTCTGTAATAATCCAATCTGGCAGAAATTTGACCTGTGTGTTCAGAATCCAGCCCTTGTTGCATTCATGGGCCTAAATGCGCTCCCGGTCGCAGCATCGCCTGACGGACGTGCTTGGGGTCGCCGACCAGCAAGGGGTGCGAGGACCCGTTCATCGCTGCTTGCAGCTTTAATTATTATTATTTTACCGCCAAATGAATTGCTTTTTTGAGGGCCTAAACATGCACCGATTCGCGTCAAAATCTGCACACACATCAGGACCGGTGAAAAATTTGATATTTTATTGGGTCTGTGCATGAGTGTCCCAAAATGGCTCCATAGCGCCCCCTGCAAAATTTTAAAAAGTGGTATTAGACTAACTGGAAGGACATTTCATCTACAGCTACAAAATTTGGCAGGCATATTCAGCACATCAGGAAAGACAAAAAAGTCAATCATAGCCATGCTCTAAACCCAACAGGAAGTGACATATCTTGCGTTAACTGTGAAAAATCTGTGATGAACTCCTCCTAGGGGGTAAGTCTTAGAGACCTGAAATTTGGTCCGTACATACAACCGACCTTCCTGATAAAAAGTTATAAAAGTCTTCTATGTCGGTCAAAGGGTGTGGCCATGGCAGCCCCCCGAATTACTGATCCTTCGCCATGCAACAGGAAGTGCAGGTCTAACTCTCTGAACATGCTCCAATCTGAATGAAACTTTACATGTAGGATCACAGACCTGAGCTGATGTCATCCATATGATAATATTCACTCACAGTCATAGCGCCACCTTGTGGCAACAGGAGTTTTGCTTTTTTTAATACTTTTATGTACTGTTGTCAACCCGTTGTCCAGATTCACCTCAGACCTTCTGACATAAGCCTGAACACATTGATGATGAATCACAGAGATGTGAAGATTTTGGCATTTTATAAAACGCTTTTGCCGTGGCAACGCAAAGTTGATATGAAAAACAACTTGCCTTTGACAGCATAAGAATTATCAAAACATCACCAAAATTTGCACACACATCACCACCAGCGAAAGGAAGAAAACTGTATGCATCTCAGCACAGCACGTGCTATAGCGCCCCCTACAGCATTTTTAACAAACAGCCCCTGCAGTTCGTTTAACCTACGTCCACAAAATTTGGGGGACATATAGAACACATCAGGAAGCACAAAAAATCCTCTTGGAGCCATGCCCTAAACCCAACAGGAAGTCCGCCATGTTCAATTAATTGGACAAATTTTGACGAATGTTGTTCATTTTTGAGAACTATCTCCTCCTAGGGGATAACTCGTACAGACCTCAAATTTGACCAGTATATACACCAGGACATTATGATCAAAAGTTATAAAAAGATTCCTCCACTGTCAAAGGGTGTGTCTGTGGCGGCGTGGCGAACTTCGATGTCTCGCCATGACTACTAAAGTGTTTATATCTCAGCTGTACATGATCCGATCTGGCCCAAATTTCATGTGCTGGACAACAGTCCACTTCTGAACACATCCACATTTTAAAATTTAGTCATAGTCATAGCGTCACCTAGTGGTAAAAGGATTCTCATTTGTCCTTACCACTGCTCCATATTTTGTGATATCATCCTGAAATTTGTCCAGTATATACAACAGGCCTTAAAGATGAGAAGTTATCAAAATCTTCCACAAAAGTCAAAGGATGTGCGCGTGGTGGCCCTCTCACCTTTATGTACTTTTACCATTGTACAGCAGCTCTGGATTAAATCCAGATAAATGGTGCAACGATGACACCTACTCTTCAAATCGTATAAATGCAGGTCTGTGTCATTGTAGAAAAATCCCTCTGTTTCAATACATTTTAATGTATTATTATTATTTGGTTGACCGTATTCAACTGAAATTTGGTGACATAAGCCTCAAGACGTTGATGATGATTCATGGAGAAAACTGTGACTGTGGTGGCGTGGCGAACTTGATGTCTCGTCATGACTACTAAAATGTTTATATCTCAGCTGTACATGATCCAATCTATCTCAAATTTTATATTCTGGACAAGAGTCCACTTCTGAACACATCCACATTTTAAAATTTAGTCATAGTCATAGCACCACCGATTGGTAACAGGAACTTAAAGACAGTATATTTGCAGGTATCATTGATTCAAACTTTGCAATATAAGCAATATATATATAAAGCTGACGTGCAAAAGCTCATGTCTCTCCCAAAACCTTTCACTCATGTTTTAAAACTAAATTTGTTTCTCATATAAATAGTCAGTGCCACCAAAAATGCACTGACTATTCTCAATTGCTTTGGCTCATTTCTTGAAACAGACCAGACGTTCTCAACACTCTTGGTGCTTTTGCCAAAATAACCTGGATGGTTCAGCACAACACCATGGTTCACCTGCAAAAGCTCATATCTCTCCCAAAACAGTTCACACGACTGGTCAAAACTAAATTCTATTCTCATATAAATAGTCAGTGCCACCAAAATTCATTGTCCCTTTGGCATTGTGTGAGCACTCTTATAAATGTCTATTCATATAATGGTTTGTGTCATTTGAAAACAAAATAGCATTTTGAGAAGTAATAACATCATTTTGAATGTAAAGTTTCAATTGAAGGAGAATTGAGGGCTTTTGCTCATTGTGTGTGTGTGTTTTCTGATTTGTATGCAGAGTTCTGAAATATGAGGCATGCTTTCAGAAAATGTGTGTAAACTATCGAGAAAACTGTATTGACACACATAAAGTAACTTTCATACATCAGAGTAAAAAGAACATCTATACATCATTACATACTGTTATATAAACACATCAATAAACAACAAGGAACATTATATGGAGCCTACAGTGCTGTAAATAAAGCTGTCCTCACCGTCCCTCTCCTGGCCACCGTATGTTCATGACTAATCCTGACAACTGAACAGACTATTGTGCATGTGATGACTTACACAATGAAATGATGCTGACATGTTTTGGAGTGAACGACCATTAGACTGAGAAGTCAACAATCAGTTTAGATCAACAAGATCTATTCACTTGGATATTGTGCTAAATGAAGGCTACCTGTACTAAATCATTTGCAAAGATGTACTGAGACATCGAGACAATTACTAAGATGTTTGTAATTTGATGAAATGAAGTAGAAATTCCAGTCTGTTGTGAACAATTGCCAAGTAGTTTGGAGGTTTGTCCATGTTGTTTTGAGAATGTAATTTTAGTTTCGAGAAATGAGCCAAACCTATGGAGAAAAACTGTACAAACAACGATATATCAAATATGTATTTCAACTAGTTTAATTATACATTCGTCAATATTCATATCATCACAGATTGTAGCTAGAAAAGCACCCAGAGAGCACAGACCTCCGCCAAGCAACTCCAGTCCACCCCAACACAATCTCCCAACGACAAAGTATACTTAAAAAACACTCAACATCTTTGTGCTATATATGTGCACATATGTGCTCTGTCCTACCACAAGGTGGCACTGCAGGGCTTTCTAACACTCCCAATGTTAAAAATCTTTTAAAAAATTCCCAGATCCAGATAGTGATCTGGATCACTCCCAAAACTCAATCATTTGTTCCTTGTCCCATTTCACAGGGGCTGAGGGGGGCAACTCCCACTTCATTTCATGTGCAGTCAATATGACCGCCTATGGCCGGAATAGGTACAAATGATTATGTCTTCTTTGTCTTTTTTTTAAATCATGGAAAAAAATTAGTTTTTAAACTAGTTTAAATATGTCCAAGGTACATGGTGGCGTGTCACTGCCATTTATAAATATAAATCTTGCATCCAACACTGAGCTATTAGAATGATTCACAGATTCATGTTTTTAATTTAAATGTGCATGGTTATTTGGCTGACATGTACTTGTGATATGTATAATAACAATAAATTATTATTACTATTGCTACTGCTTATGCCAGCAGTGTTCAATATTTTCAGGCCAACAACCCCCAAACTGATGGATAGATGGAGCAGGGATCTCCTACGATACACCTTATATAATATTGTTTAACCCCTTAACGCCTGAATTTATATACAAGTATATTAAAAAATTTGTTTTGTGTTTTTGCCTTTATGTAGGTGTCACATGAGGGTTGAGATTGTTAATTTCATTATAGCACAAAAAATAAATAGAAATTTGGGTATGTTGCAAATTTGCAACAACAGGCATAATGGTCAATAATAGCACCCCAATAATACAGTAATATAACAATAATAAAACAGATTTTTTAAATTGATAACAGAACAGAAAAAAATAGAAGAGATAACATCTCACTCACTGATTTTTAAATTAATAACACAACAGATAATAGTCAATGAGAAATGAGTTTGACACCACTGATGTTCATGTTGCCCGAGAAAGTTTGTGATACAATCCTTGAAATTGGTCAGCTAAGTCTGAGCACCTTGAAATTTCTGCCACATCCCGACATGCACCACACCTGGACGTGCGCCATGTCCCGACACGCGTGGGTGTGCGAGGACCCGTTCAACGCTGCTTGCAGCTTTAATTAGGCTTGAAACCTGTCTGTCTCGCACTATCCATCTGACATTCTGTCTATATCTTATTAGGGCCCGATCACCCAAGGGAAAAGGCCAGCGATCAGTGTGAAACATTGAACGCTGGCCTTTGCACTGGGTGCAAAGGCCCTATTGTTCTTGCTATGTTTCTTTGGCGGTTTGGCGGTTTCTTTATTAGGGCCCGAGCACGAAAAGGCAAAGGCCAGCGATCAGTGTGAAACACTGAACGCTGCCTTTGACTTGGAGTGCAAAGGCCCTATTGTTCCTGCTCGGTTTCTTTCTTTCTTTCTTTCTTTCTTTCTTTCTTTCTTTCTTTCTTTAGGGCCCGAAGCACTACAGTGCGTAGGACCCTATTGTTCCTCTAGTGTTTGGCGGTTTCTTTTTCTTACGCCACTTTGAACCTCAATTTGACCCCCTAAACATGCTCAAAAACTCCCCAAATTTGGCACACACATCAGGACTGGTGAAAAATTTGATATTTTGGGGGAATTACACATATGAATGGCAAAATGACTCAATAGCGCCACCTAGAAAATTGGGCTTTAGTGGAGTTAATACAGCTAGTTTCACGTAAACTCATGAAATTTGGTACACAGGTACAGTAGCCTGAGACAAAAACATTCCTGCTTTTAAAATTTCAAAAAAGGCTCAACAGCACCCCCTAGAGCACGTGGTGTGCAGGCATTGGAATTTATCGAACTCCTCCCAGGATTTTTATCCGATCTTCACCAAATTCGCTGTGTGGCATCTAAACCCATCCAGGATGAAAAGTTATCAAAATCTTGTGGATACGTCACACGGTGTGGGCGTGGCATGGCGGCCATTTTGAACAAAAAGCTTAAGATTGTACAATGGAACACGTGCGCAGGCATTGGAAATTAACGAACTCCTCCCAGGATTTTTGTTCAATCTTCACCAAATTCGCTGTGTGGCATCTAGACCCCTCCAGGATGAAAAGTTATTAAAGTCTTGTGGCTACGTCACACGGTGTGGGCCTGGCATGGTGGCCATTTTGAGCAAATTCGCCATGTGGAACGAAATGAGTTTTGGAGGTGAAGGGATCCACGTAAAAACACCAAATCTACACAAATCCTCATTAACCTCAATACCTAATATGTAATATACAATTCAGTAATGGATGTGGTCAAACGGCTCCACAGCGCCCCCTACAAATATTCAATTAGTCATATAAAATCACTGCTTTATCCGACAAACATGCAAATTGATACATACATATAGTATCCCAAGACCAATAGATTTGCACAGTCGAAATTCCAATCGGCTCTACGGCGCCCCGTAGACAAGGTCGTGTGGAGACGTTGGAATTTAACAAACTCCTCCCAGGATTTTTATCCCATTTTGATGAAACTGGCTGTGTGGCATCTGGACCCTTTCAGGATCAAAAGTTATTAAAATCTCGTGGCTGCGTCACATGGTGTGGGCGTGGCATGGCGGCCATTTTTAGCCTATGACCATGAAGTGTGAAATGCTCATAATTTGGCTGTACATGATCAGATATGAATGAAACTTAATATGCTTGATGACAGGCTATCCCTCAACACTTGGGCATGGCCAAAAAGCTCCACAGCGCCCTCAACAAATTTCAAAAATTCATATAGTGTAACTGGTTTGTCCTACAGACATGAAATTTGGTAAATGTGCAGAGCAGGATGACATGAACACAATTGTGTGCTTTAGACATTCGGATTGTCTCCAGAGCAATGGTGCGGGGGCGAGCGAGGGCCCGTTCGACGCTGCTTGCAGCTTTAATTAGGGCCCGAAGCACTACAGTGCGTAGAACCCTATTGTTCCTGTACTGTTTCTTTGGTGGGATGGCGGTTTGTTTATTTGTTTCTTTGGCGGTTGGTTTCTTTTTCTTAAGCCACTTTGAACCCTAATTTGACCCCCTAAACATACTCAAAAACTCACCAAATTTGGTACACACATCAGGACTGGTGAAAAATTTGATATTTTGGGGTAATTACACATACGAATAGCAAAATGACTCAATAGCGCCACCTTGAAAATTGGGCTTTAGTGGAGTTAATACGGCTAGTTTCACGTAAACTCATGAAATGTGGTACACATGTACAGTAGCCCGAGACAAAAACATTCCTGCTTTTGAAATTTAAAAAAAAGCTCAACAGCGCCCCCTACAGCATGTGGTGCGCAGGCATTGGAATTAAACGAACTCCTCCCAGGATTTTTGGCCGATCTTCACTAAATTCGCTGTGTGGCATCTAGACCCCTCCAGGATGAAAAGTTATTAAAATCTTGTGGCTGCGTCACACAGTGTGGGCGTGGCATGGCGGCTGTTTTGAACAAAAAACCGAAACAGTTCCAACTAGAACACGTGGTGCACAGGCATTGGAATTTAATAAACTCCTCCCAGGATTTTTATCCGATTTTCACCAAATTTGCTGTGTGGCATCTAAACCCCTCCAGGATGAAAAGTTATTAAAATGTAGTGGCTACGTCACAAGGTGTGGGCGTGGCATGGCTGCCATTTTGAACAAAAAAGCTCAACGGCGCCTCAAAGACAACGCTGTGCGCAGGCATTGCAATTTATCGAACTCCTCCCAGGATTTTTTTTCCCATCTTCACCAAATTGGCTGTGTGGCATCTAGACCCCTCCAGGATGAAAAGTTATCAAAATCTCGTGGATACGTCACACGGTGTGGGTGTGGCATGGCGGCCATTTTGAACAAAAAAACTTAACGTCGCCCCCTGGAACAAGTGGTGCGCAGGCATTGGAATTTAAGGGATTTGAAGGGATCCATGTAAAATCACCAAATCCACACAAATCCTCATTAAACTCAAGACCTAATATTTAATATACAATTCAAGAATGGACGTGGTCAAACGGCTCCACAGCGCCCCCTACAAATATTCAAATACTCATATAAAATCACTGCTTTATCCTACAAACATGAAATTTGGTACATAAATATAATATCCCAAGACAAACAGATTTGCACAGTCAAAATTCCAGTCGGCTTTACGGCGCCCCCTAGACAAGGTCATGTGGAGAGGAGTGTAGTGAGGAGCGAGGGCCCGTCCGACGCTGCTTGCAGCTTTCTAATTATGATTCTGAGATGACTCAAAATTATTACTCAAAATGAGTCCAGTTTGCCCAAAACACTCCAAGCGACCTTGGACTATGGTAGACGGGAAAGGAGCTGCAGTTGCAGCACAGGTAACGTATGCTAAGCTAACGGCTACAGAAACGTTACAATACCACAGTTCTAAAGTCACGTTTGCTGGCTAACTTATCTGTAGACTTATTTGAACTGGTTAAATCTGCTAAACTATCAAGCAAGCGCAAACACTAATTGTTTTTTAGCTAGTTAGCTATATTAGCTATATGGGCTAGTCTAGCTAGCTTTATCAACACAACATGACAGTGTGGTTTGGATAGTTTTGTCTATTCCCACATAGTACAGATTGATGCAACGGAGTAAGTTAGCCTTACATGAAACATTGAAGAACTTGTGCTATTAAGAATAGTAGTAATTGTTTTAGCTGGCGTTATAAGGTCATGTATGACCCCCTTTTTCTTATTGTATGATCCAGGAGGTGTCTGCGGGACAACCACATGGGGAAAGCTGTGAGGAAGTGGACTGAACACAAATGGATTTTTGCAAGATCAAAATTCTTGGTTGCTGTGATTGTTGTAATAAAATGTTTTATACTCTGATACTCTGTACTCCTAATTCTGTCACTGTTTGATGTCACAGAGAAGGATGGATCCCAAAGTTGTCTACAACATTTCTTACATGTGATGAAAAAGTCTACAAATGTTGAGCAAACATTAATAGAAATTTGTGAATGATGAATCGTTTTAACTTTAGATTCGGGGAAATAATAACATCTACAAATGTTTTATATATTTTTTTTTTATAAATGTCTAACAAATCATTTGTTAAACATGAAAAGAGAAGTTTCTTTGTATCTGTATTCATAAAAGTCAGATGGTTCATAAGAGGTGAGTAAAAGGTCCACAAATCACGAATAAACATGAACAAACATTAGCAAACAATGAATCGTTTTAACTTTAGATTCGGGGAAATAACAACATCTACAAATGTTTTATAGATTTTTTTTTATAAATGTCTAACAAATCATTTGTTAAACATGAAAAGAGAAGTTTCTTTGTATCTGTATTCATAAAAGCCAGATGGTTCATAAGAGGTGAGTAAAAGGTCCACAAATCATGAATAAACATGAACAAACATTAGTAAACAATGAATAGTTTTCACTTTAGATTAGGGGCCACAATAACATCCACAAATGATTTATATAATTTTATGAATGTCTAACAAATCATTTGTTAAACATGAATAAACAAATGGTGGTAGTGGGTATTTCCTGAAATCATTCAAAAACTGTTTTCCTACATTTTAAATAACATTAGTTGATGATGAATAAATCATGTACAAACAATGTTGATGCAGTGTTTCTCATAATGTATAAATCATATATAAACATTGTACACCCTAAGTTTTAACTGGTTTAATGATCATTTACAAATATATATAAATAGTTTATTCATGATTAGTTCAAGATCTACTAATAGCTTATAAATGTCTTGTACCTTAAGTTGTAAACGATTTAATAATCATTTATAAATGACTTAATAATCATTTATGAATGATTTAATAAGTATTTACGAATGTTTGTAAGTGGTTTGTTCATGATTAGTTAACTACCCATTAATGTCTACTAATAGCTTATAAATGCCTTATAAATTATCGTTACTATAAAGTGTTACCAATACAGACATTTCACCAGCTGTTGAGGCTCTAACATCAATAGAATCTGAAATGTGGAAAAGTTGACAAGCTGCTTTTTGTGGTTATTTAGTCTCTTTTTGGTCATTTTACATCATTTTATGCCTCTTTGTAATTGTTGTGAGTCACTTTGGGTCTATTTTGTGTCTCTTTCAGGTCATTTCAGTTATTTGCTGGTTGTTATGTTGTCTTTTTGCATTTGTCTGCAGTGGTTTGGGTTTTTTTGTTGTGGTTTTGTGTCTCTTCCTAGTCATTTTGTGTGTGTTTGGGGTCAGTTTGTGTCTTTTAAGTCATTTTGTGTTTCTTTGTGGTAGTTTTGTGTGTTTTGTGGTGATTTTGTGTCTCTGTGGTGGTTTTTTGACTTTTGTAATGGTTTTGTTTGTCTTTGTGATCATTTTGTGTGTCACTGTGGTAGTTTTGTGTTTGTGGTAGTTTCACATCTCTTTGATTTTATTGTGTGTCTTTTTATTACAGATTTGCATCTTTTTGGTATTTTGTGCCTTTGTGTGATAATTTCGCACCTTTTGTGGTTGTTTTGGGTCTTTATGTTGTTTTTTGTGTGTCTTTGTGATCATTACGTGTCTCTTTAGTTCTACATTTCTAAAACACCCACCTGGAAAATGAGAATCCATCTGACAAAAAAAAAACGCCAAAGAATGACTGTGTAAGAAACCAGAGAAATGAAGGACACAATTTACCTTCAGAAAGACTCAACAAACTGACAACAAGTTCTGTTCATTTCTAGACAGCTGCTCAAAGAATTAAATGAAAAGAAAAAACAGACAATGTGCAGCTACACAAACCAACAACACACTTACTGTTGCTCTGTTCTCACTATTAGAAGGAAAATAATAAAATACAAATACAATTAGCCTGAAGGTTTAAGTGACAAACCACACAAAACTACAGTGAAACACAACCAATATTCAAAATCATTGTTTAAATTAGGTTAAATACAATTCAAATTATAATCAAACAAAACAGCTCATAGACAGAGACCACTTAAATTAACAGAATCCAGTTTAATATTCAGAAACAAAGAAAAACTCATTTAGCATCCAAATAAAAGAAAACCAAAAGCTCCTTAATTGGAACAAAAGGAGTCAAATTAGTTAAATCAGTTCTAGACATGATAATTGAGTTAATTCCAGCAGAGTTTTAAGTGTGTTTCTGAGTCTCTGTGAGCTGTGGGAGTGTTCAAGGGGAAGGAGAGGCTTTTATTGTAAAAATCCAGCATGAACTGAGGCTTTTATAGTAAAAATTAATCCAGAAGTGAGGCAGGAGAAAAGAGATGGAAAACAGAAGATTCCTCCATCAGACACAAAGAGTCCAGAGACTCCAAAATGACATAAATGTGTCCAAAACTACTCAAAATGAGTTTAAGGAACAAAATGAGTCCAAAATGACCAGAATTTGTCCACATTGACTAAAATTTGTAGAAAATAAAACAAAAGTCGTTCAAAAGGACATAAATTTGCTGTCAAAGACTCAATATTCTCTACTCTAAATTAAATCATAATAGAAACTTGTTTACAGGAACAAAATGTGTCCAAAATTACTCTGAATTGCCAGAAAATGACAAAAACATGATCAACACTCCAAATTAGTTGAAAACAAAAAGGCTTTCTCAAAATTAGTCCAAAATGAAACAAAAACTGCTCAAAAGGACTAAAAGTTGCTCACAATGACTTGAAATTTGTTCAAAATTACTTCGATGTTTAACATAAACACTGAATCTTGTCTACAAGAACAAAATTTGTCCAAAATAGCAAAAAATAGATTAAAAAAATGGCTCAGTATGATTCAAAATCTGTCCAAACCTTTTACAAACTGGTGGAAATGCATCCAAAATTATTCAAACTTTGACCAAATTACATAAACCTGAACAAATGACAGACAGATTGTCTAGAATGAAATGAAAGTTGTCCAAATAACACGAAATTTATCAAAATGACTTGAAATATGTACAAAAACAACAAAACATAACCAGGAAGACTCAAAATTGGTACAAAATGACAGGAACTTACCCAAAGTGACCAAAAAATGACTCAAAATGTGTTTACAATAATCATAAGTTGCACAGAATGTCTTGAAGCTTGTCCAAAATAACAAAAACGTTTTCAAAACAATTGAATTTTTTGACCAAAACTACTGTAAAAATGATCATACCTTCTACAAAACAACTTGAATACCAAAAACATGTATAAAATTACCCAACAAATGAGTCAGACTTTAACCCAGATTACCCAGAGTTCATCCAAAATGACACAAATTCTAACTTTTGTTGCAGGTTTGACTCTTTTTAACTGAGTTTCTTTCTGACTTTTTCTTTTTTCTGTTTTTTCTGACCTCCACATTGTCCCTTTAGAACTCAGTTTATCTGGTAAACTGTTGTCACTTCTCCTCCCATTTCATTATTTTATGGACCTGTGAAGATCTGACTTGGTTCTTTGTGGAACTGAACATGCAAATCCAACATGAGGACAGTCTGACAGCAGCAGAGTCTGTCTGTCTGGAAGCACAGCTGGCCGAAGCCCAACTCTGCTTGAGTCTAACAGAGTCTTAGTCCCAGAGGACAATCCTTCAGTTGGTTTCTGCAGGTTTGGCATGTTTTAGATGAAGTTTCATCCTGACACAGTTTGGTTTAATTACTGTCTCAAAAGGGAACCTGGAAATGTGAAAACTTGTGTTTTACCCTCATGAAGGTGTTACAATCACAAACAACTTCAACAAGGCCAATGGACACGTATATAAATGCTGAAAAACACAAAGTTGTTCTAACACCTGTTCAAAATGACTCTAATATGTCCAAAATGACATAAACTTTGACCAGATTGACTCCAAATGTGTCCAAAGTGACAAAATTATCATTAAAAGACTCAAAATCAGTTCAAAACAATAAAACACTTTCCCAAACTGACAAACACTTGGCCCAAAATGCCTCTTAACTGATCCAAAATAACAAAAACATTATTAAAAGACACTAAATTTTCCCCAAATGACTTGAAACAAGTCCACAGTAATAAGATTTGTCCAAAATGCAAAAAAATGGCCCAAAATTACTCAAAGTTTGTACAAAATGACTTAAAACTCTCCCCCTGGAACTGCTACCTTATCGTGGTGGGGGAGTTTGAGTGCCCGAATGACCCTGGGAGCTATGTTGTCGGGGGCTTTATGCCCCTGGTAGGGTCACCCAAGGCAAACAGGTCTCAGGTGACGGGTCAGACTAAAAGCAGTTCAGAAGCCCTTATGAGAAGATTTAAAAGCAGGACCGTGACGTCGCCCGGCAAGGCGCAGCCGGGGCCCCACCCTGGAGCCAGGCCTAGGGTCGGGGCTCGCAAGGGAGCGCCTGGTGGCCAAGCCTTGGCCCACGGGGCTCGGCCGGGCATAGCCCGAACGGACGACGTGGGCCCGCCTTCCTGCGGACCCACCACCCGCAGAAGGACTCGTAGGGGCCGGGTGCTATGTGGATCGGGCGGCAGTCGACGGCAGGGGCCTCGGCGACCCGATCCCCAGACACAGACTCTAACCGTTGGGACGTGGAACGTCACCTCACTGTGGGGGAAGGAGCCTGAGCTTGTGCGGGAGGTTGAGAGATACCGTCTAGATATAGTCGGGCTCACCTCCATGCACAGCTTGGGCTCTGGAACCCAGCTCCTCGAAAGGGGCTGGACTCTCCATTTTTCTGGAGTTGCCCTTGGTGAGAGGCGGCGGGCTGGCGTGGGCTTGCTCACGTCTCCACAGCTCAGCCGCCAGGTGTTGGAGTTCACCCCGGTGAATGAGAGGGTCGCGTCCCTGCGCCTTCGGGTTGGGGACAGGTCTCTGACTGTTGTCTCGGCCTACGGGCCGAACAGCAGTGCAGAGTACCCGGCCTTCTTGGAGTCCCTGGGAGGGGTGCTGGACAGTGCTCCGACTGGGGACTCCATTGTTCTACTGGGGGACTTCAACGCTCACGTGGGCAATGACAGTGAGACCTGGAGGGGAGTGATTGGGAGGAACGGCCTCCCTGATCTGAACCCGAGCGGTGTTCTGTTATTGGACTTCTGTGCTAGTTACAGTTTGTCCATAACGAACACCATGTTCTAGCACAGGGGTGTCCATAAGTGCACGTGGCACCAGGACACCCTAGGTCGGAGCTCGATGATCGACTTTGTAGTTGTGTCATCTGATCTCCGGCCGCGTGTCTTGGACACTCGGGTGAAGAGAGGGGCTGAGCTGTCAACTGATCACCACCTGGTGGTGAGTTGGATGCGCTGGCGGGGGAGAAAGCCAGACAGACTCGGCAGGCCCAAACGTGTTGTGAGGTTCTGTTGGGAACGTCTGGCGGAGCCCTCTGTCAGTGCGGTCTTCAACTCCCACCTCCAGGAGAGCTTCTCTCAGATCCCGGGGGATGCTGGAGACACTGAGTCCGAGTGGACCATGTTCTCCACTTCCATTGTCAAAGCTGCTGCTCGGAGCTGTGGTCGCAGGGTCTCTGGTGCCTGTCGTGGCGGTAACCCCCGAACCCGGTGGTGGACACCGGAAGTAAGGGATGCCGTCAAGCTGAAGAAGGAGTCCTATTGGGCGCTGCTAGCTCATAGGACTCCTGAGGCAGCTGACGGGTACCGGCAGGCCAGGCGTGCCGCAGCCCGGGCCGTTGTGGAGGCAAAAACTCGGGTCTGGGAGGAGTTCGGGGAGGCCATGGAGAAGGACTACCGGTCGGCCCCGAGGAAATTCTGGCAAACCGTCCGGCGCCTCAGGAGGGGGAAGCAGTGCTTCACCAACACTGTTTACAGTGGAGGTGGGGAGCTGTTGACTTCGACTGGGGATGTCGTCGGGCGGTGGAAGGAATACTTCGAGGATCTCCTCAATCCCGCCGTCATGTCTTCCACTGAAGAGGCAGAGGCTGAGTGTTCAGAGGCGGACTCGCCCATCACCCGGGCTGAAGTCACCAAGGTGGTTGACAAGCTTCTCGGTGGCAGGGCTCCGGGGGTGGATGAGATTTGCCCTGAGTACCTCAAGTCTCTGGATGTGCAGGGACTGTCATGGCTGACACGTCTCTGTAACATCGCGTGGCGGTCGGGGACAGTGCCTCTGGACTGGCTGACCGGGGTGGTGGTCCCTCTTTTCAAGAAGGGGGACCGGAGGGTGTGCTCCAACTACAGGGGGATCACACTCCTCAGCCTCCCCAGGAAAGTCTATTCCAGGGTACTGGAGAGGAGGATCCGGCCGATAGTCGAACCTCGGATCCAGGAGGAACAATGCGGTTTTCGTCCCGGTCGTGGAACGCTGGACCAACTCTACACTCTCCATCGGGTGCTCGAGGGTTCATGGGAGTTTGCCCAACCAGTCCACATGTGTTTTGTGGATTTGGAGAAGGCATTCGACCGTGTCCCTCGTGGCGTCCTGTGGGGGGTGCTCCGGGAGTATGGGGTTCGGGGCCCTTTGCTAAGGGCAGTTCGGTCCCTTTACGACCGGAGCAGGAGGCTGGTTCGTATTTCCAGCAGTAAGTTGGCCCTGTTCCCGGTGCGCGTTGGACTCCGGCAGGGCTGCCCTTTGTCACCGGTTCTGTTCATAACTTTTATGGACAGAATTTCTAGGCGCAGCCAGGGGCCGGAGGGGGTCCGGTTTGGGGACCGCGGGATCTCGTCTCTGCTTTTTGCGGATGATGTGGTCCTGTTGGCTTCATCGAACCTGGACCTCCAGCGTGCACTGGGGCGGTTTGCAGCCGAGTGCGAAGCGACTGGGATGAGGATTAGCACCTCCAAATCCGAGGCCATGGTTCTCGACCGGAAAAAGGTGGTTTGCCCTCTCCGGGTCGGTGGAGAGATCCTACCCCAAGTGGAGGAGTTTAAGTATCTCGGGGTCTTGTTCACGAGTGAGGGGAGGATGGAGCGCGAGATTGACAGGCGGATCGGCGCAGCGTCCGCAGTCATGCGGTCGCTGTACCGGTCCGTCGTGGTGAAGAAGGAGCTAAGCCAAAAGGCGAGGCTCTGTATTTACCGGTCAATCTACGTTCCTACTCTCACCTATGGTCATGAGCTTTGGGTCATGACCGAAAGAACGAGATCCCGGATACAAGCGGCTGAAATGAGTTTCCTCCGTAGGGTGGCTGGGCGCACCCTTCGAGATCGGGTGAGGAGCTCGGTCACCAGGGAGGAGCTCGGAGTAGAGCCGCTACTTCTCCACATCGAGAGGGGTCAGTTGACGTGGCTTGGACATCTGTTCCGGATGCCTTTGGGACGCCTCCCTGGGGAGGTGTTCCGGGCATGTCCCACGGGGAGGAGGCCTCGGGGTAGACCTAGGACACGCTGGAGGGACTATGTCTCTCGGATGGCCTGGGAACGCCTCGGGGTCCCACCGGAAGAACTGGAGGAGGTGTCTGGGGCGAGGGAAGACTGGGCCTCTCTGCTTAGACTGTTGCCTCCGCGACCCGGCCCCGGATAAGCGGAAGATAATGGATGGATGGATGGATGGATGACTTAAAACTTGCCCAAAATAACAAAAACATTTCCAAAATGTCACAAAATGTGCATAAAATTAAACAAAACTTATCCAAAACTACAAAAAAATGCCCCACAACAACCAGAATTTGCAAAAAATGACTTGACAGTAGTGCCTTCACCCTGAGTCGACTGGGATTGTCATGATCCCCGCTTTTGCCCTGCCTGTCTCTCTCTTCTCTTTCTTCTTTCCTCCTCCCTCACTCAGCTCCTGCGTTTCTTCACTTTCTTCCTCACTCCCTCTGTTTGCCCAGCCGTGCCTGCTCTCTTCCCGATTGCTACAATTGTAGGCAGCTGTGAGAATCGGCTCACCTGTGTTCAATCATCCAACCTCTATAAAAGCTCCAGTTCATTCAACCCACTTCTGCCAGACCATAGACATTCCAACCCCGTTTCTCTGCCGGTCCCATTCTGCCTTCAGCCTGCCAGCCTTCCCACGATCACCTGCCACCTTAACCCCCCTGCCTCAGTGACTTCTCCACCATCCGGATCCTGCCCCCCCAGCCAGCCTCCGTTCTGCCTGTGTTTTTACCTGTCTCCTGTCTGCTTTCCCTCAGCCCGTCTGTCCCTTTAGTTTAGTTTCGATTATGTGAGTATCCTGTTTGGTTTGTCGAGCTTTAATTCATTTGTGTCAGTTTATCCTGTTTTGTTTGTTGGTTTAGGTCTTTGGTTTTTTAGTGTAGCTCATTTCATGCATTAACTCTGATTGCTCCATTCTGTTTTCTCCCTCAGTTCAGTTTCCTGTTTCAGTTGTAGTTAGTTTCCTCTGTCCCTGTTTGTTAGTTAGTTTTTCGTGTACATTATCTATTTGCCTTGGATTCCCCTCCTCAGTTGTTGGTATTAATATTTCTTTGGTTTAATTTTGCCCTTTGCTATATTTAGTTAATTTGTTCCTGTTGGTTTTTCCTCAGTTAGTTTTTCCCACTCATGTTTGTTTTCAGTTTAGTCCTTACTAAAATAAATCACTTTTCAACCACTTGAAAATCATTCAGCCTGCTCTTGTGTCTGTGCGTGGGCTCTCAGCCACCTCCTGTAACAGGGATAGGCTCCAGTCCCCCCGCGACCCTACAGAGGATTAAGCGGTGCATAGATAATGGATGGATGGACTTGACAGTAGTCCAAAAAAACTAATATGTGTCTAAATTTATTCAAAATTTTCTCAAAAAATGACCCGGAATTTGTCAAAAATGACAAAGACTGAAAAGACTGAAAGACTCAAAATGTGTCCAAATGACAAATCTGTCCACAGTGACCAAACCCTGTACAAAAAGACTTGAAACTTGATCAAAATACCCCAAATGTCCAAAATTAGCCACCAAATGACTCAACTTGACCAGAATTTATACAAGACGGTAACAAATGCCAAAGTTTCACACATTTTCTGCAGGTTTGTCTCCTTTTAGATAAGCTTTCATCTAGTCACATTTTTGGTATGAATCTGTACATGTTAGTTGTTGATTTAAATAGAGTAAAAATATTACAGTAAAAAAAAAAAAAACACATTGTTTAAGAATGAGTTACTGTTTGTAAAAATCCAGATTTTTGATGGACTTTATGTACAGTTTTGGCCTTTTTGTTTTTTTTTTTTTTATAGTTTACTAGTAAATTAATACCTTGTTCTGTGATTTTTCTGAATATTATTTGTAATTTAACAAAACAGGAAAAAAAATCTGCAAAATTGCGTTAATTATTTTTAAAAATTACCGTATTTTCCGCACTATAAGGCGCACTTAAAAGCCTTTAATTTTCTCAAAAATCGACGGTGCGCCCTTTAATCCGGTGCGCCTTATGTGTGCACTGAGTTCCAAGCGCTCCACTTCACTGACTGTCGGACCATTTCCTGCCGACATAGGTACATAAAGTACGTACACTAAGTACGCTGGCAGCGATAAACCAAGGTATCTGACTAAGGTATCTGCTTTGACTGTTGTACGAACTTTCGCGAAAGCCGGCATCATTGCTGAACAGCCACCCGGCAACGAGACTGACTCCAACAATGACGAGAGGGAACCCGGCATGCTTGATGGCGAAATTGTCCAGCTGTTCAATTCAGATACAGATTGATCAAAAAATAATGTGAGTGTATTTGTAAATACGGTACGTAGTAGAATAATGTTCAACAAACTCACTGTTTTACTTCCGTTTCCTTATTTTAGCATGCGCCTTTTAACCCGGTGCGCCTTCTGTATGGCGTAAGTACAGAAATAGACCCGGTAATTGAGACTGCGTTTTATAATCTGGTGCACCTTAAGGTGCGGAAAATACGTTTTTACATGTAAAAACTGTTAAAAACATATATTTTTAACTGTAAACTGTAATATTTATTGTGTCATCTACATGGTCTCCTTTCTGCTGCTTTAATTCTTATTTTTCTTACTTCCATCCTGCAGATCTTTTGTTTTGCTGCAGCTTGTTTTAGCTGCTGTTCTCTGATCACCGGAGCATTCAGAGCAGAAAACAGAATTAATGAGCCTCAGGCTAAATAAGTGGATTCTCTGTTTCACCACAGCTCTGACACTTTAATCAGTCCTTCATTTAATGATTCAATCAACCTTTAAAGGTATTTTTCTTCACTCTGAAGCTCCTGATGCTAATAAAACCAAAACTCTCAGCTCTGCTCTGAATGATCCAGAAATGACTTTGTTCAGGATCCAGCCGAGAGGAGGAAGAAGAACGCAGACTAATGAAATTCAGGGAGTTTTGCCTCTGTGTTACCTGCAGCGGGTAAATAGGAACACTTTTTGCAGTCAGACAGTTTGTAAAAACACCTCCGCTCTGATATTAAGAGGTCTGAAGGTTTATCAGTGCATTTATCCTGACAGCTGACAGACTCCAGATGTCCAACATTTGTCCAAAATAACTCAAACCATGTTAAAACAAACAAAAATATGTCCAAACATATTCAAATGATAAACGGTCTGCATTTATATAGCACTTTTTTCTGCCTTAGTGGTATCCAAAGCACTTTACAATGTGTTTCTCATTCACCCAGTCACACATCAACGGTGACAGAGCTGCCATGCAAGGCGCTAATCTGCCACTGGGAGCAACTTGGGGTTCAGTGACACTTTGGCACTTGGAGGGGCCAGGGATCGAACCGCCAACCTTGCGATCAGTGGACAACCCGCTCTACCACCTGAGCCACAGTCACCCATAAATGCTGACCAAAATTACTCAAAATATGTCCAAGATGAAAAAAACTTTGAAATTAACAAAAGATTGCCTTAAGTGATCTGAAAGTTGTGCGCATGACTATTTGGATCTTAAAATTATTATTTGGATACCACCACAATAATCTGAATAGTTGCAGGGTTTCCCCAGTGCTTTATAAGCCTGGTGGGCCGCCAAGATTTTGGTGTTCACTGAACACCGTCAAAGAGAGCTGATTATTTAACACGTGGAGAGTGAAACTATACTCCATAGTTAGTACCTTTAGACACTGTTTCAATGCTCATGCAGAGCTAATTATTTAACATTTGGACAATGAAGATGCACTCTTCAAGAACTGAAGAACTGAAACGGTCACAAATTCTCAAACACTTGCCATGAAACACACAACAATCACATACTCTAGTCTTTTACACTTTCAAGATGAATTAAAGCTGCAAGCAGCGATGAATGGGTCCTCGCACCCCTTGCTTGTTGGCGACCCCAAGCACGTCCGTCAGGCGATGCTGCGACCGGGAGCGCATTTAGGCCCAATAATGCTACCAGGGCTGGATTCTGAACACACAGGTCAAATTTCTGCCAGATTGGATTATTACAGACTGTTTATGCAGCACTTACTGTCCATCCAAGAGGTGGCGCTGTCACTGTGACTGTATATTGGTGTATGGAAATCATCAGGGCTGTAACCTGATCACACATTTAAAGTTTGAGGCAGATAGCAGCACATACAGGGGATTTAACGACTTCCTCCCTTCTGGCGAAGCATCAAAGTTCAGTCGGCCGCCATGGCCACGCCCTTTGGGTTTGGCATATGATTTTCACATATTTTCAACCTGAAGATGTGTTCCATATATTGGCACAATTTCAGATGTTTTGGAGTTATCGTCTGTGAGCAATTAATTTCTGAAAATGAGCAAAAACAGCAAAAATCCCACATTGAAATCAAAATGGCCGACTCCCTGTTGGGCTTAGAGAATGGCTCCAAGAGACTTTTTTGTTGACACTGATGTGTTACATATGCATGCCAAATTTTGTAGACGTAGGTTAAATTTGATGAGTGGGCCATTTTTTAAAATGCTGCAGGGGGCGCTATGCCACATGCTGTGAATGTATTTTGGCACATGGATGTGGTCAGGGCAGGAGTGTGATTAAACATGCAAAGTTTGAGGCAGATTGGAAAAAGCAGAGGATATTTACACAGCAGTTGATGTTTCATGGCGAAGCATCAAACTTCAGGGGGTTGCTATGGCCACGCCCTTTGACATTGGAGGAAGCTTTTTATAACTTTTGATCATAATGTCCTGGTGTATATACTGGTCAAATTTGAGGTCTGCGCGAGTTATCCCCTAGGAGGAGATAGTTCTCAAAAGTGAACAACATTTGTCCAAATTTGTCCAATTAATTCAAAATGCCGGACTTCCTGTTGGGTTTAGGGCATGGCTCCAAGAGGATTTTTTGTGCGTCCTGATGTGTTCTATATGTCCCCCAAATTTTGTGGACGTAGGTTAAATGTACTGCAGGGGCTGTTTGTTAAAAATGCTGTAGGGGGCGCTATAGCACGTGTTGTGCTGAGATGCATACAGTTTTCTTCCTTCAGCTGGTGGTGATGTGTGTGCAAATTTTGGTGATGTTTTGATAATTCTAATGCTGTCAAAGGCAAGTTGTTTTTCATATCAACTTTGCGTTGCCACGGCAACAGCGTTTTATGAAATGCCAAAATCTTCACACTGTGCCATGATCATGGTGTGAAGACTCATCACACCAATTTTCAGAATAATTTGACCAAGTTTAGGGCAATGGGATAGGCAAATGTAATTCCAAAACATCCTGTTGCCAGTTGGTGGCGCTATGACTATTTCAAAATTTTTGAGTGTGGATGTCTTCAGACTGGACATGACATTCTGGATATGAAGTTTGGAGCAGATAGGTTCTTGTTCAGCTGAGATATAGGCCCTTGAAATTTCATGGCGAAACATCAAAATTCGCCACGCCGCCACAGAAACGCCCTTTGATGACACGTCACCATTTTCTTTGTGATTCATCACCAATGTGTTCAGGCTCATGTCAGCAGGTCTGAGGTGAATCTGGACAACGGGTTGACAACAGTACATAAAAGTATTAAAAAAGCAAAAATCCTGTTGCCACAAGGTGGCGCTATGACTGTGAGTGAATATTATCATATGGATGACATCAGCTCAGGTCTGTGATCAAACATGTAAAGTTTCATTCAGATTGGAGCATGTTCAGAGAGTTAGACCAGCACTTCCTGTGGCATGGCGAAGGATCAGTATTTCGGGGGCTGCCATGGCCACACCCTTTGACCGACATAGAAGACTTTTATAACTTTTCATCAGGAACGTCGGTTGTATGTATGGACCAAATTTCAGGTCTCTAAGACTTACCCCCTAGGAGGAGTTCATCACAGATTTTTCACAGTTAACGCAAGATATGTCACTTCCTGTTGGGTTTAGAGCATGGCTATGATTGACTTTTTTGTCTTTCCTGATGTGCTGAATATGCCTGCCAAATTTTGTAGCTGTAGATCAAATGTCCTTCCAGTTAGTCTAATAGCACTTTTTAAAATTTTGCAGGGGGCGCTATGGAGCCATTTTGGGACACACATACAAAGGACCCAATAAAATATCAAATTTTTCACCGGTCCTGATGTGTGTGCAGATTTTGACGCGAATCGGTGCATGTTTAGGCCCTCAAAAAAGCAATTCATTTGGCGGTAAAATAATAATAGTTAAAGCTGCAAGCAGCGATGAACGGGTCCTCGCACCCCTTGCTGGTCGGCGACCCCAAGCACGTCCGTCAGGCGATGCTGCGACCGGGAGCGCATTTAGGCCCATGAATGCAACCAGGGCTGGATTCTGAACACACAGGTCAAATTTCTGGCAGATTGGATTATTACAGACTGTTTATGCAGCACTTACTGTCCATCCAACAGGTGGCGCTATCACTGTGACTGTATATTGGTCTATGGAAATCATCAGGGCTGTAACCTGATCACACATTTAAAGTTTGAGGCAGATAGCAGCACATACAGGGGATTTAACAAGACTTCCTCCTTTCTGGCGAAGCATCAAAGTTCAGTCGGCCGCCATGGCCACGCCCTTTGGGTTTGGCATATGATTTTAACATATTTTCAACCTGATGATGGGTTCTATATATTGTGGCAATTTCAGATGTTTTGGAGTTATCGTCTGTGAGCAATTAATTTCTGAAAATGAGCAAAAACAGCAAAAATCCGACATTGAAATCAAAATGGCCGACTTCCTGTTGGGTTTAGAGAATGGCTCCAAGAGACTTTTTTGTTCACACTGATGTGTTACATATGCATGCCAAATTTTGTAGACGTAGGTTAAATTTGATGAGTGGGCCATTTTTTTAAATGCTGCAGGGGGCGCTATGCCACATGCTGTGAATGTATTTTGGCACATGGATGTGGTCAGGGCAGGAGTGTGATTAAACATGCAAAGTTTGAGGCAGATTGAAGCAAGCAGAGGATATTTACACAGCAGTTGATGTTTCATGGCGAAGCATCAAACTTCAGGGGTTTGCTATGGCCACGCCCTTTGACATTGGAGGAAGCTTTTTATAACTTTTGATCATAATGTCCTGGTGTATATACTGGTCAAATTTGAGGTCTGCGCGAGTTATCCCCTAGGAGGAGATAGTTCTCAAAAATGAACAACATTTGTCCAAATTTGTCCAATTAATTCAAAATGGCGGACTTCCTGTTGGGTTTAGGGCGTGGCTCCAAGAGGATTTTTTTTGCGTCCTGATGTGTTCTATATGTCCCCCAAATTTTGTGGACGTAGGTTAAATGTACTGCAGGGGCTGTTTGTTAAAAATGCTGTAGGGGGCGCTATAGCACGTGTTGTGCTGAGATCCATACAGTTTTCTTCCTCCAGCTGGTGGTGATGTGTGTGCAAATTTTGGTGATGTTTTGATAATTATAATGCTGTCAAAGGCAAGTTGTTTGTCATATCAACTTTGCGTTGCCACGGCAACAGCGTTTTATGAAATGGCAAAATCTTCACACTGTGCCATGATCATGGTGTGAAGACTCATCACACCAATTTTCAGAATTATTTGACCAAGTTTAGGGCAATGGGATGGGCAAATGTAATTCCAAAACATCCTGCTGCCAGTTGGTGGCGCTATGACTATTTCAAAATTTTTGAGTGTGGATGTCTTCAGACTGGACATGACATTCTGGATATGAAGTTTGGAGCTGATAGGTTCTTGTTCAGCTGAGATATAGGCCCTTGAATTTTCATGGCGAAACATCCAAATTCGCCACGCTGCCACAAAGACGCACTTTGACCACACGTCACCATTTTCTTTGTGATTCATCATCAATGTGTTCAGACTTATGTCAGCAGGTCTGAGGTGAATCTGGACAACGGGTTGACAACAGTACATAAAAGTATTAAAAAAGCAAAAATCCTGTTGCCACAAGGTGGCGCTATGACTGTGAGTGAATATTATCATATGGATGACATCAGCTCAGGTGTGTCATCATACATGTAAAGTTTCATTCAGATTGGAGCATGTTCAGAGAGTTAGACCTGCACTTCCTGTGGCATGGCGAAGGATCAGTATTTCGGGGGGCTGCCATGGCCACACCCTTTGACCGACATAGAAGACTTTTATAACTTTTCATCAGGAAGGTCGGTTGTATGTACGGACCAAATTTCAGGTCTCTAAGACTTACCCCCTAGGAGGAGTTCATCACAGATTTTTCACAGTTAACGCAAGATATGTCACTTCCTGTTTGGTTTAGAGCATGGCTATGATTGACTTTTTTGTCTTTCCTGATGTGCTGAACATGCCTGCCAAATTTTGTATCCATTGATGAAATGTCCTTCCAGTTAGTCTAATAGCACTTTTTAAAATTTTGCAGGGGGCGCTATGGAGCCATTTTGGGACACACATGCACAGACACCATAAAATATCAAATTTTTCACCGGTCCTGATGTGTGTGCAGATTTTGACGTGAATCGGTGCATGTTTAGGCCCTCAAAAAAGCAATTCATTTGGCGGTAAAATAATAATAATAATAATTAAAGCTGCAAGCAGCGTCGGACGGGCCCTCGCTCCTCACCGCACTGCTCTCCACACGACCTTGTCTAGGGGGCGCCATAGAGCCGATTAGAATTTTGACTGTGCAAATCTGTTGGTCTTGGGATACTATATGTATGTACCAAATTTCATGTTTGTAGGATAAAGCAATGATTTTATATGAGTATTTGAATATTTCTAGGGGGCGCTGTGGAGCCGTTTGACCACGCCCATTTCTGAATTGTATATTAAATATTAGGTCTTGAGATTAATGAGGTTTTGTGTGGATTTGGTGATTTTACATGTATCACTTCACCTCCAAAACCAATTTCGTTCCACATGGCGATTTTGTTCAAAATGGCCGCCATGCCCCGCCCACACCGTGTGACGTAGCCACAAGATTTTAATAACTTTTCATCCTGGAGGGGTCTAGATGCCACACAGCGAATTTGGTGAAGATTGAACAAAAATCCTGGGGGGAGTTCGTTAATTTCCAATGCCTGCGCACGTGTTCCATTGTACAATCTTAAGCTTTTTGTTCAAAATGGCCGCCATGCCACGCCCACACCGTGTGACGTATCCACAAGATTTTGATAACTTTTCATCCTGGATGGGTCTAGATGCCACACAGCGAATTTTGTGAAGATGGGATAAAAATCCTGGGAGGAGTTCGATAAATTCCAATGCCTGCACACTACGTGCTCTAGGGGGCGCTGTTGAGCCTTTTTTGAAATTTTAAAAGCAGGAATGTTTTTGTCTTGGGCTACTGTACATGTGTACCAAATTTCATGAGTTTACGTGAAACTAGCCGTATTAACTCCACTAAAGCACAATTTTCTAGGTGGCGCTATTGAGTCATTTTGCCATTCATATGTGTAATTCCCCAAAAATATCAAATTTTTCACCAGTCCTGATGTGTCTGCCAAATTTGGTGAGTTTTTGAGCATGTTTAGGGGGTCAAATTGAGGTTCAAAGTGGCGTAAGAAAAATAAACAAACCGCCAAACCGCCAAAGAAACACTAGAAGAACAATAGGGTCCTACGCACTGTAGTGCTTCGGGCCCTAATAATTAAAGCTGCAAGCAGCGATGAACGGGTCCTCGCACCCCTTGCTGGTCGGCGACCCCAAGCACATCCGTCAGGCGATGCTGCGACCGGGAGCGCATTTAGGCCCATGAATGCAACCAGGGCTGGATTCTGAACACACAGGTCAAATTTCTGGCAGATTGGATTATTACAGACTGTTTATGCAGCACTTACTGTCCATCCAACAGGTGGCGCTATCACTGTGACTGTATATTGGTGTATGGAAATCATCAGGGCTGTAACCTGATCACACATTTAATGTTTTGAGGCAGATAGCAGCACATACAGGGGATTTAACAAGACTTCCTCCTTTCTGTCGAAGCATCAAAGTTCAGTCGGCCGCCATGGCCACGCCCTTTGGGTGTGGCATATGATTTTCACATATTTTCAACCTGAAGATGTATTCCATATATTGGCACAATTTCAGATGTTTTGGAGTTATCGTCTGTGAGCAATTAATTTCTGAAAATGAGCAAAAACAGCAAAAATCCGACATTGAAATCAAAATGGCCGACTTCCTGTTGGGCTTAGAGAATGGCTCCAAGAGACTTTTTTGTTGACACTGATGTGTTACATATGCATGCCAAATTTTGTAGATGTAAGTTAAATTTGATGAGTGGGCAATTTTTTAAAATGCTGCAGGGGGCGCTATGCCACAAGCTGTGAATGTATTTTGGCACATGGATGTGGTCAGGGCAGGAGTGTGATTAAACATGCAAAGTTTGAGGCAGATTGGAGCAAGCAGAGGATATTTACACGGCAGTTGATGTTTCATGGCGAAGCATCCAACTTCAGGGGGTTGCTATGGGCACACCCTTTGACATTGGAGGAAGCTTTTTATAACTTTTGAACATAATTTCCTGGTGCATATACTGGTCAAATTTGAGGTCTGCGCGAGTTATCCCCTAGGAGGAGATTGTTCTCAAAAATGAACAACATTGGTCCAAATTTGTCCAATTAATTCAAAATGGCGGACTTCCTGTTGGGTTTAGGGTGTGGCTCCAAGAGGATTTTTTGTGCGTCCTGATGTGTTCTATATGTCCTCCAAATTTTGTGGACGTAGGTTAAATGTACTGCAGGGGCTGTTTGTTAAAAATGCTGTAGGGGGCGCTATAGCACGTGTTGTGCTGAGATGCATACAGTTTTCTTCCTTCAGCTGGTGGTGATGTGTGTGCAAATTTTGGTGATGTTTTGATAATTCTAATGCTGTCAAAGGCAAGTTGTTTTTCATATCAACTTTGCATTGCCAAGGCAACAGCGTTTTATAAAATGCCAAAATCTTCACACTGTGCCATGATCATGGTGTGAAGACTCATCACACCAATTTCCAGAATTATTTGACCAAGTTTAGGGCAATGGGATGGGCAAATGTAATTCCAAAATGTCCTGTTGCCAGTTGGTGGCGCTATGACTATTTCAAAATTTTTGAGTGTGGATGTCTTCAGACTGGACATGACATTCTGGATATGAAGTTTGGAGCAGATAGGTTCTTGTTCAGCTGAGATATAGGCCCTTGAAATTTCATGGCGAAACATCAAAATTCGCCACGGTGCCAGAGACACACCCTTAGATGAAACGTCACCATTTTCTTTGTGATTCATCATCAATGTGTTCAGGCTTATGTCAGCAGGTCTGAGGTGAATCTGGACAACGGGTTGACAACAGTCCATAAAAGTATTAAAAAAGCAAAAATCCTGTTGCCACAAGGTGGCGCTATGACTGTGAGTGAATATTATCATATGGATGTCATCAGCGCAGGTCTGTGATCATACATGTAAAGTTTCATTCAGATTGGAGCATGTTCAGAGAGTTAGACCTGCACTTCCTGTGGCATGGCGAAGGATCAGTATTTCGGGGGGGCTGCCATGGCCACACCCTTTGACCGACATAGAAGATTTTTATAACTTTTCATCAGGAAGGTCTGTTGTATGTACAGAAGAAATTTCAGGTCTCTAAGACTTACCCCCTAGGAGGAGTTCATCACAGATTTTTCACAGTTAACGCAAGATATGTCACTTCCTGTTGGGTTTAGAGCATGGCTATGATTGACTTTTTTGTCTTTCCTGATGTGCTGAATATGCCTGCCAAATTTTGTAGCTGTAGATCAAATGTCCTTCCAGTTAGTCTAATACCACTTTTGAAAATTTTGCAGGGGGCGGTATGGAGCCATTTTGGGACACACATACACAGACCCCATAAAATATCAAATTTTTCACCGGTCCTGATGTGTGTGCAGATTTTGACGCGAATCGGTGCATGTTTAGGCCCTCAAAAAAGCAATTCATTTGGCGGTAAAATAATAATAATTAAAGCTGCAAGCAGCGATGAACGGGTCCTCGCACCCCTTGCTGGTCGGCGACCCCAAGCACGTCCGTCAGGCGATGCTGCGACCGGGAGCGCATTTAGGCCCATGAAGGCAACCAGGGCTGGATTCTGAACACACAGGTCAAATTTCTGGCAGACTGGATTATTACAGACTGTTTATGCAGCACTTACTGTCCATCCAACAGGTGGCGCTATCACTGCGACTGTATATTGGTCTATGGAAATCATCAGGGCTGTAACCTGATCACACATTTAAAGTTTGAGGCAGATAGCAGCACATACAGGGGATTTAACAAGACTTCCTCCTTTCTGGCGAAGCATCAAAGTTCAGTCGGCCGCCATGGCCACGCCTTTTGGGTGTGGCATACCATTTTCACATATTTTCAACCTGAAGATGTGTTCCATGTATTGTCGCAATTTCAGATGTTTTGGAGTTATCGTCTGTGAGCAATTAATTTTTGAAAATGACCAAAAACAGCAAAAATCCCACAATGAAATCCAAATGGCCGACTTCCTGTTGGGTTTAGAGAATGGCTCCAAGAGACTTTTTTGTTCACACTGATGTGCTTAATATGCATGCCAAATTTTGTAGACGTAGGTTGAATTTGATGAGTGGGCCATTTTTTTAAATGCTGCAGGGGGCGCTATGCCACATGCTGTGAATGTATTTTGGCACATGGATGTGGTCAGGGCAGGAGTGTGATTAAACATGCAAAGTTTGAGGCAGATTGGAGCAAGCAGAGGATATTTACACAGCAGTTGATATTTCATGGCGAAAGATCAAACTTCAGGGGGTCGCTATGGCCACGCCCTTTGACACTGGAGGAAGCTTTTTATAACTTTTGATCATAATGTCCTGGTGTATATACTGGTCAAATTTGAGGTCTGCGCGAGTTATCCCCTAGGAGGAGATAGTTCTCAAAAATGAACAACATTCGTCAAAATTTGTCCAATTAATTCAAAATGCCGGACTTCCTGTTGGGTTTAGGGCGTGGCTTCAAGAGGATTTTTTGTGCGTCCTGATGTGTTCTATATGGCCCCCAAATTTTGTGGACGTAGGTTAAATGTACTGTGGGGGCTGTTTGTTAAAAATGCTGTAGGGGGCGCTATAACACGTGCTGTGCTGAGATGCATACAGTTTTCTTCCTTTCGCTGGTGGTGATGTGTGTGCAAATTTTGGTGATGTTTTGATAATTCTTGAGCTGTCAAAGGCAAGTTGTTTTTTTATCAACTTTGCATTGCTACAGCAACAGCGTTTTGTAAAATTCCAAAATCTTCACACTGTGCCATGATAATGGTGTGAAGACTCATCACACCAATTTTTAGAATTATTTGACCAAGTTTAGGGCAATGGGATGGGCAAATGTAATTCCAAAACATCCTGTTGCCAGTTGGTGGCGCTATGACTATTTCAAATTTTTTTAGTGTGGATGTCTTCAGACTGGACATGACATTCTAAATGTGAAGTTTGGAGCAGATAGGTTCTTGTTCAGCTGAGATATAGGCCCTTGAAATTTCATGGCGAAACATCAAAATTCGCCACGGTGCCACAGACACGCCCTTAGATGAAACGTCACCATTGTCTCTGTGATTCATCATCAGTGTGTTCAGGCTTATGTCAGCAGGTCTGAGGTGAATCTGGACAACGGGTTGACAACAGTACATAAAAGTATTAAAAAAGCAAAAATCCTGTTGCCACAAGGTGGCGCTATGACTGTGAGTGAATATTATCATATGGATGTCATCAGCGCAGGTCTGTGATCATACATGTAAAGTTTCATTCAGATTGGAGCATGTTCAGGAGAGTTAGACCAGCACTTCCTGTGGCATGGCGAAGGATGGCGAAGGATCAGTAATTCGGGGGGGCTGCCATGGCCACACCCTTTGATCGACAGTGAAGACTTTTATAACTTTTCATCAGGAAGGTCTGTTGTATGTACGGACCAAATTTCAGGTCTCTAAGACTTACCCCCTAGGAGGAGTTCATCACAGATTTTTCACAGTTAACGCAAGATATGTCACTTCCTGTTGGGTTTAGAGCGTGGCTATGATTGACTTTTTTTTCTTTCCTGATGTGCTGAATATGCCTGCCAAATTTTGTAGCTGTAGATCAAATGTCCTTCCAGTTAGTCTTATACCACTGTTTAAAATTTTGAAAGGGGGCGCTATGGAGCCATTTTGGGACACACATACACAGACCCCATAAAATATCAAATTTTTCACCGGTCCTGATGTGCATGCAGATTTTGACGCGAATCGGTGCATGTTTAGGCCCTCAAAAAAGCAATTCATTTGGCGGTAAAATAATAATAATAATTAAAGCTGCAAGCAGCGATGAACGGGTCCTCGCACCCCTTGCTGGTCGGCGACCCCAAGCACGTCCGTCAGTCGATGCTTCGACCGGGAGCGCATTTAGGCCCATGAATGCTACCAGGGCTGGATTCTGAACACACAGGCCAAATTTCTGGCAGATTGGATTATTACAGTGTTTATGCAGCACTTACTGTCCATCCAACAGGTGGCGCTATCACTGTGACTGTATATTGGTCTATGGAAATCATCAGGGCTGTAACCTGATCACACATTTAAAGTTTGAGGCAGATAGCAGCACATACAGGGGATTTAACAAGACTTCCTCCTTCCTGGCGAAGCATCAAAGTTCAGTCGGCCGCCATGGCCACGCCCTTTGGGTTTGGCATATGATTTTCACATATTTTCAACCTGAAGATGTGTTCCATATATTGGCACAATTTCAGATGTTTTGGAGTTATTGTCTGTGAGCAATTAATTTCTGAAAATGAGCAAAAACAGCAAAAATCCGACATTGAAATCAAAATTGCCGACTTCCTGTTGGGCTTAGAGAATGGCTCCAAGAGACTTTTTTGTTCACACTGATGTGTTACATATGCATGCCAAATTTTGTAGACGTAGGTTAAATTTGATGAGTGGGCCATTTTTTAAAATGCTGCAGGGGGCGCTATGCCACAAGCTGTGAATGTATTTTGACACATGGATGTGGTCAGGGCAGGAGTGTGATTAAACATGCAAAGTTTGAGGCAGATTGGAGCAAGCAGAGGATATTTACACAGCAGTTGATGTTTCATGGTGAAGCATCAAACTTCAGGGGGCTGCTATGGCCACGCCCTTTGACATTGGAGGAAGCTTTTTATAACTTTTGATCATAATGTCCTGGTGTATATACTGGTCAAATTTGAGGTCTGCATGACTTATCCCCTAGGAGGAGATAGTTCTCAAAAATGAACAACATTCGTCAAAATTTGTCCAATTAATTCAAAATGGCGGACTTCCTGTTGGGTTTAGGGCGTGGCTCCAAGAGGATTTTTTGTGCGTCCTGATGTGTTCTATATGTCCCCCAAATTTTGTGGACGTAGGTTAAATGTACTGCAGGGGCTGTTTGTTAAAAATGCTGTAGGGGGCGCTATAACACGTGCTGTGCTGAGATGCATACAGTTTTCTTTCTTCAGCTGGTGGTGATGTGTGTGCAAATTTTGGTGATGTTTTGATAATTCTAATGCTGTCAAAGGCAGGTTGTTTTTATATCAACTTTGCGTTGCCACGGCAAGAGCATTTCATGAAACGGCAAAGTCTTCATACTGTGCCATGATCATGGTGTGAAGACTCATCACACCAATTTTCAGAATTATTTGACTAAGTTTAGGGCAATGGGATGGGCAAATGTAATTCCAAAACATCCTGTTGCCAGTTGGTGGCGCTATGACTATTTCAAAATTTTTTAGTGTGGATGTCTTCAGACTGTACATGACATTCTGAATGTGAAGTTTGGAGCAGATAGGTTCTTGTTCAGCTGAGATATAGACCCTTGAATTTTCATGGCGAAACATCAAAATTCCCCACGGTGCCACAAACACGCCCTTCGATGACACGTCACCATTGTCTCTGTGATTCATCATCAATGTGTTCAGGCTTATGTCAGAAGGTCTGAGGTGAATCTGGACAACGGGTTGACAACAGTACATAAAAGTATTAAAAAAGCAAAAATCCTGTTGCCACAAGGTGGCGCTATGACTGTGAGTGAATATTATCATATGGATGACATCAGCGCAGGTCTGTCATCCTACATGTAAAGTTTCATTCAGATTGGAGCATGTTCAGAGAGTTAGACCTGCACTTCCTGTTGCATGGCGAAGGATCAGTAATTCGGGGGGGCTGCCATGGCCACACCCTTTGACCGACATAGAAGACTTTTATAACTTTTCATCAGGAAGGTCAGTTTTATGTACAGATCAAATTTCAGGTCTCTAAGACTTACCCCCTAGGAGGAGTTCATCACAGATTTTTCACAGTAAACGCAAGATATGTCACTTCCTGTTGGGTTTAGAGCATGGCTATGATTGACTTTTTTGTCTTTCCTGATGTACTGAATATGCCTGTCAAATTTTGTAGCTGTAGATGAAATGTCCTTCCAGTTAGTCTAATAGCACTTTTTAAAATTTTGCAGGGGGCGCTATGGAGCCATTTTGGGACACACATGCACAGACCCCATAAAATATCAAATTTTTCACCGGTCCTGATGTGTGTGCAGATTTTGACGCGAATCGGTGCATGTTTAGGCCCTCAAAAAAGCAATTCATTTGGCGGTAAAATAATAATAATAATAATAATAATAATAATAATCTCTAGCATTACAATAGGGTCTTCGCACCATTCGGTGCTCGGACCCTAATAATAATCTCTAGCATTACAATAGGGTCTTCGCACCCTTCGGTGCTCGGACCCTAATAATAATAATCTCTAGCATTCCAATAGGGTCTTCGCACCATTCGGTGCTCGGACCCTAATAATAATAATCTCTAGCATTACAATAGGGTCTTCGCACCATTCGGTGCTCGGACCCTAATAATAATAATCTCTAGCATTCCAATAGGGTCTTCGCACCATTCGGTGCTCGGACCCTAATTAAAGCTGCAAGCAGCGATGAACGGGTCCTCGCACCCCTTGCTGGTCGGCGACCCCAAGCACGTCCGTCAGGCGATGCTGCGACCGGGAGCGCATTTAGGCCCATGAATGCAACCAGGGCTGGATTCTGAACACACAGGTCAAATTTCTGCCAGATTGGATTATTACAGACTGTTTATGCAGCACTTACTGTCCATCCAACAGGTGGCGCTATCACTGTGACTGTATATTGGTCTATGGAAATCATCAGGGCTGTAACCTGATCACACATTTAAAGTTTGAGGCAGATAGCAGCACATACAGGGGATTTAACAAGACTTCCTCCTTTCTGGCGAAGCATCAAAGTTCAGTCGGCCGCCATGGCCACGCCCTTTGGGTTTGGCGTATGATTTTCACATATTTTCAACCTGAAGATGTGTTCCATATATGGGCACAATTTCAGATGTTTTGGAGTTATCGTCTGTGAGCAATTAATTTCTGAAAATGAGCAAAAACAGCAAAAATCCCACATTGAAATCCAAATGGCCGACTTCCTGTTGGGTTTAGAGAATGGCTCCAAGAGACTTTTTTGTTCACACTGATGTGCTAAATATGCATGCCAAATTTTGTAGACGTAGGTTAAATTTGATGAGTGGGCAATTTTTTAAAATGCTGCAGGGGGCGCTATGCCACAAGCTGTGAATGTATTTTGGCACATGGATGTGGTCAGGGCAGGAGTGTGATTAAACATGCAAAGTTTGAGGCAGATTGGAGCAAGCAGAGGATATTTACACAGCAGTTGATGTTTCATGGCGAAGCATCAAACTTCAGGGGGTTGCTATGGCCACGCCCTTTGACATTGGAGGAAGCTTTTTATAACTTTTGATCATAATGTCCTGGTGTATATACTGGTCAAATTTGAGGTCTGCATGACTTATCCCCTAGGAGGAGATAGTTCTCAAAAATGAACAACATTCGTCCAAATTTGTCCAATTAATTCAAAATGGCGGACTTCCTGTTGGGTTTAGGCCGTGGCTCCAAGAGGATTTTTTGTGCATCCTGATGTGTTCTATATGTCCCCCAAATTTTGTGGACGTAGGTTAAATGTACTGCAGGGGCTGTTTGTTAAAAATGCTGTAGGGGGCGCTATAACACGTGCTGTGCTGAGATGCATACAGTTTTCTTCCTTCAGCTGGTGGTGATGTGTGTGCAAATTTTGGTGATGTTTGGATAATTGTAATGCTGTCAAAGGCAGGTTGTTTTCATATCAACTTTGCGTTGCCACGGCAACAGCATTTCATGAAATGGCAAAGTCTTCACACTGTGCCATGATCATGGTGTGAAGACTCATCACACCAATTTTCAGAATTATTTGACTAAGTTTAGGGCAATGGGATGGGCAAATGTAATTCCAAAACATCCTGTTGCCAGTTGGTGGCGCTCTGACTATTTCAAAATTTTTGAGTGTGGATGTCTTCAGACTGGACATGACATTCTGAATGTGAAGTTTGGAGCAGATAGGTTCTTGTTCAGCTGAGATATAGACCCTTGAATTTTCATGGCGAAACATCAAAATTCGCCACGGTGCCACAGACACGCCCTTCGATGACACGTCACCATTGTCTCTGTGATTCATCATCAATGTGTTCAGGCTTATGTCAGAAGGTCTGAGGTGAATCTGGACAACGGGTTGACAACAGTACATAAAAGTATTAAAAAAGCAAAAATCCTGTTGCCACAAGGTGGCGCTATGACTGTGAGTGAATATTATCATATGGATGACATCAGCGCAGGTCTGTGATCCTACATGTAAAGTTTCATTCAGATTGGAGCATGTTCAGAGAGTTAGACCTGCACTTCCTGTTGCATGGCGAAGGATCAGTAATTCGGGGGGCTGCCATGGCCACACCCTTTGACCGACATAGAAGACTTTGATAACTTTTCATCAGGAAGGTCAGTTGTATGTACAGACCAAATTTCAGGTCTCTAAGACTTACCCCCTAGGAGGAGTTCATCACAGATTTTTCACAGTAAACGCAAGATATGTCACTTCCTGTTGGGTTTAGAGCATGGCTATGATTGACTTTTTTGTCTTTCCTGATGTGCTGAATATGCCTGTCAAATTTTGTAGCTGTAGATCAAATGTCCTTCCAGTTAGTCTAAGACCACTTTTTTAAATTTTGCAGGGGGCGCTATGGAGCCATTTTGGGACACACATGCACAGACCCCATAAAATATCAAATTTTTCACCGGTCCTGATGTGTGTACAGATTTTGACGCGAATCGGTGCATGTTTAGGCCCTCAAAAAAGCAATTCATTTGGCGGTAAAATAATAATAATAATAATAATAATAATAATAATAATTAAAGCTGCAAGCAGCGATGAACGGGTCCTCGCACCCCTTGCTGGTCGGCGACCCCAAGCACGTCCGTCAGGCGATGCTGCGACCGGGAGCGCATTTAGGCCCATGAATGCAACCAGGGCTGGATTCTGAACACACAGGTCAAATTTCTGCCAGATTGGATTATTACAGACTGTTTATGCAGCACTTACTGTCCATCCAAGAGGTGGCGCCGTCACTGTGGCTGTATATTGGTGTATGGAAATCATCAGGGCTGTAACCTGATCACACATTTAAAGTTTGAGGCAGATAGCAGCACATACAGGGGATTTAACAAGACTTCCTCCTTTCTGGCGAAGCATCAAAGTTCAGTCGGCCGCCATGGCCACGCCCTTTGGGTTTGGCATATGATTTTCACATATTTTCAACCTGAAGATGTGTTCCATATATTGGCACAATTTCAGATGTTTTGGAGTTATCGTCTGTGAGCAATTAATTTCTGAAAATGAGCAAAAACAGCAAAAATCCCACATTGAAATCCAAATGGTCGACTTCCTGTTGGGTTTAGAGAATGGCTCCAAGAGACTTTTTTGTTGACACTGATGTGTTACATATGCATGGCAAATTTTGTAGACGTAGGTTAAATTTGATGAGTGGGCCATTTTTTAAAATGCTGCAGGGGGCGCTATGCCACATGATGTGAATGTATTTTGGCACATGGATGTGGTCAGGGCAGGAGTGTGATTAAACATGCAAAGTTTGAGGCAGATTGGAGCAAGCAGAGGATATTTACACAGCAGTTGATGTTTCATGGCGAAGCATCAAACTTCAGGGGGTCGCTATGGCCACACCCTTTGACCTCGAGAGAATCTTTTTATAACTTTTGATCATAATGTCCTGGTGTATATACTGGTCAAATTTGAGGTCTGCGCGAGTTATCCCCTAGGAGGAGATAGTTCTCAAAAATGAACAACATTCGTCCAAATTTGTCCAATTAATTCAAAATGGCGGACTTCCTGTTGGGTTTAGGGTGTGGCTCCAAGAGGATTTTTTGTGCGTCCTGATGTGTTCTATATGTCCCCCAGATTTTGTGGACGTAGGTTAAATGTACTGCAGGGGCTGTTTGTTAAAAATGCTGTAGGGGGCGCTATAGCACGTGTTGTGCTGAGATGCATACAGTTTTCTTCCTTCAGCTGGTGGTGATGTGTGTGCAAATTTTGGTGATGTTTTGATAATTCTAATGCTGTCAAAGGCAAGTTGTTTTTCATATCAACTTTGCGTTGCCACGGCAACAGCGTTTTATGAAATGGCAAAATCTTCACACTGTGCCATGATCATGGTGTCAAGACTCATCACACCAATTTTCAGAATTATTTGACCAAGTTTAGGGCAATGGGATGGGCAAATGTATTGCAAAAACATCCTGTTGCCAGTTGGTGGCGCTATGACTATTTCAAAATTTTTGAGTGTGGATGTCTTCAGACTGGACATGACATTCTGAATATGAAGTTTGGAGCAGAAAGGTTCTTGTTCAGCTGAGATATAGGCCCTTGAATTTTCATCAAAATTCGCCACGCCGCCACAGACACGCCCTTTGATGACACGTCACCATTTTCTCTGTGATTCATCATCAATGTGTTCAGGCTTATGTCAGCAGGTCTGAGGTGAATCTGAACAACGGGTTGACAACAGTACATAAAAGTATTAAAAAAAGCAAAACCGCTGTTGCCACAAGGTGGCGCTATGACTGTGAGTGAATATTATCATATGGATGTCATCAGCGCAGGTCTGTCATCATACATGTAAAGTTTCATTCAGATTGGAGCATGTTCAGAGAGTTAGACCTGCACTTCCTGTTGCATGGCGAAGGATCAGTATTTCGGGGGACTGCCATGGCCACACCCTTTGACCGACATAGAAGACTTTGATAACTTTTCATCAGGAAGGTCTGTTGTATCTACAGACCAAATTTCAGGTCTCTAAGACTTACCCCCTAGGAGGAGTTCATCACAGATTTTTCACAGTTAACGCAAGATATGTCACTTCCTGTTGGGTTTAGAGCATGGCTGTGATTGACTTTTTTGTCTTCCCTGATGTGCTGAATATGCCTGCAGAATTTTGTAGCTGTAGATGAAATGTCCTTCCAGTTAGTCTAATACCACTTTTTTAAATTTTGCAGGGGGCGCTATGGAGCCATTTTGGGACACACATACACAGACCCCATAAAATATCAAATTTTTCACCGGTCCTGATGTGTGTGCAGATTTTGACGCGAATCGGTGCATGTTTAGGCCCTCAAAAAAGCAATTCATTTGGCGGTAAAATAATAATAATTAAAGCTGCAAGCAGCGATGAACGGGTCCTCGCACCCCTTGCTGGTCGGCGACCCCAAGCACGTCCGTCAGGCGATGCTGCGACCGGGAGCGCATTTAGGCCCATGAAGGCAACGAGGGCTGGATTCTGAACACACAGGTCAAATTTCTGGCAGATTGGATTATTACAGACTGTTTATGCAGCACTTACTGTCCATCCAACAGGTGGCGCGATCACTGCGACTGTATATTGGTCTATGGAAATCATCAGGGCTGTAACCTGATCACACATTTAAAGTTTGAGGCAGATAGCAGCATATACAGGGGATTTAACAAGACTTCCTCCTTCCTGGCGAAGCATCAAAGTTCAGTCGGCCGCCATTGGCCACGCCCTTTGGGTTTGGCATATGATTTTCACATATTTTCAACCTGAAGATGTGTTCTATATATTGTGGCAATTTCAGATGTTTTGGATTTCTTGTCTGTGAGCAATTAATTTCTGAAAATGAGCAAAAACAGCAAAAATCCAACATTGAAATCAAAATGGCCGACTTCCTGTTGGGTTTAGAGAATGGCTCCAAGAGACTTTTTTGTTCACACTGATGTGCTACATATGCACGCCAAATTTTGTAGACGTAGGTTAAATTTGATGAGTGGGCCATTTTTTAAAATGCTGCAGGGGGCGCTATGCCAAATGCTGTGAATGTATTTTGGCACATGGATGTGGTCAGGGCAGGAGTGTGATTAAACATGTAAAGTTTGAGGCAGATTGGAGCAAGCAGAAGATATTTACACAGCAGTTGATATTTCATGGCGAAAGATCAAACTTCAGGGGGTCGCTATGGCCACGCCCTTTGACACTGGAGGAAGCTTTTTATAACTTTTGATCATAATGTCCTGGTGTATATACTGGTCAAATTTGAGGTCTGTGCGAGTTATCCCCTAGGAGGAGATAGTTCTCAAAAATGAACAACATTCGTTCAAATTTGTCCAATTAATTCAAAATGCCGGACTTCCTGTTGGGTTTAGGGTGTGGCTCCAAGAGGATTTTTTGTGCGTCCTGATGTGTTCTATATGTCCCCCAGATTTTGTGGACGTAGGTTAAATGTACTGCGGGGGCTGTTTGTTAAAAATGCTGTAGGTGGCGCTATAGCACGTGCTGTGCTGAGATGCATACAGTTTTCTTCCTTCAGCTGGTGGTGATGTGTGTGCAAATTTTGGTGATGTTTGGATAATTCTAATGCTGTCAAAAGCAAGTTGTTTTTCATATCAACTTTGCGTTGCCACGGCAACAGCGTTTTGTAAAATGCCAAAATCTTCACACTGTGCCATGATCATGGTGTGAAGACTCATCACACCAATTTTCAGAATTATTTGACCAAGTTTAGGGCAATGGGATGGGCAAATGTAATTCCAAAAAATCCTGTTGCCAGTTGGTGGCGCTATGACTATTTCAAAATTTTTTAGTGTGGATGTCTTCAGACTGTACATGACATTCTGAATGTGAAGTTTGGAGCAGATAGGTTCTTGTTCAGCTGAGATATAGACCCTTGAATTTTCATGGCGAAACATCAAAATTCGCCACGGTGCCACAAACACGCCCTTCGATGACACGTCACCATTTTCTCTGTGATTCATCATCAATGTGTTCAGGCTTATGTCAGAAGGTCTGAGGTCAATCTGGACAACGGGTTGACAACAGTACATAAAAGTATTAAAAAAGCAAAAATCCTGTTGCCACAAGGTGGCGCTATGACTGTGAGTGAATATTATCATATGGATGACATCAGCGCAGGTCTGTCATCATACATGTAAAGTTTCATTCAGATTGGAGCATGTTCAGAGAGTTAGACCTGCACTTCCTGTTGCATGGCGAAGGATCAGTAATTCGGGGGGGCTGCCATGGCCACACCCTTTGACTGACATAGAAGACTTTGATAACTTTTCATCACGAAGGTCTGTTGTATGTACAGACCAAATTTCAGGTCTCTAAGACTTACCCCCTAGGAGGAGTTCATCACAGATTTTTCACAGTTAACGCAAGATATGTCACTTCCTGTTGGGTTTAGAGCATGGCTATGATTGACTTTTTTGTCTTTCCTGATGTGCTGAATATGCCTGCCATATTTTGTAGCTGTAGATCAAATGTCCTTCCAGTTAGTCTAATACCACTTTTTAAAATTTTGCAGGGGGCGCTATGGAGCCATTTTGGGACACACATACAAAGACCCCATAAAATATCAAATTTTTCACCGGTCCTGATGTGTGTGCAGATGTTGACGCGAATCGGTGCATGTTTAGGCCCTCAAAAAAGCAATTCATTTGGCGGTAAAATAATAATAATAATAATAATTAAAGCTGCAAGCAGCGATGAACGGGTCCTCGCACCCCTTGCTGGTCGGCGACCCCAAGCACGTCCGTCAGTCGATGCTTCGACCGGGAGCGCATTTAGGCCCATGAATGCTACCAGGGCTGGATTCTGAACACACAGGCCAAATTTCTGGCAGATTGGATTATTACAGTGTTTATGCAGCACTTACTGTCCATCCAACAGGTGGCGCTATCACTGTGACTGTATATTGGTCTATGGAAATCATCAGGGCTGTAACCTGATCACACATTTAAAGTTTGAGGCAGATAGCAGCACATACAGGGGATTTAACAAGACTTCCTCCTTTCTGGCGAAGCATCAAAGTTCAGTCGGCCGCCATGGCCACGCCTTTTGGGTGTGGCATACCATTTTCACATATTTTCAACCTGAAGATGTGTTCCATGTATTGTCGCAATTTCAGATGTTTTGGAGTTATCGTCTGTGAGCAATTAATTTTTGAAAATGACCAAAAACAGCAAAAATCCCACAATGAAATCCAAATGGCCGACTTCCTGTTGGGTTTAGAGAATGGCTCCAAGAGACTTTTTTGTTCACACTGATGTGCTTAATATGCATGCCAAATTTTGTAGACGTAGGTTGAATTTGATGAGTGGGCCATTTTTTTAAATGCTGCAGGGGGCGCTATGCCACATGCTGTGAATGTATTTTGGCACATGGATGTGGTCAGGGCAGGAGTGTGATTAAACATGCAAAGTTTGAGGCAGATTGGAGCAAGCAGAGGATATTTACACAGCAGTTGATGTTTCATGGTGAAGCATCAAACTTCAGGGGGCTGCTATGGCCACGCCCTTTGACATTGGAGGAAGCTTTTTATAACTTTTGATCATAATGTCCTGGTGTATTTACTGGTAAAATTTGAGGTCTGCATGACGTATCCCCTAGGAGGAGATAGTTCTCAAAAATGAACAACATTCGTCCAAATTTGTCCAATTAATTCAAATTGGCGGACTTCCTGTTGGGTTTAGGGCGTGGCTCCAAGAGGATTTTTTGTGCGTCCTGATGTGTTCTATATGTCCCCCAAATTTTGTGGACGTAGGTTAAATGTACTGCAGGGGCTGTTTGTTTAAAATGCTGTAGGGGGCGCTATAACACGTGCTGTGCTGAGATGCATACAGTTTTCTTCCTTCAGCTGGTGGTGATGTGTGTGCAAATTTTGGTGATGTTTTGATAATTCTAATGCTGTCAAAGGCAGGTTGTTTTCATATCAACTTTGCGTTGCCACGGCAACAGCATTTCATGAAATGGCAAAATCTTCACACTGTGCCATGATCATGGTGTGAAGACTCATCACACCAATTTTCAGAATTATTTGACCAAGTTTAGGGCAATGGGATGGGCAAATGTAATTCCAAAACATCCTGTTGCCAGTTGGTGGCGCTATGACTATTTCAAAATTTTTTAGTGTGGATGTCTTTAGACTGTACATGACATTCTGAATGTGAAGTTTGGAGCAGATAGGTTCTTGTTCAGCTGAGATATAGACCCTTGAATTTTCATGGCGAAACATCAAAATTCGCCACGGTGCCACAGACACGCCCTTCGATGACACGTCACCATTGTCTCTGTGATTCATCATCAATGTGTTCAGGCTTATGTCAGAAGGTCTGAGGTGAATCTGGACAACGGGTTGACAACAGTACACAAAAGTATTAAAAAAGCAAAAATCCTGTTGCCACAAGGTGGCGCTATGACTGTGAGTGAATATTATCATATGGATGACATCAACGCAGGTCTGTGATCATACATGTAAAGTTTCATTCAGATTGGAGCATGTTCAGAGAGTTAGACCAGCACTTCCTGTTGCATGGCGAAGGATCAGTAATTCGGGGGGGCTGCCATGGCCACACCCTTTGACCGACATAGAAGACTTTGATAACTTTTCATCAGGAAGGTCTGATATATGTACAGACCAAATTTCAGGTCTCTAAGACTTACCCCCGAGGAGGAGTTCATCACAGATTTTTCACAGTTAACACAAGATATGTCACTTCCTGTTGGGTTTAGAGCATGGCTATGATTGACTTTTTTGTCTTTCCTGATGTGCTGAATATGCCTGCCAAATTTTGTAGCTGTAGATCAAATGTCCTTCCAGATAGTCTAATGCCACTTTTTAAAATTTTGCAGGGGGCGCTATGGAGCCATTTTGGGACACACATACACAGACCCTATAAAATATCAAATTTTTCACCGGTCCTGATGTGTGTGCAGATTTTGACGCGAATCGGTGGATGTTTAAGCCCTCAAAAAAGCAATTCATTTGGCGGTAAAATAATAATAATAATTAAAGCTGCAAGCAGCGATGAACGGGTCCTCGCACCCCTTGCTGGTCGGCAACCCCAAGCACGTCCCTCAGGCGATGCTGTGACCGGGAGCGCATTTAGGCCCATGAATGCAACCAGGGCTGGATTCTGAACACACAGGTCAAATTTCTGCCAGATTGGATTATTACAGACTGTTTATGCAGCACTTACTGTCCATCCAACAGGTGGCGCTATCACTGTGACTGTATATTGGTCTATGGAAATCATCAGGGCTGTAACCTGATCACACATTTAAAGTTTGAGGCAGATAGCAGCACATACAGGGGATTTAACAAGACTTCCTCCTTCCTGGCGAAGCATCAAAGTTCAGTCGGCCGCCATGGCCACGCCCTTTGGGTTTGGCGTATGATTTTCACATATTTTCAACCTGAAGATGTGTTCCATATATGGGCACAATTTCAGATGTTTTGGAGTTATCGTGTGTGAGCAATTAATTTCTGAAAATGAGCAAAAACAGCAAAAATCCCACATTGAAATCAAAATGGCCGACTTCCTGTTGGGCTTAGAGAATGGCTCCAAGAGACTTTTTTGTTCACACTGATGTGTTACATATGCATGCCAAATTTTGTAGACGTAGGTTAAATTTGATGAGTGGGCCATTTTTAAAAATGCTGCAGGGGGCGCTATGCCAAATGCTGTGAATGTATTTTGGCACATGGATGTGGTCAGGGCAGGAGTGTGATTAAACATGCAAAGTTTGAGGCAGATTGGAGCAAGCAGAGGATATTTACACAGCAGTTGATGTTTCATGGCGAAGCATCAAACTTCAGGGGGTTGCTATGGCCACGCCCTTTGACATTGGAGGAAGCTTTTTATAACTTTTGATCATAATGTCCTGGTGTATTTACTGGTAAAATTTGAGGTCTGCATGACGTATCCCCTAGGAGGAGATAGTTCTCAAAAATGAACAACATTCGTCCAAATTTGTCCAATTAATTCAAATTGGCGGACTTCCTGTTGGGTTTAGGGCGTGGCTCCAAGAGGATTTTTTGTGCGTCCTGATGTGTTCTATATGTCCCCCAAATTTTGTGGACGTAGGTTAAATGTACTGCAGGGGCTGTTTGTTAAAAATGCTGTAGGGGGCGCTATAACACGTGCTGTGCTGAGATGCATACAGTTTTCTTCCTTCAGCTGGTGGTGATGTGTGTGCAAATTTTGGTGATGTTTGGATAATTCTAATGCTGTCAAAGGCAGGTTGTTTTCATATCAACTTTGCGTTGCCACGGTAACAGCATTTCATGAAATGGCAAAGTCTTCACACTGTGCCATGATCATGGTGTGAAGACTCATCACACCAATTTTCAGAATTATTTGACCAAGTTTAGGGTAATGGGATGGGCAAATGTAATTCCAAAACATCCTGTTGCCAGTTGGTGGCGCTATGACTATTTCAAAATTTTTGAGTGTGGATGTCTTCAGACTGTACATGACATTCTGAATGTGAAGTTTGGAGCAGATAGGTTCTTGTTCAGCTGAGATATAGACCCTTGAATTTTCATGGCGAAACATCAAAATTCGCCACGGTGCCACAAACACGCCCTTCGATGACACGTCACCATTTTCTCTGTGATTCATCATCAATGTGTTCAGGCTTATGTCAGCAGGTCTGAGGTGAATCTGGACAACGGGTTGACAACAGTACATAAAAGTATTAAAAAAGCAAAAATCCTGTTGCCACAAGGTGGCGCTATGACTGTGAGTGAATATTATCATATGGATGACATCAGCGCAGGTCTGTCATCCTACATGTAAAGTTTCATTCAGATTGGAGCATGTTCAGAGAGTTAGACCTGCACTTCCTGTTGCATGGCGAAGGATCAGTAATTCGGGGGGGCTGCCATGGCCACACCCTTTGACCGACATAGAAGACTTTGATAACTTTTCATCAGGAAGGTCTGTTGTATATACAGACCAAATTTCAGGTCTCTAAGACTTACCCCCTAGGAGGAGTTCATCACAGATTTTTCACAGTTAACGCAAGATATGTCACTTCCTGTTGGGTTTAGAGCATGGCTATAATTGACTTTTTTGTCTTTCCTGATGTGCTGAATATGCCTGCCAAATTTTGTAGCTGTAGATCAAATGTCCTTCCAGTTAGTCTAATACCACTTTTTAAAATTTTGCAGGGGGCGCTATGGAGCCATTTTGGGACACACATACACAGACCCCATAAAATATCAAATTTTTCACCGGTCCTGATGTGTGTGCAGATTTTGACGCGAATCGGTGCATGTTTAGGCCCTCAAAAAAGCAATTCATTTGGCGGTAAAATAATAATAATAATAATAATAATATTAATAATAATAATAATTAAAGCTGCAAGCAGCGATGAACGGGTCCTCGCACCCCTTGCTGGTCGGCGACCCCAGGCACGTCCGTCAGGCGATGCTGCGACCAGGAGCGCATTTAGGCCCATGAATGCAACAAGAGCTGGATTCTGAACACACAGGTCAAATTTCTGGCAGACTGGATTATTACAGACTGTTTATGCAGCACTTACTGTCCATCCAACAGGTGGCGCTATCACTGTGACTGTATATTGGTGTATGGAAATCATCAGGGCTGTAACCTGATCACACATTTAAAGTTTGAGTCAGATAGCAGCACATACAGGGGATTTAACAAGACTTCCTCCTTTCTGGCGAAGCATCAAAGTTCAGTCGGCCGCCATGGCCACGCCCTTTGGGTTTGGCGTATGATTTTCACATATTTTCAACCTGAAGATGTGTTCCATATATGGGCACAATTTCAGATGTTTTGGAGTTATCGTCTGTGAGCAATTAATTTCTGAAAATGAGCAAAAACAGCAAAAATCCGACATTGAAATCAAAATTGCCGACTTCCTGTTGGGCTGAGAGAATGGCTCCAAGAGACTTTTTTGTTCACACTGATGTGTTACATATGCATGCCAAATTTTGTAGACGTAGGTTAAATTTGATGAGTGGGCCATTTTTAAAAATGCTGCAGGGGGCGCTATGCCAAATGCTGTGAATGTATTTTGGCACATGGATGTGGTCAGGGCAGGAGTGTGATTAAACATGCAAAGTTTGAGGCAGATTGGAGCAAGCAGAGGATATTTACACAGCAGTTGATGTTTCATGGCGAAGCATCAAACTTCAGGGGGTTGCTATGGCCACGCCCTTTGACATTGGAGGAAGCTTTTTATAACTTTTGATCATAATGTCCTGGTGTATTTACTGGTAAAATTTGAGGTCTGCATGACGTATCCCCTAGGAGGAGATAGTTCTCAAAAATGAACAACATTCGTCCAAATTTGTCCAATTAATTCAAAATGGCGGACTTCCTGTTGGGTTTAGGGCGTGGCTCCAAGAGGATTTTTTGTGCGTCCTGATGTGTTCTATATGTCCCCCAAGTTTTGTGGACGTAGGTTAAATGTACCGCAGGGGCTGTTTGTTAAAAATGCTGTAGGGGGCGCTATAGCACGTGCTGTGCTGAGATGCGTACAGTTTTCTTCCTTCAGCTGGTGGTGATGTGTGTGCAAATTTTGGTGATGTTTTGATAATTCTAATGCTGTCAAAGGCAGGTTGTTTTCATATCAACTTTGCGTTGCCACGGCAACAGCATTTCATGAAATGGCAAAGTCTTCACACTGTGCCATGATCATGGTGTGAAGACTCATCACACCAATTTTCAGAATTATTTGACTAAGTTTAGGGCAATGGGATGGGCAAATGTAATTCCAAAACATCCTGTTGCCAGTTGGTGGCGCTATGACTATTTCAAAATTTTTTAGTGTGGATGTCTTCAGACTGTACATGACATTCTGAATGTGAAGTTTGGAGCAGATAGGTTCTTGTTCAGCTGAGATATAGACCCTTGAATTTTCATGGCGAAACATCAAAATTCGCCACGGTGCCACAGACACGCCCTTCGATGACACGTCACCATTGTCTCTGTGATTCATCATCAATGTGTTCAGGCTTATGTCAGAAGGTCTGAGGTGAATCTGGACAACGGGTTGACAACAGTACATAAAAGTATTAAAAAAGCAAAAATCCTGTTGCCACAAGGTGGCGCTATGACTGTGAGTGAATATTATCATATGGATGACATCAGCGCAGGTCTGTGATCCTACATGTAAAGTTTCATTCAGATTGGAGCATGTTCAGAGAGTTAGACCTGCACTTCCTGTTGCATGGCGAAGGATCAGTAATTCGGGGGGGCTGCCATGGCCACACCCTTTGACCGACATAGAAGACTTTGATAACTTTTCATCAGGAAGGTCAGTTGTATGTACAGACCAAATTTCAGGTCTCTAAGACTTACCCCCTAGGAGGAGTTCATCACAGATTTTTCACAGTTAACGCAAGATATGTCACTTCCTGTTGGGTTTAGAGCATGGCTATGATTGACTTTTAGGTCTTTCCTGATGTGCTTAACATGCCTGCCAAATTTTGTATCCGTCGATGAAATGTCCTTCCAGTTAGTCTAATAGCACTTTTTAAAATTTTGCAGGGGGCGCTATGGAGCCATTTTGGGACACACATACACAGACCCTATAAAATATCAAATTTTTCACCGGTCCTGATGTGTGTGCAGATTTTGACGCGAATCGGTGGATGTTTAAGCCCTCAAAAAAGCAATTCATTTGGCGGTAAAATAATAATAATAATTAAAGCTGCAAGCAGCGATGAACGGGTCCTCGCACCCCTTGCTGGTCGGCGACCCCAAGCACGTCCGTCAGGCGATGCTGCGACCGGGAGCGCATTTAGGCCCATGAATGCAACCAGGGCTGGATTCTGAACACACAGGTCAAATTTCTGCCAGATTGGATTATTACAGAGTGTTTATGCAGCACTCACTGTCCATCCAACAGGTGGCGCTATCACTGTGACTGTATATTGGTCTATGGAAATCATCAGGGCTGTAACCTGATCACACATTTAAAGTTTGAGGCAGATAGCAGCACATACAGGGGATTTAACAAGACTTCCTCCTTCCTGGCGAAGCATCAAAGTTCAGTCGGCCGCCATGGCCACGCCCTTTGGGTTTGGCATATGATTTTCACATATTTTCAACCTGAAGATGTGTTCCATATATTGGCACAATTTCAGATGTTTTGGAGTTATCGTCTGTGAGCAATTAATTTCTGAAAATGAGCAAAAACAGCAAAAATCCGACATTGAAATCAAAATTGCCGACTTCCTGTTGGGCTGAGAGAATGGCTCCAAGAGACTTTTTTGTTCACACTGATGTGTTACATATGCATGCCAAATTTTGTAGACGTAGGTTAAATTTGATGAGTGGGCCATTTTTTTAAATGCTGCAGGGGGCGCTATGCCACAAGCTGTGAATGTATTTTGGCACATGGATGTGGTCAGGGCAGGAGTGTGATTAAACATGCAAAGTTTGAGGCAGATTGGAGCAAGCAGAGGATATTTACACAGCAGTTGATGTTTCATGGCGAAGCATCAAACTTCAGGGGGTTGCTATGGGCACGCCCTTTGACATTGGAGGATGCTTTTTATAACTTTTGATCATAATGTCCTGGTGTATATACTGGTCAAATTTGAGGTCTGCGCGAGTTATCCCCTAGGAGGAGATAGTTCTCAAAAATGAACAACATTCGTCAAAATTTGTCCAATTAATTCAAAATGGCGGACTTCCTGTTGGGTTTAGGGCGTGGCTCCAAGAGGATTTTTTGTGCGTCCTGATGTGTTCTATATGTCCCCCAAATTTTGTGGACGTAGGTTAAATGTACTGCAGGGGCTGTTTGTTAAAAATGCTGTAGGGGGCGCTATAGCACGTGTTGTGCTGAGATGCATACAGTTTTCTTCCTTCAGCTGGTGGTGATGTGTGTGCAAATTTTGGTGATGTTTTGATAATTCTAATGCTGTCAAAGGCAAGTTGTTTTTCATATCAACTTTGCGTTGCCACGGCAACAGCGTTTTATGAAATGGCAAAATCTTCACACTGTGCCATGATCATGGTGTGAAGACTCATCACACCAATTTTCAGAATTATTTGACCAAGTTTAGGGCAATGGGATGGGCAAATGTAATTCCAAAACGTCCTGTTGCCAGTTGGTGGCGCTATGACTATTTCAAAATTTTTGAGTGTGGATGTCTTCAGACTGGACATGACATTCTGCATGTGAAGTTTGGAGCAGATAGGTTCTTGTTCAGCTGAGATATAGACCCTTGAATTTTCATGGCGAAACATCAAAATTCGCCACGGTGCCACAAACACGCCCTTCGATGAAACGTCACCATTTTTTTTGTGATTCATCATCAATGTGTTCATGCTTATGTCAGCAGGTCTGAGGTGAATCTGGACAACGGGTTGACAACAGTACATAAAAGTATTAAAAAAGCAAAAATCCTGTGTCCACAAGGTGGCGCTATGACTGTGAGTGAATATTATCATATGGATGTCATCAGGGCAGGTCTGTGATCATACATGTAAAGTTTCATTCAGATTGGAGCATGTTCAGAGAGTTAGACCAGCACTTCCTGTGGCATGGCGAAGGATCAGTATTTCGGGGGGGCTGCTATGGCCACACCCTTTGACCGACATAGAAGATTTTTATAACTTTTCATCAGGAGGGTCGGTTGTATGTACAGAACAAATTTCAGGTCTCTAAGACTTACCCCCTAGGAGGAGTTCATCACAGATTTTTCACAGTTAACGCAAGATATGTCACTTCCTGTTGGGTTTAGAGCATGGCTATGATTGACTTTTAGGTCTTTCCTGATGTGCTTAACATGCCTGCCAAATTTTGTATCCGTCGATGAAATGTCCTTCCAGTTAGTCTAATAGCACTTTTTAAAATTTTGCAGGGGGCGCTATGGAGCCATTTTGGGACACACATACACAGACCCTATAAAATATCAAATTTTTCACCGGTCCTGATGTGTGTGCAGATTTTGACGCGAATCGGTGCATGTTTAGGCCCTCAAAAAAGCAATTCATTTGGCGGTAAAATAATAATAATAATAATCTCTAGCATTCCAATAGGGTCTTCGCACCATTCGGTGCTCGGACCCTAATAATAATAAAGCTGCAAGCAGCGATGAACGGGTCCTCGCACCCCTTGCTGGTCGGCGACCCCAAGCACGTCCGTCAGGCGATGCTGCGACCGGGAGCGCATTTAGGCCCATGAAGGCAATGAGGGCTGGATTCTGAACACACAGGTCAAATTTCTGCCAGATTGGATTATTACAGACTGTTTATGCAGCACTTACTGTCCATCCAACAGGTGGCGCTATCACTGCGACTGTATATTGGTCTATGGAAATCATCAGGGCTGTAACCTGATCACACATTTAAAGTTTGAGGCAGATAGCAGCACATACAGGGGATTTAACAAGACTTCCTCCTTCCTGGCGAAGCATCAAAGTTCAGTCGGCCGCCATGGCCACGCCCTTTGGGTTTGGCATACCATTTTCACATATTTTCAACCTGAAGATGTGTTCTATATATTGGCACAATTTCAGATGTTTTGGATTTCTTGTCTGTGAGCAATTAATATCTGAAAATGAGCAAAAACAGCAAAAATCCAACATTGAAATCAAAATTGCCGACTTCCTGTTGGGCTTAGAGAATGGCTCCAAGAGACTTTTTTGTTCACACTGATGAGCTACATATGCATGCCAAATTTTGTAGACGTAGGTTAAATTTGATGAGTGGGCCATTTTTTTAAATGCTGCAGGGGGCGCTATGCCAAATGCTGTGAATGTATTTTGGCACATGGATGTGGTCAGGGCAGGAGTGTGATTAAACATGTAAAGTTTGAGGCAGATTGGAGCAAGCAGAAGATATTTACACAGCAGTTGATGTTTCATGGCGAAAGATCAAACTTCAGGGGGTCGCTATGGCCACGCCCTTTGACACTGGAGGAAGCTTTTTATAACTTTTGATCATAATGTCCTGGTGTATATACTGGGCAAATTTGAGGTCTGTGCGAGTTATCCCCTAGGAGGAGATAGTTCTCAAAAATGAACAACATTCGTCCAAATTTGTCCAATTAATTCAAAATGCCGGACTTCCTGTTGGGTTTAGGGCGTGGCTCCAAGAGGATTTTTTGTGCATCCTGATGTGTTCTATATGTCCCCCAGATTTTGTGGACGTAGGTTAAATGTACTGCGGGGGCTGTTTGTTAAAAATGCTGTAGGTGGCGCTATAGCACGTGCTGTGCTGAGATGCATACAGTTTTCTTCCTTCAGCTGGTGGTGATGTGTGTGCAAATTTTGGTGATGTTTTGATAATTCTAGTGCTGTCAAAGGCAAGTTGTTTTTCATATCAACTTTGCGTTGCCACGGCAACAGCGTTTTATAAAATGCCAAAATCTTCACACTGTGCCATGATCATGGTGGGAAGACTCATCACACCAATTTTCAGAATTATTTGACCAAGTTTAGGGCAATGGGATGGGCAAATGTAATTCCAAAACATCCTGTTGCCAGTTGGTGGCGCTATGACTATTTCAAAATTTTTTAGTGTGGATGTCTTCAGACTGTACATGACATTCTGAATGTGAAGTTTGGAGCAGATAGGTTCTTGTTCAGCTGAGATATAGACCCTTGAATTTTCATGGCGAAACATCAAAATTCGCCACGGTGCCACAGACACGCCCTTCGATGACACGTCACCATTGTCTCTGTGATTCATCATCAATGTGTTCAGGCTTATGTCAGAAGGTCTGAGGTGAATCTGGACAACGGGTTGACAACAGTACATAAAAGTATTAAAAAAGCAAAACTCCTGTTGCCACAAGGTGGCGCTATGACTGTGAGTGAATATTATCATATGGATGACATCAGCACAGGTCTGTGATCCTACATGTAAAGTTTCATTCAGATTGGAGCATGTTCAGAGAGTTAGACCTGCACTTCCTGTTGCATGGCGAAGGATCAGTATTTCGGGGGGCTGCCATGGCCACACCCTTTGACCGACATAGAAGACTTTGATAACTTTTCATCAGGAAGGTCTGTTGTATATACAGACCAAATTTCAGGTCTCTAAGACTTACCCCCTAGGAGGAGTTCATCACAGATTTTTCACAGTTAACGCAAGATATGTCACTTCCTGTTGGGTTTAGAGCATGGCTATGATTGACTTTTTTGTCTTTCCTGATGTGCTGAACATGTCTGCCAAATTTTGTATCCGTCGATGAAATGTCCTTCCAGTTAGTCTAATAGCACTTTTTAAAATTTTGCAGGGGGCGCTATGGAGCCATTTTGGGACACACATACACAGACCCCATAAAATATCAAATTTTTCACCGGTCCTGATGTGTGTGCACATTTTGACGCGAATCGGTGCATGTTTAGGCCCTCAAAAAAGCAATTCATTTGGCGGTAAAATAATAATAATAATAATCTCTAGCATTCCAATAGGGTCTTCGCACCATTCGGTGCTCGGACCCTAATAATAATTAAAGCTGCAAGCAGCGTCGGACGGGCCCTCGCTCCCCCCCCGCAACGCCGCTGTGGAGACGATGGGAATGTCTAAAGCACGCACTCGTGTTCGTCTCATCCTGCTCTGCACATGTACCAAATTTCATGTCTGTACGACAAACCAGTGATTTTATATGAAATTTTATAATTTTGTAGGGGGCGCTGTGGAGCTGTTTAAGTGCGCCACAGTGTTGAGGGATAGCCTGTCATCAAGCATATCAAGTTTCATTCATATTCGGCCATGTGCAGTCAAGTTATGAGCATTTCACACTTCATGGCCACACGCTCAAAATGGCCGCCCTGTCACGCCCACACCGTGTGACAGAGGCAGAAGATTTTAATAACTTTTCATCCTGAAGGGGTCTAGATGCCACACAGCCAATTTGGTGGAGATGGGATAAAAATCCTGGGAGGAGTTCGTTAAATTCCAATGTCTCAGCACCACATTGTCTAGGGGGCGCTGTGAAGCCAATTGAAATTTCAAGTGTACAGATCTGTTTGTCTGGATACACTATACATGTGTACCAAATTTCATGTTTGTAGGTCAAAGCAGTAGTTTTTTATGAGTATTTGAATATTTGTAGGGGGCGCTGTGGAGCCGTTTGAACACGCCATTTCCTGAATTGTATATCAAACATTAGTTTTTGAGATTTGTGAGGATTTGTGTGGATTTGGTGATATATTCATTCCATGTGGCAAAATTGGTGAAAATGGCTGCCATGCCACGCCCACACCGTGTGACATAGCCACGAGATTTTAATAACTTTTGATCCTGAAGGGGTCCAGATGACACACAGTGAATTTGGTGAAGACCGGAAAAAAATCCTAGGAGGAGTTCGTTAAATTCCAATGTCTGCGCACCACGTTTTCTAGGGGGCGCCGTGGAGCTTTTTCAAAATTTCAAAAGCAGGAATGTTTTTGTCTGGGGCTACTGTACCTGTGTACCAAATTTTATAGCTGTACATGAAACTAGCCGTATTAAATCCACTAAAGTCCAATTTTCAAGGTGGCGCTATTGAGTCATTTTGCCATTCATATGTGTAATTCCCCCAAAATATCAAATTTTTCACCAGTCCTGATGTGTGTGCAAAATTTGAGGAGTTTTTGAGCATGTTTAGGGGGTCAAATTGGGGTTCAATTTGGCGTAAGAAAAAGAAAGAAAGAAAGAAAGAAAGAAAGAAACTGAGCAGGAACAATAGGGCCTTTGCCCTGCAAGGCAAAGGCAGCGTTCAGTGTTTCACACTGATCGCTGCCCTTTGCCTTTTTCGGGCTCGGGCCCTAAATATATGTATATACACACTTGCACAAACTTATCTCTTGACTCTTTTGAAAATGTTCAACTTTTCTTTCTATTTACAAAAGTTAATAAATGAAGATTTAGCCTCCGCTGGAGCCATTTAATCATTCTGATCTGCTGGAATCAATTCTGCCTGTGTCCTTACCAAAGTTCATGGTTGTGGAAGTTATATTTCTGGAGATACTGAACCCTTAAAATTGCTTCTCAGGTAAGATGTTTTTTGATACCCCCATGTCTGAAAACACGACCTTCTCTGTATAACAGTGGAGGAAGACAATAAACCTCTTTACGCAGCATTTTAGAGGCTGTGTTTGCTTTGTCCACAAAAGCCAATAATGAAGAGAACAAAAAAACCCTGCAGACTCAAAGGATGGAAGGGTCACGAAAGATACTGAAAAGAATGGTAGTTAAGTTGGCCACTGAACAAATTTGAAAGGCAAAATGTTATTTGTCTTCATATGTTACTTGTTACACTTACTGTAAAAATGGAGTATAAACTAGTGAGTTGAGAAAAATTCTTCTTGTAATTTAGCTGTTTAGTAATGTGCATGCTTCTGTATTCCCCTGAGAACACGAAAACTCATTTTTCCTTTGTTTCAATAACATTTTGGACTGACTCAGAAAGTTAATTGGGAGGAGTACAATATGCCTCAATATGCCTAATAGCTGTGGACACACTGTATTTACTGGTGTGAATTATTCCACCACTGAAAATAGTCCCAAACAGCTGTCCTCATTTCCTAATAACAACCGTGTTCTGCTATTTTAGGAGACTGCGGATCCTTCAGAAACAGATGAGGAAAATATTTTCTTTTTTACTTTGTGTCTTCAGTGGGGAACCAATGACCCTGGGACTGAGAGGCACAGATAGTCTACGAGAAGTCAGAAAGCACTGAGAGACAGACTATTACACTGTTGGTTTTGGGCAGTTCATGGGAGTTGTTGGTAATAACAACAATACACAACAACAGCAGCCTCAAACTTTAAAGCCCACACAAGTATATTACACTAGGGGTGTTAAGGTATCTGAAAATCGATACAAGAGTTGGCAACAATAAAAATCAAGGGCTCAAACCCAAACTGAGTAAAATAAAAAAAAATTAAAGCTGCAAGCAGCGTCGAACGGGCCCTCGCCCCCCCCCCCCGCACCGCCGCTGTGGAGACAATCGGAATATGTAAAGCACGCAATTGTGTTCGTGTCATCGTGCTCTGCACGTGTACCAAATTTCATGTCTGTCGGACAAAGCAGTGATACGATATGAATTTTTGAAATTTCTAGGGGGCGCTGTGGAGCTGTTTAATTGCCTCCAAGTGTTGAGGGATAGCCTGTCATCAAGCATATCAAGTTTCATTCACATCTTATGATGTACAGTGAAGTTATGAGCATTTAACACTTCATGGTCACACGCTCAAAATGGCCGCCCTGCCACGCCCACACTGTGTGACGCAGCCACAAGATTTTAATAACTTTTCATCCTGGAGGGGTGTAGATGCCACACAGCCAATTTTGTGAAGATAGGACAAAAATCCTGGGAGGAGTTTGTTAAATTCCAATGTCTCCAAACAACCTTGTCTAGGGGGCGCAATAGAGCCAAATTTGAATTTCGACTGTGCAATTTTGTTGGACTCTGGATTCTATATGTCTGTACCAAATTTCATGTTTGTAGGATACAGCAGTGATTTTTTATGAGTATTTTAATATTTGTAGGGGGCGCTGTGGAGCCGTTTGACCACGTCCATTCATGAATTGTATATTAAACGTTAGTGTTTGAGATTGATGAGGATTTGTGTGGATTTGGTGATTTTACGTGGATCCCTTCACCTCCAAAACTCATTGCGTTCCACATGGCGAATTTGCTGAAAATGGCCACCGTGCCACGTCCACACCGTGTGACGCAGCAACGAGATTTTAATAACTTTTCATCCTGGATGGGTCTAGATGCCACACAGCGAATTTGGTGAAGATCGGGTAAAAATCCTGGGAGGAGTTCGTTAAATTCCAATGCCTGCGCACCACGTTTTCTAGGGGGCGCCGTGGAGCTTTTTTGAAATTTCAAAAGCAGGAATGTTTTTGTCTTGGGCTACTGTACCTGTGTACCAAATTTCACAGCTGTACGTGAAACTAGCCGTATTAACTCCATTAAAACCCAATTTTGAAGGTGGCACTATTGAGTCATTTTGCCATTCATATGTGTAATTCCCCAAAAATATCAAATTTTTTGCCGGTCCTGATGTGTGTGCCAAATTTGGTGAGTTTTTGAGCATGTTTAGGGGGTCAAATTGGGGTTCAATTTGGCGTAAGAAAAAGAAAGAAAGAAAGACAGAAAGAAAGAAACCAAGCAGGAACAATAGGGCCTTTGCACTGCAAGGCAAAGGCAGCGTTCAGTGTTTCACACTGTACGCTGGCCCTTGCCTTTTCGTGCTCGGGCCCTAATAAAAATCACGTGTGAAGTTTGCGATGACATGGCCCATGTTACACAGAACATGCTGGCATCTATACCGGTATCTCACCCCAGCCACTCACCTGGACAGACAGTCTTTGCTGTCAGCAGTGTTATTCAGTCTGTGGTGCACCACAGCACCCACAGCCAGCGGCCCTGCATCTCCACACAGAAAAGTCACTTTGCGACCATTTAAGACCCTCATGGCCCTCTTCACATAGTCCAGTGCCCGCTGCAAGTGTGAGGCCTCTTGGGAGACCCGGTGCAGCTGAAGGTACAGCAAGGCAATGCCTGCAATGAAAAGACGACATTTATAGTAGATGCTACAACTCAAATCAAATCAAATCAAATTTATAAAGCGCTTTTCATACAGAATGTAATTCAAAGTGCTTTACATATTAAAATCATATTAAAATCATTCCCACCCATCCTGACCCCTTGCGCATACAAACACAAGATTACACTCATACCCCACCCCGCTCCCTACACACACACACACACACACACACCCCAACACTAACCATAAAATAAAATTAAAGCTGCAAGCAGCGTCGAACGGGCCCTCGCTCCTGATCATGCTCCTCTCCACACAACCTTGTCTAGGGGGCGCCGTAGAGCCGATTAGAATTTTGACTGTGCAAATCTGTTGGTCTTGGGATACTATATGTGTGTACCAAATTTCATGTTTGTAGGATAAAGCAATGATTTTATATGAGTATTTGAATATTTGTAGGGGGCGCTGTGGAGCCGTTTGACCATGCCCATTTCTGAATTGTATATTAAATATTAGGTCTTGAGATTAAAGAGGTTTTTTGTGGATTTGGTGATTTTACATGGATCACTTCACCTCCAAAACCCATTTTGTTCCACATGGCGATTTTGTTCAAAATGGCCGCCATGCCACGCCCACACCGTGTGACGTAGCCACAAGATTTTAATAACTTTTCATCCTGGATGGGTCTAGATGCCACACAGTGAATTTGGTGAAGATCGGAAAAAAATCCTGGGAGGAGTTCGTTAAATTCCAATGCCTGCGCACAACGTGTTCCATTGTACAATGTTAAGCTTTTTTGTTCAAAATGGCCGCCATGCCACGCCCACACCGTGTGATGCAGCCACAAGATTTTAATAACTTTTCATCCTGGAGGGGTTTAGATGCCACACAGCGAATTTGGTGAAGATCGAACAAAAATCCTGGGAGGAGTTCGTTAAATTCCAATGCCTGCGCACCACGTGTTGAAGTGGGCGAGGTTACGCTTTTTTGTTCAAAATGGCCGCCATGCCACGCCCACACCGTGTGACGTATCCACGAGATTTTAATAACTTTTCATCCTGGAGGGGTGTAGATGCCACACAGCGAATTTGGTGAAAATTGGATAAAAATCCTGGGAGGAGTTTGTTAAATTCCAATGCCTGTGCACCACGTGTTCTAGTTGGCGCTGTTTAGCTTTTTTGTTCAAAATGGCCGCCATGCCACGCCCACATCGTGTGTCGCAGCCACAAGATTTTAATAACTTTTCATCCTGGATGGGTCTAGATGCCACACAGCGAATTTGGTGAAAATCGGACAAAAATCCTAGGAGGAGTTCGTTAAATTCCATTGCCTGCACACTACGTGCTCTAGGGGGCGCTGTTGAGCCTTTTTTGAAATTTTAAAAGCAGGAATGTTTTTGTCTCGGGCTACTGTACCTGTGTACCAAATTTCATGAGTTTACGTGAAACTAGCCGTATTAACTCCACTAAAGGCCAATTTTCTAGGTGGCGCTATTGAGTCATTTTGCCATTCATATGTGTAATTCCCCCAAAATATCAAATTTTTCACCAGTCCTGATGTGTGTGCCAAATTTGGTGAGTTTTTGAGCATGTTTAGGGGGTCAAATTGAGGTTCAAAGTGGCGTAAGAAAAAGAAACCGCCAAACCGCCAAACCGCCAAACCGCCAAACAAACCGCCAAACAAACCGCCAAACCGCCAAACACTAGAGGAACAATAGGGTCCTACGCACTGTAGTGCTTCGGGCCCTAATAAAGAAAGAAAGAAAGAAAGAAAGAAAGAAAGAAAGAAAGAAAGAAAGAAAGAAAGAAACACTACAGGAACAATAGGGCCTTTGCCCTGCAAGGCAAAGGCAGCGTTCAGTGTTTCACACTGATCGCTGCCCTTTGCCTTTTTCGGGCTCGGGCCCTAATAAAGAAACAAACCGCCAAACAAACAGAGCAGGAACAATAGGGCCTTTGCACTGCATGGCAAAGGCAGCGTTCAGTGTTTCACACTGATCGCTGCCCTTTGCCTTTTCGTGCTCGGGCCCTAATAAAGAAATGAACAAACAAATGAAGCAGGAACAATAAGGCCATTGCACTTCAGTGCAAAGGCAGCGTTCAGTGTTTCACACTGATCGCTGCCCTTTCGTGCTGGGGCCCTAATTAGCCGGTTCCAAGCAGGGGGAGATGAACGCTGCCGGTCTTCAGCCGAACACAACGTGCATTCAAGCGATGCTTGACTCCAGAAGTCCCAACAAATGCCAGAATCTAACGCTAACAGCCTCCGACTGATGAAGCCACGCCGCTGGCTTGATCAGGTGGAATGTGGGACAGGTGTGTGCCACCATTCAAGTACCCACGGCGCTGCCTACTAATCAACGCAGCAGCTGCGGTGGGAGAGAGAGCGTGTTCTGTCACAGTTAAGATTTATGTTAGTTATAGCACCTCCTAGTGACTGTTTTTGGTATCTGCAGTTGTTCATGTGTTCATGTCATGTGACTTGATTCAGGAAATATTGCACCTCAGAGAGAGGGAATGTGGTCAGAGAGATAATCTGCATCCATCTGCTCCAGCGTTATGTTTTGTGGCAGCATCACCAGTATGTATATTTCATTTCATGTTTAATCATGTTTCTGCACAGGTACTGTGGAAGTGGCAATATTTATAAGCCAGGTTTAGTTGACCTTTTATCTAGTGTATGACCACGTGATTGTAATTGTATTTTCTGCATTTATTTTCAGTTTCACCCTTTCCTAACTAATAAACCTGTGGACAAATCTGGATGCTGTCTATGGAGTCATAGGTAAAGAAAAGTGTTTAGCTGACTGTTTCATGCATTGTGCCTGCATAGAGGACAGTACAGTGAAATGGTGGCTGCAACACAGGTCAAATAACGCAACGCATACTTGATGCAAAAACCTCGGTGACACCTCAGAGAAGACAGCCTTATACCTATACATGATGGAAGAAGAGAAGGCGTCCTCACCAGGCTCCAGCAGTGTTTCTACAGTGACTGCAGCGGCCATGGCCAGGGCTAAAGCAGAGGCAGCCAAAGCACGTTTGTCCTTTGCAGAGAAAGAGATGAAAATAAAGCTAGAAAAGGCACGTTTAGAGGCATCCATTGAAATGTTAAACCTAGAAAAGGAAGCAGCGGTTGCTACAGCAGAAGCAGTGGCACTGGAGTCAGCTGCTGATGTTCACAGCGAACGTCATAGTCTTCGACTTCATACGCCTCCATTTGACCCTGCACAGCGCACTAGAGAATACGTGGCGAAGCAGGCTAAGGAGCATGATTTCGCAGAGTCAGCGCCAGAAGCACAAGCGCCCTCTACCCACGAGGAGGTTTTCATGGAACCACAGCCTTCGTGTTCCTTTCAAACTCATCACCTCAACGTAGAGAGTGACCTTCCTTCAGCTGACGCCAATCAAGTCATCAACCCTGTGTCTCAAACGCCACACAGAAACACGGCTCAGAAATTAAGTCCTGCTTCAGATGCTCCTCATGCTTCCAGAAAAGATCTAAGTGGCTGCGGAAAAAAGGGAGCAGTGTTTAACAAGCCAAGGTTTTCACAATCCCCTCCACGTAGTTACATACCTCGTTATTCTAACCATGACGGCTCAGCTACTGATTTTGCCAGGTATTTCGCTCGTAGAGAGCTTCTCACAACTGGCTTGCGGAAGTTCAATGACCTAGCAGAGAGTTATAGAGCTTGGCGAAGAACCTTTGTAAATGCCATTGCAGGCTTAGATCTGACCTCTAGTGAAGAAATAGACCTTCTGGTCAAATGGTTGGGGAAAGAATCAGCTCTGCATGCTGAACGGATAAGGGCTGTCCACATCAACGACCCACTCAGAGGGCTACAGATGATCTGGGACAGATTAGATGAGTGCTATGGTGCACCAGAAGTAGTCGAAGCTGCTCTTTTCCGACGCATAGACAATTTCCCTAAATTATCAAACAAGGACTACTCAAAGCTTCGTGAGCTAAGTGATCTCCTAATGGAACTAGAGTCCGCAAAGGCAGAGGGAGATCTTCCAGGTCTTTCTTACCTCGATACAGCACGGGGTGTTAACCCCATAGTCCAGAAGTTGCCATACAGCCTACAGGAAAAGTGGCTCTCTGTTGGATCCAGCTACAAGCAGCAATATCGAGTGTCTTTTCCTCCCTTTGTTGTGTTTGTTGATTTCATCAGCAGTCAAGCAAGGATCAGGAATGACCCAAGCTTCAACCTTTCTGGGCAAGCTGATGTTCACTCAAAAATAGACAAGACTCCATGGAAGACTAACAGACAGAGAGAAATCTCTGTTCATAAAACAGATGTATCCTCTGAAGGCCAACCTGATTTGGATGAGCATCCTAAGAGGATCGAAGATCCTAAGAGACAGTGCCCTATACACAAAAGGCCCCATTCATTAGCAAAATGCCGCAGCTTCCGAGAGAAACCACTCGATGAATGCAAAGCCTTCTTGAAAGAGAATGGAATATGTTTTAAATGTTGCTCGTCTATATCACACATGGCCAGAGCCTGCAAAATGAGTATAACTTGTTCGGAGTGCCAAAGCGAGAAGCATGTCTCTGCCCTCCACCCAGGAACACCACCCTGGTACAAAGACCAAGGCCCCTCCCCAGACTATGGCGGGGAGGCAGACTCGACTACACACTCAGAAGTAACAGCACGCTGCACACAAGTTTGTGGAGGTGATTTCAGTGATAGATCCTGTTCTAAGATCTGTTTAGTTGAAGTTCACCCTGTTGGCTGCCAAAAACGAACACTGAAGCTCTATGCAATCCTTGATGAGCAGAGTAATAGATCTCTTGCTCGTTCTGAGTTTTTCGAAGAATTCAGCATTCAAGGCGCCAGTGCTCCTTACTGTCTTCGCACCTGTTCTGGAGTGACTGACGCTATGGGAAGGATAGCTTCTGGCTATCAAATTAGATCCCTGGATGGGAAAATCAGTATTCCTCTGCCAAGCCTTCTTGAATGTAATGAGATACCTGATAACAGGACAGAGATCCCAACACCTGATGCTGCTCTTGGCCACCCTCACCTGAAGTCAGTGGCTCATCTCATTCCAGAACTGGACCCCAAAGCTCAAATCATGCTTCTCCTGGGACGAGATGTCATAAGAGTCCACAAGGTTCGCAAACAACTGAACGGGCCCCACGATGCTCCATATGCCCAGAAGCTTGATTTGGGATGGGTAATAGTGGGCAATGTCTGTTTAGGAAGTGTTCATAAACCTGTCAATGTGAATGCACTATACACCAACACAATGGAATGTGGACGTCTAAGCATCTTTGAGCCGTGCCCCAATGTCTTTCATGTGAGAGAGAAATATGACAGCTTTAAGTCCCTAGACAGTAATGTGATGCATTCCAGAGGGAAACTTACCTGCAGCAAAGACAAGAGTGAGCTCTGCGGTGACACAGTTTTCCAACAGACAAGTCAAGACAACAAGGTGGGTCCCTCCATCGAAGACCTCTTCTTCCTACAAATAATGGAGCAAGGCCTCAAAAAGGACAGCAGTAACCACTGGGTGGCTCCGCTGCCATTCAAATCACCCAGGCGTCGCCTCCCAGACAATAGAACCCAGGCTCTGAAACGTCTCTTCTCTCTCAAGCGGAACTTTGAGAAAAAGCCTAAAATGAGGCAGGACTTTGTGACTTTCATGGACAAGGTGTTTCAGAACCGACATGCTGAAGAGGCACCTCCTCTCAAGGAAGGTGAAGAGCGATGGTACTTGCCTGCCTTTGGTGTGTACCATCCTAGGAAGCCTGGCAGCATCCGCGTGGTTTTTGATTCAAGCGCTCAGCATGACGGAGTATCACTTAATGATATTCTCTTAACCGGACCTGACCTTAACAATACCTTGGTGGGGGTACTCATCAGATTCCGCAGGGAGGCGGTTGCGGTTACAGTAGACATCCAGCAGATGTTCCATTGTTTCCTCGTCAAGGAAGAGGACCGCAATTTCTTGAGGTTTTTGTGGTTTGAGGACCATGACCCTGCAAAGGAGATAAAAGATATCGAATGAGAGTCCATGTTTTTGGAAATCGTCCCTCCCCAGCAGTGGCCGTCTACTGTCTAAGGCAGTCTGTTCAAGATGGAGATCCAGACGTAAAGCAGTTTGTTAACCGGGACTTCTATATCGACGACGGCTTGAAGTCTCTCCCTACAGTTGAGGCAGCAGTTGAGCTGGTGAAAAGGACACAAGAGACTCTTGCTTACTCTAACCTGAGGCTGCACAAGATTGCTTCAAATAAAAGGGAAGTTATGGAGGCCTTCCCATCTCAGGACCACGCCAGTGATCTCAAGGACCTGGACCTTGGCTCTGACATTTTGCCAATGCAGCGCAGCCTGGGTCTTAACTGGGACCTTAAGTCCGACACATTCACCTTTAAAGTGAACGCAGAAGAGAAGCCGTTCACTCGTCGAGGTGTGTTGTCGATGGTAAATAGCATATATGACCCCTTAGGGTTTATAGCCCCCGTCACCATCGAAGGCAAATCAATCCTCAGAGAGCTTGCACTGGAAATGGTGATTGGGACTCCCCCTTACCCCAAGAGATGGCAGAGATGTGGGTCACATGGCGAGACTCGCTGAAAGGTCTGAGCGATCTCAAGATATCAAGGCCATACACTAATATTTCTCCTTCGGAAGCTAGACGTAGAGAACTATGTGTTTTTTCTGACGCTTCAATGAAGGCGATAAGTGCAGTTGCCTATCTCAAACTCACAGGAAAGGATGGCAGCATCCATACGGGCTTCGTCATGGGTAAGGCCAAGCTTGCTCCACGACCTGAACATACTGTCCCGAGGTTGGAGCTTTGTGCAACGGTTCTGGCAGTGGAGTTAGCTGACCTCATCTCCTCAGAGATTGACATACATTTGGATGACACAACCTTCTATACCGATAGTAAGGTTGTACTGGGCTACATCTACAATGAGACCAGACGTTTTTACATCTATGTGAGCAACAGGATCTTACGGATAAGGCGATCCTCTCGCCCAGAGCAATGGCAATATGTTCCAACAGACAAAAATCCAGCAGATCTGGCTACACGGTTTGTCACTGCCACTCATCTTTCTGATACCACCTGGTTTTGTGGACCTGAATTCTTGAAACACCCCCAATATGGTCCTCGTGAGAAGGACGTATTTGAACTTGTAGACCCTTCTTTGGACACAGAGATACGTCCACAAGTCTCCACACTGAACACAACCACATCCAATAACCAACTGGGATCCCAGCGCTTCTCCAAGTTCTCCACTTGGAAGTCTCTGACTCGTGCTGTCGCACTGCTGATTCACATCACATGTCTCTTCCACGAAGACTCAGCAATCAAGGCTGGTGATTGCAAAGGTTGGCATCATTGTCGAAGACCATTCACACCTGCAGAACTTTCAAGATCCAAGAGCACTATCATCCGTGCTGTACAGGAGGAGACTTACTCTCAAAAGTTTGCCTGTCTTAGAAAGAAAGAGATTTTTCCGAGGGACAGTCCAATTAGGGCTTTGGATCCCTTCATTGACACTGATGGACTTCTAAGAGTTGGAGGACGCATTGTAGAATCAAACATTCAGGAAGATGAGAAGAAACCTCTCATCATCCCTGGTAAGCATCACATTGCGGCACTTCTGGTCAGCTATTACCATGCTCAAGTCCACCACCAAGGACGACTTTTCACTGAAGGAGCAATACGTGCTGCTGGGTTTTGGATAGTTGGTGGCAAAAGACGCGTCAGCAGCATCCTTCATCATTGTGTGACATGCCGTAGGCTCCGCGGATCGTTCCAGACACAGAAGATGGCTAATCTCCCAGCTGATCGACTTTCAACAGAACCTCCATTCAGCAATGTTGGATTGGATGTCTTTGGTCCATGGACAGTTTCCTCACGCCGAACGAGAGGAGGTATTGCACAGAGCAAGCGATGGGCTGTAATATTCATCTGTATGAGCGTGAGAGCAGTTCACATAGAAGTCGTTGAGTCTCTTGATACTTCAAGTTTTATCAACGCTCTCAGACGTTTTCTGGCCATACGGGGTCCAGTGATATCCATTCGATCAGACAGGGGAACAAACTTTGTCAGTGCCTGTAAGGAGTTACAGATTCTCTCGAACATTGACAACAGATCCGTGGAGAAGTACCTGGTTGAACAGGGCTGTACTTGGACTTTCAGCCCTCCTCATGCCTCACATATGGGAGGCTCATGGGAGAGGATGATAGGGATGGCAAGGAAGATCCTCAACTCCATGTTTCTCCAGCTCGGAACTGCTAAGTTGACCCATGAGGTACTCACTACCCTCATGGCTGAGGTGACTGCCATTATTAATTCCAGACCCCTTCTTCCAGTATCTACTGACCCAGATGATCCACTGATACTGACACCTGCCACTCTTCTTACACAGAAGGTGAGCCTGCCTTCTGCCCCTGCTGGTGACTTTAAGGACGAGAGCCTTTTTAAACATCAGTGGCGCCAAGTTCAGCACTTGGCTCAAACCTTTTGGGACAAATGGAAAAAACAGTATCTTTCCACTCTTCAGCCACGGAGAAAGTGGCATTCTAGTCAGCCCAATCTTGAGCCTGGAAATGTTGTGCTTGTCAAGGATGACCAACTGAAATGGAATGAATGGCCGTTAGGACTGATCACGCAGGTTTTTCCTAGCAAGGACAGTAAAGTACGCACAGTAGAGGTCAAAGTCTCCAGGAAAGATGGGACTAAGCTCCTGTTGAGGCCAGTGACCGAACTGGTCTTTCTTCTTCCTGCTGACAAGGCATAAGTATATTGTCTGCTGAATAGTGGCGTTCCATCACGCCAGGCGGGGAGTGTTCTGTCACAGTTAAGATTTATGTTAGTTATAGCACCTCCTAGTGACTGTTTTTGGTATCTGCAGTTGTTCATGTGTTCATGTCATGTGACTTGATTCAGGAAATATTGCACCTCAGAGAGAGGGAATGTGGTCAGAGAGATAATCTGCATCCATCTGCTCCAGCGTTATGTTTTGTGGCAGCATCACCAGTATGTATATTTCATTTCATGTTTAATCATGTTTCTGCACAGGTACTGTGGAAGTGGCAATATTTATAAGCCAGGTTTAGTTGACCTTTTATCTAGTGTATGACCACGTGATTGTAATTGTATTTTCTGCATTTATTTTCAGTTTCACCCTTTCCTAACTAATAAACCTGTGGACAAATCTGGATGCTGTCTGTGGAGTCATAGGTAAAGAAAGGTGTTTAGCTGACTGTTTCATGCATCGTGCCTGCATAGAGGACAGTACAGAGCGAGAAGGGAGGATGGAGCGGCGTCACACTCATCCTGCCACATTTACAAAATAAAACTTGGAATTTCATTCCTTTTTTTTCAATAATAGGGATACCGTTTGTGCCAGTAGGAAGTGAACTTGAATTCTTTATATCAGAATGTGAATTATTCAATTTGAACCTGAATTGACTGGTTTGAAAAATTGCTTTTAAAATCTGATTCTAATTGGTCCCATTTGAAATGGAATCTATTGATTTGAATGTGTAATGATGTAAAATTGAAACTGTATTTCATTCAGTTGAAAAATTCAGCTCCCTAAATCATTCTCACTTTTCCATTTCACTTCTCTCCATTTCAAATTCAGTTTTTCAATTCAATTTTTTGTGCCACACATCCGGGACCTGCTGTCGGGCAGAACTAGTCGAACGCAGATGGGAAGAAGTCGGTTTCACGACAGCAGCGCGCTTTATGTTGTCTTTACGCAATAAATGAACGAATATAGTCTGTGGACGTTAGCAGCAGCGGCTAACGATAGCTAAGTGTTTCACCCAATAAAAAATAATTATTGGAAATACAACGTGCCCAGTGGTGTACTGGTCAGCTGGCATACCAGGACAAATCCCAGTGGGCCTATGCGATCACTCCCGGCCCCCAGTGGCCGGTCTCCGGTGCAAAACGCTACAATCCGGCCAAGTTCTCCTCCTCGCCATCCATGCAGCATCACATCAGTTTGATCTGATCAGTTTGTTATGCTGCTTGTTGTTATGGTGGGAGGCTGCCATTTGTGCTGTGTGTGTTTCGGTGAACAAACCCAAGTTAAGCTTGATGTTCTGCTGTGGATCTTTTCCATTGAATACACACACTAACACACAACACAACAGTGGACAAACTTCTGTGTTGAGGGTTTTGTTTGGTCAGACATTAGTTACTTTAGTATCTCATTAATAAACAGACTGCCTGTGTCAACTTGTGATATCACTAGCTGATTTGGCCGTGTTTCCTGGATAATCAGCACGTGTTAAACACCTGGCAGAATAAAGCAGATTTATCCGGATAGAGTGTGTTGCATGTTGTGCCGATCAGTGGTACAATCAGTTAAATGACTGACTTTTATTTTATACCTCTGAACCACATCAGTTCGAATCCTCTCATCTTACTGAAAAATATGTGTTTGGTTTTGCTGTCTGTAGATGATACTAGCATGATATGGACTTTATTAACTAGTAATGTTGACATTTTTCAGCGACGTCTTCTTTATCTAGTATCTCTATCTTCACACACACAGGCAGGTCCGGTTGGGACAAATCTGCAAATGGAACATCTGGAGCATACCTATACAGCAAATATCGCCAGTTAAACTGGAACACCGGCTGCCGGGGGATCGCGTCAGCCCACCGGGATTTGTCCCGGTATGCCAGCTGACCAGTACACCCAATTTTGAATCACTTGACATTTAAGTGATATTGCAAAAGAGTTCACTTACTGTGTAACCCTACATCTGCCATATTGTGTACTCTTAAAATAAACCTTAGTATATTTATTTGTCTGTTATGCTCCAAAGACATACAAAATTAATTCCATAAAAAAGTGTGAATTATTTAAATCTTCAGGAATAATTATCATCGAAATCCACTATAAAATAAAATAAAAACTGGGATAATTTAATAGGAAACTCGCTGAAATAAACACAAATTTGGGTAACACTTTATAATAACGATAAGACATTTTTATAAGTTATTAGTAGATTTTGAACTAATCATGAATAAACTATTGATATATATTTGTAAATGATCATTAAATCAGTTAAAACTTAAGGTGTACAACATTTATATATGATTTATACATTATGAGAAACACTGCATCAACATTGTTTGTACATGATTTATTCATCATCAACTAATGTTATTTAATATGTAGGAAAACTGTTTTTGAATGATTTCAGGAAATATCCACTACCACCATTTGTTTATTCATGTTTAACAAATGATTTGTGAGACATTCATAAAATCATATAAATCATTTGTGGATATTATTGTGTCCCCTAATCTAAAGTGAAAACTATTCATTGTTTACTAATGTTTGTTCGTGTTTATTCATGATTTCTGGACCATTTACTCACCTCTTATGAACCATCTGGCTTTTATGAATACAGATACAAAGAAACTTCTCTTTTCATGTTTAACAAATGATTTGTTAGACATTTATAATAAATCTATAAATCATCTGCAGATGTTATTATGGCCCCTAATCTAAAGTGAAAACTATTAATCATTTGCAAATATCTATTAATGTTTGTTAAACATTTGTACACTTTTTCATCACATGTAAGAAATGTAGACAACTTTGGGACCCATCCTTCTCCGTGACATCAAACAGTGACAGAATTAGGAGTACAGAGATTCAGAAAAAATCATAAAACATTTTATTAAAACAATCACAGCAACCAAGATTTTTAATCTAGCAAAAATCCATTTGTGTTGAGTCGACTTCCTCAGAGCTTTCCCCCTGTGGTTGTCCCGCCGACACCTCCTGGATCATACAATAAGAAAAAGGGGGTCATACATTTATATGTCGTTATAACGCCAGCTAAAACTACTACTACTATTCTTAATGTTGGTTGGGTCGTACAGCTGCTCCTTACAAAACCCAGAGGGAAAGCAAATCACTGAGAATTACTTCATGAACAGACTGAGAGGGTGGATAATTACTTTGACAGTACTGGGACAACAGTATGCGTGGCCCCAGACATACTAGATAAAAACATATATATAGGGGGCTCTGTCACCACGCTCTGGAAAAAGGCCTCCCTGTAGCCAGTGCTGGGTAAATGTTGATTAAATGCTGCCTCTGGCTGTAGGTCTGTGCAGGCTGATGCTGTGTCTGGACTTTAGTCAAGGTCTGTTTTCAATAAGTGAAACTTGTTGTTCCCCTCCTCTGTTTACATTGTGTTAGATGGAACTGGGGCCCTTTCTAATCCTGCTCAGGGTGAGAGTGAGGGGCCACTCTTCAGTCTATTGATAGCTTGCTTCATCATTTCCCATAACAGCCCTCAGAAGATGTTAAACCAGCATCTGCCTCAGTCTGAATCAATAGCGGACAAAACACTGTAGGAGGCTGTCTGGACATTAACTTACACTCATGAGTTTGTGCATTACATGTAGACCATCATCATTATAATTAAGATATTGCAACACCTGCTTCCAGGAAGTGTTAATATCAGTCTTGATATAAGAAGGCTTACAGTATGCTTGGAATAAAATTGTTTATATGATGTCTGAAGTGTTCTGAGAGTCCACACTGAGATGTGAAAAGCCAGATATCAGTCTCTTCTCCCTGCACCAGACTGTAAATGGTATCATGACCCCATCACTGTCAAAGTGCTATAAAATTGGAGTGTAGGAACTGACTGCAGTTTCTGTTTATAGCTGATTGATTCAAACATCACGGAATTTAAAATACACTATGATACCGAATACATAGACAATGGAGTTTAGACTTAAACTTGTATTCATTACTCAAACATAATTTTAACATTAGCAAACTTTATTAAGGAAAACAGTGTCACCGGGGAGTAAAAATGTTCTGGAATTACAGATTATAAACAGCAGTCATCTGTCAGACAACTTTGTATTATCACCCCTCTCGCTCCATTTTTTACAGCTACATAGGCCTTCCATTACTGGTCTTCATTTTTATGTATAATTAACTGACTGACTTGTTTGTGAAAGTCACGTATGATTTTATCAAGGAAATCCTGGTAGGAACAGCTTGATCCAACATACAGGAGAAGCCTCAAGCTCTTAGGTTAGTTTTAATAATAACATGGCCTAATGTAAGTTTATGTATTGACTGACAAGTAAGGCTGGATGTAAGGTTTTAAAAATGCGATCTGAGATGATCTGAGATCTGACAAGTCCAAAGCCCCACCAGTGTAGACACATATCTCCAAATGTGATTGCCATTTTAGGAAAGTTACAGAAACTGTTCGATGCAGCATTGTTTCTGCTGTTAGAAGCAACATTGTTTCATTAAGTGCTACACCAAATGTTGCAATTCCTGTTATAAAAAGAAAGTTCTGTGACAGGGCCACAGCTAAAGCTTGCAAGACCTGTTTGAAGTAAGGGAGTGAGAATTGTATCTTGGGGACACAATGATTTGATGCTAACAGTTGTTTCAAGGGGCCTTTTTTTAAAACAGAGATAAGAGGATTGCCAAGTAGCTCAAGAGGGGCAGTCAAAACAAACCGACACAAAAATCCTCACTACTGAACTCTGGACAGCTGTATTGTTACTGGTCTGAATGTCTATTTCCTAATCAATTTTTACACTCATGTATCCTAGTACAAAATTCTTGAAGTCTTTTTTTTACATAACAATGTATAACAAGTGTTGTCCACAGTCTGAGACTGGACATACTCCTCTGTACTGGTCATCATTTGAATGTGTCTATTCATTAAAGGCAGAGTCCATTAGCTTTCAGAGAACTAATCTGTGAAAAATGCTCTATCAGTCTGCACTATCAGCAGGTCCTTCAGTACAGGAAGAGTGATATCTCCTGCTTTTAAAATGGATCCTAAGGACAAGAGAGAGAAGAGAGTGTGCCAAGTGTTTCATGTCAAGTGGACACCCTTATCTATTAAAGATGGGTGGCTCTCTTTTGCAAGGGCTCTACTGTTCTCAAGGCAGCCAAGCAGGACTGGTGAACATTCAGGCACAGACAAGGCCGACTGTAGGCTTCAGTTAGAGAAGGCAAACACTCCTACACTCGAGGAACTTTAAGAACAATGACAAATTAAAATTTCCAGAATTTAGAAAAAACTTCAGAGCAGAAGTCTAGGTGGGTTAGTGTAGTTAAGATCAGGTCCTCTTCAGAGTGGCTTCAGGTTTCAGCAAGTCAAGTAGGGTAGGAGTTCAGGAGGAGCAGACGTGGATCAGTCCACAGCAGACTGCTCTATTCCAGGCAGCTCATCCCTCCTCGAGGCAGCCGACAGCCACAGGCCACCATGACGGAGTGGACTTTGCTCAAACGCCTCCTGGATGCTGTCCACCAGCACTCCACAATGATCGGGCGCTTGTGGCTCACTGTTATGGTCATTTTCCGGCTGTTAATTGTTGCTGTGGCTACTGAAGACGTGTACACCGACGAGCAGGAGATGTTTGTATGCAACACACTGCAGCCAGGATGTTCCACTGTCTGCTATGATGCATTTGCGCCCATTTCACAACCTCGCTTCTGGGTGTTTCACATTATCAGCGTCTCTACACCATCGCTCTGCTTTATCATTTACACCTGGCACAATTTGTCCAAGCTGCCCCACAACACCACCCTGAGACAAGGACAAGGAACGGGGGACATCGCAGGACAGGGAGGCCCAGATGTAGGACGAGACGGTGAACAGGAAGCACATGATCGGAGCTGTGACTCAGACAGCTGCTGCATCCACTTCCACAAGCATCGAGGTCACAGCCTAGCAGATGGGCTTGATGGCTTCACCACTCAGAGTCTCCAGAGGGGAGACCCCAACAACATACTGTCCTTGAGCCAGGCCCAAGCTTGTACCTTTAAAGAGGGGAGCACAGAGGGTCATGTGGTCTCTGGAGGGGTTCTGTCCAAATGTTATGTCTTCCATGTATGTTTACGTGCTGTCCTGGAGGTGGGATTTGTCCTTGCCCAGTGGAAACTTTTTGGCTTCCAGGTACCTGTCCATTTCCTTTGTACCTCACCCCCCTGCACCCAGCCAGTGGACTGCTACATCTCCAGACCCACTGAGAAAACCATTTTCCTGCTCTTTATGTTTTGTGTGGGAGTTTTCTGCATTCTGCTCAACCTATTGGAGCTCAACCACCTGGGCTGGAAGAAGATCCATCAGGCAGTAAGGTTGAGGGAGAGGACATCCTGGGGAGGTTGTCCAAGGATGAGGGGAGGTTATGAAACAATCCTTCCACACAGTCCCTCTCTCACATCTTCTTTAGGCTTTAGAGAAGTAACTAGCACCACCTCATTGCCAACTCTCAACCTGGTAGTGGGTCACCAGCCTGACTGGACCTGTGCTGTGAACTGTGGCAGGATGAGGGAGTCTGAGGAGGCCAGAGAGACAAGGCTAGAACAACCAAAGAGAGAGGACTCCCATAAAGGAGAGAGGCTTCCTGTGAAGAGTAAAAGGGAGATCAGAGGATCCAAGCAGAAAAGTGCTGAGGTCTGGATATAGTATACAACTTTGGAGACACATGTTACAGCTTTTATTTACCTTGACTAAAGGACTATTTCCTTCAGGCAAGGAATGGCTTACCACATTTTTTTAAAAAAGAAAAACTTAGTTATCTCTACATCAGAGATACTCAACTTGTTTTGCCCAGGGGCCAGTTTTGCTGAAACTAATGCAATATAATCCAAATCCCCAGTAAATGTTTCTCTCGTAAAGGTTATAATGTTAAGAATAGAGTATATTGTTTTAACTTCATGTTCAATTTGGAGGCTGGAGTTTGGTGGTGCTGTTGATCGTTTGGCAGTACATGGGAACACTGCTTATTTTCATCTGCAACATTTATATTGGTGAGGGTGGATTAAAACTGGGCAAAGTCCCTTGTTTGATTTGATAGGGAGGTGTTTGTTCACTGTCATACTTCTCTTTGATGATCTTGCAGCTCTAGTCTGAATCTCTACTGCCAAAAAGAAAATTCCTAAATGCAACACAATTTGTTGCCATAGTAGCCTCCACTCTCCTGGTTATATCCAACAGATGTACATGCGGTAGAGATTTGCTCCTATTTAGACAAAAGAGCAGAATTTATGTGCAACAGTGATGTTGGGTATGGATGAGGAAGTCGGTCTCGGGGGGGGTGGGGGGTGGGGGGGGTTGGTGCGGGAACATTCATCGTCGAAGTCCAGCAGCATTAGCATGGATAGTGTGCATTAGCACGTGCCGCTGGTGCAGATGCTCAGAGTCAGGGGTACAGTCGGTCAGCAGGGGTGGGGGCACGGCCCCCGAATGCCCCCCCATGACGCCGACACCGATGAAACTAAGGTGTCTAAAAATACATGAACAGTAAACAAGAGTCAGTGGACAGCAATTTCCATATTTATTTGGTCAAAGAGAACACAGATCAAGACACATGCAAAGAAAACACACGTGAATTTGGGTTTGACATTTGCTTGTTTTTTATTTACGCAATATATTTATTACTATATTCATTTACAACATCTATAAAACACTTTTGCATAAATTATGCTACTGAAAAAAAATAAAACACAGAACTGCATAGCCAGTTTCCTTTGTCTAGAGTAGGCTGTAAAATGAATACTGAAGAGAAGCTGCAAATGCAAATAGAGGTACAGTGGTGAGAGAGGGCTCCTATTTTTAAAGAGTCAGTCATTCATACTGTGGGGCTAACTGCAAATAGCTATAATAATAATAATGATTATAATATTGTGAAATTTGCTAATCTTGCATTCTATTTACAAAACCAGACACGGAAAGATAATATAATTACATATAATTGTTTTGGTATAATTATATGTAGTTGTTTTCACTAATTCGATAAGTAAATCTTTAAAAAAAATACTTAAATATTCTGAAAAAAAAGTCTGCCCCTGTTGTGTTCTGGAGACTTAATGCAATCTTTTCAAGGACATTCCTTTCTGTAAGGTTCTGTGACTGTATTACAGACAGCACTATATGCTATGTTACCCAGTATCCAAAAGTTCATGATCACGATCTTTTTTCTTTTTTTAAAAAAAAATCATCATAATCATGCAACATTTTGAACATCTAAGCAGTTGTAAGTTAACAGTAAGTATCCAATATATTTTCTTTATGCTCTCTACTGCATATAAAGAAAAGTCAGTCTATATATGCTCCAAGATGAATAAATAACATAAATTGAGAAAATAGTCCATAGAGTACCTACTGAGATCAATATCCAAACCAAACTTTAGGTCTGGAGCTATGTCTGTTCATGTTATCAGTAAGTCTGTAAGGATGAAACTAAAGCAAGTAAACAAATAAATGAGTCTGGAGGGAAATTTTTTTTGTGAAATTCTCATGAGAACCATTAAGTTGTGTAAATTCTCAAAAGTTGTCTAATAAATTAAATCTGATCTCTTAAAAAAGGCAGCAGAACATTAAGATGGGGTCATGCCAAGTCATGCCAAATGCTCCACTTTGCAATGAAAGGAAATATATTTTTTTCCATTATCTTTCCATTTCAGTGAAAAAATATCCTGAACACAGAAACACAGGATGGAACAATCCTATTGGTTTACAATGTGGTTCCTGAGAAATCATGTTTTGTCCATCACTTTGGCATGGTGGGTGGCTCTAAATACAACAGTACCCATTAGCTCAGCTGTTGCTGCTACTGAAAGGTAGCTAATGAGGACGGTTTAGATCAGAGCTGTAGCAAATTAAAAGTAGATTTTTCAGTTGATAACTAGGTGACATTAGAAATAAAAATTAAAATAAAGGCCAGTTTTCATGGTTTTCAACTGAGGTAAACAGATCTTAGCTTCTCTTTGAAAATTTATGGCAATTCCCTAATTTATTTGCACCTTCTTATCTGGTGACATTTAACTGACTCTGAAGAGACAGCTGCTGGTCATCGTGGTGATGACAAACTCACTCGTTCTGTGGTGGGACTATCTAAATAAACAGGTTTATCAGCATAGCCACACAGTAACTGCAGACCTCCACTTATTCTATGGCTTTTGACTAGCTAATAGGAGAGCTATATGACTTTCACAAGATAACAGAATGATCTACTTCCACAGACTCAGTCTACTTTTAATTTACGATGTGATACAACCATGTTTTCTGATCTACATTACAATAATTGAGAAAGTGGATTCATTACATTACAGTACAAACAAGATTTGTGGATATATAAATCTAGTATCTACCATTTTGACCTCAGAAATTTATCTGATATAATAGTGATTTTAATCCCATTGTGAATAACACAAAGTGCAGCGTTGAAGAAGAAGGAAAGGACAGACAGAAAGGTGCATATCCAAATAATGCACGTAGTAGGTAGATTCTAAAGCTTCAGTGCAATACAGACAAAATTCAAAAAAGCACTTTCATATAGTTGCAGTGTGACAAGGCATCCATCCCGATCCTTAAATAATGTCACATTAAGTTAGACCATGTAAACAGAGAGAGGGACATTCACAGCAATAGAGTTGACTTTAGTTCCTCACAGTCATAAAAATGTTGCCACAGCAGGCAAACAGGCAAACTTTAGAATGGAAAAAATACATTGAGAAAAGTACTGAGGAACAGCACAAGACACGCCATCAGAGTCACATAAGTTTACTATGGTCCCAATGGAATGTTTACATTTAAGCGTCCAACAGCTGTGGCTGAATGTTTACAAAATAATAAAACACATATATAGCAATGGAATTTTTGTGTGAAAATTTTCACAGAGCAACACTTACAATTATTTAGAGTATTATACCTGTCTATTAGATCCATTTAGCACTGTTGTGGACTCCATCATGCGATAAAAAATACTAATTAAAACCGGTCTAATTGTCTGACTGCTTGTGTTTCTTGACCCATCTAACTTTCTAAACCAATGTCAACATACTCCCCCTGGAACTGCTACCTTATCGTGGTGGGGGAGTTTGAGTGCCCGAATGACCCTGGGAGCTATGTTGTCGGGGGCTTTATGCCCCTGGTAGGGTCACCCAAGGCAAACAGGTCTCAGGTGACGGGTCAGACTAAAAGCAGTTCAGAAGCCCTTATGAGAAGTTATAAAAGCAGGACCGTGACGTCGCCCGGCAAGGCGCAGCCGGGGCCCCACCCTGGAGCCAGGCCTGGGGTCGGGGCTCGCAAGAGAGCGCCTGGTGGCCGAGCCTTGGCCCACGGGGCTCGGCCGGGCATAGCCCGAATGGACGACGTGGGCCCGCCTTCCTGCGGACCCACCACCCGCAGAAGGACTCGTAGGGGCCGGGTGCCATGTGGATCGGGCGGCAGTCGACGGCGGGGGCCTCTGCGACCTGATCCCCAGACACAGACTCTAACCGTTGGGACGTGGAACGTCACCTCACTGGGGGGGAAGGAGCCTGAGCTTGTGCGGGAGGTTGAGAGATACCGTCTAGATATAGTCGGGCTCACCTCCACGCACAGCTTGGGCTCTGGAACCCAGCTCCTCGAAAGGGGCTGGACTCTCCATTTTTCTGGAGTTGCCCATGGTGAGAGGCGGCGGGCTGGCGTGGGCTTGCTCACGTCTCCACAGCTCAGCCGCCACGTGTTGGAGTTCACCCCGGTGAACGAGAGGGTCGCGTCCCTGCGCCTTCGGGTTGGGGACAGGTCTCTGACTGTTGTCTCGGCCTACGGGCCGAACAGCAGTGCAGAGTACCCGGCCTTCTTGGAGTCCCTGGGAGGGGTGCTGGACAGTGCTCCGACTGGGGACTCCATTGTTCTACTGGGGGACTTCAACGCTCACGTGGGCAATGACAGTGAGACCTGGAGGGGGGTGATTGGGAGGAACGGCCTCCCTGATCTGAACCCGAGCGGTGTTCTGTTATTGGACTTCTGTGCTAGTTACAGTTTGTCCATAACGAACACATGGGGTGTCCATAAGTGCACGTGGCACCAGGACACCCTAGGTCGGAGGTCGATGATCGACTTTGTAGTTGTGTCATCTGATCTCCGGCCGCGTGTCTTGGACACTCGGGTGAAGAGAGGGGCTGAGCTGTCAACTGATCACCACCTGGTGGTGAGTTGGATGCGCTGGCAGGGGAGGAAGCCGGACAGACTCGGCAGGCCCAAACGGGTTGTGAGGGTCTGTTGGGAACGTCTGGCGGAGCCCTCTGTCAGTGCGGTCTTCAACTCCCACCTCCGGGAGAGCTTCTCTCAGATCCCGGGGGATGCTGGAGACATTGAGTCCGAGTGGACCATGTTCTCCACTTCCATTGTCAAAGCTGCTGCTCGAAGCTGTGGTCGCAGGGTCTCTGGTGCCTGTCGTGGCGGCAACCCCCGAACCCGGTGGTGGACACCGGAAGTAAGGGATGCCGTCAAGCTGAAGAAGGAGTCCTATCGGGCGCTGCTAGCTCATAGGACTCCTGAGGCAGCTGACGGGTACCGGCAGGCCAGGCGTGCCGCAGCCCGGGCCGTTGTGGAGGCAAAAACTCGGGTCTGGGAGGAGTTCGGGGAGGCCATGGAGAAGGACTACCCGTCGGCCCCGAGGAAATTCTGGCAAACCGTCCGGCGCCTCAGGAGGGGGAAGCAGTGCTTCACCAACACTGTTTACAGTGGAGGTAGGGAGCTGTTGACTTCGACTGGGGATGTTGTCGGGCGGTGGAAGGAATACTTCGAGGATCTCCTCAATCCCGCCGTCATGTCTTCCACTGAGGAGGCAGAGGCTGAGTGTTCAGAGGCGGACTCGCCCATCACCCGGGCTGAAGTCACCGAGGTGGTTGACAAGCTCCTCGGTGGCAGGGCTCCGGGGGTGGATGAGATTCGCCCTGAGTACCTCAAGTCTCTGGATGTGCAGGGACTGTCATGGCTGACACGTCTCTGTAACATTGCGTGGCGGTCGGGGACAGTGCCTCTGGACTGGCAGACCAGGGTGGTGGTCCCTCTTTTCAAGAAGGGGGACCGGAGGGTGTGCTCCAACTACAGGGGGATCACACTCCTCAGCCTCCCCGGGAAAGTCTATTCCAGGGTACTGGAGAGGAGGATCCGGCCGATAGTCGAACCTCGGATCCAGGAGGAACAATGCGGTTTTCGTCCCGGTCATGGAACGCTGGACCAACTCTACACTCTCCATCGGGTGCTCGAGGGTTCATGGGAGTTTGCCCAACCAGTCCACATGTGTTTTGTGGATTTGGAGAAGGCATTCGACCGTGTCCCTCGTGGCGTCCTGTGGGGGGTGCTCCGGGAGTATGGGGTTCGGGGCCCTTTGCTAAGGGCAGTTCGGTCCCTGTACGACCGGAGCAGGAGTCTGGTTCGTATTTCCAGCAGTAAGTCGGACCTGTTCCCGGTGCGCATTGGACTCCGGCAGGGCTGCCCTTTGTCACCGGTTCTGTTCATAACTTTTATGGACAGAATTTCTAGGCGCAGCCAGGGGCCGGAGGGGGTCCGGTTTGGGGACCGCGGGATCTCGTCTCTGCTTTTTGCGGATGATGTGGTCCTGTTGGCTTCATCGAACCTGGACCTCCAGCGTGCACTGGGGCGGTTTGCAGCCGAGTGCGAAGCGACTGGGATGAGGATTAGCACCTCCAAATCCGAGGCCATGGTTCTCGACCGGAAAAAGGTGGTTTGCCCTCTCCGGGTCGGTGGAGAGATCCTACCCCAAGTGGAGGAGTTTAAGTATCTTGGGGTCTTGTTCACGAGTGAGGGGAGGATGGAGCGCGAGATTGACAGGCGGATCGGCGCAGTGTCCGCAGTCATGCGGTCGCTGTACCGGTCCGTCGTGGTGAAGAAGGAGCTAAGCCAAAAGGCGAGGCTCTGTATTTACCGGTCAATCTACGTTCCGACTCTCACCTATGGTCATGAGCTTTGGGTCATGACCGAAAGAACGAGATCCCGGATACAAGCGGCTGAAATGAGTTTCCTCCGTAGGGTGGCTGGGCGCACCCTGCGAGATCGGGTGAGGAGCTCGGTCACCAGGGAGGAGCTCGGAGTAGAGCCGCTACTTCTCCACATCGAGAGGGGTCAGTTGAGGTGGCTTGGACATCTGTTCCGGATGCCTTTGGGACGCCTCCCTGGGGAGGTGTTCCGGGCATGTCCCACAGGGAGGAGGCCTCGGGGTAGACCTAGGACACGCTGGAGGGACTATGTCTCTCGGCTGGCCTGGGAACGCCTCGGGGTCCCACCGAAAGAACTGGAGGAGGTGTCTGGGGCGAGGGAAGTCTGGGCCTCTCTGCTTAGACTGTTGCCTCCGCGACCCGGCCCCGGATAAGCGGAATATAATGGATGGATGGATGGATGGATGTCAACATATTCCTAATTTTAGTACATAGTACATTTAGTTTATAATTATGGACAAAAATAATGGCCAAACTGCAAAAACTAGGTTAAAAATCAACTGGGCTTGATTTTTAACTTTGGCATCATAGATGCCGAGAATCCAGGCTTGTATTTGGACAATGACATAGAACATGTGTCATTGTCCAAATGACACGGAATATAAAAGGTTTTTCAAGTATGTATCACAACATCAGTGGAACAGAGAACTGCGGCTGCAATTTTAGTGCCGTTCTTGGGCAGCAGTTACTAAAAAATTGCACTTGTTTTGAATGTACAAGCTGGAAATAAACTGGCTGATTCTCTTTTTAAAGGGTTAGTTAACTCAAATTAAAAACAAATCCTATTATTACTGAACTGTGGAATTTCTTTTGCCAGTTTGATGCTGTGAGCAGCACAAATTCCATTCTATTCACCTCCATTGTATTAGGGTGAAGGAAAAATCCTCACAGACTAATAGCTCAAAATTTTGAACAAATATAAACAAGGTATCCCAATCAAATAAACTATGTGTAATTTGTGTGAATCAACCCTTTAAACATAAAGCTACTCGTTTAATCTCTGTTAGTTAGCTAGTATATGGTCAGCATGATTAAAAAGGTCAATAACATTTCAAGCCAAAATTTTAAGGTGATTTCTGATGCAATAGCCAAATACCTTAAAATGTACTTAATGTGACTATAATAGAAATAATACAACAATAATGTAATGAAATATCTTGGTGTAGTGGTCTCACAAAGCAGTCATCATTATCTGAAGATGCACTTAAATCAATGTTAAGGAGCTTCAGTGTGGGGTGGGGTTTTGGGAGGAAAAAGACAGACAGCTCAATGAGGTAAACTTGAAAGGATAAACTGGAGGCAACCTAATGTGATAGACTAATAGGATGGATAGGATGGATTACAGAGTTTGACGACTGCATGACATTTTCACTTCAGTCAGACCCAAAAGACACAAGTTGTCTGACCAGGTAGTGTCCCAGTTAATGGCTTGGGCTTCTGTTGGTTTTAGATCAACACATTTCAATAGGAAAAACAATGAAAATCAGAGCACAAAATTTCTTTTCAGCTACAGCCTGATCTGGAACTGTGCATTTTTATGTCCGAGTCATGCTTAGTACAGAGGCCAAGTGTGATGAGTCAGGATGGAGTCTTAGGAAGTACTCGAGATGCCGGTCTTCACTGAGGCAGGGGAACAATGACCTTCACATAGTTGATGGGAAAGAAGCCAGACTCACCATTGATCATGCCCTCATACCAGTTTTCATCTATTTGGTTCGTAAGGATGATAATATCACCCTCCTTGAAGCCCAGCTCTCCCTTGTTTTCTGGCTCAAAGTCATAGAGGGAGCGACAGCATGGCTGGTCCAACACCTCAGACTCTGCAGTCAAACACAGAAAGACATTATAAAATGACTGAATAATTGTTTAACTGTTTCTAAGGAGATGTGGCTTATTTTGTACTTTATCTGTAACTCTAGTGTATGTATAATAAGGCTGCAATTCATTATTTCTTACAATATTGAGAAATCTCTTAATTATTGTCTTTATTAAAGAAAATAATAGAGTGATCAGTGATCACTTGATCAGTAAAATGTGTTGAAAGAGCATAATATTGCTTTTGTTTCCCCCCAAAAAGCTAAATCTACCTGCTAATGAGGACAAAGCAATGTGGTTGTACAGTTAGGTCCATAAGTATTTGGACATTGACACAATTTTCAGCATTCCAGCTCTGTACAACACCACAATGGATTTGAAATGAAACAATCAAGATGTGCTTTAAGTGCAGACTTTGAGCTTTAATTTGAGGGCATTTACATCCAAATCAGATGAACGGTGTAGGAATTACAATACATTTTATATGTGCCTCCACCTTTTTAAGGGACCAAAAGTAATTGGACAAACTAACATAATCATAAATCTAATTGTCACTTTTTAATACTTTGTTGCAAATCCTTTGCAGTCAATGACAGCCTGTAGTCTCGAACTCATGGACATCACCAGACGCTGGGTTTCGTCCCTGGTGATGCTCTGCCAGGCCTCTGCTGCAGCTGTCTTCAGTTCCTGCTTGTTCTTTGGGCATTTTCCCTTCAGTTTTGTCTTCAGTAAGTGAAATGCATGCTCAATTGGATTCAGGTCAGGTGATTGACTTGGCCATTGCAGAACATTCCACTTCTTTGCCTTTAAAAACTCTTTGGTTGCTTTCGCAGTATGCTTCGGGTCATTGTCCATCTGCATTGTGAAGCGCCGTCCAATGAGTTTTGAAGCATTTGGTTGAATATGAGCAGATAATATTGCCCGAAACACTTCAGAATTCATTCTGCTGCTCTTGTCAGCAGTCACATCATCAGTAAATATAAGAGATCCAGTTCCACTGGCAGCCATACATGCCCACGCCATTACACTACCACCACCATGCTTCACTGATGAGGTGGTATGCTTTGGATCTTGAGCAGTTCCTTCCCTTCTCCATACTCTTCTCTTTCCATCATTCTGGTACAAGTTGATCTTTGTCTCATCTGTCCATAAGATGTTGTTCCAGAACTGCACAGGCTCTTTTAGATGTTTCTTAGCAAACTCTAATCTGGCCTTCCTGTTTTTGAGGCTCACCAATGGTTTACACCTTGTGGTGAAACCTCTGTATTTCCTCTGGTGAAGTCTTCTCTTAATTGTTGACTTGGACACAGATACACCTACCTCCTGGAGAGTTTTCTTGACGTGGCCAACGGTTGTGAAGGGGTTTTTCTTAATGAGGGAAAGGATTCGTCTGTTATCCACTGCACTTGTTTTCCGTGGTCTTCCAGGTCTTTTGGCGTTGCTGAGCTCATCAGTGCGTTCTCTCTTTTTAAGAATGTACCAAACAGTTGATTTGGCCACACCTAATGTTTTTGCTTCTCTCTGATGGGTTTATTTTGATTTTTCAGCCTAATGATGGCTTGCTTCACTGATAGTGACAGCTCTTTGGACTTCATATTGAGAGATGACCTCACCAGATTCCAAATGAATATACCACACTTGAAATGAACTGCAGGCCTTTTATCTGCTCCTTGTAAATGAAATAATGAGGGAATAACACACACCTGGCCATGGAACAGCTGAGTAGCCAATTGTCAAATTACTTTTGGTCCCTTAAAAAGGTGGAGGCACATATAAAATGTATTGTAATTCCTACACCGTTCACCTGATCTGAATGTAAATGCCCTCAAATTGAAGCTCAAAGTCTGCACTTAAAGCACATCTTGATTGTTTCATTTCAAATCCATTGTGGTGTTGTACAGAGCTGGAATGCTGAAAATTGTGTCAATGTCCAAATACTTATGGACCTAACTGTATGTCCATAAATAGGTGGTAGGAGAAAATTTAGTGAATGAAGTTTGACCTTTTGCAATATTGAGCCACCTCTATCACAACTAAGCAAATGCCATCTGCCAATACTGACCTTAGGATTGAATTGAAAGCGCTGGGAAATGATAATTTCATAATAATAGGTTTACCTGGAGCCAGTCCACACTTTCCACCGTCACAATTGAATTTCACACTCATATTATGTTTGACCTAACTCATGGTTCAAAACCCAACCACCGCTCATTTGATGAGTTAAAATTAGTTGTATTTTTGCCAGATAGCATTGTTAGATAATGTTGTCAGTAAATCTCAAGGACTGATGTACACAGATGTGAATGCTCCATTTGTGTTACTCACGGTGAACATTGCAATTGGTAGTGGTGCTCTTAGGCCACGACAATGGAACAGAAGTTATATGATCAGCTGGTTGGGATGCAAAGAGAATTGGAAATGGCATTGACAACAGGACCAAACTACGCACACACTGAGTATATGATAAAAGAGTCATCGCAATGTGTGCTTGGAATCTGCATGCATACAAGTACTGTCAGACTTTACCCAGTAGAGCGCGCCAACATGTTTTTCAAACTAGGTGTAAATATAAATTTCACCTGGTGTCAACATGAAGAATTCATATAAGACATGTTTATGTAACTCATATTTTAATTGTCTTTAAAGAAATAGCAACTTTTAAATTTCACAATCAACCAAAACAGTAGTCACACATGACAGGTTTCCACAAATGTGCACACTGAAATCTTGACCTAAAGAATGATTACAGCACAAGTTTGCTTTACGCTCTTTACACACTGAACAGTCTTGGTCATTTAAGAGCATAAAAGCACCTCACATATCGACAAACATTAAGTGTTTGTTAGTATACTGGGGGATGGGGAACAGGTGAAATTATTACTTTCAGTACTGAATAACTGAAATACTCGATAACAGTGTACTTTAAAATCTCCATTTGGTGATGGAAGGGCAACACAGTCAGACCATTTTAATGGGATTCAGCAAAATTACCATATATGCTGCAAAGTGAAGGGGGAAGCACATACAAGCCCATAAATAAAAACTGTCAAAAGGATGACAATCCTAAAAATAAATATTGTATAAATAAATACCTACTTTTCCCATTGAATGTGTGGTTGATCTGGATATCTATAATGGACAACAGAAAAAAACACAAGAACTTAAAGCAACCAGTGGATGAATGTTGGACCTTATTGTAAAAATTACATAAAAGAAAAGCATAAGCACTGATTTAATAAAGACAGATATGTACCATTGGATTTGAGTGACGAGTTGTAGGACAGGCCATTGCTCTGGCCGTGGCCCAGCGTTTCAATGCTGCTGCGCATGGACTTGGGTTTGAATTCTCTCTTTGGCCGCCTGTTGGCTGTGGATATCCTGCAATGAGTAGAGAGTCAAGTAAAAAGTATACTCCACTTGTCAAAGTTAGGAAAATGACGACTGTTTCACTTATATTTCAATTATGTTTTGGACAATGTGAATTCAGGGTTCCCCAGTGGTTCATGGAGATAAAAAAAAAGACAAAACAAAATGTTTTTAAAATGCTTATCTGGACTTTACTCCATTTAGACATCCATTTTCAGCTCAAAGTCAACATGTTGCTACAAGGAATAATTCAGTACTTTGTTTAATTCCTTATAATTTAAAAGTTCCACAGTCTTGAGCAAATGTTATAAAACTGTAAACATATTAATAAAATTTTTCAGATTCTGAACAGCAGAAACAGAAATATGCTGTGATTGTCCCACAGACAATGAACGCCATAAGGTAATTATTGAAAGGAAAGTGTTAAGCTTTGCAGCTTCACTAGCGCTGAACTTGGGAAAAGAACGAAGGTACTCATCCTTTTTAGCCCTTTCTGCACACTTTATTATGCACATAGTTGAACCGCCCATTTCTCCTGGTCATCTCTGGATGAACTCCAAACTCTGACCTCTTACATCAAACTGGGCGTGGCTTAAACATAAATGGGGAGACGCAGCAAAAACCCCCGACTTACAGACTTACGACACCCAGTGGTGGAAATAAAATATTGCACCTCAGTGCAGTGTAATCACTTCTTTTGTCATAACAACTGAGTTCACAAAATAAAAGAATGTCTCTTAACAGAAAGTGCGGTCTCAACTAAAGCAAGTTCCTTACCTCCTCTGCAGCTTTCTGCTGAGCTTGTCCAGGATTTCACATGACTGCCGGTGGTAGTCTAAAGCTGCCTCAATCAGTGCTGAGAGCTGGCACACCTGCTCCACCTGTTGGCCACACCACAGATGTGTGCACACACAGGCAAACACACACACACATACATTGACTTACCCTCACGCAAAGTGACTTAACTACTTTAAAAAACTATTACATTAATCATCGGAAAAAGCTTGCCAGAAGCTTGTGGATGGCTACCAAAAGCACTTAATTGAAGTGAAAGTGACCAAGGGACATGTAACCAAATATTAACATTGCTGTATGTATATTTTTGAGCCAGCAGATTTGGTCACTTTTTCTGTTAACCAATAACAAAGTCATAAAAGAACCAAACTTCATGAATGTTTTTTTGTGACAAAGAAGTATCTGTTCCAATCAGTCTATCAGAGAAAAATCAGAGTTGTAGAAATAAGTGGAAACTCAAGAGAGCCATGGTATGTTCTTTACAAGTGTATGTAAACTTTTGACCACAACTGTATAATGGACCATTTGCAATAGACGGTTAAATAAACACTAGAAAGACAAGTGTGTAACTTCAACAATGAATGTATATAATTTCAGTATGCAAAGTAATAGTAGATAATCTAGTTTACTTGTGTAACATAATAGAGCCATCCAGTCCCATTGTTTTACACATTATTTACATTGCCTATATTAGCACACATTGCATGTATTGCATCTACTGTGCACACAAGGTTGCAATCATACCATTCAATTTACAGCTACATTCAGCATTATTTTTGTGGCCTTACGGATGGATAAAATTCATTACTTCTCTAATGCCACTCAAATTTAGGAACATATCTTTTAAATGCATCTGTCTTGGATGTAATACTCTCTGGTAATTTATTATCCTCTCTCACATCATTCTCCAGGAAGTTGAACATGCTTCTCTCAGCCAGCTCTTTGCTTTCTTCAAACTTCTCAACAGCCTGACGAATCTCCTCATCTTGGATTTTCCCTTGACGCTTCTTCTTATAGTCAAAGTCTAATCTGCGGCCCTCCAGCTTCTTCAGGTGGTGCTGCAAACAAAAACACCAACATATCAACAGAATATATTGATTTTTTTTATAACGTGTTTAAACACTTCTTCTGTATACATCGTGTAATAAAACCTTATGGCCACAGCAGGAAAATACAGATCATGTTTTATAGTCTCATTTTCTGTAAATCATGAATTTTTACATAATCTAAAACATAATCATAAGAACTGTTCACTCATTCATTTGATTAAATGTATGTGATTGTTGTATACAAGTTTGATTACATGAAACTGAGTATTGGTATTTGTCTGTTGTCTACATGTCCAACACTGACATTAATTATAACGATAAGAGAATAGACATAGAATGTTTATTGTGTTGTGTTAATAGGGACATCAAATTAACTAACAATGACCTCAAACACAGTGCATGCATTCTTTAAATTAAATGGCAGTAATATTCAAGGTGATGCACACTTACATCTAATAGATGGCATACAATGCTGCAAATGTACTGCAAAAATCAGTACATTCTGAAAGTATTTTCACACTTTCCTTGTGTTGCAAACACTGTCACACTTAATTGAACTCGAAGGCAAAGCATGAAGCTAAGGACCAAAATCAACAGTCTCTCATAGTTTGTCTACCCTGTATCTGTCATACATTCACAAATGTATGAACCATTTGTGTTACCTTGTGCAAGTTTCATTACAGGGTAAAGATGACAGAAATGTACCGTGATCTCCTTGAGGTCCTTGTCCTGTAGATTCTGCAGGGGGTCAATAAAGTTCTGTTTGACATTTATATCCAGGGAGTCCTTCACATCTGCCATCTGCCTCATGGCCTCACCCATATCGACCAGAGCAGAGCCTGTAGAGACAAACCAAGCCTTTTCAGTTTAACTGTAGACTTTCCAGCTGGACACAAACAGGAATTAATTAAAGACATCTATCCATCCATTATCTGTATACCGCTTTATCCTCTGAAGGGTCGCAGGGTAGCTGGAGCCCATCCCAGCTGACTCAGGGCAAAGGCAGGGGACACCCTGGACAGGTCGCCAGTCTATCGCAGGTCAACACAGAAACAGACAACCAAGCACACTCACATTCACACCTACGGACAATTTAGAATCATCAATTAACCTCAGCATGTGTTTGGACTGTGGGAGGACACCTTAGCACCTGGTGAGAACCCATACAGGCACAGGGAGAACATGAAAACTCCACACAGAAAGACAACAGGCCGAGATTCAAACCCAGGACCTCCGAGCTGTGAGGTGACAGTGCTAATCACCGCTTCACCATGCCACACTCAACTGAAGACATGCAATGTGTGTATGACATTGTAGAAATATTCAATTTTAAATTTAAAAAAATTTCATTATAGAAATATTTATTCTAATTCTTCATTCACTATGATTACAGTTTAAATTTTCCCTTGTTATGTTTCAGAACTTTGAAATCTGCTGTAGCACATTTTACTATGCAGAGTACCAAAACCTTTGTCAATACTGGACTTAATAAGCATCATTTAGCAGCAATGGGGGATTGTAAAAACAACTTCTACACATCTCCATGCTTCCTCCCAGTTGTATGAAGATTGTAAATGTGCAAATTTGTTAGAAATTCAGTTTCACTTACTGACACTTGTTGAAAAGCAACAGTTGTGTGGTTTAAATCATGTCCTACACCTCACTGCAATGAATACTTGAGAGCAATTAATCAAAGAGGAAAGGGTGCTTCTCTTAGATTCTAAGGGTTAAAATTGTAACTGTAGTCTGAATAACCTCGGTAATAGGCAGTATTTTTGTACAGACTGCATCAGGTAAGTTTAACAGATTTGGTCACAATGTAATATTACAACAGCTTTTACTTTCAGTTGTAGAACTGAAGAAGCCGATTAGATGAAAGGTCAAACATTTTCAAGAACGTAAACGAGAAGCCCACCTGCTTTTTACTGAATCTTGTTGTTTCACTACTGTGAAATTCCTTAGTGTGACACTTTCTTTAAATACCAGTGTGGTTTAGTCAGGCATTGGCCTGTTAAGCCCCTTTCAGACATGCACCCTGTTCTGTAATCTGACGGCTATTTAACATGTTAGCTCTGTGTGTGAATATGGACCCTGGTCAGATAGCACGAGCAATCAGACTAGATTGGACATAAAAATATTTCCACATCAAGTTATCTGTCAATGAGCCAAAGCACACAAGCAAGTCTACCTCTGAATGGCTAAAGAAGAACGAAATTAAGGTTTTGGAGTGACCAAGTCAAAGTCCGGACTTGAATCCAATTGAGATGCTGTGGCAAGACCTTAAGAGGGCAGTTCATGCTCAAAAACCATCTAATGCGGTGAAATTAAAACTATTTTGCAGAGAAGAGTGGACCAAAATTCCTCCATGGTGATGTAAAAGACTGATCACAAGTTATCACAAACATTTAACTAAAGCTGTTTTGAATAAATATTCAATAAACCATAATTAGGGCCCGTAGGACCCTATTGTTCCTGTAGTGTTTGGCGGTTTGGCGGTTTCTTTTTCTTACACCATTTTGAACACCAATTTGACCCCCTAAACATGATCCAAAACTCACCAAATTGGGCACACACATCAGGACTGGTGAAAAATTTGATGTTTTGTGGGAATTACACATATGAATGGCAAAATGACTCAATAGCGCCACCTAGAAAATTGGGCTTTAGTGGAGTTAATACGGCTAGTTTCACATAAACTCATGAAATTTGGTACACATGTACAGTAGACCGAGACAAAAAAATTCCTGCTGTTGAAATTTCAAAAAGAGCTCAACAGCGCCCCCTACAGCATGTGCTGCGCAGGCATTGGAATTTAACGAGCTCCTCTCAGGATTTTTATCCGATCTTCACCAAATTCGCTGTGTGGCATCTAAACCCCTCCAGAATGAAAAGTTATTAAAATCTTATGGCTGCGTCACACGGTGTGGGCGTGGTATGGCGGCCATTTTGAACAAAAAAGCTTAACAGCGCCAATTAGAACACGTGGTGCTCTAGTATCCCAAGACCAACAGATTTGCACAGTCAAAATTCTAATCGGTTCTACGGCGCCCCCTAGACAAGGTCATGTGGAGAGGAGTATGATGAGGAGCGAGGGCCCGTCGGACGCTGCTTGCAGCTTTAATTTAAAATTAAAGCTGCAAGCAGCGTCGGACGGGCCCTCGCTCCCCCCCGCACCGCCGCTCTGGAGATGATAGGAAGGTGGCGCTATTGAGTCATTTTGCCATTCATATGTGCAATTCCCCCAAAATATCAAATTTTTCGCCAGTCCTGATGTGTGTGCAAAATTTGGTGAGTTTTTGAGCATGTTTAGGGGGTCAAATTGAGGTTCAATTTGGCGTAAGAAAAATTAAAGCTGCAAGCAGCGTCGAACGGGCCCTCGCTCCCCCCCGCACCGCCGCTCTGGAGATGATAGGAATCTCTAAAGTACACAGTTGTGTTACTGCTCTGCACATGTACCAAATTTCATGTCTGTAGGATAAAGCGGTGATTTTATATGAATTTTTGAAATTTCTAGGGGGCGCTGTGGAGCTGTTGGGCTGCGCCCAAGTGTTGAGGGATAGCCTGTCATAAAACATATCAAGTTTCATTCACATCTGATCATGTGCAATGAAGTTATGAGCATTTCACACTTCATGGTCGCACGCTCAAAATGGCTGCCATGCACGCCCACACCATGTGAGGCAGCTACGAGATTTTAATAACTTTTCATCCTGGAAGGGTCTACATGCCACACTGCGAATTTGGTGAAGATCGGATAAAAATCCTGGGAGGAGTTCGTTAAATTCCAATGTGTCCAAATGACTTTGTCTAGGGGGCGCCGTAGAGCTCATTGGAATTTCGACTGTGTAAATCTGTTGGACTCGGGTTCGTATGTGTATATTCCAAATTTCATGTTTGTAGAATAAAACAGAGATTTTTTATGAGTATTTGAATATTTGTAGGGGGCGCTGTGGAGCCGTTTGAACACGTCCATTCATGAATTGCATATTAAATGTTAGTTCTTGAGATTAATGAGGACTTGTGTGGATTTGGTGATTTTACATGGATCCCTTCACCTCCAAATCTCATTTCGTTCAACATGGCAAGTTTGCTCAAAATTACCGCCATGCCACGCCCACACCGTGTGACGCAGCCACGAGATTTTAATAACTTTTCATCTTGGATGGGTCTAGATGCCACACAGCGAATTTGGTGAAGATTGGATACAAATCCTGGGAGGAGTTCGTTTAATTCCAATGTCTCCACACGACTTTTTCTAGGGGGCGCTATAGAGCCGATTTGAATTTCGACTGTGCAAATTTGTTGGACTCGGGATTTTATATGTATGTACCCAATTTCATGTTTGTAGGATACAGCAGTGATTTTTTATGAGTATTTCAATATTTGCAGGGGGCGCTGTGGAGCCGTTTGACCATGTCCATTCATGAATTGTATATTAAACCTTAGCGTTTGAGATTGATGAGGATTTGTGTGGATTTGGTGATATTAGGTGGATCCTTTCATCTCCAAAACTCATTTCATTCCATGTGGCAAAATTGGTGAAAATGGCTGCCATGCCACGCCCACACCGTGTGACATAGCCACAAGATTTCAATAACTTTTTATCCTGGATGGGTCTAGATGCCACACAGCGAATTTGGTGAAGACAGGATAAAAATCCTAGGAGGAGTTCGTTAAATTCCAATCCCTGCGCACCACGTTTTCTAGGGGGCGCCGTGGAGCTTTTTCAAAATTTCAAAAGCGGGAATGTTTTTGTCTCGGGCGATTGTACCTGTGTACTAAATTTTATAGCTGTACGTGAAACTAGCCGTATTAACTCCACTAAAGACCAACTTTTAAGGTGGCGCTATTGAGTCATTTTGCCATTCATATGTGCAATTCCCCCAAAATATCAAATTTTTCGCCAGTCCTGATGTGTGCAAAATTTGGTGAGTTTTTGAGCATGTTTAGGGGGTCAAATTGAGGTTCAATTTGGCGTAAGAAAAATTAAAGCTGCAAGCAGCGTCGGACGGGCCCTCGCTCCCCCCCCCGCACCGCCGCTCTGAAGATGAAAGGAATCTTTAAAGTACACAGTTGTGTTACTGCTCTGCACATGTACCAAATTTCATGTCTGTAGGATAAAGCGATGATTTTATATGACTTTTTGAAATTTCTAGGGGGCGCTGTGGGGCTGTTTGGCTGCGCCCGAGTGTTGATGGATAGCCTGTCATAAAACATATCAAGTTTCATTCACATCTGATCATGTGCAATGAAGTTATGAGTATTTCACACTTCATGGTCGCACGCTCAAAATGGCTGCCATGCCACGCCCACACCATGTGAGGCAGCTACGAGATTTTAATAACTTTTCATCCTGGAAGGGTCTAGATGCCACACTGCGAATTTGGTGAAGATCGGATAAAAATCCTGGGAGGAGTTCGTTAAATTCCAATGTGTCCAAATGACTTTGTCTAGGGGGCGCCGTAGAGCTCATTGGAATTTCAAAAGCAGGAATGTTATTGTCTCGGGCTACTGTACCTGTGTACCAAATTTCATAGCTGTACGTGAAACTAGCCGTATTAACTCCACTAAAGCCCAATTTTTAAGGTGGCGCTATTGAGTCATTTTGCCATTCATATGTGCAATTCCCCCAAAATATCAAATTTTTCGCCAGTCCTGATGTGTGTGCAAAATTTGGTGAGTTTTTGAGCATGTTTAGGGGGTCAAATTGAGGTTCAATTTGGCGTAAGAAAAATTAAAGCTGCAAGCAGCGTCGGACGGGCCCTCGCTCCCCCCCGGCAACGCCGCTGTGGAAACAATCGGAATGTGTAAAACACGCACTCGTGTTCGTCTCATCCTGCTCTGCACATGTACCAAATTTCATGTCTGTACGACAAACCAGTGATTTTATATGAAATTTTAAAATTTTGTAGGGGGCGCTGTGGAGCTGTTTGAGTGCGCCACAGTGTTGAGGGATAGGCTGTAATCAAGCATATCAAGTTTCATTCATATTCAGCCATGCACAGTCAAGTTATGAGCATTTCACACTTCATGTCCACACGCTCAAAATGGTCGCCCTGTCACGCCCACACCGTGTGACGGAGGCACAAGATTTTAATAACTTTTCATCCTGAAGGGGTCTAGATGCCACACAGCCAATTTGGTGGAGATGGGATGAAAATCCTGGGAGGAGTTCGTTAAATTCCATTGTCTCTGCACCACATTGTCTAGGGGGCGCTGTGAAGCCAATTGAAATTTCAAGTGTACAGATCTGTTTGTCTGAATAGACTATACATGTGTACCAAATTTCATGTTTGTAGGTCAAAGCAGTGGTTTTTGATGAGTATTTGAATATTTGTAGGGGGCGCTGTGGAGCCGTTTGAACATGCCACTTCCTGAATTTTATATCAAACATTAGTTTTTGAGATTTGTTAGGATTTGTGTGGATTTGGTGATATTAGGTGGATCCCTTCACCTCCAAAACTCATTTCATTCCATGTGGCAAAATTGGTGAAAATGGCTGCCATGCCACGCCCACACCGTGTGACATAGCCACGAGATTTTAATAACTTTTGATCCTGAAGGGGTCCAGAGGACACACAGTGAATTTGGTGAAGACCGGAAAAAATCCTAGGAGGAGTTCGCTAAATTCCAATGCCTGCGCACCACATTTTCTAGGGGGCGCCGTGGAGCTTTTTCAAAATTTCAAAAGCAGGAATGTTTTTGTCTGGGGCTACTGTACCTGTGTACCAAATTTCATAGCTGTACGTGAAACTAGCCATATTAACTCCACTAAAGTCCAATTTTCAAGGTGGCGCTATTGAGTCATTTTGCCATTCATATGTGTAATTCCCCCAAAATATCAAATTTTTCGCCAGTCCTGCTGTGTGTGCAAAATTTGAGGAGTTTTTGAGCATGTTTAGGGGGTCAAATTGGGGTTCAATTTGGCGTAAGAAAAATTAAAGCTGCAAGCAGCGTCGAGCGGGCCCTCGCTCCCCCCCGCAGCGCTGCTCTGGAGACAATCCAAATGTCTAAATTACACAATTGTGTTCGTGTCATCCTGTTCTGCACATTGACCAAATTTTATGTCTGTAGGACAAACCAGTTACTTTATATGAAATTTTGAAATTTGTAGGGGGCGCTGTGGAGCTTTTTGGCCATGCCCAAGTGTTGAGGGATAGCCTGTCATCAAGCATATCAAGTTTCATTCAAATCTGATCATGTACAGCCAAATTATGAGCATTTTACACTTCATGGTCATAGGCTAAAAATGGCCGCCATGCCACGCCCACACCATGTGACGCAGCCACAAGATTTTAATAACTTTTGATCCTGAAGGGGTCCAGATGCCACACAGCCAGTTTCATCAAGATGGGATAAAAATCCTGGGAGGAGTTCGTTAAATTCCAATGTCTCCACACGACCTTGTCTAGGGGGCTCCGTAGAGCCGATTGGAATTTCGACTGTGCAAATCTGTTGGTCTTGGGATACTATATGTATGTACCAATTTGCATGTTTGTCGGATAAAGCAGTGATTTTATATGACTAATTAAATATTTGTAGGGGGCGCTGTGGAGCCGTTTGAACACGTTCACTCCTGAATTGTATATTACACATTAGGTCTTGAGGTTAATGAGGATTTGTGTGGATTTGGTGATTTTACGTGGATCTCTTCACCTCCAAAACTCATTTCATTACACATGGCGAATTTGCTGAAAATGGCCGCCATGCAACGCTCACACCGTGTGACGCAGCCATGAGATTTTATTAACTATTCATCCTGAAGGGGTCCAGATGCCACACAGTGAATTTGGTGGGGATGGGATGAAAATCCTGGGAGGAGTTCGTTAAATTCCATTGTCTCAGCACGACATTATCTAGGGGGCGCTGTGGAGCTGATTGGAATTTCAAGTGTACAGATCTGTTTGTCTGGATAGACTATACATGTGTACCAAATTTCATGTTTGTAGGTCAAAGCAGTGTTTTTTTATGAGTATTTGAATATTTGTAGGGGGCGCTGTGGAGCCGTTTGAACACGCCACTTCCTGAATTGTAAATCAAACATTAGTTTCTGAGATTTGTGAGGATTTGTGTGGATTTGGTGATATTAGGTGGATCCTTTCACCTCCAAAACTCATTTCATTCCATGTGGCAAAATTGGGGAAAATGGCTGCCATGCCACGCCCACACCGTGTGACGCAGCCACAAGATTTTAATAACTTTTCATCCTGGATGGGTCCAGATGCCACACAGTGAATTTGGTGAAGACCGGATAAAAATCCTGGGAGGAGTTTGTTAAATTCCAATCCCTGTGCACCACATTTTCTAGGGGGCGCCGTGGAGCTTTTTGAAATTTCAAAAGCAGGAATGTTTTTGTCTGGGGCTACTGTACCTGTGTACCAAATTTCATAGCTGTATGTGAAACTAGCCGTATTAACTCCACTAAAGCCCAATTTTGAAGGTGGCGCTATTAAGTCATTTTGCCATTCATATGTGTAATTCCCCCAAAATATCAAATTTTTCGCCAGTCCTGATGTGTGTGCAAAATTTGAGGAGTTTTTGAGCATGTTTAGGGGGTCAAATTGGGGTTTAATTTGGCGTAAGAAAAATTAAAACTGCAAGCAGCGTCGGACGGGCCCTCGCTCCCTCCCCCGCACCGCCGCTCTGAAGATGACAGGAATCTTTAAAGTACACAGTTGTGTTACTGCTCTGCACATGTACCAAATTTCATGTCTGTAGGATAAAGCGATGATTTTATATGAATTTTTGAAATTTCTAGGGGGCGCTGTGGGGCTGTTTGGCTGCGCCCGAGTGTTGATGGATAGCCTGTCATAAAACATATCAAGTTTCATTCACATCTGATCATGTGCAATGAAGTTATGAGTATTTCACTCTTCATGGTCGCACGCTCAAAATGGCTGCCATGCCACGCCCACACCATGTGAGGCAGCTACGAGATTTTAATAACTTTTCATCCTGGAAGGGTCTAGATGCCACACTGCGAATTTGGTGAAGATCGGATAAAAATCCTGGGAGGAGTTCGTTAAATTCCAATGTGTCCAAATGACTTTGTCTAGGGGGCGCTGTAGAGCTCATTGGAATTTCGACTGTGTAAATCTGTTGGTCTCGGGTTCGTATGTGTATATTCCAAATTTCATGTTTGTAGAATAAAACAGTGATTTTTTATGAGTATTTGAATATTTGTAGGGGGCGCTGTGGAGCCGTTTGAACATGTCCATTCATGAATTGCATATTAAATGTTAGTTCTTGAGATTAATGAGGACTTGTGTGGATTTGGTGATTTTACATGGATCCCTTCACCTCCAAATCTCATTTTGTTCAACATGGCAAGTTTGCTCAAAATTACCGCCATGCCACGCCCACACCGTGTGACGCAGCCAAGAGATTTTAATAACTTTTCTTCTTGGATGGGTCTAGATGCCACACAGCGAATTTGGTGAAGATCGGATAGAAATCCTGGGAGGAGTTCGTTAAATTCCAATGTCTCCACACGACTTTTTCTAGGGGGCGCTATAGAGCCGATTTGAATTTCGACTGTGCAAATTTGTTGGACTCGGGATTCTATATGTATGTACGAAATTTCATGTTTGTAGGATACAGCAGTGATTTTTTATGAGTATTTCAATATTTGCAGGGGGCGCTGTGGAGCCGTTTGACCATGTCCATTCATGAATTGTATATTAAACCTTAGCGTTTGAGATTGATGAGGATTTGTGTGGATTTGGTGATATTAGGTGGATCCTTTCATCTCCAAAACTCATTTCATTCCATGTGGCAAAATTGGTGAAAATGGACGCCATGCCACGCCCACACCGTGTGACGCAGCCACAAGATTTTAATAACTTTTCATCCTGGATGGGTCTAGATGCCACACAGCGAATTTGGTGAAGACCGGATAAAAATCCTAGGAGGAGTTCGTTAAATTCCAATGCCTGCGCACCACGTTTTCTAGGGGGCGCCATGGAGCTTTTTCAAAAATTCAAAAGCAGGAATGTTTTTGTCTCGGGCTACTGTACCTGTGTACCAAATTTTATAGCTGTACGTGAAACTAGCCGTATTAACTCCACTAAAGACCAACTTTTAAGGTGGCGCTATTGAGTCATTTTGCCATTCATATGTGTAATTCCCCCAAAATTTCAAATTTTTCGCCAGTCCTGATGTGTGTGCAAAATTTGAGGAGTTTTTGAGCATGTTTAGGGGGTCAAATTGGGGTTTAATTTGGCGTAAGAAAAATTAAAGCTGCAAGCAGCGTCGGACGGGCCCTCGCTCCCTCCCCCGCACCGCCGCTCTGAAGATGACAGGAATCTTTAAAGTACACAGTTGTGTTACTGCTCTGCACATGTACCAAATTTCATGTCTGTAGGATAAAGCGATGATTTTATATGAATTTTTGAAATTTCTAGGGGGCGCTGTGGGGCTGTTTGGCTGCGCCCGAGTGTTGATGGATAGCCTGTCATAAAACATATCAAGTTTCATTCACATCTGATCATGTGCAATGAAGTTATAAGTATTTCACACTTCATGGTCGCACGCTCAACATGGCTGCCATGCCACGCCCACACCATGTGACGCAGCCACAAGATTTTAATAACTATTGATCCTGAAGGGGTCCAGATGCCACACAGCCAGTTTCATCAAGATGGGATAAAAATCCTGGGAGGAGTTCGTTAAATTCCAATGTCTCCACACGACCTTGTCTATGGGGCGCTATGGAGCCGATTGGAATTTCAAGTGTGCAGATCTGTTTGTATCGGGATATTGTGCATGTGTACCAAATTTCATGTGTGTACAATACAGTAGTGTTTTTTTGTGAGTATTGGAACATTTGTCGGGGGTGCTATGGAGCCGTTTGACCACGCCCATTCCTGAATTGTATATCGAACATTAGTTTTTGAGATAAATGAGGATTTGTGTGGATTTGGTGATATTAGGTGGATCCCTTCACCTCCAAAACTCATTTCATTCCATGTGGCAAAATTGGGGAAAATGGCTGCCAGGCCACGCCCACACCGTGTGACACAGCCACAAGATTTTAAAAACTTTTCATCCTGGAGGGGTCTAGATGCCACACAGCGAATTTGGTGAAGATGGGACAAAAATCCTAGGAGGAGTTCGTTAAATTCCAATGCCTGCGCACCACGTTTTCTAGGGGGCGCTGTTGAGCTTTTTCAAAATTTCAAAAGCAGGAATGTTTTTGTCTCGGGCTACTGTACCTGTGTACCAAATTTTATAGCTGTACGTGAAACTAGCCGTATTAACTCCACTAAAGACCAACTTTTAAGGTGGCGCTATTGAGTCATTTTGCCATTCATATGTGTAATTCCCCCAAAATTTCAAATTTTTCGCCAGTCCTAATGTGTGTGCAAAATTTGGTGAGTTTTTGAGCATGTTTAGGGGGTCAAATTGAGGTTCAATTTGGCGCAAGAAAAATAAAGAAAGAAACAGAGCAGGAACAATAGGGCCTTTGCCCTGCAAGGCAAAGGCAGCGTTCAGTGTTTCACACTGATCGCTGCCCTTTGCCTTTTCGGGCTCGGGCCCTAATTAAAGCTGCAAGCAGCGTCGGACGGGCCCTCGCTCCCCCCCCCCGCACCGCCGCTCTGAAGATGAAAGGAATCTTTAAAGTACACAGTTGTGTTACTGCTCTGCACATGTACCAAATTTCATGTCTGTAGGATAAAGCGATGATTTTATATGAATTTTTGAAATTTCTAGGGGGCGCTGTGGGGCTGTTTGGCTGCGCCCGTGTGTTGATGGATAGCCTGTCATAAAACATATCAAGTTTCATTCACATCTGATCATGTGCAATGAAGTTATAAGTATTTCACACTTCATGGTCGCACGCTCAACATGGCTGCCATGCCACGCCCACACCATGTGACGCAGCCACAAGATTTTAATAACTTTTCATCCTGGATGGGTTTAGATGCCACACAGCGAATTTGGTGAAGACCGGATAAAAATCCTAGGAGGAGTTCGTTAAATTCCAATGCCTGCGCACCACGTTTTCTAGGGGGCGCCGTGGAGCTTTTTGAAATTTCAAAAGCAGGAATGTTTTTGTCTCGGGCTACTGCACCTGTGTACCAAATTTTATAGCTGTACGTGAAACTAGCCGTATTAACTCCACTAAAGACCAACTTTTAAGGTGGCGCTATTGAGTCATTTTGCCATTCATATGTGCAATTCCCCCAAAATATCAAATTTTTCGCCAGTCCTAATGTGTGTGCAAAATTTGGTGAGTTTTTGAGCATGTTTAGGGGGTCAAATTGAGGTTCAATTTGGCGTAAGAAAAATAAAGAAAGAAACAGAGCAGGAACAATAGGGCCTTTGCCCTGCAAGGCAAAGGCAGCGTTCAGTGTTTCACACTGATCGCTGCCCTTTGCCTTTTCGGGCTCGGGCCCTAATAAAGAAAGAAAGAAAGAAAGAAACTGAGCAGGAACAATAGAGCCTTTGCCCTGCAAGGCAAAGGCAGCGTTCAGTGTTTCACACTGATCGCTGCCCTTTGCCTTTTTCGGGCTCGGGCCCTAATTAAAGCTGCAAGCAGTGTCGAACGGGCCCTCGCTCCCCCCCCGCAACGCTGCTCTGGAGACAATCCAAATGTCTAAATTACACAATTGTGTTCGTGTCATCCTGTTCTGCACATTGACCAAATTTTATGTCTGTAGGACAAACCAGTTACTTTATATGAAATTTTGAAATTTGTAGGAGGCGCTGTGGAGCTTTTTGGCCATGCCCAAGTGTTGAGGGATAGCCTGTCATCAAGCATATCAAGTTTCATTCACATCTGATCATGTATAGCCAAATTATGAGCATTTCACACTTCATGGTCATAGGCTAAAAATGGCCGCCATGCCACGCCCACACCATGTGACGCAGCCACAAGATTTTAATAACTATTGATCCTGAAGGGGTCCAGATGCCACACAGCCAGTTTCATCAAGATGGGATAAAAATCCTGGGAGGAGTTCGTTAAATTCCAATGTCTCCACACGACCTTGTGTAGGGGGCTCCGTAGAGCCGATTGGAATTTCGACTGTGCAAATCTGTTGGTCTTGGGATACTATATGTATGTATCAGTTTGCATGTTTGTCGGATAAAGCAGTGATTTTATATGACTAATTAAATATTTGTAGGGGGCGCTGTGGAGCTGTTTGACCACATCCATTACTGAATTGTATATTACACATTAGGTCTTGAGGTTAATGAGGATTTGTGTGGATTTGGTGATTTTACGTGCATCCCTTCACCTCCAAAACTCATTTCGTTACACATGGCGAATTTGCTGAAAATGGCCGCCATGCCACGCTCACACCGTGTGACATAGCAACGAGATTTTAATAACTTTTCATCCTGAAGGGGTCCAGATGGCACACAGTGAATTTGGTGGGGATGGGATGAAAATCCTGGGAGGAGTTCGTTAAATTCCATTGTCTCAGCACCACATTGTCTAGGGGGCGCTGTGGAGCTGATTGGAATTTCAAGTGTACAGATCTATTTGTGTGGATACACTATACATGTGTACCAAATTTCATGTTTGTAGGTCAAAGCAGTGTTTTTTTATGAGTATTTGAATATTTGTAGGGGGCGCTGTGGAGCCGTTTGAACACGCCACTTCCTGAATTGTATATCAAACATTAGTTTCTGAGATTTGTGAGGATTTGGTGATATTAGGTGGATCCTTTCACCTCCAAAACTCATTTCATTCCATGTGGCAAAATTGGTGAAAATGGCTGCCATGCCACGCCCACACCGTGTGACATAGCCACGAGATTTTAATAACTTTTCATCCTGGATGGGTCCAGATGCCACACAGCAAATTTGGTGAAGACCGGATAAAAATCCTAGGAGGAGTTCGTTAAATTCCAATCCCTGTGCACCACATTTGCTAGGGGGCGCCGTGGAGCTTTTTGAAATTTCAAAAGCAGGAATGTTTTTGTCTTGGGCTACTGTACTTGTGTACCAAATTTCATAGCTGTACGTGAAACTAGCCGTATTAACTCCACTAAAGCCCAATTTTCAAGGTGGCGCTATTGAGTCATTTTGCCATTCATATGTGTAATTCCCCCAAAATATCAAATTTTTCGCCAGTCCTGATGTGTGTGCAAAATTTGAGGAGTTTTTGAGCATGTTTAGGGGGTCAAATTGGGGTTTAATTTGGCGTAAGAAAAATTAAAGCTGCAAGCAGCGTCGAACGGGCCCTCGCTCCCCCCCGCACCGCTGCTCTGGAGATGATAGGAATCTCTAAAGTACATAGTTGTGCTACTGCTCTGCACATGTACCAAATTTCATGTGATTTTATATGAATTTTTGAAATTTCTAGGGGGCGCTGTCGAGCTGTTTGGCTGCGCCCAAGTGTTGAGGGATAGCCTGTCATAAAACATATCACGTTTCATTCACATCTGATCATGTGCAATGAAGTTATGAGCATTTCACACTTCGTGGTCGCACGCTCAAAATGGCCGCCATGCCACGCCCACGCCGTGTGACGCAGCTACGAGATTTTAATAACTTTTCATCCTGGAAGGGTCTAGATGCCACACAGCCAATTAAATGAAGATCAGATACAAATCCTGGGAGGAGTTCGTTAAATTCCAATGTCTCCAAATGACTGTCTAGGGGGCGCCGTAGAGCTCATTGGAATTTCGAATGTGCAAATCTGTTACTCTCGGGTTTGTATGTGTATATTCCAAATTTCATGTTTGTAGAATAAAACAGTGATTTTTTATGAGTATTTGAATATTTGTAGGGGGCGCTGTGGAGCCGTTTGACCACGTCCATTCATGAATTGCATATTAAATGTTAGTTCTTGAGATTAATGAGGTCTTGTGTGGATTTGGTGATTTTACATCGATCCCTTCACCTCCAAATCTCATTTCGTTCAACATGGCAAGTTTGCTCAAAATTACCGCCATGCCACGCCCACACCGTGTGACACAGCAACGAGATTTTAATAACTTTTCATCCTGGATGGGTCTAGATGCCACACAGCGAATTTGGTGAAGATTGGATACAAATCCTGGGAGGAGTTCGTTAAATTCCAATGTCTCCACACGACTTTTTCTAGGGGGCGCCGTAGAGCCGATTTGAATTTCGACTGTGCAAATTTGTTGGACTCGGGATTCTATATGTATGTACCAAACTTCATGTTTGTAGGATACAGCAGTGATTTTTTATGAGTACTTGAATATTTGCAGGGGGCGCTGTGGAGCCGTTTGACCATGTCCATTCATGAATTGTATATTAAACCTTAGCGTTTGGGATTGATGAGGATTTGTGTGGATTTGGTGATATTAGGTGGATCCCTTCACCTCCAAAACTCATTTCATTCCATGTGGCAAAATTGGGGAAAATGGCTGCCAGGCCACGCCCACACCGTGTGACACAGCCACAAGATTTTAAAAACTTTTCATCCTGGAGGGGTCTAGATGCCACACAGCGAATTTGGTGAAGACTGGATAAAAATCCTAGGAGGAGTTCGTTAAATTCCAATGCCTGCGCACAATGTTTTCTAGGGGGCGCCGTGGAGCTTTTTCAAAATTTCAAAAGCAGGAATGTTTTTGTCTCGGGCTACTGTACCTGTGTACCAAATTGTATAGCTGTACGTGAAACTAGCCGTATTAACTCCACTAAAGCCCAATTTTTAAGGTGGCGCTATTGAGTCATTTTGCCATTCATATGTGTACTTCCCCCAAAATATTAAATTTTTTGCCAGTCCTGATGTGTGTGCAAAATTTGGTGAGTTTTTGAGCATGTTTAGGGGGTCAAATTGGGGTTAAAGTGGCGTAAGAAAAAGAAACAAAGAAACCAAGAAACAAACAGAGCAGGAACAATAGGGCCTTTGCCCTGCAAGGCAAAGGCAGCATTCAGTGTTTCACACTGATCGCTGCCCTTGCCTTTTCGGGCTCGGGCCCTAACAAAGAAAGAAAGAAAGAAAGAAACTGAGCAGGAACAATAGGGCCTTTGCCCTGCAAGGCAAAGGCAGCGTTCAGTGTTTCACACTGATCGCTGCCCTTTGCCTTTTCAGGCTCGGGCCCAAATAAAGAAAGAAAGAAAGAAACTGAGCAGGAACAATAGGGCCTTTAGCTTCTGAGATTTGGGAGGATTTGTGTGGATTTGGTGATATTAGGTGGATCCCTTCACCTCCAAACTCATTTCATTCCATGTGGCAAAATTGGTGAAAATGGCTGCCATGCCACGCCCACACCGTGTGACATAGCCACAAGATTTTAATAACTTTTGATCCTGGATGGGTCCAGATGCCACACAGCGAATTTGGTGAAGACCGAATAAAAATCCTAGGAGGAGTTCGTTAAATTCCAATCCCTGTGCACCACATTTTCTAGGGGGCGCTATGGAGCTTTTTTAAGATTTCAAAAGCAGGATTGTTTTTGTCTCGGGCTACTGTAGGTGTGTACCAAATTTTATAGCTGTACATGAAACTAGCCGTATTAACTCCATTAAACCCCAATTTTCAAGGTGGCGCTATTGAGTCATTTTGCCATTCATATGTGTAATTCCCCCAAAAAATCAAATTTTTCGCCAGTCCTGATGTGTGTGCAAAATTTGAGGAGTTTTTGAGCATGTTTAAGGGGTCAAATTGGGGTTTAATTTGTCATAAGAAAAATAAAGAAAGAAAGAAAGAAAGAAAGAAAGAAAGAAAGAAAGAAACTGAGCAGGAACAATAGGGCCTTTGCCCTGCAAGGCAAAGGCAGCGTTCAGTGTTTCACACTGATCGCTGCCCTTTGCCTTTTCGGGCTCGGGCCCTAATAAATAAAGAAACAGAGCAGGAACAATAGGGCCTTTGCCCTGCAAGGCAAAGGGCAGCGTTCAGTGTTTCACACTGATCGCTGCCCTTTGCCTTTTCGGGCTCGGGCCCTAATTAAAGCTGCAAGCAGCGTCGGACGGGCCATTGTTCAAAATGGCCGCCATGCCACGCCCACACCGTGTGACGCAGCCACAAGATTTTGATAACTTTTTATCCTGAAGGGGTCTAGATGCCACACAGTGAATTTGGTGAAGATCGGACAAAAGTCCTGGGAAGAGTTCGTTAAATTCCAATGCCTGCGCACGTGTTCCATTGCACAATGTTAAGCTTTTTTGTTCAAAATGGCCGCCATGCCACGCCCACACCGTGTAATGCAGCCACAAGATTTTAGTAACTTGTCATCCTGGAGGGATCTAGATGCCACGAAGCGAATTTGGTGAAGATGGGACAAAAATCCTGGGAGGAGTTCGTTAAATTCCAATGCCTGCGCACCACGTATTCTATGGGGCGCCAGTGAGCTTTTTTGTTCAAAATGGCCGCCATGCCACGCCCACACCGTGTGACGCAGCAACAAGATTTTAACAACTTTTCATCCTGGAGGGGTCTAGATGCCACACAGCAAATTTGGTGAAGATGGAACAAAAATCCTGGGAGGAGTTCGTTAAATTCCAATGCCTGCGCACCACGTATTCTATGGGGCGCCAGTGAGCTTTTTTGTTCAAAATGGCCGCCATGCCACGCCCACACAGTGTGACGCAGCAACAAGATTTTAATAACTTTTCATCCTGGAGGGGTCTCGATGCCACACAGCAAATTTGGTGAAGATGGAACAAAAATCCTGGGAGGAGTTCGTTAAATTCCAATGCCTGTGCACCACCTGTTTAGGGGGCGCCATGGAGGTTTTTTGTTCAAAATGGCCGCCATGCCACGCCCACACCATGTGACGCAGCTACAAGACTTTAATAACTTTTCATCCTGGAGGGGTGTAGATGCAACACAGCCAATTTGGTGAAAATCGGATAAAAATCCTGGGAGAAGTTCATTAAATTCTTATGCCTACGAGCCACATTTTCTAGGGGGCGCCATGGAGCTTTTTTGTTCAAAATGGCCGCCATGCCACGCCCACACCGTGTAACGCAGCCACAACATTTTAGTAACTTGTCATCCTGGAGGGATCTAGATGCCACGAAGCGAATTTGGTGAAGATGGGACAAAAATCCTGGGAGGAGTTCGTTAAATTCCAATGCCTGCGCACCACGTATTCTATGGGGCGCCAGTGAGCTTTTTTTGTTCAAAATGGCCGCCATGCCACGCCCACACAGTGTGACGCAGCAACAAGATTTTAATAACTTTTCATCCTGGAGGGGTCTCGATGCCACACAGCAAATTTGGTGAAGATGGAACAAAAATCCTGGGAGGAGTTCGTTAAATTCCAATGCCTGTGCACCACCTGTTCTCGGGGGCGCCATGGAGGTTTTTTGTTCAAAATGGCCACCATGCCACGCCCACACCATGTGACGCAGCAACAAGATTTTAATAGCTTTTCATCCTGGAGGGGTGTAGATGCAACACAGCCAATTTGGTGAAAATCGGATAAAAATCCTGGGAGAAGTTCATTAAATTCTTATGCCTACGCGCCACATTTTCTAGGGGGCGCCATGGAGCTTTTTTGTTCAACATGGCCGCCATGGCACGCCCACACTGTGTGACGTATCCACAAGATTTCAATAACTTTTCATCCTGGAGGGGTATAGATGACAGCGATTTTGGTGAAGATCGGATAAAAATCCTGGGAGGAGTTCGTCAAATTCCAATGCCTGCGCACCACATACTGTAGGGGGCGCTGTTGAGCTTTTTTTTTAAATTTCAACAGCAGGAATTTTCTTGTCTCGGACTACTGTACATGTGTACCAAATTTCATGAATTATGTGAAACTAGCCGTGTTAACTCCACTAAAACCCAATTTTCAAGGTGGCGCTATTGAGTCATTTTGCCATTCATATGTGTAATTCCCCCAAAATATTAAATTTTTCACCAGTCCTGATGTGTGTGCCAAATTTGGTGAGTTTTTGAGTATGTTTAGGGGGTCACATTAGAGTTCAAAGTGGCGTAAGAAAAAGAAACCGCCAAACAGCCAAACCCCCCAAAGAAACACTACAGGAACAATAGGGTCCTATGCACTGTAGTGCTTCGGGCCCTAATTAAAGCTGCAAGCAGCGTCGGACGGGCCCTCGCTCCCCCCCCTACGGCCGTTTGGGATACGATCGGAATGTCTATAGCACGCAATAGTATTTGTGTCATCCTGCTCTGCACATGTACCAAATTTCATGTCTGTAGGACAAACCAGTGATTTTATATCAGTATTTGAATATTTGTAGGGGGCGCTGTGGAGCTGTTTGAAATTTGGAGTGCGCAAATCTGTTGGTCTTGGGATACTGTACGTGTGTACCAAATTTCATGTTTGTAGGATAAAGCAGTGATTTTATATGAGTATTTGAATATTTGTAGGGGGCGCCGTGGAGGCGTTTGACCACGCCCATTCCTGAATTGTATATCAATTGTTAGTTCTTGAGATTATTGAGGATTTGTGTGGATTTGGTGATATTACATGGATGCCTTCACCTCCAAAACCTGTTTCATTCCATATGGCGGTTTTGTTCAAAATGGCCGCCATGCCACGCCCACACCGTGTGAAGTAGCCACGAGGTTCTAATAACTTTTCATCCTGGAGGGGTCTAGATGCCACACAGTAAATTTGGTGAAGATGGGACAAAAATCCTAGGAGGAGTTCGTTAAGTTCCAATGCCTGCGCACCACGTGTTCTTTGGGGCGCCGTGGAGCTTTTTTGTTCAAAATGGCCGCCATGCCCCGCCCACACCGTGTGACGCAGCCACAAGATTTTATTAACTTTTCATTCTGGAGGGGTCTAGATGACACACAACCAATTTGGTGAAAATCGGGTAAAAATCCTGGGAGGAGTTCGTTAAATTCCAATGCCAGCGTACAATATTGCCTTGGGTGCGCCGTTGAGCTTTTTTGAACAAAATGGCCGCCATGCCATGCCCACACCGTTACGTATCCACGAGATTTTAATATCTTTTCATCGTGGAGGGGTCTAAATGGAACACACCGAATTTGGTGAAGATCGGCCAAAAATCCTGGGAGGAGTTCGATAAATTCCAATAACTGCACACCACGTGCTGTAGGGGGCGCTGTTGAGCATTTTCTGTAATTTTAACGGCAGGAATGTTTTTGTCTCGTGCTACTGTACCTGTGTACCAAATTTCATGAGTTTTCGCGAAACTAGCCGTATTAACTCCACTAAAGCACAGTTTTCAAGGTGGCGCTATTGAGTCATTTTGCCATTCATATGTGTAATTCCCCCAAAATATCAAATTTTTCGCCAGTCCTGATGTGTGTGCCAAATTTGGTGAGTTTTTGAGCATGTTTAGGGGGTCAAATTGAGGTTCAAAGTGGCATAAGAAAAAGAAACCGCTACACAAACAAACAAACCGCCAAACCGCCAAAGAAACACTACAGGAACAATAGGGTCCTATGCACTGTTGTGCTTCGGGCCCTAATAAAACAGCATTTTGTGTATTGTGGGTTATCTCTGTGTAATATTATTAGCACTGTATGGGCACAACTGACTATTGGTCTATAAACGTTGACAATTGATAAAATACGAGAATTGGTACCAAACACAGACTCCTCTCCCAGTTCTTGGCCATTGCGCAGCATGCAGTCTCCCAACAGGCCTTCAGTCTGAGGGTAGCCAGTGGTCTTCACCTGCCCGCGAATCTTAGACATTGTGTTCAGCATGTTCAGCTTGGCTCGAGAGGCTACAGAGGACAACAATGAAAATAGCATATACTGAATTTAATTTGTTTGATGTCGTGGTAGATGAAACAATATCCTTAATAAAAAATAGGGTTTGAACTTTTTCTTACCTGGGTTAGGCTGGAGGTATTCGGTTGTTCTGGACAAGAGGTCAAACACTGACTTGTTGGTCACCTCAATTTTCTGGTGGGAGGAAGACAAAAGAATTGCAGTTACATGTCACTATCTTTTCATTCTACATACACAGTAGCTTTTGAGCTCATGGTTAAATATTACAATATTTTGAATAAAAGCTGAATTAAGTTATGACTGGGGAAAAAAAATCCAATTTTACCTAATTAATTGTTTAATGTCAGTAGTAAGTAGGTAAAATTGAACAATTAGAGCACCTGATATGTAACTCAAACCTAGATTTTTTTTGGCTCGTCTGGGACATAGTTAAATAGTGTTTCCCCAGACTCAGCAATAACATTACCAGGTTTTAATACATTTAAAAAGACAGGGATCAAGGGAAGGAAGTGGAGTTTTGCTATATGTAAAAAATAAGTTCAATTGTAGTCAAACTGTATGACCAAATAGGATCATGTCAGAAGGCGTTGGCGTAAATATTCTTCTCTGCTGAAATGTCACTGACTGTAATTTTTCTCTATTGTAAACCCTCTTCTAAAAATGATTTTTATGATCAACTCAAAGTTATTTTAAATACATGCAACTGTAAGAAAGAAATCATATGATTAGGAGACTTTAACATAAACTGGCACAACAAAAAGGAAAGGAAAAATCTGAAATTAATAACCGATCAGTTTAATCTTACTCAATTAATTGAGAATTCAACCAGAATCACCAATCATTCAGCATCTAGAATAGATCTGCTTTTCTCAAATAAACTGGAAAGGATTACTAAAACGTATAATCTATTAACTGGTCTTTCAGTGTGAGAGTGAGTGGTTGGTGGTGGTCGGAGGGGCCGATGGCGCAGACTGGCAGCCTGGCCTCCGTCAGTCTACCCCAGGGTAGCTGTGGCTACATATGTAGCTTACCACCATCAAGTATGGAGTGAATGAATAATGCAATGTAAAGCGTCTTTGAGTGCCTTGAAAAGCGCTATATAAAACCAATGCATTATTATTATCATTAACAATTCTAAAGTCAATTGAGAGGCTTTATAAAAAAGCTTAGAAAATTCTAGACAAGAAAACTTCTGCATATCACCATTGTAATATTCTTTCAAAGTAAAATCTACAGAGTGTTGAAAGTTTCATTAAATTAAAAAATGCTTGTTTTATTTTATAAGATCTTACATGGTTTGGCTCCACCATCTCTTGAAAAATACATCAAATACAGAACAACTGCCTTGAGGACCACTAGGGCCATAAGCAGGGGTGACTGTCAGGTTCCTGAGAGAAAAACTATCTTTGGTCAAAACGTCCTGTCCTACAAAGGCAGTGTCCAGTGGAACAGTCTACCAACTACAGTGAGGAAGCCCCCAGCTTTAACACTTTCAAAAGTCATTTAAAGGAGTGGCTCAGATCAACACAGACTTGTGAACATAAATGATTAAATTATTATTATTACCTATTTAAAAATGCATCTTAGGGCTATGTGCAATGCACTGTGGCACTTTAAGTTATTTTCACTTATGTAAAAATGCTTATGATGATTTTCAAATTGTAGGTTTCTTTGATTCAGTCTCACTGTTGCTTACAGTCATGACTTCATTGAAACACTTTTTAGAATAATTAGTGGTCATATGTGACATAAAAAAAGATAATTATTAAAACATATGCATAAAATATGCATGCATTTTTTAAAATTATAATTAAAACCTAAAATAATGAAATACACTTCTTGTATTTGTTATCTTCTTGTTAATTTCAAACTTGTTATTTATTTCTTACTTCTTTTCTGTCTAATCAAATTGCTTGGATAGAAACTTAGGTGCATCTATTGAAATTTTCAACAAAAATGTCCAGTATTGTGGTAACACATTACAGTCACCAAATTCAAGCACGATGTGCAAAAAATAGTTGTATGACGTATTGCATCTGTTTTTCATTTTGCTACTTTAAGTGATCATACAAGGTGGGCCCATGTTTCATTTAAGGAACAGTAATCTATATCAGATCTGCACAACACATGCTTTGTGAGAGTGGGTGATGGCACTAATGAAAGAGATTTCTAAAGATCTCGGAAAAAGAGTTGTTGATGTTCATCAGACTATAAAAGGCTACAAAACATCTCTAAAGACTTTGGACTCCACCAATCCAGAGTCAGAGACAGATAGTGAGCAAATGGAGGATGATTGTCACCCTCCAGGAATGGTCAATCAACAAAGATTACTCCAAGAGTAAGGTGTGTAAAAGTCAGCAAGGTCACAAAGGAATACTGGTTAACTTCTAAGCAACTAAAGACGTGTTACATTAACTAATGGTGATGTTAATGAGTTCACCATCAGCAGAACACTGAACAACATAGGTATGCATGGAAGGAGCTGAAAGGGAAAGCATTGCCTTTGAAAAAGAACATTGCTGACCGTATGCAGTTTGCTTTTTTTCATGTGAAAAAAAAATACAGAAGACGATAGAAAATGTTTTGTGGACAGAGAAGGCCAAACCAGAACTTCTGGGTTTAAATGGAAAGCAATGCATTAGACCAGAAAACACCAAAAAACCTGATCCCATCTGTGAAACATAGTGGTGGCAGTATCATGTTTTGTTTCATAGAATGTAATTATCTACTTTTAGGACTTAATAGAAATTGATCTCGTTTTAGGTCCAATTTAGACAGAAATATAGAAAATTGTAAAGGTTTCACAAACTTACAAGCCCCACTGTATATCCATCACGAGACCTGCTTGATACTGCTGAGCAGACTCTGTACTGAACTTACCCTCTCCATCTCCATGAAGTCTTCATCCAGCTTTGTCCCCTCTGCTCCATTAATCTTTTCACTGAGTAGCTGCACAGAGAGAGCAACAAGAGAATTATCGACGACTTAAAACTACCAAGGGAAAAATAGGGAAAAAGAAGAATGCAATTTTAAACTAAAGCTCCTGTCTAAGAGTCTTGTTTTGGTAACAGTGTTTTTTTAAAATTGTTTTTACGAACTGGGGTTATTTTCCACTTTTGTCATTTTGCATTTTTTCATGTTCATTATAACAGCCTACTCATTAGCTTTAACTTCATAAAAAAATCACTTGGAATATAATGATATAGACGAAGTAAATTTCTTGTTTTATGAATTAAATTAGGCTTTATTTGTATTCATTTTGCTATGACAGCTATTGTTTTAAAGACACTTCTGTCTGTGTAGATTCTCAGCCATCCAGGTCATGGTAATCCTAAAAGCTTTAGCTCGCAGAAGACAACTGAACCTTAAATAGGTATTTGATTAAAGGCATTTTAACTTTTTTTTTTTTTTTTTTTACCAGAAGAGTGCATGAGATAATTTTTCTTGTTGAACTACAGGTGTTGACTCTAAACATTATGAGGATGATAGAGGTCCTGTCCAAACAGGTGCAACAAAGCCAACTGTAGAGTGAGTGAAATGCATATCAGACAGTCTACACACACACACACACACACACACACACACACACAGGGACACACACACACAGTTTCCCAAGGGATTATCCAGAACATTTACGATAAACAATACATATCAGTTGTGCAAGACAAAATTAAGTATACTGTGATAAAAGACTGTATACATGTCATAGACCCCTGCTGTCAACATTTTGAATCAAATGTTTTGCTATATAAAACCAATGCATTATTATGAGGGGAGTGCAAAGGCCCTATTGTTCCTGCTGCGTTTCTTTCTTTCTTTGGCAGTTTCTTTATTATGGCCCAAGCACGAAAAGGCGAAGGGCAGCGATCAGTGTGAAACACTGAACGCTTGACCCCTCCAGGGGTGAAAAGTTATTATAATCTCATGGCTACGTCACATGGTGTGGGCGTGGCAGGGCGGCCATTTTGAGCAAAGTCGCCATGTGGAACGAAGTGGATTTTGGAGGTGAAGGGATCCACCTAATATCACCAAATCCACACAAATCCTCATTTATCTCAAAAACTAATGTTCGATATACAATTCAGGAATGGGCGTGGTCAAACGGCTCCATAGCACCCCCGACAAATGTTCCAATACTCACAAAAAAACACTACTGTATTGTACACACATGAAATTTGGTACACATGCACAATATCCCGATACAAACAGATCTGCACACTTGAAATTCCAATCGGCTCCATAGCGCCCCATAGACAAGGTCGTGTGGAGACATTGGAATTTAACGAACTCCTCCCAGGACTTTAACCCCATCTTGATGAAATTGGCTATGTGGCATCTTGACCCCTTCAGGATGAAAAGTTATTAAAATCTCGTGGCTGCGTCACACGGTGTGGGCGTGACATGGCGGCCATTTTTAGCCTGTGACCATGAACTGTGAAATGCTCATAACTTGGCTGTACATGATCAGATGTGAATGAAACTTGATATGCTTGATGACAGGCTATCCCTCAACACTTGGGGGCAGTCAAACAGCTACACAGTGCCTCCTACAAATTTCAACAATTCTAGTAAAATAACTGCTTTGTCCTACAGACATGAAATCTGGTAGATGTGCAGAGCAGGATGACACGAACACAATTGCATGCTTTAGACATTCCGATCGTCTCCAGAGCAGCGCTGCGGGCGGGAGCGAGGGCCGGTCCGACGCTGCTTGCAGCTTTAATTAGGGCCCGAGCACTACAGTGCGTAGGACCCTATTGTTCCTGCTATGTTTCTTTGGCGGTTTTTTTTTCTTACTCCACTTTGAACCTCAATTTGACCCCCTAAACATGCTCAAAACTCCCCAAATTTGGCACACAAATCAGGACTGGTGAAAATTTTAATATTTTGGGGGACTTACATATATGAATGGCAAAATGACTCAACAGCGCCATCTTGAAAATTGGGCTTTAGTGGAGTTAATACGGCTAGTTTCACGTAAACTCATGAAATTTGGTACACACGTACAGTACCCCGAGACAAAAACATTCCTGCTTTTAAAATTTCAAAATAGCGCCCCCTAGAGCACGTGGTGTGCAGGCATTGGAATTTAACGAACTCCTCCCAGGATTTTTGGCCGATCTTCACCAAATTCGGTGTGCATCTAGACCCATCCAGGATGAAAAGTTATTAAAATCTCATGGATACGTCACACGGTGTGGGCGTGGCATGGCGGCCATTTTGAACAAAAAAGCTGAACGGCGCCCCCAAGAAAACGCTGTGCGCAGGCATTGGAATTTATCGAACTCCTCCCAGGATTTTTGTCCGATATTCACCAAATTTACTGTGTGGCATCTAGACCCCTCCAGGATGAAAAGTTATTAAAATCTCGTGGATACGTCACACGGTGTGGGCGTGGCATTGCGGCCATTTTGAAAAAAAAATCTCAAGGGTGGCCCCTAGAAAACGCTGTGCGCAGGTATTGGTATTTAACGAACTCCTTCCAGGATTTTTATCCGATTTTCAATAAATTGGCTGTGAGGCATCTAGACCCATCCAGGATGAAAAGTTATTAAAATCTTGTGGTTGCGTCACACGGTGTGGGCGTGGCATGGTGGCCATTTTGAAGAAAAAAGCTCCATGGCGTCCCATGGAACACGTGGTGCGCAGGCATTGGAATTTAACAAACTCCTCCGAGGATTTTTGTCCCATCTTCACCAAATTTGCTGTGTGGCATTTAGACCCCTCCAGGATGAAAAGTTATTAAAATCTTGAGGCTGCATCACACGGTGTAGGCGTGGCATGGCGGCCATTTTGAACAAAAAAGCTTAACATTGTACAATGGAACACGTTGTGCGCAGGCATTGAAATTTAACGAACTCCTCCCAGGATTTTTGTCCAATCTTCACCAAATTTGCTGTGTGGCATCTAAACCCGTCCAGGATGAAAAGTTATTAAAATCTCGTGGATACGTCACACGGTGTGGGCGTGGCATGGCGGCCATTTTGAACAAAAAAGCTCAACGGCGCCCCCAAGAAAGCGCTGTGCGAAGGCATTAGAATTTATCGAACTCCTCCCAGGACTTTTGTCCCATCTTCACCAAATTCCCTGTGTGGCATCTAAACCGCTCCAGGATGAAAAGTTATTAAAATCTTGTGGCTGCGTCACACGGTGTGGGCATGGCATGGCGGCCATTTTGAACAGAAAATCTCAATGGCACCCCCATGAAAATGCTGTGCGCAGGCATTGGAATTAATTGAACTCCTCCCAGGATTTTTGTCCGATCTTCACCAAATTGGCTGTGTGGCATCTTGACCCTTCCAGGATAAAAAGTTATCAAAATCTTGTGGCTGCGTCACACTGTGTGGGCGTGGCATGGCGGCCATTTTGAACAAAAAACCTTAACGGCGTCCCCTGGAACACGTGGTGCGCAGGCATTGGAATTTAACAAACTCCTCCTAGGATTTTTGTCCTGTCTTCACAAAATTTGCTGTGTGGCATCTACACCCCTCCAGGATGAAAAGTTATTAAAATCTTGTAGCTGCGTCACACGGTGTGGGCGTGGCATGGCGGCCATTTTGAACAAAAAAGCTCCATGGCGCCCCCTAGAACATGTGGTGCGAAGGCATTGGAATTTAACTTACTCCTCCCAGGATTTTTACCCGATTTTCACCAAATTGGCTGTGTGTCATCAACACCCCTCCAGAATGAAAAGTTAATAAAATCTTGTGGCTGCATCACACGGTGTGGGCGTGGCATGGCGGCCATTTTGAACAAAAAAGCTTAACGGCGTCCCATGGAACACGTGGTGCGCAGGCATTGGAATTTAACAAAGTCCTCCGAGGACTTTTGTCCAATCTTCACCAAATTTGCTGTGTGGCATTTAGACCCCTCCAGGATGAAAAGTTATTAAAATCTCGTGCCTACTTCACACGGCGTGGGCGTGGCATGGCGGCCATTTTGAACAAAATCGCCATATGGAATGAAACAGGTTTTGGAGGTGAAGGGATCCATGTAATATCACCAAATCCACACAAATCCTCATTAATTTCAAGAACTAACAATTGATATACAATTCAGGAATGGGCGTGGTCAAACGGCTCCACAGCGCCCCCTACAAATATTCAAATACTCATATAAAATCACTGCTTTATCCTACAGACATGAAATTTGGTACGTGTGCAGAGCAGGATGAGACAAATACTATTGAGTGCTATAGACATTCCGATCGTATCCCAATAAGTGGCCAATGGCGAGGGGTTAGTTTAATGGATGAATGATTGGTGCCAATGATACGATGTTAAAATAAAGGAAATAACAATATTCTTACAACTACAGCAAGAAAACACTCCTTTTGTGATCAAATTAATACATTCACATTTATGACTTTATTATACTTATTTACAGTATTTACAGTCTATTCTGACATACTCCAACACTATGTGGGTATACACACACACACACACACACACACACACACACATACAGTATATATATGTATATATATATATATATATATAAATGCCCCTATCGTGTGTATATATATATATATATATACACACGATAGGGGTCTGCAGGTCTGCAGGAAAACTGGGTTGTGATCTGACCTGCCCAGTGGTGGTAAGGCAGTGTGTATATATATATATATATATATACACACGATAGGGGCATTTGTGTATGATACTACACTCAACAATGAAGTAATAAGCCCTTTAATCCATAATTTACTGATTCACTCTATGATGTAATAAAATTATTACACTATAACGGGAAAAATATTTTGCAGGCCCCATAATGTAATAACGGACCCAAAATGTAACGACTTTTTACATTTTGGGCAAAAATTTTTTACGTTTTGGGCTAAGCATCTTGTTACATTATTGACCAATTATTACATTTCGGGTTTTATTACAATTTTTTTTTTTTACAACAATTTGGGTCGTTGTTACATATCGGGCTTTAACAAAGCTGGCGGTATGATAATAGCATTGATTACCACCAACTGGTGGTCAGAAATGCCAAGCTCAAAAACCTCAATATTAGTAACAGAAATATTTCCCGTGATGGCAAGATCCAGTGTATGTCAGTGCTTGTGTGTTAGCTCTTTAATATGCTGGATAAGTGGGAGGCAGTCCAGAAGATTTCGTAAGCCAACAGCCAGTGCGCAGGGGCATCAACATGAATATTAAAATCACCACGTACCACCAGTTTGGAATAGGTGGGGCACAAGGTTGTGAAGTCTGATATGAAGGTTGATTTTGCCTTTGGAGGTCTGTAGATGGAAATGATTAGGAGGGATTTAGGGGTTTGACAAGTGGCAAGAAAGGCATTCAAATGATGGAAAATCAGAGCTCAACAAAGTTGAAAATGTCCTGATAGAACACAGCCAGTCCCTCACCCTGTCCAGGGGAGTGAGCTTTTTCAAAAAAATTGTAGCCAGCTGAAGAGGGGGGGACTAGCTTTACTTGTAAATCAGAGATGGTGTTATCCTGCTCATATTACTGTCAAATAGAAGATATGCTTTCCAGACATCGAGCTATTGGCAGTTGGTATCAGACCATATTACCTTCCAAGAGAATTCAGTCATAATAACAATCGTTGTTGCTAGAGTCACATTCCACCTAAACCAACTGCTGAAGTTTCATGTGATGTCATCCATGAAACGGTTTCCAGAATATAGACTGAACATCCTGAGGCACTCATAATTATATCAGGAGACTTCAATCATGTTACACTCTCCTCCCACCTGACTGGATTTACACAGTTTGTTAATTGTCCAATCAGAAAGAATAAAACACTTGATCTGCTGTATACCAATGTCAAGGATGCTTATAGAGCTACTGCCTTACCACCACTGGGCAGGTCAGATCACAACCCAGTTTTCCTGCAGACCTGTTACAAACCCTGTGTATTGAGGCAGCCTGCAACTACCCTCACAGTCAGGAAATGGACACCCGAGGCTAGGGAGGCTCTAAGGGGCTGCTTTGAATGCACAGATTAGAATGCGCTGCTGGAAACTGATGAGAACAGCATGGACATCGACAGACAGGTTGATTGTTTTACTGAGTACATCAACTTCTGTAGAGACACAGCCATACCAATAAAGTTTCCCAAATAACAAACCCTGGATCACAAGTGACATCAAGGCAATCCTCAACCAGAAAAAAGAAGTCTTTACAGATGGTGACAAAGAACGGCTCAAACAGGTGCGACATGAGTTGAATAGGAGATTAGGGGGGCAAAGGTTGAATACAAACAGAAGACAGACAGAAACTTAGAACAAAGCACCATCCGTGAGGCGTGGAGAGAAATCAATACCATTGCTGGATACAACAAAAAGAAAATACAGCCAATGGTGGGTGATATGAACTCAGCCACTTCTTTAACAGGTTCAACACAGCGGTCACACCCTCTTCTGCTGCTGCTCTTTCTTCTTCTCCTCCTTCTCCACACATTTGCACTCCACACCACTCCAACTATTAACTCCCTCTCACACCTGTGCCTCCTCCACCAGGAATGAGGTTGGAGCTAGGGAGACTGTTCCCAGGAAAGGCAGCTGGACCAGATGGTGTGTGACCAAGGCTGGTTAAGGACTGTGCTGCCCAACTGTGTGAACCTCTACAGATGATCTTCAACCTGAATCTACAGTTGGGGCAGGTCCCGGCTCTGTAGAAAACATCTTGTATTGTACCGGTACCAAAACTTAAATGTCTGGCTGAACTAAACGACTACAGACCAGTGGCCCTCACTTCACACATCAAGAAAACCCTGGAGCAGCTGCTTCTACGCCTGCTGCGACTTGAGATCAAGAACACACTCAATCTCCTGCAGTTTGTATACAGAGAACACGTTGGAGTGGATGATGCGGCCCTCTTTATGCTCCATCGTGCCCTCTCTCATCTCGAAGAACCTGGCACTTTATGTGAGAATTATGTTGTTTGATTTTTCAAGCGCATTTAACACCATTCAGTTCATCATATTCAGAGACAAGCTCAAAGAAGAGAAGGTGGACCCCTGCTTTGTGTTATATTAGGTAGCCCCCTGGTGTCTGTTCTTGGTATTGCATCCATTTTTGTTTCTATTGGTTGGATTCACACGATATTACACCATGTGATCATCTCACTCCATGGGTAAAAAGGCAGTCAAGGCCTAGCATGTGAAGAGCTACATCTTTATTCCCTCTCACAGAGTATCTACAAAAGCAATGCTTTTTTACAAAACAAATCCCTGTACTGGAGAGGAAGAAAAACTTTACTGTTAACTTTACTTCAGCGTCTAAGTCTCTGTGTAAGGTTGTTCGCTGTCTATCTAAGGATGAACAGCATTCACTCTAAGGGCAGAATAGTAAAAAAAAAAAGCAACTTCAAGCCGCTTCTGCACTGAGAAAAGCAAGTTACAGCAAGTTGTTGTTATTCTGTCACCATGTCAGCAGCAGGTAAAGAGGAGCCAGATAAGTTACAGGATATTGCTGATGCAAGGTCTCAGCACTCCACCTAAAACACTGTCAGAATATTCTGCCTCCACACGTACATTTAGAACATCTTCAGCTACAGCAGCAGCTACAAAGGCTCGTGCTAAGGTCCAGGCTGCAAGAACACGTGCCACATTTGCACAACGAGAGGCTGATTTGAAGGTGAAAGAGGCACATATAGCAGCTAAGCTATCTACTCAGCAGTGTGAAAAGGAAGTTGCAGCAGCTGAAGCAGAGGCAGAAGTTCTCGAAGCAGCCTTAGAGCCAGAGTCTAAAAGAGGTAGCAGATGGGATCTTCAGGATACAACACAAATGGTTGTTCAGCGTACACAAGACTATGTTGAACTGGAATCCCAACTGCATAACTCTGACTATAGACCACCTCGACTTGATCAAGGTCCGTCTATACCCCAAGCCCAGCAAATCAAAGAATGTTCTGTCAACTTTCTTAGTGATCACTGGCATCCTCTCGACACGGTGGCATCACATGGTTAGTATGATGATAAGCACGTACAGCCCAGAGGCCCAACACCTGTGTTTTGCCAAAGCATCAAGAGAGAAAACAATATCTCCAGGTCACAACCTGAAAGGCAGACACAATCACATCATCAGTTACCAGTGGCTGATCCTTATGCATCCACACAATCCTCTTTTGCCACACTACCTATTTTTCCAACTGATAGGTCAGCAAATCACCCGCAAGCTGATAACATCAGCAACAATTTGTTGTTGATGAAATTACAAGGTATTTACTGCGACATGAGCCAGTGAATTCCAGCCTTGTTAAATTTGACGATCAACCTCAAAACTATGCAGCTCCTCATTCTGCAACGCTACTGATAGACTTAACTTCCAGTGAAGAGTTCAACCTCTTAACAAAATGGCTTGGGAACCAGTCTACAGAATGTCATGAGAGTCTGTTCTGTCTATGTCTGGTTAGAAGACTGTTACAGCTCTCCTGAAGTTGTTGAGAAAGCGCTTTTTTTTTTAAAAGATTTATTTTTGGTCTTTTGTGCCTTTATTAGATAGGACAGTGGATAGAATCGGAAATGGGAGAGAGTAGGGAAGGACATGCGGTAAACGCCTGAGGTCGGAGTCAAACCTGGGACAGCCGCTACGCCTCTGCACTTGGGTCACGCCACATAACCATTAGGCTATCAGGGCGCCCCCGAGAAAGCGCTTTTTGAGAAAGTGGGAAGGTTTCTAAAATCAGCCATGATGACCCTGAAAAACTCAGAGTTGGGTGACCTGTTAAAGGAACTGGAGGCTGCTAAATCTCAGAGAAATCTGCCTGGGCTGTCGTATTTGGAGCAGCCAGGGGTGTAAACCCTATTGTGGAAAAGCTTCCTTGTAGTTTGCAGGAGAAGTGGCTTGTGCAGGGTTCGCTATATAAAGAGGACTATCATGTTCCTTTCCCACCATTTACCTTCTTCACAAGCTTCATCTGTAATGATGCGAAGAAATTATCCAAGTTTCACTCTTTCAGCAGCTCCCATGGGTTTCAGATCGGAGCATTTTGGTAAGAGACAGGATTTTGCTAAACGGTGCATTTCCAGCAACAAAACAGAGGTCAGTTCAGGTCCTCAAGTGGATGGCTCATCCACTAGCCCTAAGTCAACATCTCAGACTAAGGTTTCAGGCAATTCACTGACATCAATAAACAGTGCCCCATGCACAAGAAGCCTCATCCACTTAAAAGGTGCAGAGGTTTCAGAATCAAACCATTACAAGAACGCAAGATATATCTGAGAGAAAATGGCATCTGTTATAAGTGTTTTTCTTCCACTAATCATTTTGCAAAGGACTGCAAGGCAGCTTTGAAGTGTGCAGAATGTGGAAGTGATGGTCATGTCACTGCTCTACACCCAGGGCCTCTTCCATAGGTCAGCAGCGTATCCCCTTTAGAGTATGGCGGGGAGGATGGAGTAGAGATGCCTCAGCCATCTGTTAGCTTAAAATGTACAGATGTCTGTGGTATGGGTAGGAGCTCCAGATCCTGTTCAAAGATCTGTCTAGCCAAGGTTTATCCCCAAGCTCATCCGGATAAGGCGAAAAGGGTCTACATCATACTGGATGACCAAAGCAACAGATCCGTGGCCAGGTCTGATTTTTTCTGTCTTTTTCACATCAAAGGGTTAGAAACTCCCTACACTCTTCCAACCTGTGCTGGGGTCAAAGAAGCTTCAGACATAAGAGCGACCAAGTTTGTAGTGGAGTCTTTGGATGGCACCATTAATGTTATGCTACCCACTCTCATTGAATGTCTGAAATCCCCTCTCCAGATGCTGCAGAACATCATCTTCACCTTAAGTCCATTGCACATAATATACCACCTTTGGATGCAGAGGCTCAGATACTCATTCTCCTAGGACGTGACATTCTCTGCTTACACAAGGTCCAAGAACGCAACGGTCCTCATGAGTCCTCGTTTGCTCAAAGGTTGGACCTTGGTTGGGTTATAATTGGGGATGGTTATTTGGATCCTGCCCACAGACCAGCTGAAGTGGCTTTATTCTGCTCTAGTGTGCTTGAAAATAGATGTTCATCCTATCTTAGCCCTTGCCCCAGCCGGATTCAAGTCAAAGAAAAGTTCTTCCTGAGCCTGGCTCTGTCGGAGGCTTTTTTCCCTCTCCCTCCCTCACCCTAGGTGAGTTGGTGTGGAATGACTCATTATTCAAAATCAACGACATCCAAGATATTGGCAAATCAAGTCAGAATCACTTTTCACAATAATGGTCACAATTGTTGCCTATTTATTACCCCTGCCAAGGACGTTACGTTTTTGCCGGCGTTTGTTTGTTTGTTTGTGTTCAAAATAACTTGGAAAGTTATGGATGGATTTGGATGAAATTTTCAGGAAATGTGTGAAATGGGACAAGGAGCAAATGATTCAATTCTGGGAGTGATCCAAAACACCGTCTGAATCCAGGATTTTTAAAAAAAGATTCTTTAACATTGGGAGTGTTGGAAAACCTTGCAGTGCTGCCTTGTGGTAGGAAAGTGCATTGCACATATATGGTGGATGTCAGTCGCTTGTGCTCAACCGCAGCAGTGCTACGATATGAGAGCAATTACCGGACAATTAACGTTTTTTAAGGATACTTTGTCATTGGGAGATTGTGTTGGGGGTGGACTGAAGCTGCTTGGCGGAGATCTGTGATCTCTGAGCGCTTTTCTAGTTTAATTATGTAAATGGCTTGACTCGACTTGCCTGATTTGAAGATCCTGTGCTGTAACTTACACAATCATTGTCATTTACAAATAGCCTATTGGTTCGTTTTAAGTTTTTTTGTTATATCCATTAATTTTTTTGTTTATTTGTTTGCTATTTTAAATGAAGTCACATTACAAGTTCCTTATACCTTGAAATATAAGAATTAGGGCTCAACCTTTTTGTATTCAATCTCTACACCCTGACTACTAAGAAGTCTTAAATCTGATGTGCTGGGCAGTTTGGATTACATTATGATGTACAGTCACCTTAGAATGCATTCAAGCCTTCACTTGTTGCACACTTTATTTTTAGGGCCCGAAGCACTACAGTGCGTAGGACCCTATTGTTCCTCTAGTGTTTCTTTGGCGGTTTATTTTTCTTACGCCAATTTGAACCCCAATTTGACCCCCTAAACATGCTCAAAAACTCACCAAATTTGGCACACACATCAGGACTGGTGAAAAATTTGATATTTTGGGGGAATTACACATATGAATGGCAAAATGACTCAATAGCGCCACCTAGAAAATTGTGGTTTAGTGGAGTTAATACGGCTAGTTTCACGTAAACTCATGAAATTTGGTACACATGTACAGTGGCCCAAGACAAAAAAATTCCTGCTGTTGAAATTTCAAAAAAGGCTCAACGGCGCCCCCTAGAGCACGTGGTGTACAGGCATTGGAATTTAACGAACTCCTCCTAGGATTTTTGTTCGATCATCACCAAATTCGCTGTGTAGCATCTAGACCCGTCCAGGATGAAAAGTTTTTAAAATCTTGTGGCTGCGTCACACGGTGTGGGCGTGGCATGGCGGCCATTTTGAACAAAATCGCCATGTGGAACGAAATGGGTTTTGGAGGTGAAGTGATACATGTAAAATCACCAAATCCACACAAAACCTCATTAATCTCAAGACCTAATATTTAATATACAATTCAGAAATGGGCGTGGTCAAACGGCTCCACAGCGCCCCCTACAAATATTCAAATACTCATACAAAATCATTGCTTTATCCTACAAACATGAAATTTGGTACACACATATAGTATCCCAAGACCAACAGATTTGCACAGTCAAAATTCTAATCGGCTCTACGGCGCCCCCTAGACAAGTTTGTGTGGAGAGGAGCATGATCAGGAGCGAGGGCCCGTTTGACGCTGCTTGCAGCTTTAATTTGTAATTGTCATTTTTAATAAATGAAATACCCATAAAGACAAAGTGAAAACATATTTTAAGACTTTTTTAACAAATGTATTTTTAAAAAATCAAGAAATGAAATCTCTCATTTACAAAAGTGATAAGATCCTTTCGCTGGCTTGTCTCTTGGTGGTCTGATGCATCAGCTCAGATCTACCCAGAAACTGACAGGAGTCCACCTGAGGCACACTGAAGGGGCTGAACATAGCTAAGAAAGACATTCACCCGTGTGTATGTATAGTCCCACAATTCAAACTGCATGTCAGGACAAAAAAAATAAACCATGAAATCTAAGAACTCTTTGCAGAACTTCACTATAAAACTATAGTGAGACATTGATCAGGGCAATCATTTCCAGCCTTCCCATGAGCACAGTCGCCTCAATAATTGGGAAATTGAAGAAATTTGAAACCACCAACATAAATACACACAGTTAGCTGTCTAGCCCAACTGAGTAACCAGTCAAAAAAGTCCTTAGTCAGGGAGATGACCAAGAACCTTCACTCAGAAGTTACCACAGTGTACTCTGCAAGTCCTTTTCAGAAATAGGGAAACTGTCAAAATAACAACCATCTCAGTAGCGCTCAGTCAATCAATTTTCCAGTACAGGGGCCGTCTGTATGTTTGTCTGCTCAAGGCTACCCTAAAAGTAGGAAACCAGGAAAGCTGTAGGCAACCAAGTGGGTCAGAGCCTGGGTAAAATTAGCGTTTAGAGTTGCAGAGAGGATAGAAAGGGCTCAGTCTGACTGTCAGAGCTTTTCTAGGACAGTGAAGGAAAGGGAGAATTGTGAAATGAACAGGAATGTACCACTGTGCATCGTTACACCACTGTTGCAAAAACATGTCTGGTCCACCAAAATCATTTGTTTATTCATTTATTTAAGGTTATGTTTTAAATTTTTAACTCATTTTAAAAACACACAGCACTTTATTCTGTACTGGTTAGTAAAGACACAAAGAGGAGCAAAACTCATCAAAACCACAAATTATCAATTAAACACTGCTGTTCATGTAGGCAGTTTCAGAGGTGTTAGGAGTATTGTTTTCTTTGTGCAAAGCCAGGTTTGCCGTTTTCACCAGAGAAGACAAATCAGCCTTAAGAAAGAAATACCTCTATGGATAACATTATTTTTGATTGAAGCATCTTTCTAAATATTCCGATGACATACAGTATGTCTATTATTAACAAAACTAAAAACTAGATAGAAGTAAAATTTGGTGCAGTGCATTTATCAGTCTATTCATCAAAGGGTCCCTGGGACAGATCCTAGTTTAAAAGTTTGAAATAATTCCACTTAAATATTCTTTTTCTCAATTTGTATTAGTTTTTTTTTTAAAACAACAACAACAACAACAACTGCATTTTCAAAAGAAAATGCTTTAAAGTCTAAGATGAAGAACAGAAATTAAAAAAGCACATCCTGTCACTTTAGTTTATGGAAAAGTTTGTACGACTTGGAGTTACTTAAAAGGAGGAAGGGGGAAACAGTGCTCAGTGGGACAATGCCATGCTCCATGGCCAGATGCATTAGTAGAAGCTGCAGCAGAAGGTGATAGCTTGGGCAGTAGATGACTGGTGCCAGCTCTGCTTGTAATCTACAGTGGTGGCACTTAATTTGCACTTAAGAAGCTAAAATTATCCTGATCTGTGAATTAGGAGTGGATATACAGCTTAACAGTCACTTTGAACATAAAACTGTTTCAGTCGAAAGAGAATTTGACATTAAGGAACTTTCTAGCAAGCCATGATATTTATCAGGATGTTAACTTTATAAGACAGATGAAAGAAGCCACACGCATTGTACAGTAATATACACTAATTTCTCTGATTGTGTGACTGTGGTTATAGATCTTGATCTTCCTTCTTCCTGCACTCTGAATACAGGTGGGCCTTGTGGTTAAGCAGAGCGAACACACACTCTGCGTATTCCTTCTGTTGCAAAAAGCACACACTGCAACACAATATCTTTGTCTTCTGCTCACACTGCTTAGTCTAAACAAACTGAACGATGACCAAGCAGCCAAATGATAACACTGTAACAAGAGTACAGCATTTCCACATCAGTTTCCATACATACTCACTGGGATATCTGTGGCTTGTTATATAAGAAAAAAAGTTCACAGATCAAAAAGCTCTAGAGCTAAACATACAGCCTGATGACAACGAACAAGACTCAGGTGACGATGACAAACTGTGGATGAAAGTTCTTCGGCTTTGAAATTTTTTTTAATTTCTTTTTCAAATAAATTTGTATCCTTTCCAGAGTAATAAAAGGTAACAGTCCAATCTGAAGGTAAAAACATTGATCGGAGTAAAAAACATCAGTGAAAATTTTCCATGGACTATAAATTATCCTGTGAGATTTTCTAATCTTTAATCAGTGACATCACAACCTGTAAAAATGCAAAAAAAAACAAACCAGCAAAAAACTCTTTGTATTTAGAATGTGGAAAAAATACATTTCTTTACTTTCATTCATAAAACAATAATTGCACAATGTTATCTATGGCGTTTAAAGGGTTAAATTTTGAAAAGTGAATAAATACAGTGGTGGAAAAAAGTTTTCGGACACCTCCTTTATTTGTTAAATATTGCGTTAACAATCAGTCTTAGGTCTTAAAGTACAATTTCTTTTAGTACAGTCACAGGCACAATACTAAACAAATCCTAAAAAAGCCATTAAAAACTTAAAATTCATTGGTTAGCCTGGCGTTGTTGGGCCCAGGCACACAAGAACTGGACAGCCAGAAATTGGAAGAAGATTCTGTGGTCAGTTGAGTCCAGTTTCCATCTTTATCTTCCTCCTGCTAATGTGAGGGTACACAGAAGGCAAGGCGAAGCATTATCTCCAGCATGTACTACTGTCAGGCATGGTTGAAGGCAGTATCATTGTTTGGGGATGCATGAGCGCTGCTGGTGTCGGTCATCTCACTGTCTGTGATGGCCCACTTGTAGCGACTGATGTCCTGCTGTCAGTATTCCATTACTGCCCATGTTCAATCACGTCTTTCTTAGTTACCACCCACAATCATTCAATAAACCAGTCACATTTTCCACATAGCCCGGGAAGTTTCAACCAATGACCAGGAAAAATATATGAAGTGATCTCAGAGATGCCAGTGGGAGAAGTCGTGAGAGTCAGAAGAGCCCTGAGAACATCCTACCAAAGCCGCCGATCACGTGTGTAAGTCCGTGTTTTAAAAAACATTCAATAGCCTCTAGACTCCTGGATGATTAGCAGTAGATGGGATGATTCCCTGTATTTGCCAGTGTGGAGTAGAGCCGACGCTGCAGTCCTGACCCTTGACCAACCGACTAACTGACTTTCCTTTGTATTGTGAGTACCGGTGTGAACACTAAATATTTGCATTTTGCATTGTTGTGTTGCGCTGAAAGATGCTACTCACCTGGTTTACCGTTTGATTTCCCGGTTTGATTTGCATTCAAGGATCCGTGGTAAAACCCGGAATGGACTACATTCTGTTGATTTGTGTTGGATTGAATTTTACTGGATTTGACTGAACTGTGGGGAAAACCGGGGAAAACTTTTCATTGAATGGACTGAACTCCACTGCACTTGTCACACACGCACATTCGTACATTCACTGTGATTGCTGATTGTTTTTTGTGAATACATTGTTAAATGCTGAACTGATTTGTGGTCTGGTTGTTTGTGAGCATTGCTGATTTGTTCTATTTGTGGTTGAACTATCCCTTAAATGGGTAATTCCTCAGTTTGTATGCTTTGACTATATAACTTTTGGTTCTAGGTTTTTTAAATTTTTTATTTTGTCAGACTTGTCTCTGACTTACACCCCTCTTTATTAATCAGGTCAAACCCGCAACACACTGAACTCTGCCAAGTATGAAAATGAAAATAACTTCATTGTCCACCTCAGTGGAAATTTGTCTTTGGTTCACCATCACATTCACAAAGTCACAGGCGAACAACAAATGACAGTTCACAATAAATATCAATAAAATCTATTCATTCATGTGCTGCATGCTCCACTGGTGCTTATTCATTAGGCTGACTGCATTAGGCACAAATGAACACTTATGCACCTTCTTTGTTGCTAAAGGCATTCTGTAACGACACGCAGAGGGCATCAATCTAAACTCATCAAACAAGTGATGCTCCACATCACTGCTGATGGATTTGGCCATTCTGTGCATAGCTGTCTGGTAAAGAACATCCAGTGACTTTTGTTCTTGACCAGTTACCTTCCCTGCATGTCTTACAATCCTGTTAAACTTGTTTTTCTTTGCCACTGTGAGATACTAAAACCACACAGTAACAACAAGGACACTTTCAGTCAGACTTACATAGACTCTCTCAAGAATCTGTGAGCTCACACCAAAACCCCTGAGCTTCCTGATCATGAATAGTCTTTAGTTGGCTTTCTTGTAGATCTCATGCACATTCTGTGAGAATTTAAGCTTTTCATCAATGTGGGTCCCTAGGTACTTAAAGCTACTCACAACCTCAACTGGCTGGTCATAGATAGCAGGGTTTCCCCCAATGCTTTATAAGCCTGGCGGGCCGCCAGGCTTTCCTTGCCCCCCCGCCAGGCTAAGTGTCACTTGTTTATTTATTTAAAATAGTTTTTTTAATGCATCAAAACAGTAGCAAAGACGGTATACAGAGCTTTTAACAGCATCTTGCGATACAGTTGAAAGCGCAATGGTGACATTTTATGGTCGATGCGTGAACTTTTTCCGAAGTCGGAGGAGCACTAGAGGAGACGTTGAGCCCACTCGTTCACCCCCAGGCCAAGGGGAGTTCATCCCCGGCGAGCTGACCGAGCCGTGGCTCCATGATGAGGCAGAGCCAGTGGAGTTAGCAGGGATGTTAGCACGTCGTCGGAGCAGCCTTCTGTTAAATGCGATGGTAAACATCAAACTAGTGGATTTAATCCAGAATGGTTAGCTGACCCTAAATTTAGCGGATGGCTCTACCAGACCCAGTATGGTAAGCCCAGACGGACTGATGCACTGATCCAACCTGAACTATGTGCAGCAAAAGTAGAAGAGGTCACACAGCACAGCAGACCTGTTCAGCCTCTGAGTTCCCTGGTTTTACCCCTTGGCCATGTTTACACTTTTTTATTTATGTTAATTTATTTTACTTTTAAATGTGACCAGCAACAGCTTGTTTTTAAAATTCACTAGGATGTAACTTAAGTGAAAACGATTGATATAATTTATTTTAATTGTATTCTTTTGTGTTTGTTAGAACCGTATTTCAAATTTGTGCCTTTTAGTAAGACTCTACATTTAAGTATTGATAATAAATGGCTTATAATGACACATAATAGTCATAATTTCAAAATTCTTGTCAACTTTTAACTTTTTTTTTTTTTTTTTACAAAAACACGGTGGGCGGCCGGTGGGCTTCTCTACCACCGGGCTTAGCAAATTTTCTGGGGGAAACCCTTGATAGACAGAGACTGAGCAGGGCCAGAACTGTTCAGGATTAACTCTTTAGTCTTTTTGATGATCAGGGAATGCTGTTTACACCACTGTTCAAGCATATGCACTTGAGTCTCATAAGTACAGCTGACATTGTTGCTAAAAAGACTAACAATGGCCATGTCATCAGTGTATTTGAAAAGTTTAACATTGCTGTTTTTTATCTGCAGAGCATTTATGTACAGAGAAAACAACACAAGCGATAACACACATCCCTGTGGTGCACCCATATTCACAATGATCTCATCAGACACTGCTCCATTTATGCTGACCCCCTGAGGTGGGTCCATCAAAAAGTCTCTGAACCAGTGGATCAACCCCCCATGCAACCCCAGGTCCTTTGTGGGGCTTAACCCGAGACAGACAGCCTCCAGCAACCTCCTCAGACAACTGAATAGGTTGGTCTCTGGGCACCTCTGCACAGTCAGAGAGGACCATCTCTTTAGAGTCTGTGGGGTCAAAATGACTGTAAAAGTGGTGCAGCTCATTTAGAAAGATAAGACCAACCTCAGCAGTACAATGTCCCATCTGGGCTTTTGTAGATCGACCCATCATTTTATTTAGGCCTTCCCAGGCCTGACGGGGTTGCCCGATCAAAACCAGCTTTCAACTTTGTTTTTTAAAATCAGGTTTTGCTTTCTGCATCTTAGATCTAAACTCCCTCCTCTTTGTCTGCTTTTACAAATGGCACATAATTTTCCATTAAGACACATCTTTAACTCCTTTGTGAGCTATGACTTATTGTTTGCATACACACAGACTGTTTTACTGGAGACTACGGATTGCTCACAGAACTGTATATAAGATGTAATGCAGCCTTTAAGCTCATGTGGATCTGTGATTGTGTCAAAAAACACAGCCCAGTTTGTTGTATCGAAACAGTCTTTTAGCCTGTCCTCACTTTCAGTGTCCCAGACATGAACAGTTCTCAGACTTGGCTTGACACGCTTCACCAACTGCCTGTATTTAGGAAGTAAATGAATGACGTTGTGATCTGATTTTGCTGATTCTGCTTGTATGCGTCCTTGATGTTACCAAAGCAGAGATCCAGAGTTCTAGTAGAGCCTGTTGGAAACATTATATATCGACTGAGAGTCGGGAGGTGTGGCGAGAGTGACAGTATGTTGAAGTCTCTCATAATAAACACAGGTTGATCAGCTGATCGGGACACGATTGAATTGTAAGTCTCAGTTATGTGCTTGGCAGCCTCCATATAGTTTGGCCCCAGCACATACACGAGCATGACAGTAAACAGTCCAAACTGCCATGTAAATAAAACGGTCTGAAAGACACCACTAGAGTTTCATAGTTTTTAGTACATTATCCCATGCTGCCACTGGTTAAAAAATATATTTAAAAAATGTTTTAAACCAGTTGCCCTCTCATTTTGAGTTCTCACTGATTATTTCAGTAGAAATGTGTCAGTCTTTTAAAAAAAAATCAATTGTAATTTATATAGAGTTACAAAATAGTAGTTACATGTAAAGCATGCTGCAGTGCATATAGGCCCTACAGCAGTAGTTCCCAAACTTTTTCTGCAGGGCCCCCCTTTGGAAGATAAAAATATTTTCTGGCCTCCCCTACCTACATTTACCCACATAAACACACTGAGACTTGTCTTTTGCTTACAAACTCCTGTAGCATTTATATGAAATGTTGTCTGTAATCACATATACAGAACTGCTGTTAGGATTCCTGCTCCAGCCCGTGCTCCCCCTTCACTCTGTCAGCTCAGCCGTGGCTGCGGATGTCTTAATTACCAATTCAAGGCAGCTGCGGCAAGCAGCCCACCTGATCATGATTACATCCATAAATGCTCAAGCCACTGACTCACCCGCCGCCAGATCATAGGACAATGTTCCCAGATTGCTACTGGACTCTGCTCCCTGTCTGCTTGCCTCACCTGGACAATTCACACTCAAACTTCCAGCCTGCATTCTCCGGATCCTGCCCGTCCCCTTTAGTTAGATTTAGGTTTTGTAAGTAACCCGTTTTGTTTGTCGTGTTTTAGTTTACTCCTACCTGTTTTCTGTTATTCGTTTTCTGTTTGTCAGTTTGAACTATTCCTTGGTTTCTGTAGCTTCGGCCTTTTTCTGTATTAACTCTGGTTTTCCTCAGTTGGTTCTCCCTCTTTAGTTTAGCTTTATTTCTCTGTACTGTTTTTTCCCTGTAGTCTGTTAGTTTTGCTTAGTTAAATCATCTGTGATTTTCTTAGGTTTTCTTGATGTCGTTAGTTAAAGTTTTGGTTTGTTGATCCGATAATTTTGGTAAATGGTTTGGTTCTGTTGATTCCTGGGTTTCATTCTTTATTCCACAAAGGCCTTAGTTTTAGTCCTGTTTCCCTGTTTTGTTTGTTTAGTGTTTGAGTTAGTCCCCGGACCCCTTCTGTGTTTGTAATTCTTGCTTTTGTTGTTTCACTCCCTGTTAGTTGTATCTTGCTTGGTTTTTGTATTAAACTCCATTAAGACTCTGCTTGCTTCAGCCTGTCCTGTGTCCGCACCTTGGTTCAAACCCCCACCCCGTTGTGACAACTGCAACTTTTTTACAACTTTCTGAAAACTCTTAAAGGGAACATATCAATTTTAAGAATGGAAGCATTAAAAGTGACTCTGCAGCATACATCTTAATTTTGTATTTTGACTTAACTGAGCCCCACCGACAAATCGCCACCTTATCGCAGTGGAGGGGTTTGAGTATCTCTGTGAGGGGGGGGGGGGGGGTTGTTCTGAATAAACAGTCCTTGTTACTGTCAGTCCTTCATCTACCTCTGATCTTCTCTTTAAGCATCTCCTCCATGTCTTTGGACATAGCAGAAGGAAGAATTAATTCCTCAGCAACAGTGTGCTGCTTTTTACACTAAGCAAATCTGTACGTCAGTACAGATGCTGTTTTAGTTAAACAACTCTGTTGTTGAAGACAGTTGAGGAGTTTTTTCTTGAAAAAACAAGTGGCTTTTCTCTGTGTTCAGGATGTGTAGTCTCAAAGTGGCATTTTAACCTGTTCTGCTTCATACTGCCAGAAGCTAATATTCTGAGACACACAACTAAGTATGGGTATCGTTAAGATTTCATCAGTACTACTACTTATACCGATACTGCTTATCGATCTTGTACTTTAACAGTATTCTTATCGGTACTTCTGTTTTTGTTTTTTATAATACCATTTTTTAAAAAATATTTTAAAAGATCAATAAAGCAATCTTTTGAACAAATCACTTTTATTTGCACTACTGTGGTGATGATTACACTGAAAAACAACAACTAGAGTATAAACTAGAACAAGCAGAGATATAGAGCAGTCACATTATTAAACCCCTACTGCTCTGAAAGTGAAACTAACTCTGGACCAGTTCAGATGATGCTCTGACTTTCAGACTGAATTTATGAACACACGCATAGCTGAACCAATATGGCTAACGATTACTTTTAATAAATTACACGTTTTCTTTTCTGTCTATTTTAGACACATGATACGCACAGGAGTTAGTACTTGATTGCATAATCACCGTTTTTAATGACTGCAGCTATGCATCTTGGCATGCTCTCCACCAGTTTCTGACATTGTTCTGCTGTCACAACAGCCTATTCCTGTTGTACAAATTCAAACAAATTTGCTTTGTTTTTGGGCTTGTGGTTCTCCATTTTGCGTTTGATGATTTTCCACAGGTTCTCAATTGGATTTAGATCTGGTGATTGAGCAGGCCAAGGCATGGTTTAAATGTTTTGGTTCTCTATCCAAGCTTTACCTGAGCTTGCCGTGTGGCAAGGGGCATTGTCTTGTTGGAAAATCCAGTCATTCAAGGCAGGAAAGAGTATTCCAGTTGATGGAAGAAGACTGTTTTCAAGAGTAGCCCTGTACATGATGTGGTTCATTTGCACACAACTGCATTTGGTCGATTCCACCCATACTGAAATAACCCCAGATGATCACTGATCCACCCCCCCCCTGACTGTCAGTCAGTCAGTCTGCCTGCCTGCCTTCCCCGAGCCTGCTGGTCCCCCTTTGTTTAGATTTTGGTTCTGTGAGTCACCCCATTTTGTTAGTCTGGCTTTAATTTACTCATAGCACTCTTCCTTTGTTCCTGATCTGTTTGTTTAGTGAGAGTAATTCCTTGGTTTTGGTAGTTTGGTCTATTTTCTGTATTAAGTTTGGATTCCTCAGTCAGTTCTCCTCCCTCAGTTTAGTTTTATTCTCCTCTATTAGTTTTAGTCTGTTGTCTAGGTCTCCGTTTGGGTTAGTTTAGTTGAGTCAAATTTATATGTGGGTCTTCTTAAGTTTCCTCCTCATTTGTTAGCTTAGAGTGTTTACAGTTTTGCCTGTTTTGTGTGAAGTTTAGTTTGGTTTTTTCCCTCCAGAGTTTAGTTTGCTATACTGTATCAGTTTGAGTTTTTGTTCTTGATTAAATAAAGCCTTTTGCACTCACCTGGGAATACAATTAAGCTTAAGCATGTTAAATGGGATAAAGTATTATGTAATCAGTTGCATTTTTTGTTGTGCTCATTGTATTCTTCAGGTAACATACCTTTAGTGGTACCAGGCATTAAAATGATCAAGAAACTGAAGAAAACAAGGGTGGTCCAATAATTTTTCCATGACTGTATATCACGTCTCAGCTGCTGTTCAGCTGGAAAACTCTTCTGTACCAGTAACATAAACGACCTGATCCATGTTACAGTGAAGCTGCAGACAATGATGAGCTGCTGAAATGTTAATGAGCTGAAAGGCTGCCTGCCAGACCACCAGTCAACTGTGGCTCAGTCCTTCTATCACTCCATCATCAAAGATTGATGGATTCTCTGAGGTGTCAGCTGTATTTCTAAGTAGTGGCATTTTGTTTGCGTTTCTTTGTTTCAGCAGGTTGCTGGTGTACATACACTCCCCAGCCACTTTATTAGATACACCTTGCTAAAACCAGGTGGACCCCCTTTTGCCTTTAGAATTGCCTTGAATCTTTGTGGCATAGATTCAACAAGGTGCTGAAAACATTCCTCTGAGATTTTGGTCCATACTGACAGGACAGCATCACACAGTGGAGATTTGTTGGCTGTAGATCTATGATGCAAATCTTCTGTTCTACCACACCCCAAAGGTGCTCTATTCCATTGAGATCTGGTGACTGTGGAGGCCACTGGAATATAATAATAACACATTTTATTTAGCAGCGCCTTTCAAAACACTCAAGGACACTTTACAGATAGATAAGTATTAGTGAACTCATTGTCATGTTCAGGAAACCTGTTTAAGAAGATTTTGAGCTTTGTGACATGCCGTGTTGTCCTGCTTCTAGTAGTAATCAGAATATGAGTACACTGTAGAGAGACAGATAGACAGATACTATTACATCATGACTAGCCTAAGCCATTGATACAATGCAGAATGGATCAATGCTTTTATGTTGTTCACACCACATTCTGACCCTACCATCCGAATGTTGCAGCAGAAGTCGAGACTCACCAGATCAGGCAAAGTTTTCTCAATATTCTATTTTCCAATTCTGGTGAACCCGTGTGAATTGCACCCTCAGTTTCCTGTTCTTAGCTAACAGTGGCACCCTGTGTGGTCTTATGCTGCCGTCATCCATGTTTTAAGGTTCGACGTGTTATACATTCAGAGATGGTCTTCTGCATTGGTAGTAATGAGCATTAAAGCACAGGTTTTGCTATTCATCTGGCTTATTCTTAGCCATTTTTTAAAACCCTTTTGATGTGTGTTTGGGGTCACTGTCTTGTTGGACCACTAAAGTCATCTTAATCTGGCTGATGATTTTTGGTGTATCCTTCTCAGATGGAGTGGAAATCACAGTGGAGGACAGAAAATGAGTTAAGTGCAGGTTTTATGACACTGTTTGTTGTACTTGTGGGTGAGACATCAGGAGTATTGTCATAAAACTTCATGCACAATGGGTTCCATCTGTACAAATGACTAAGGACTTTGCACAGTGAACTGATTAAAAACTACGCCAGTGCTATTATCAAGTCATAGATTGTGACAGGACAGACAGCCTTCTGCCTGCAACAAATGAAACTATAGCACTTCTCAAAGGCCCAAATTTAGTCAGTTCATATTACTGTTCTTTATTTATTTTATCGTGAACAACTAAAACTTTACAGCTGCCATTTTTTTGAAATGTATTCTGCCTAGCTTAAAGAAGTTCATTTTGCCTTCCATTTGACAGATTAGCTTTGTTTCATTCATATAACCAGGCAAAGAGGAATTAAAGTTTTAAATACCTGACAGTTTTAATGGATCACCTCCGTCTCCTTCAGAACGTGATCCAGATGTCGGGGATGACGTGCCTTATCAGCTGATGTTACTGAGGCGTGGTCGACCTGTCAAACTTGACAGGTCGACCATCGCCCCCCCCCTCCGAGACAGTACTCCAGGTGTGGGACAGGTTGTAGGCTCCCTCATCCCTGTTCTTCGTCCTGGGGACACATTTTCGAATCTCCACCGCCTCCATTATCCAACGTATGAATCGGTTTTCTTCGGCACAAATTGCCGATTTTAAGTATTCTTGCTCGGCTTTTGCTTTCTCTGTTTTGGTGTGTGGTTTTTTAGTTTCTTTCTGGCATTCGTCTTTATGAACCTGTCCAACACCTGGAGTACCATCTGGGGGGGGGGGGGGGGTTTGACAGCAGGAGGCGTGGTTGACCTCTCAAACTCGACAGGATGGATGACGTTCTGAAGAAGACGGAAGTGATCCGTTGTAACTGTCAGGTATTTAAAAACTTGAATTCCTCTTTGCCTGGTTATATGAATGAAACAAAGCTAATCTGTATTCTGCCTAATCTAAAGAAGACAAAAATCCAGATTATCAATATAGACTTGAAATTGGAGTGGTAGTGTAAAGAAGGCCAATGATATATTCATCTCACACTCCCTGTCATTTGATGCTTTAATACGTCAACCAGCATTTATAAGCACTGTTGAAAAAAACAGAATATAGAGGAGCATTTTAACAACAACAATTCCAGATGCATGTGGCAGAGGACAAAGACTCTGACTAGCGACAAGGACAGCTAGGCAGTCACAAACTCCAAAGACGGCACTCTCCCAGACACTTTTCGCTTCAACAAAAAGAACAGGAGTCCCACATTTGTCCCTCACTGCCAGCAAAGGATGACCACATAGGCCTCTTACCCCAACCAGTCGAAGCAAATTGCCTTTCCTGAGCCTGGTTCTGTCTGAGGATTTTGTTTCTTCCCCGTTGTTAGGGGATTTTTGGGTTTCTTTTCACCGTCGCCGACTGCTTGCTCATAGGGGATCCAGAGGTAACTTTGGATTGTTGGGTTCTCTGCTCTTTGTTTAGAATTTGTAAGGTCTTTACCTTACTATTTGAAGTGCTATGAGATGACATACACTATATTGCCAAAAGTATTGGGACACCCCTCCAAATAATTGAATTCAGGTGTTCCAATCCCTTCCATTGCCACAGGTGTATAAAATCAAGCACCTAGGCATGCAGACTGTTTCTACAAACATTTGTGAAAGAATACGTCACTTTCAGGACTGAGCGAATTCAAGTGTTTTACCATGATAAGTTGCTACCTGTACAATAAGCTCATTGGTGAAACCTCCTTGTTACTAAATATTCCACGACCACTGTTAGTAGTATAAAAAAGTGGAAGAAATTGGGACGTAAAACTCAACTTGTAGAATTAATGTAATTAGCAAAACAATTAAAGCTGCAAGCAGTGTCGGACGGGCCCTCGCTCCCCCCCAGCACCGCCGCACTGGAGACGATCAGAATGTCTAAAGCACGCAATTGTGTTCGTGTCATCCTGCTCTGCAAATGTACCAAATTTCGTGTCTGTAGGACAAACCAGTGATTTGATATGAATTTTTGAAATTTGTAGGGGGCGCTGTGGAGCTGTTTGGTTGTGCTCAAGTGTAGATGGATAGCCTGTCATCAAGGAGTTTGTTAAATTCCAATGCCTGCGCACAGCGCTTTCTAAGGGGCACAGTTGAGATTTGCTGTTCAAAATGGCCGCCATGCCATGCCCACACCGTGTGACGTGTCCACGAGATTTTAATAACTTTTCATCCTGGATGGGTCCAGATACCACTTAGCGAATTTGGTGAAGATCGGCCAAAAATCCTGGGAGGAGTTCGTTAAATTCCAATGCCTGCACACTACGTGCTGTAGGGGGCGCCGTTGAGCCTTTATTGAAATTTTAAAACCAGGAATGTTTTCGTCTCGGGCAACTGTACCTGTGTAAAAAATTTCATGAGTTTTCGCGAAACTAGCCGTATTAACTCCACTAAAGCCCAATTTTCAAAGTGGCGCTATTGAGTCATTTTGCCATTCAAATGTGTAATTCCCCCAAAATATTAAATTTTTCACCAGTCCTGATGTGTGTGCCAAATTTGGTGAGTTTTTGAGCATGTTTAGGGGGTCAAATTAGGGTTCAATTTGGCGTAAGAAAAAGAAACCGCCAAACAAACAAACCGCCAAACCGCCAAAGAAACACTACAGGAACAATAGGGTCCTACGCACTGTAGTGCTTCGGGCCCTAATTAAAGCTGCAAGCAGCGTCAGACGGGCCCTTGCTCCCTCCACATTGCTACTTTACAGACAAACGGAATATCTATAGCACGCAATTGTATTTGTCTCATCCTGCTCTGCAAATGTTCCAAATTTCACGTATGTAAGAGAAATCACTGATTTAATATGACCTTGTCTAGGGGGCGCCTTAGAGCCGATTGGAATTTCAACTGTGCAAATCTGTTGGTCTTGGGATACATTGTGTATGTACCAAATTTCATGTTTGTAGGATAAAACAGTGATTTTATATTAGCATTCAAATAATTGTAGGGGGCGCTGTGGAGCCGTTTGACCACATCCATTCCTGAATTGTATATTAAATATTAGGTCTTGAAATTAACGAGGATTTGTGTGGATTTGGTGATTTTACGTGGATCCCTTGATCTCCAAAAACCATTTTGTTCCACGTGGCAAATATGTTCAAAATGGCCGCCCTGCCACTCCCACACCGTGTGACGCAGCCACGAGATTTTAATAACTTTTCATCCTGGATGGGTCTAGATGCCACACAGCGAATTTTGTGTTTGGGTAAAAATCCTGGGAGGAGTTCGTTAAATTCCAATGTCTCCGCACGTTTTCTAGGGGGCGCCGCTGAGCTTTTTAGAAATTCCAAAAGCAGGAATGTTTTTGTCTGGGGCTACTGTACCTGTGTACCGAATTTCATAGCTGTACGTGAAACTAGCCCTATTAACTCCATTAAAACCCAATTTTCAAGGTGGTGCTGCTGAGCCATTTTGCCATTCACATGTGTAATTCCCTCAAAATATGAAATTTTTCGCCAGTCCTGATGTGTGTGCAAAAGTTGGGGAGTTTCTTGCAGAGCAGGAACAATAGGGCCATTGCACTGCAAGGCAAAGGCAGCGTTCAGTGTTTCACACTGATCGCTGGCCTTTGCCTTATCATGCTCGGGCCCTAATAAAGAAAGAAAGAAAGAAACCAATAAGGGAACAATAGGGCCTTTGCACTTCGTGCAAACGCAGGGTTCAGTGTTTCACAATCTCTTGTTCGTGCTCATAAAGCCCTCGCCCTAATAAAGAAACCGCCAAACCGCTAAATCGCCAAACTACCAAAGAAACATAGCAGGAACAATAAGGTCCTATGCACTGTAGTGCTCGGGCCCTAATAAACAAACCGCCACACAAACCGCCAAAGAAACGCTACAGGAACAATAGGGCCTTTGCACTTTCATGCTTGGGCCCTAATAAACCGCCAAACAAAGAAAGAAACACTAAGGGAAGAATAATGCGTTTGCATTCAGTGCAAAGGCAGCGTTCAGTATTTCACACTGATCACTGCCCTTTGCCTTTTCGTGCTCGGGTCCTAATAAACCGCCAAACCGCCAAACCAAGAAACAGCAGGAACAATAGGGCCTTTGCACTTCGTGCAAAGGCAGCGATCAGTGTTTCACACTGACCGCTGGCCTTTGCCCTTTTGTGCTCGGGCCCTAATTAAAGCTGCAAGCAGCGTCGGACGGGCCCTCGCACACCCACACATGTCAGCACGTTGTGCACACCGAGATGTGGGTTACGTCAGGGTGTGGCAGAAATTTTGAGTTGTTGAGATTATATCAGAAATTTCTAGGGGGTGCTGTGGAGACATTTAAAATGTGTACAAGTATGTGTCTTGCAAACAGCGCACCATGGAGTATCTCTCCTTCTTAGGCAGTGTCAGTCAACTCAAATGACTTCTGTACTCCTCACACAGTTTCCACACACAGCTTCATGGTGTTTGCAGCAGGCGTCAGATGTTTTGTTTTGGTTGCAGCTTCTCTGAACATGACACTGCCTCTGTTTCGGTGTCTTGTGCGGTGGTTGCTTCTGCTGCAGACTTATTCCACGCGCCGACTTTCATGCTGCCCTTTTCTCCTCCATTAACTCTGCTCTCAGCTCCACGGCCAGTTGCTGCATGAATTTCCTCCTACCTGTTTTGCTGCTTGTACACGATTTGAAGAGGATGTGGGCGTTGATCCCAGCCAGGTGAGAGATGTTGTAAGATCGAGCCACTGGCCATCTATGTGTGCCGCCTTTCACCGAGTATGCCCTTGCCGTCTGATCCAGGACGTCCACGTCGTACTTGGTGTTGTTATAATGCACCACTGACTCCAGCTTTTTCTTCGGTCCATCAGTGATGTCCACGCTTGTGTGCACGGTGCTGAGGATGCAGACTTTCTTCCTCGGCTTCCCCTGGTAGATCGTCAGCGTCGCGTCACAACATTTTAGCACCTTTGTGCTGAGTAGCTCCACTTGCTCTTTAGCTGAGGGGACAACTCCCGCTTCGTTTTCATGTGCGGTCAATATGACCGCCTATGGTCGGAATAGGTAGAAATGATTATATCTTCTTTGTCTTTTCTTGAATTCATGAAAAAAATATTCTAGCCTTCTGAGACCCTGCGTCCACATGCGTGGACATCGTATTTTGGCTTCTCTGCACCATAACCCTGACCCTGGAAGTTTGAAAGACTTTGAAAACTGCCTGGACCTGTGCAGTGAACCCGGCAGAGAGCAGGGCATGGCCGTAGTCTGCTATTACTTATTACTATTCATATTACTGCTACTACTTATTAGGGGGCCAAGCCCGAGGGGCATGGGACACGCGTATGCTAGCATACGCGTTTCCCAGGCCCGAAGGGCTGGGAACCCTATTGTAATCGTTCAGATTATTAGGGGGCCAAGCCCGAGGGGCGTGGGACACGCGTATGCTAGCATACGCGTTTCCCAGGCCCGAAGGGCTGGGAACCCTATTGTAATCGTTCAGATTACTATTATTATTATTAGGGGGCCAAGCCCGAGGGGCATGGGACACGCGTATGCTAGCATACGCGTTTCCCAGGCCCGAAGGGCTGGGAACCCTATTGTAATCGTTCCGATTATTATTATTTTCCTTATTTTTCCGTTGGTAAAAGTAGTGCTGCAGGCTAAACCGTGCAAGGGAGGGTGGTGCCATTTGGAGGGTTGGTCCAGAACCCTGCCCTTACCTCAGACGCAAAAAATTGCACATGTCTGCCAGCAGGGGGCGCTATAACTACAATTAATATGTTTTGGCTTATAACTCCCACACTGTATGTTGCACATTCAAAAACCTGATATCCACAGATTCCCTGAAGAGCACTGAATCATCCGGGATAAGCCACGCCCATTTCCGCCGATATTTTTTTTCCGCAAAATGGCAAAAACTGGAAAACGTACTTTTTCAAACTCCTCCTTGGGTTTTTGTCCAATCATCGTGAAACTTGGCACGTACAGTCTTCAGTTGGACCTGATCTAAAGTTATCAAAAGAATTTTATTCTGTCTAAATATGTGCAAATTATTAACGTATACATTTTTATAGCTCGCTATAAAAATGCTAACTGTTGTATATCTTGGTCAAAACAAATGCTAATAACACCAAATCTGAGATCTCATGTTGTCATGGTACTGTGGGGGTATGATCCAAATTTGGCTCATGTTAGCCACTAGGGGGCGCTGCAACTATGGGAAATTTATATCTTTGAAACGGCAAGAGCGATTTTTCCCAAATTTGGTAGGTATGATGCTGAGTCACTCCTGAGGCCATATCTTAATGTTACTCATGAATGGTCAAAGTGGGCGTGGCTTATTACAAGGCAAACAACAAACATTTATTTCAGCTCAAGTATTATGCTGAGAAGTGTGAAATTTACAGGGTATATATAGAAGAGCACACAGACCACCCACACCAAAACATGTGCATCTACTCCACTAGGTGGCGCTATAACAGTTGCAAACGTACTTTGGCCTGTAACTTTCACATTTTAAATCATGTCTTGGTAAACTTTATATCTACGTGTTCCCTAAATAGTGTCGCATCTTCTGACATAGGCCACGCCTACTTCCAGTGCACATTTCTCTTTGTACGTCAGTACACATCAAAAACCTACTTTTTCGAACTCCTCCTACAGTTTACACTCAATCTGCACCAAACTTTGCACATACAATCTCCAGACGTGTTTGAGCAAAAGTTATCAAAAGAATTTTGCTACTTCAAAAAATGTGCGACTTATGAATACACAATTTTTTTCTGCTAGCTAAAAAGCACATACTGTTGCATATTTTTGTCAATGTGAAAGCTATCCACATTGAACTCAACTCATTTGTGTCAGATGTCAACCAGAGGCTCTGTGCCAAATCTGGCGCAAATTGGCCAATATGGGGCGCTATAAACAGGAAAAATTCAAGCTACATGAAAGTTGATCCGATTGGCACCAAATTTGGTGAGCATGATGTAGGCTTGCTCCCGAGGCCAGCTGTAAAATTTAGTAATTTTTGGTCAAAGTGGGCGTGACTTGTTACAGCTGACACATTCAGCCTTTCATGCTTTCCGGTGCTCTTGCCGTTACCATTACAGCACTGCTGGTGATACTTTTGCCGGTATCGTGACGCTCGCCCCCTGCCCGTGGTCCTTCTGGCCGGACCTCCGTGGGCTCGGCGAGACCCGGGGATCGGGTCGCGCGAGGGGGCTTGGCCCCCTTTCATAACTGCTTGCAGTTCTAGTTATTCACCCTTTTTATTTTTCCGTTGGTAAAAGTAGTGCTGCAGGCTATACCGTGCAAGGGAGGGTGGTGCAATTTGGAAGGTTGGTCCAGACCCCTGTCCTTACCTCAGATGCAAAAAATTGCACATGTCTGCCAGCAGGGGGCGCTATAACCACAGTCAACATGTTTTGAGTTATAACTCCCACACCATATGTCGCACATTCAAAAACCTAATATCCACAGATTCCCTGAATAGCACTAAATCATCTGGGATAAGCCACGCCCATTTCCGCCTATAATTTTTTTTCGCAAAATGGCAAAAACTGGAAAACCTACTTTTTCGAACTCTTCCTTCGGTTTTTGTCCAATCAGCATGAAACTTGGCACGTACAGTCTTCAGTGGGACCAGATCTAAAGTTATCAAAAGAATTTTGTTCCGTCTAAATATGCGCAAATTATTAACGCATAAATTTTTATAGCTAGCTATAAAACCGCCAACTGTTGCATATCTTGGTCAAAACAAATGCTAATAACACCAAACCTGAGATCTCCTGTTGTCATGTGACTGTGTGGGTATTTGCCAAATTTGGCTCATGTTGGCCACTAGGGGGCGCTGCAACTATGGGAGATTTATATCTTTTAAATGGCAAGACTGATTTTTCCCAAATTTGGTAGGCATGATGCTGAGTCACTCCTGAGGCCATATCTTAATGTTATTCATGAATGGTCAAAGTGGGCGTGGCTTATTACAAGGTAAACAACAAACGTTTATTTCAGCTCAACTATTAGGCTCTGGACTGTGAAAATTACAGGGTCTATATAGAAGAGCACATAGACCACCCACACCAAAAATTGCGCGTCTACTCCACTAAGTGGCGCTATAACGGTTGCAAACGGACTTTGGCCTGTAACTTTCACATTTTAAATCACGTCTTAGTAAACTTTATATCTACGTGTTCCCTAAATAGTGTCGCATCTTCTGACATAGGCCACGCCCACTTCCACTGCACATTTCTCTTTGTACATCAATACACATCAAGAACCTACTTTTTCGAACTCCTCCTACAGTTTAAACTCCATCTTCACCAAACTTTGCACATACAATGTCCAGACATGCTTGAGCAAAAGTTATCAAAAGAATTTTGCTACGACAAAAAATGTGCGACTTATAAATACTCAATTTTTTCTGCTAGCTACAAAGCACATACTGTTGCATATTTTTTTCAACGTGAAAGCTATCCACATTAAACTCAACTCACTTGTGTCAGAGGTCAACCAGAGGCTCTGTGCCATATTTGGCGCAAATTGGCCAATATGGGGTGCTATAAACAGGACAAATTCAAGCTACATGAAAGTTGATCAGATTGGCACCAAATTTGGTGAGCATGATGTGGGCTTGCTCTCGAGGCCAGCCGTAAAATTTAGTAACATTTGGTCAAAGTGGACGTGACTTGTTACAGCTGACACATTCAGCCTTTCACGCTTCAGCTGCTCTTCCCATGACCTTTACAACACTTCTGGTGAGACATTGGCCGGTATCCTGACGCTCGCCCCGGGGCCGTGGTCCTTCTGGCCTGACCTCCATGGGCTCGGCGAGACCCGGGGACCGAGTCGCGCAAGGGGGCTTGGCCCCCTTTGATAACTGCTTGCAGTTCTAGTTATTATTTTCCTTATTTTTCCGTTGGTAAAAGTAGTGCTGCAGGCTAAACCGTGCAAGGGAGGGTGGTGCCATTTGGAGGGTTGGTCCAGAACCCTGCCCTTACCTCAGACGCAAAAAATTGCAAATGTCTGCCAGCAGGGGGCGCTATAACTACACTTAATATGTTTTGGCTTATAACTCCCACACTGTATGTTGCACATTCAAAAACCTCATATCCACAGATTCCCTGAAGAGCACTGAATCATCTGGGATAAGCCACGCCCATTTCCGCCGATACATTTTTTTCACAATATCGCAAAAACTGGAAAACCTACTTTTTCGAACTCCTCCTTGGGTTTTTGTCCAATCAGCGTGAAACTTGGTACGTACAGTCTTCAGTTGGAGCTGATCTAAAGTTATCAAAAGAATGTTGTTCCGTCTAAATTTGCATAAATTATTAATGCATAAAGTTTTACAGCTTGCTATAAAAATGCTAACTGTTGCATATCTTTGTCAAAAGAAATGCTAATAACACCAAACTTGAGATCTCATGTTGTCATGTGACTGTGGGGGTATGAGCCAAATTTGGCTCATGTTGGCCACTAGGGGGCGCTGTAACTATGGGAAATTTATATCTTATAAATGTAAAGACCCATTTTCCCAAATTTTGGTAGGTATGATGCTGAGTCACTCCTGAGGCCATATCTTAATGTTATTCATGAATGGTCAAAGTGGGCGTGGCTTATTACAAGGCAAACAACAAACATTTATTTCAGCTAAACTATTAGGCTCTGAACTGTGAAAATTACAGGGTCTATGTAGAAGAGCACACAGACCACCCACACCAAAAAATGTGCGTCTACTCCACAAGGTGGCGCTATAACGGTTGCAAACGCACTTTGGCCTGTCACTTTCACGTTTCAAATCAGGTGTTCGTAAACTTTATATCTACGTGTTCCCTAAATAGTGTCGCATCTTCTGACATAGGCCACGCCCACTTCCACTGCACATTTCTCTGTCTACGTCCGTACACATCAGAAACCTACTTTTTCGAACTCCTCCTACAGTTTACACTCTATCTCCACCAAACTTCGCACATATAATCTCCAGACGTGCACGAGCAAAAGTTATCAAAACAATTTTGCTACTCCAAAAAATGTGTGACTTATAAATACACATTTTTTGTGCTAGCTAAAAAGCACATACCGTTGCATAATTTTGTCAACGTGAAAGCTGTTGACATTGAACTCAACTCACTCGTGTCAGAGGTCAACCAGAGGCTCTGTGCCAAATTTGGCGCAAATTGGCCAATAGGGGGCGCTATAAACAGGAAAAATTCAAACGACATGAAAGTTGATCAGATTGGTACCAAATTTGGTGAGCATGATGTGGGCTTGCTCCTGAGGCCAGCCGTAAAATGTAGTAATGTTTGGTCAAAGTGGGCGTGACTTGTTACAGCTGACACATTCAGCCTTTCACGCTTCCGCTGCTATTCCCATTACCATTACAACACTGCTAGTGAGACGGTGGCCGGTATCCTGACGCTCACCCCGTGCCCGTGGTCCTTTTGGCCGGACCGCCGTTGGCTCCGCGAGACCTGGGCTCCGTGAGACCTGGGGACCGAGTCGCGCAAGGGGGCTTGGCCCCCTTTCATAACTGCTTGCAGTTCTAGTTTTCCTTATTTTTCCGTTGGTAAAAGTGGTGCTGCAGGCTACACCGTGCAAGGGAGGGTGGTGCAATTTGGAGGGTTGGTCCAGACCCCTACCCTTACCTCAGATGCAAAAAATTGCACATGTCTGTCAGCAGGGGGCACTATAACCACGGTCAACATGTTTTGGGTTGTAACTCCCACACCGTATGTCGCACATTTAAAAAACTCATATCCACAGATTCCCTGAATGGCACTGAATCATATGGGATAAGCCACGCCCATTTCCGCCTATAATTTTTTTTCGCAAAATGGCAAAAACTGGAAAATCTACTTTTTCGAACTCCTCCTTGGGTTTTTGTCCAATCAGCGTGAAACTTGGTAAATAAAGTCTTAAGTTGGACCTGATCTAAAGTTATCAAAAGAATTTTGTTCCGTCTAAATATGCGCAAATTAATAACGCAAAACTTTTTAAAGCTAGCTATAAAAATGCTAACTGTTGCATATCTTGGTCAAAACAAATGCTAATACCACCAAACCTGAGATCTCATGTTGTCATGTGACTGTGGGGGTATGAGCCACATTTGGCTCATGTTGGCCACTAGGAGGCGCTGCAACTATTGGAAATTTATATCTTTTAAATGGCAAGACCCATTTTTACCAAATTTGGTAAGTATGATGCTGGGTCACTCCTGAGGCCATATCTTAATGTTATTCATGAATGGTCAAAGTGGGCGTGGCTTATTACAAGGCAAACAACAAACATTTATTTCAGCTAAACTATTAGGCTCTGAACTGTGAAAATTACAGGGTCTATATAGAAGAGCACACAGACCACCCACACCAAAAAATGTGCGTCTACTCCACAAGGTGGCGCTATAACGGTTGCAAACGCACTTTGGCCTGTCACTTTCACGTTTCAAATCAGGTGTTCGTAAACTTTATATCTACGTGTTCCCTAAATAGTGTCGCATCTTCTGACATAGGCCACGCCCACTTCCACTGCACATTTCTCTGTCTACGTCCGTACACATCAGAAACCTACTTTTTCGAACTCCTCCTACAGTTTACACTCTATCTCCACCAAACTTCGCACATATAATCTCCAGACGTGCACGAGCAAAAGTTATCCAAAGAATTTTGTTACTCCAAAAAATGTGCGACTTATAAATACTCAAATTTTTCTGTTAGCTAAAAAGCACATACCGTTGCATATTTTTGTCAACTTGAAAGCTGTTGACACTGAACTCAACTCACTTGTGTCAGAGGTCAACCAGAGGCTCTGTGCCAAATTTGGCGCAAATTGACCAATAGGGGCGTTATAAACAGGAAAAATTCAAACGACATGAAAGTTGATCAGATTGGCACCAAATTTGGTGAGCATGATGTGGGCTTGCTCCCGAGGCCAGCCGTAAAATTTAGTAATGATTGGTCAAAGTGGGCGTGACTTGTTACACCTGACACATTGAGCCTTTCACCCTTCCGCTGCTCTTCCCATTACCATTACAACACTGCTGGTGAGACGTTGGCCGGTATCCTGACGATCACCCCGTGCCCGTGGTCCTTCTGGCCGGACCGCCGTTGGCTCCGCAAGACCTGGGGACCGAGTCCCGCACGGGGGCTTGGCCCCCTTTCATAACTGCTTGCAGTTCTAGTTATTATTCGTAATTTTTCCGTTGGTAAAAGTAGTGCTGCAGGCTACACCGTGCAAGGGAGGGTAGTGTAATTTGGAGGGTTGGTCCATACCCCTGCCCTTACCTCAGATGCAAAAAATTGCACATGTCTGCCAGCAGGGGGCGCTATAACCAAAGGTAACATGTTTTGGGTTATAACTCCCACACCGTATGTCGCACATTCAAAAACCTAATATCCACAGATTCCCTGAATAGCACTAAATCATCTGGGATAAGCCACGCACATTTCCGCCAATAATTTTTTTTCGCAAAATGGCAAAAACTGGAAAACCTACTTTTTCGAACTCCTCCTTGGGTTTTTGTCCAATCAGCGTGAAACTTGGCACGTACAGTCTTCAGTTGGACTTGATCAAAACTTATCAAAAGAATTTTGTTCTGTCTAACTATGCGCAAATTACTAACGCAAAAATGTTGATAGCTATCTATAAAAATGCTAACTGTTGCATATCTTGTTCAAAACAAATACTAATAACACCAAACCTGAGATCTCATGTTGTCATGTGACTGTGGGGGTATGAGCCAAATTTGGCTCATGTTGGCCACTAGGGGGCGCTGCAAATATGGGAAATTTATATCTGTTAAATGGCAAGACCCATTTTCCCCAAATTTGGTAGGTATGATCCTGGGTCTCTCTTGAGGCCATATCTTAATGTTACTCATGAATGGTCAAAGTGGGCGTGGCTTATTACAAGGCAAACAACAAACATTTATTTCAGCTCAACTATTAGGCTCTGGACTGTGAAAATTACAGGGTCTATATAGATGAGCACATAGACCACCCACACCAAAAAATGTGCGTCTACTCCACTAGGTGGCGCCATAATGGTTGCAAATGCACTTTGGCCGGTAACTTTCACATTTTAAATCAAGTCTTGGTAAACTTTATATCTACGTGTTCCCTAAATAGTGTCGCATCTTCTGACATAGGCCACGCCCACTTCCACTGCACATTTCTCTGTCTACGTCCGTACACATCAGAAACCTACTTTTTCGAACTCCTCCTACAGTTTACACTCTATCTCCACCAAACTTTGCACATATAATCTCCAGATGTGCTTGAGCAAAAGTTATCAAAAGAATTTTGCTACTTCAAAAAATGTGCGAGTTATAAATACACAATTTTTTTTTGCTAGCTAAAAAGCACATACTGTTGCATAATTTTGTCAACGTGAAAGCTGTTGACATTGAACTCAACTCACTTGTGTCAGAGGTCAACCAGAGGCTCTGTGCCAAATTTGGCGCAAACTGGCCAATAGGGGGCGCTATAAACTGGAGAATTAAAGCAACATTAACTTTGATCCAATTGGCACCAAATTTGGTGAGCATGATGTGGGCTTGCTCCCAAGGCCAGCCATAAAATTTAGTAATGTTTCAGAGACCACCCACACCAAAAATTGTGCGTCTACTCCACTAGGTGGCGCTATAACGGTTGCAAATGCACTTTGGCCGGTAACTTTCACATTTTAAATCACGTCTTGGCAAACTTTATATCTACGTGTTCTCTAAATAGTGTCGGATCTTCTGACATAGGCCACGCCCACTTCCACTGCACATTTCTCTTTGTACATCAATACACATCAAAAACCTACTTTTTCGAACTCCTCCTACAGTTAAACTCCATCTTCACCAAACTTTGCACATATAATCTCCAGATGTGTCTCAGTAAAAGTTATCAAAACAATTTTGCTACTACAAAAAATGTGCGACTTATAAATACTCAATTTTTTTTCTGCTAGCTAAAAAGCACATACTGTTGCATAATTTTGTCAGCGTGAAATCTGTTGACATTGAACTCAACTCACTTGTGTCAGAGGTCAACCAGAGGCTCTGTGCCAAATTTGGCGCAAATTGGCCAATAGGGGGCGCTATAAACAGGAAAAATTCAAGCAACATGAAAGTTGATCAGATTGGCACCAAATTTGGTGAGCATGATGTGGGCTTGCTCCCGAGGCCAGCCGTAAAATTTAGTAATGTTTGATTAAAGTGGGCGTGACTTGCTACAGCTGACACATTCAGCCTTTCACGCTTCCGCTGCTCTTCCCATTACAATTACAACACTGCTGGTGAGACGTTGGCCGGTATCATGACGCTCGCCCCAGGGCCGTGGTCCTTCTGGGCGGACTGCCGTGGGCTCGGCGAGACCTGGGGACCGAGTCGCGCGAGGGGGCTTGGCCCCCTTTCATAACTGCTTGCAGTTCTAGTTTGTTGTTGTGTTTAGTGATTTGATGATGTGGTTTGCACTTCAAGGCCACCCTAACTATGTGAGGTGTTTATGGAACATCAGTAAAATGTAGGATTTACCAATAAGCAGATGTTCAGCAAGTGTTTAGCCTGTGACCAGTTTATGACTGATATCAGAAGAGAACTGGTGAAAAAAAAAGAATATATTTTCTGAATGAAACATTTTCAAGTGTTGTATCACTGAAAGTCAATGCACCCTAACTAGGTTATACAGAAACAGCTATTCATCAGCAGGCATAGTGGATTAATAGCTGTGGCAATGCTGACCCAGAACAAAGAGGTGTGGTGGGGTGACCAAATCATTAGCTGGAGCAACCAAGAAAGTTGGTAGCACCACTGCTACTAGTGGAAGTTAGTCTGGAGCCCTGTTATAAGATAAGATTCATGGTATAATAGCACAGCAATGTGCCAACATATTTTTACTTTTATATAAACAAATTCACAATATTTCTGCATTGAATGCACAGAAAATTATTTAACAATATGTTAAAGAGTACTTACATTTATGAAGACTTACAATTACAACAGGCCCTTTCAGGGCAACCATAATGCTTATGTCGCCCGGGATGAAAATGACACACCCCTGATGTACATGATGGCCGTGCCATGCAAGAAAGTTTGTGATATAATCTTTGAAATTAGTCAGCTAAATCTCAACACCTTGGAATTTCTGCTACATCCTGACACATGCCACACCTCGATATTCGCCATGTCCCGACATGCATGGGTGTGCGAGGGCCCGTTCAACGCTGCTTGCAGCTTTAATTTTTTGTGTATTTGTTACACTTATGTTTCAGATCATCAAACTAATTTTAATACAAGACAACAAGATAACCTAGGAAAACACAAAATGCAGTTTTTAAATAATGATTTAATTTATTGAAGGAAAAACGCTGTCCAGCCATACCTTGCAGGGTTTCCTCCAGTGCTTTATAAGTCTGGCGGGCCGCCAGGCTTTCCTTGCCCCCCCACCAGGCTAAGCGTCACTTGTTTATTTATTTTAAATAGGTCTTATTATGCACCAAAACAGTGATACCAAAGACGGTAAACAGAGCTTTTAACAGCATCTCGCGATACAGTGGAAACTGCAATGGTGACATTTTATGGTCGATACGTGAACTTTTTCCGAAGTCGGAGGAGAACTAGAGGAGACGAGGAGCCGCTCGTTCACCCCCAGGCCAAGGGGAGTTCATCTTCGGCGAGCCGACCGAGCCGCGGCTCGATGATGAGGCAGAGCCAGTGGAGTTAGCATGGATGTTAGCACGTCGTCGGAGCAGCCTTCTGCGAGCCGCGATGGTAAACATCCAACTAGTGGATTTAATCCAGAATGGTTAGCTGACCCTAAATTTAGCAGATGGCTCTATCAGACCCAGTATGGTAAGCCCAGACGGATTGATGCACTGATCCAACCTGAACCATGAGCAGCAATAAGTAGAACAGGTAGCACAGCACAGCAGACCTGTTCAGCCTCTGAGTTCCCTGGTTTTACCCCTTGGCCATGTTTACACAATTTATGTTAATTTATTTTACTTTCAAATGTCACCAGCAATGGCTTGTTTTAATTTTCACTAGGATTTAACTTAAGTGAAAACAACTGATATTATTTATTTTAATTGTATTTTTTGTGTTTGTTAAAACCGTATTTCAAGATTGTGCCTCTTTATAAGACTCTACGTTTAAGTATTGTTATTAAATGGCTTATGATAACATATAATAGTCATAATTTCAAAATTCCCGTCAACTTTTACCTTTTTAATTTTTTTACAAAAACACGGTGGGCAGCCGGTGGGCTTCTCTACCACCGGGCTTAGCAAGTTTTCTGGGGGAAACCCTGCCTTGCCCTATGTGAAAAAGTCATTGCCCCTCCTAAACCTAATAACTGGTTGGGCCACCCTTGGCAGCAACAGCTGCAGCTAAACATTTATAAATAACCTGTGATCAGTCTTTTACATCGCCATGGAGAAATTTTTGCCCATTCTTCTCTGCAGAAAAGTTTTTTTTTTTTAATTCTGCCACATTAGAAGCTTTTTTCGAGCATGAACTGGCCTTTAAAGGTCTTGCCACAGCATATCCAGGGTTTCCCCCAGTGCTTTATAAGCCTGGCGGGCCGCCAGGCTTTCCTTGCCCCCCCTGCCAGGCTAAGCGTCACTGGTATATTTATTTTAAATAGGTTTTTTTGTGCACCAAAACAGTGATACCAAAGACGATGTACAGAGGTTCTGGTGATATGATTGAAAGCGCAATGGCAACATTTTATGGTCGATACGTGAACTTTTTCCAAAGTCGGAGGAGCACTGGAGATGATGAACCCGCTCGTTCACCCCCAGGCCAAGGGGATTTCATCCCCGGTGAGCCAAGCGAGCTGCGGCTCGATGATGAGGCAGAGCCAGTGCGAGTTAGCACGGATGTTAGCACGTCGTCGGAGCAGCCTTCTGTTAGCTGCGATGGTAAACATCCAACTAGTGGATTTAATCCAAAATGGTTAGCTGACCCTAAATTTAGCAGATGGCTCTACCAGACCGAGTATGGTAAGCCCAGACGGATTGATGCACTGATCCAACCTGCACCATGTGCAGCAATAAGTAGAACAGGTCACACAGCACAGCAGACCTGTTCAGCCTCTGAGTTCCCTGGTTTTAGCCCTCTTGACCATGTTTGCAGTTTTTTATTTATGTTAATTTATTTTACTTTTAAATGTGACCAGCAACGGCTTGTTTTAAGATTCACTAGGATTTAAGTTAAGAGAAAACAACTGATATTATTTATTTTAATTGTATTTTTTGTGTTTGTTAAAACCATATTTCAAGATTGTGCCTTTTTGTAAGACTCTTCATTTAAGTATTGTTAATAAATGGCTTATAATAACACATAATAGTCTAGTTTAAAATTCTTGTCAACTTTTAACTTTTTTTAAACAAAAAACACGGTGGGCGGCCGGTGGGCTTCTCTACCACCGGGCTTAGCAAGTTTTCTGGGGAAAACCCTGATATCTGTTGGTCTGAAATCCAGAGTTTGATTCGACCATTACAAAACTTTAAGCTTTATTAAAAATCAATTCAGAGGTGGACTTGCTTGTGTGCTTTGGTCATTGTCATGCTACAGAACCCATTTGTGCTTGAGCTTTATATGGATATTGTCTGGATATCCAGAGATATTTGGACATTCTCCAGGAGGATTTTCTCATAGAGACCTTAATTCAGGTCCTGTGTAAGCAAAGCAGCCCCAAACCATTACACTACCACCACCATGTTTCACTGTTGGTCTGGTGTTCTTCTTGTGGGATGCAGTATTAGTTTTAAGCCAGATATAGCAGGACCAGTGTCTTCCCAAAAGTCCCCTGTTGACTCATCAGTCCACAGGATGTTATTCAAAGTGTCTTGGGGTTCACATAAATATTTTTTGCAAATGCCAGACAAGCCTTTATGTTCTTTTTGTTTGGGAATGATTTGCACTTTGCAACTCTCCATGGATTCCATTTTCACCCAGTGTCTTCCTTGTTGTGGAATCATTTAGACTGACTTTAATTGAACCAAGTGAAGCATACAGTTCTTTTGATGTTTGTCTGTGTTCTTTTGTGACCTCCTGGATCAACTGTCAACACACTCTTGGAGAATTTATGTTAGGCCGGCCATTCCAGAGAAGGTTCACTATTGTTTCATGTTTTCTACATTTGTGGATAATAGCTCTCGCTGTGGTTCACTGGAGTCCCAGAGCCCTTAGCAATAGCTTTGTAACCCTTTCCAGACTGATGAATGTCATTAGCTGTGTCCCAATTCAGGGGTTGCATCCTTCATGTGGCCCTACGCGTCCTTCGCAGGACGCATAGGGCCACATGCATGAGAAGGCTGCATGAGCGTTTGCTAAATGAGACAATCTAGCCTACAACAGACTTCCTGCTTGCGTAATGACATCCTGAAGTTCCACTCCTGTTACCTAGCACTCCGGACTGCCGAATTATCCCGACATCAGGACAACATAACGTTGTCATTGTGTATGTTTGTCTGTCTGTCTGTCAGCAACTTAACTTGAAAAGTTATGAACATATTTTAATGAAATCTTGATAATTGGACAAGGAACAGATGATTACATTTTAGTGATGTTCTAGATTACCATCTGGATCCAGGAATTTTTTGAAGGATTCTTCAACATTTCCCATTAATGCGACATGGTGATAATAATAATAATAAGAAGAAGAAGAAGAAGAAGAAGAAGAAGAATAGTGTATATAAAATGAATGTAACTTGAATGTTACTTGACTGAGATGGATCCCGAAATTGTGATTTTTGTTTTTAAGATTTTAATATTTTGAATAATTCTAATATTCACAGCAGGTTTAAATCTGTTAACATCCACACCGATATGAACTTTAAATATTATAAATCATCACAATCTCTGCGCTGAGTGTTTTTGGTGAGGATCACTAAATACAAGCTGTCTGAACATAAATCAAATATAATTTCTGTTAAACAAGTTATCAGATAACTTGGTGGAACTAAACCAAGAAAAGTGAGGATAGTCATGTTTTCACTCGTCTACATAGAGAATTACCACCAATAGAAGCTCCAGCAGCATTTTGTAACAATTGTACTTCTTCTCCATATAATAATTTAAATAAGGATTAAATATATGAATACTAGTGAACGAATAAGTTGTAGTGGCTGTAGTCAGAACAAAATCTAACTTAAACAATGAAGCTGTACAACTGGAAAGTAAATGTTTTAAATTGCAGCAGCTCACATCAATAACGTAATGTTACTAAATCAATTTTTTAAACAAATTTTAAGGTTTTCAACATTTGTACCATTAACTACTGGACTGAGCTGTAACACAATTCTTATATTTAAAACTATAATCCTCCGCCACTGATGAATCCATCTTTTCCGTCAGCTGTGAGCAGTTGAAACTCCAGTTGTTGATCAAACTGTCACCGACGTGCAATGACTCTTAGGATATTTGGGGCTACAAAGGATGCACCGATACATCCTTCGTATCCGTGGAAAAGAAGGACATATTCGTCAGGCTCATTTGAAGGAGTCTTCAAGTTTTAATGAAATGGGACAGCCTTAGTCGCACCGCTGTGACGTATGCGGCCTTCAAATGCAGCCTTTGAAAGATGCAGCACCTGAATTGGGACACAGCTAAAGACTTCGTTTTGCATCTGTTCTTGAATGTCTTTAACACATGACATCATATGTTGCTTTTTGAGATCCTTCAGCCTACTTCACAATGCCAGACAGGTTCTATTTAAGTGATGTTCAGATTCAAAAAGCCTGGCAACAAACCTGGCAGTAATCATGTACAGGATTTTGATCATTTGGTAGATTGATAGCTAAGGGGGCAATTACTTTTTTTACACAGGGCAAGGAGGGGCAGGACAGCATTTTTCATTCAATAAATGAAATCATCATCTAAAAGCTACATTTTGTATTGTCTTGGGTTATCTTTGTCTTTTATTAAAATTATTTTGATGATTTGAAACATTTAAGTGAGATAAATATGCAAAAAATAGAAAATATCTGGGGGGGGGGGGCTAATACTTTTTCACAGCACTGTACATGGTCTTTGCAAGTATACGTAAACTTTTGTTCATGCCTATATGTTCCATGGCTCTCTTCGTTACTGTAGTGAGAAAATTTGAATGAATCTGTGAGGAAAATTGATGGAAAATGTCTGAATGACAGAATTCTGTAATTTTAACAGACTGATTAAGCAGCAGTGTTAGGTATCCAAAGTCTGAAAGGGGTTTAAGAAATTCAACCACCTGACTCCACTCTGTCTGTTCTGTTCCAACTATGCATTGTGCACCTATACAACACGTGGAGGCGCATCCATTTATGGCAGTCAGGGGAAGAGAATAAATTCATTTCAACATAACAAAATGTAGTCCTTTTCAACCTGAAAATTGGTGCTTACTTTCTTATTTGAAACAAATACAAAGATTCTTAAAGGTTTAAACAATGATTAAACCTTGTTTAAACCTTTAAGAGCTCATTTAGACAAACAGGCAATCTAGAGGCAGCATTGACCCACTGACATGTTATCTAAATGTTAGAAGTGGTTTACAGTTAATCACAGCCACCCACTGTGGTGTATTTTGGTGGCGGGAGGCTGTGGGAGTTACAGGCCCTTCCATTCTAAATGATATGCGTATGATTACTGTTACATTTTATTTACGAGAAATGAATGTCCAGATTAAGCAATAGGTACAACCTTTGTGTGTGTGTGTGTGTGTGTACCCTCACACACACCTTATAGGTAATTGTCTCTCAGGGCTCCTATCAGTCTGCCCGTCTTGAAATTACATTGTGATGAAGGCAGAACAACTTTCAAACACCTGGCCAGTGTACAAAAAACAGCTGTACCGCTTAAGGTTCTTGTTTGACATTTCCCCAATAAAGCAATCAAAACGGTGCCTGGGATGATCAGAAATTAGACGCAACGATCGGACAGAACACAGTTAGCTATGTTCCCTACATAGAGTCAACTGAGTCCTAACAGCAAACGTAATATCGTCAATCTCTAATAAAAGCAAGCTTCATGAGCGGTTTTTCCCAACGACTTAAATGTGATGATTCACGCTTATTTTTCATGTAGAGATAACGCCACGACAAAAACAACAGAAATGTTAACGGTTAAAACGCTGCTGCATAAAATATTAAGCATCCTTTGTTTACTCTGAAAAAGCAAAATCTGACATTTTTTCAATCATCTTCCCTCGGTACAATATTTCCAGTTCTCCCACTAATATCAACGTGGGGACAACGACACTCAAGTGTGACTTTTCACAAGTTATCAAAATGGTATGTTACCAAGTTAAAAAATTACAACTCACAAAATAAGGCCGAATTACCAACTGAATTTCAGTAATTCGTGGAGCCTTTTAAATTAAGTGAAAACATGAATACGCGTTTGTCAATATGAGGACGTAGATTCAATTTCCAGATTTTTCTGCGGAGTTTGGTTGTGACGTTGTCTCCTTTCAGGGAAAGGGAACTTATCTGGATGAAAAAGTACCGCTACCCAGATGGCTTACATGTTCAAACGGTGTCCGAATAGTCGCCACATTCCACCGTCGTTTAATGTAAAAATTTCAAGTTCCTGTGTTTTTATATCATTTAAAGCCTGGATCCGTTTACGGTTCACTGAAAACATGGTCCGTACCTAAACAATTGTTGTTACGAACAAGCAGTAACTGTTGTCTCCATACCTGACTGGCTTTGTGGAACTGTTTCTTCAGTCCGGCCACAGACATCTTCGACAAACGTGAGACCCTTCACTTCTGAAGAAAATATTCCGTGAAACGCTCAATACAACTGTGGGAACCTGCGTAAAATAAAAATATTGTCGAGACAACAACACTGCACTCATCAGTCACCCTGTTCAAGATTGCAGCAAGATCCGAGCTTAGTCAAGTTCCCACAGCACAGTACTCTGGACAGCCTTACGGCCTTCAAAATAAACGGTTTACAGCTTTTTCATTCTATACAGACAAATACATAACCTCAATGAAGAAAACATTATTTGAAGAGTAAAATATTGCACTTTAAGTTTCTCTTTTTTAATTTTGTACTGTACTGTGTGCTTGTTAAATCTAAATTTCCTTGAGGGCATTGCCTGAAAGGATCAATAAAGTTCTATCTATCTATCTATCTATCTATCTATCTATCTATCTATCTATCTATCTATCTATCTATCTATCTTACTGTTCTTAACACAATGATTTTAGTTGTGTCATTTAAAAAAAAATCTTTCTTCTTAGATCTGTTTATTTTCAAACATAGCTTTGATTTCCCATCATGGAGCTTCTTAATGTTATTCAACTGCTAGTTGGGAAAACAGATACACTGTTTATGTACTATACAAAACCTTAACCACCTGTTTAGAAGGCCCAGCTCCCTTTAGTTAATGAGGTGACTATAAACTACTATGCAGATTTACTAAAAAAAAAGCCAAACACATTGACGTTTACATGAATAAACATCAATGTGTTAACTGCAAGGGTAATTTCCATAATTGATTCTTTATTTTATGTCGGAGCAGACTCATATCTGACTCATCTGTCTTTCTTCACCAAGTCATTTAGCCTGTTTAAAGGGAAAAGCAATGTAGTGGGGAGTTGATGATTTGTAGTTTTATTTTGAACGAAAGAGCTGGACATGGTACTTCCGTGATGGTGCTCAGCGCTAGCGATGAAGGGTTTCCTGCCTGATGTCACCACTTCTCTATTGGCTGACGGCAGCCCGTGCAGAAGGACCGCGGCGCGGTGGGGAGATATATATATATATATATATATATATATATATATATATATGTAGTGAACCTTAAATGGTTCACTACTTTCATCCTCATTTAAAAAAAAATCATAATCAGCGAATACTGAACTGTTTCAAATGTTTCATTGTTGGACTCACTGACAGGTATTGGCTGTGTTGATAGAGAAAAAAACAAACAAGATATATATATATATATATATATATATATATATATATATATATATATATATATATATATAGATAGATAGATAGATATAGATATATAGATTATATATATATATATATATATATATATATCTTGTTTGTTTTTTTCTCTATCAACACAGCCAATACCTGTCAGTGAGTCCAACAATGAAACATTTGAAACAGTTCAGTATTCGCTGATTATGATTTTTTCTTAATGAGGATGAAAGTAGTGAGCCATTTAAGAGTTTATAAAATAAATTCAATTCAGCAGAATAGTCTGACTATACAAGCCCCTTTCAGACATGCACTCCATTCCCCTAATCTGTCAGTTATTTAATATGTTGTATATGTATGTCTGAATAATCACATCACTTGTGCTTCCAGTCCCGCCACAATTGTTACTAGGTCCGACCTAGTAACAATTCTGGTCTCACTTTCAACAAGGCACAAATCTGAACCAAACCGTCACATTAATGGATAGACATGCACAAGTATTGGACTCGAACCGATGCGATCCAGAGGAATAAAACGTAAGTTGTGTGCTTAACCTGTTGTGCCACCAACTGATGCAATACGCTGAATTTACCGAAACACATCCACAGCACAACTTCAAGCTTAACTCAGGTTTATTCACCAAAACACACACAGTACAAACAGCAGTCTCCCCCCATAACAACACGCAGCGTAAGAAACTCATCAGATCAAACTGATGTCATGCTGCATGGATGGCGAGGAAGAGTGCTTCACCGGATTGTAGCGTTTTGGCACCGGAGACCGGCCGCCGGGGGCTGGGAGTGATTGCGCCGGGCCACGCGGATTTGTCCCGGTATGCCAGCTGGCCAGTACACCACTGGGCACGTGGTATTTCCAATAATTATTTGTATCGGATGGAACACTTAGCTATCGTTAGCTGCTGCTGCTAAAGTCCACAGACTACATTTGTTTATCATTCATTCGGCAAAGACGACGTAAAGCGCGTTGCTGTGGTAAAACCCACTTCTTCCCATCTGCGTTCGACTAGTTCTGCCCGACGCCAGGCCCCAGATGTGTGGCACAAAAAACTAAATTTGAAATTGAAATGGAGAGAAGTGAAACTGAAAAGTCAGACTGAATTAGGGAGCTGAATTTTTCAACTGAATGAAATGCAGTTTCAATTTTACATCGATACACATTCAAACCAATAGATTCAATTTCAAATTAGACCATTCAGATTCAGATTTTAAAAGCAATTATTCAAACCGATCAATTCAGTTTCAAATTAAATGGTTCACATTCAGATATAAAGAATTCAAATTCACTTCCTGCTGGGACAAAATATATCCCATACACAAGCAACAGTACTATGAGTTGTGTGAACTGATTAAGAGAAGAATTTTTTTCTTGTGCTGTCAAAAATATTGCGTTATTAATGCGTTAACACAAATCATTTCAACTGCGTCAATTTTTTATCGCGAGATTAACGCTCTTTTTGGCCTAGTAAACTTGTAGTTTTTTCAGAAGCTGTGGCCACAACTAGTAACGTTACAAAAACTGCAGGATCCGCATGTAGACTGGGAACAAAACAATTAACACACCCCATGCACGTTTGGTCTTGCCTGCTCGCCAGCTGCAGAAGAGTAGGTTACCGTGTTTTGTTGATGGCAAGCGAGAGACGCAGAAATGGATCCGAACAAGACTCTGTCAGGGGTACTTGGCCATCTGAGTCCGGCAGCATTAGCATGGACATCTCCTGCTGGCGGTGGCACAGCAGCAATGTCCTCGCTCGCCATGCCTTTTTGTCGGCTACGTTTCCGTGTTCCGAACCGCGCAGATGCTCAGCCAGGCGCAGGGGTGCGCACGACTATTCAAACCTCAAAATAATTATTCGGATACTACCACAACAAGCAAATATTCGGATATTCAGGTATAGCCCTAGCTGCAAGATGGGTCGACTGACAAGACCAAAGTTATCTGTGTGTATTGTCAGTGTGAACTGAGTTATCATAGTAGCACATCCAGTCTGTAATGCCACTTCAAGGCCAAACGCACAGCTGATGCAAATTCTCCGCTTCCTCCTTGTCAAAGCCAGGTGACAATGGTGAGAAGAGAATTAAAATGAAAATTCAAGGGATATTTAGAATAGATAAAAAATCAGCAGTTAAATTGCGATTAATCGCGAGTTAACTATGAAATTCATGCGATTAATCACAAATAAATATGTTAATTGAATGACAGCACTAATGTTTTCATATTTCAGCCCCAATATTCACCTGAGAACATTACAGAGGCGGTAAATAAACAGTTTGTGTGCTAAAATCATGACACTGTGGCAATACTATTATGTAGGTTTCGCATACAAACTTGCAGCTTTATTCTGAAGGAAGAGTTTCTGGTGTGAAGAGGATGCTTTTAGTTTGATCTGGTGCTGCCATTTACAAGATTTTGGCTGTTGAGTGGAGTCCAAATAAAACTGTAGAGACTCAAATATCTTTTTGTCTCTTTTTCTTCGACTTCCACATTGGTGACCCCGACGTGAGGACTGTGTCGGTTGAGAGCACCTCGTCTGCCACCACTGCGACTGCGGCTGCAACCACACTGACTGTTTTTGTGGCTACAGTAAAACTCCCGGACTTTTACCAGCACAGCCTGGAGCCTTGGTTTCAACATGTTGAGGCTCAGTTCCACCTGTGCGGCATAACCACAGACGACACAAAGTCTTTTCATGTCGTTGGGGCTTTGGATTCGACCACTACATGCAGGTTAATGGTTAATCCGGGACTCGCCTCGTGCAGGCAAGTATGCAGCACTAAAGACGGCGTTACTACAGCTGTACCAGCGCTTGAATATGGAGCAGGCCGATCACCTGTTGTCTCTGACTGGTTTAGGAGATAGCAAACCTTCTGAGCTGATGGAGAATATGTTGGCGCTGCTGGGCTCCAGGAACGCTTCTTTCCTTGTCACTTGCCTTTTCCTGCGCCAGCTCCTGCCTCAGGTGCACACTGCCCTGGCCTACACTCCCCTGATCCACACCAAAGATTACAGGGGTTTGGCTGAAGAAGCAACTTTTGCTGACATCCTGCCAGTTTTCCATACATACTCTGTTGCCCTGCATACTTGATGGTGATTCTATGGATGTGGCTGCTGTCACAGAGTGCCAGAGGAAGGAGACCTGTCTGTGTTTCTACCACCACCACTTTGGAGTGAAGGCCTGGCCTTGTATCCCACAATGTTCCTTCCAGCAGCCGGAAAACAAGAAGGTTGTCACTCGCTAGCAGCTGCATGTACCATGGCCACAGCATACCCCGACAAGGTGCTGTGCCCCTTTGTTCCAAGGTCGGAGCGGTTTCAGCTTTTCATCACCCCTCCTCTGTGAAGCCCCTTGTTATAGAAGTTAGTTAGTTAGTTAGTTACGCGTTTATTTCATTCACAAAAACAAATACAACATAATACATAAAAATACATATACAACAAAACATTTGAATGAAAGGGTGGCAGAAGGAAGTAAGAAACTTATAAAGTCTGCCCCCTATCAACATAAAATCATTGACAAGTCGTTGTCAAATTACGCTGTTAAACACAGCCATCTTTCAAGAGATTTAGAAAATTCACAAAGTATTTTTTTTGCTACACAGCAGTGTCATATTTTTTTAATAACAAAGCTTTTAGACTTTTCTTAAATATAAATATGGAATTGGAAGTTTTCATTTTATCATCTAGATTGTTCCACAGTCTGACCCCTTGGATTGAGATGCATCCTTCCTTTGGTTTTGTTCTAAACTCTGATATTGAAAAAACTTCTGTTCCTCTTAATTTATATCTATTTTCTCTCTTTTTGAATCTATTTAGTAAGTTGTCTGGTAATATTTTTTGGTGGGCTTTATACATAGTTTTGAGTAGATTATATTCCACCAATTCATTAAATTTTAGTGTTTCTAATTGTATAAATATTGGATTTGTATGGGCCCTGTACCCACTTCCATTTATGACTCTAATAGCGCGTTTCTGCAAAAGGAAAATTTGTTCAATGTAAGTTTTACAAGCACTTCCCCATACTTCAATACAATAAGTCAGATGTGGAACAATCAGTGAGTTGTACAACAGAAGCAAGGCACTCTTATTCAGAGATTCTTTGACCTTATGTAACACAGCTATAGTTTGGGATACCTTTGTTTTTACATGCTCTATGTGGGATTTCCATGTCAAATGTTCATCAATCAATACACCTAAAAACTTAATCTCATGTGTCCATTCGATCTCTGATCCTTGTATAAACAATGTTGCATCAAGGTTTTTACTTTTACAACTAAAGATCATAAATTTGGTCTTACTAATATTTAAAGACAGTCTGTTGGCATTGAACCATTTCATAATTTCTTGAAACTCACTTTCTACAGTTTGTAGAACCTTGTTTATATTTTCTCCAGAGTAAAATAAGGTGGTATCGTCCGCAAACAAGATGCATTTTAATAAATTAGAAACAGACACAATATCATTTACATAAAGTAGAAAAAGTACTGGTCCAAGGACCGATCCTTGGGGTACCCCACAAACTACACTACGGTTTTTGGATCGTATGCTACCAATTTCAACAAACTGATTTCTGTCTTTTAAATAACTCGTCACCCACCGATGAGCTACACCTCTTATACCGTATTTATATAATTTATGCAATAATATGTCATGATCAAGGGTATCAAAGGCTTTTTGTAGGTCTACAAATACACTAACAAAGTAATGTTTTTTATTCATGGCATTGGTAATTTCCTCGGCCAGTTCCATAATTGCAGTAGCGGTTGAATGATTAAAGCGAAATCCATATTGACTATTACTTAAAATTTTATATTTGTCAACAAATTTATTCAGTCTGATGACAAACAATTTTTCTAGAATTTTAGAAAACTGTGGAAGTAGTGATATGGGTCTGTAATTCGAGAAATCGTACTTATTTCCTTTTTTAAAAAGTGGAATAACTTTGGCTATCTTCATCCGATCTGGAAATATCCCTGAAGTGAAGGACAAATTACAGATGTATGTGAAAGGCTCAATAATAACATCTATGATTTGCTTTATCAATGTCATATTCATATCTGTATAATCATTTGATTTTTTATTTGCAAATTTATGAACAATGGTCAAAATTTCACTCTCTTGCACACTCTCGAGAAAAATACTGTTTACATTATCTTGTATAGTTTCACCATCAAAATTTACATTTGGGATATTTCGTGATAAACTCGAACCAATATTCACAAAGTAATTATTAAATTCGTTTGCAATTTCTTCTTTTCCATAAATATCCACATTATTTTTCGTAAAATAGTTTGGTATATTTGATTTGACCTTGCCTTTTTGCAAAACTGTGTTTAAGATACTCCATGTGTTTTTTATGCTATTTTTATTTTCATCAAGTAATTTGGTGTAGTAGTCTTTTTTCTGTCTTCTTATGATTAATACAAGTTTATTTTTTTATTTTTTGTACCGCAACTCTGCATCTTTTGTTCTCAATTTGAGAAACAATCTGTAGAGATTATTTTTTTTTCTACAAGCATTTTTCAACCCATTTGTCATCCATGGGTTGTTCACAGTATTTCTTCCTCCACAAGGATAAATTTTGGTTATTTTACAATTTTTATTATATAGATCAATAATCGTTGTCATAAAAGTATTGTAGGCATTATTTAGATCACCTGTATATACTTGATCCCAGTTTTGTCTTTTCAGATCTTCTCTGAAGGCCTCCAAAGCCTTACCAGATTTATCCCTTATAATAATTGGAGTTTCCTCTTTTACAGTATCAAAACATATTTTTTCATGAATTATAAATACAGGGAGATGATCATCTTAAACTTTTTATTCTATCTGAGTTTCTGTATTCCTCCAAATGACGTGTAAGAGCAGACCAGCATGTTCCAGGCAGCCTGCTGAGGCAGGAAGCAACAACTGTTTGAATCTTTGTAGACAAGAACTACCCAGCACAGCATATCACAGATGTGTTGCTTTATCTCAAGGTTATGCTCTGATTCATGCTTGTACAAAATGATTTTCACGCTTCTTCATTTTCAGTCGCTTGGATAGAATTTGTACTGTGTATGTTGATTACTTGCTGCAAGTACAACATTTGTTTTGACTTGAGAGATTACTCTGTGTAATGATTTATAGCAGTTAGGACTCCTGTGGAGAATTTTCCTAACATTCTTGGTCCTTCGAGCCGGATCCCAATATCTCTCCGCTGGACAGTTTTGGGGCTGAGACCGTGCACGGGGTAGTCCGGCACTCCTGAAAGAAAGACCTCCGTCTTAAATTAGACGTTCTGAGAGGCCAGCTGTCGCTGTCCAGTGTAGGGTGACAGGACCTGAAGAACAAAGAAAAGAGTCACCACAAGTCAAAGGCAAGCCTGCGTTTTATTTGCCTCTTTCCAAGATACACTCAAAATGGGAGGTAGTTATTCAGTAGTGTCTCAGTGAAACCAACTGATGGGAGTAACCTTAGCAATGATAACAACCCATTGGCCTGTGGATACCTAACAGTGGCAACGAAGCAGGTTTCAAACGAAGGTTTCACTGATTGGATCAGTTGCTCGGGTGAATTCCATACAAACTGGTTGGCTACTGCAGGGGAAATTGGGTGTCCTAACTAATTCTCTGGGAGAATAGTATAAACTATTAAGTCAGACAGGACTATAAGACTGTGATAAATTCTAAAAGAGTCAGTGTTAGAAGATAAATGCTGTATATAACGCTCATTATCATACTACGTTCAATCAACTAACCCAGAAAAACTATTATAAGATTCAGCTCCTCACATACACTCCTTCTATTTCTTTCAACGTGACCACGATGATACACATGTACTCAGAACACACACACACACACACACACACACACACACACACACACACACACATTGTAACTATCCATGTTCTTTTTGCTAAGATAAATAAAGGAGCAGGGAACTGCTCAGCGCGACTCTGCTTTGGTAGATTGTACTGAGCAGGGTGCCCTTGATCAAGCCAAATTCGTTGTCTCCTCTTCTGTTGGTGTGATCTTTCAGCGGTCAAGGGTCCTGAATCCCTGACATTAATCTGGTCCTTCGAGCCGGATCTGAAGACTGATTCCTGACACCGTGGGAAGCCGACACCGAAGTCTGTCGACAGCCACATCCGAACAGTCAGAGTGAGAAAGACCTGGGACGTGAATTTGGGTCCAGGCCGGTGAATTAGACTCGGTCCACGGTGCTGGGTTTCAGTCCGACGATCCGAACATCAAAAGATCGACCCACGGATGGTGAGAGACAACACATAAAGTGAATGAATGGTTTAAGATTTTATCCACAATCCATAAAGAAATCTCAGGTTTAAGATTTTATCCTTGAAGAAATCTCAGGTTTAAGATTTTATCCTTGAAGAAATCTCAGGTTTAAGATTTTATCCTTAAAGAAATCCAGGTTTAAGATTTTATCCTTAAAGAAATCTCAGGTTTCCTTAAAGAAATCTCAGGTTTAAGATTTTATCCTTAAAGAACCCCAGGTTTCCTTGAAGAAATCCAGGTTTAAGATTTTGTCCTTGAAAGAAATCTCAAGTGGTTTAGGATTTTGTCCAGAAAGAAATCCAGAAAAGCGCTAAAAGTAACAAAAGTCAAAGGACAGTTACTGAGGTGTCTGGGACACCGAGACAGTAAATTCCACAGGGACGGCGGTGTCCCCTGTACCAAAATACAGTTAAGTTCCGCAGGGACGGCGGAGTCCCCTGTCTATAAACAAGGACTGAATTAATAAAAATACCTAGGTGAATGGTGTGAATGGGAATGAGTGGGAAACTGAGTTAATTGTCAGGTCTTAGAGGGCCTAACCAGTTTCCAATTTGTTGTTTTACTTCCCTGAAATCACGTACTGACGACGAAGGAGAAAAAGGTCGGCTAGTCCGTAAAACTGTCACCGCAGTACACCAGGTACTGTAGAAGGGCGTGATAGTGTCCTCTCCGAGTCTCATGTCAGTGACATTTCATGGAAGACCACATAGTTCATAAGTATTAAGTGTACTAAATCACGAAGAAATTGAAGTCTGCACTCAATTGAGAAACAAAATTGAGAGATATTAGTAAGTTGATGAAGAAAGCTAGAGGAAGTCCAGAGCAGACCAAAGCAAAACTACAAGAGGAAGGAAGAATGTTGAAAGGGAAGGCAGAAAAAGCAGTTAAAAAAGGCAGAAAGGTTTGTAACAGACTGCCAATGTTCTGGGAGAAGTTACATTCTCCATAAAATCACCGTTCTCCGTGAGAACATTGACTGAGGTTCGGACTGACTTAAGAACCTCACCAACTGACCATGACCACTTGACTGGAGATGAAACCCTGTCAAAGACTGGACAGACCTCAGCTGACGAAACGTAGCTCATTTGACTTATATCAGAACTCCCCAATCTACATAGATGCAATTGGAATTCTCAGAGGTGTACCTGATGAGTATAAATTGGTTGATTAAGTTGCAGCAGGGTTTGAGTCATCCCTGTTCTGGTGGGTCACTATAAACAAAAATGTGGACAGAATTAATTACATTAATTTTAATGTTCAAAGGCTCAATAATATGACTAGAGATGCTAATGTTGAACTACAAGAACAATTGGCTGCTTCTTCCCTGATGACCTACCAATATAAAATGATCCTTGATTTCATCCTAGCTAAAAGAGGTGTTGTGTGTGCCTGCTTTCCCAAGATTGATGAGTATTCATCTCTGATAACCCAGTATCAGATGGCTCTGTATCTTGAGCCCTTTCTGGCCTTAAAACTTTATCTGAAGAGTTAACAGAACACTCAGGGATACAAAATCTTTAACTGATTGGCTAAACAGAACCTTTAGAAAGTGGAAGAATTTAATTTTGTATGTATTTATTTCACTAGTTGCAGCAGTGACTGTGTTCACCTTATGTGGATGTTACTGCATACCATGCATCAGGCACCTCTGTCTAAAGTGTATTACCACAGCCATTGATGATAAATTCCCCACACCACCTCCTTATCAATTATCATAACATGCAGGTGAAACTGCTCCACTGGTCTCCCTCTCTGAGCCCGGAGAGGATGAGACTGAAGCCTACACGGATGTTGACAAAGAAGACCGTTGTTTGTATCCCTGAACCCCTGTAAATACATGTTATTTGCTAAAGCTTAACACACATCCATATATAGTTGTTGCATACACGTAGAGGCGTGATACTACTGCCATACATACAGGATGCTCTACGCAACGAAGACATGCTTACATAACCACTAGATGATTGTGAGATTTTTATGTGCTGATATAATAAAATTATGTCAAAAGGGGGATTTGTTATGTTATTTTATGATTTGTTATATTATTCCTTGATTCTACCTTGATTGGATTTGCTATATTATTTACTCAGTTTGATCATCATTCGTCTAACCTTATGTGGCCTTGGGGTCATAGAAAATCTGTACTCATTATCTTTGTTGCTGTGAGAATGGGAATAGCTGCACTCCCAGTTTCCGTCTTATCCAGTTCCCATGGACAGTTCGCCATTGTTACGAATTAATTAAATGAAAAAGGGAGTACAGTGCTCGCAGTTTCTGTCTTATCTGTATTCAGCAGTTTCAATATTCAGCAAAGTTCTGCATAACAGTAGCAACATAGATGCACGTCTTAAAGACAACACACAGACACTTGTTTTAGCACATTTCAGTAAATCCACGTGAACAGTGGTTGGCGTGTTCACGTCAGAGATAACTGGCCAATGAGACTCGGTTGCGTCTAAGTCCAACCTGTGATACAAGATATGCTACAAAAGCAGGCATACTCAGAGAGACAAAAACAGCTCAATGTCTCACCCCAATATTTCCTGTTAAGAAACAAACCACGGGAAGATGGCGCATGGTACAAGATTTAAGAGCAGTAAATGATATAGTGGTGCACAAGCCACCCAAAGTTGCAAACCCACATACCATTCTGAACAATGTGGACCCGAAAAATAAATGGTTCACCGTAATAGATTTGTCCAATGCATTTTTCTCTGTACCACTGCACCCAGATTCCCAAGACTTGTTTGGTTTCTCATTTGACGGCAAAACTTATACATACACTAGACTCCCACAAGGTTTCACAAATAGCCCAACAGAATACTCTGAGGCTTTAGCAGCCTCAATGCTAAAATGTAACGCGTTAAAGGACGGACAGTACCTCCTGTACGTTGATGATATCTAAGTCACAGGACGCACGGAGCAAGCTTGCATGAAAAACACCCGCATAGTTTTGCTACATCTATGAAGGTCACAAGGTTTCAAGAGGAAAGTTGCAACTAGTGAAACGAGAAGTTATCTATTTAGGCCACAAACTATCAGCAGATGGTAGATCTCTGCTGGAAGACAGAAAGACAGCTATTCAAAATGCTCCTCAACCTCAAACTAAGCAGCAAATGATGTCCTTTTTAGGACTCTGTAATTATTGCAGGCTATGGATCCCAAATTATGCTGCTACTGCACAACAACTACAAAATCTAATCTATGGCAACAACATGGCATTAAAAGACAAAATCAAGTGGACACCAGAAGCTGAAAAAGCCTTTAAGGAATTAAAAGAAATGTTACAAACTTCCACAGTGCTAGCACTACCTGATTACGATCTCCCGTTTACACTAAGGTTAACTGTATTAATGGCTATATGGCTGCAGTGCTCACACAGCCATTTGGACAACAAAATAGACCTATAGCATTTTATTCTAAAAGACTTGACCCCATTGCACCTCCCAAACTCTCTAGCACTCTGCAAATGCCCTGCACACCAAACAGACGGCTTCCACATCACTAAAGGAAACAATTTTGCAGACAAAACAGCCAAGGCCGCGGCACTTACACACCCACAACTCCAGTGCAGTCTCACTACAATCGACAATGACGTGTTAAGTGACGCACAGAAGACCGCTCCCCCACAGGAGCAAATACAGTGGCAAAAACGAGGCGCCACACTAACAAATGGCATTCTCAGCATTAATGGAAAACCAATCCTCCCAAAATCTTTACACGAAACAGCCGCATTAGTGAGCCATGGGATTACCCATGTCTCAACAGGAGGGATGGTACAGATAACCAATCACCACTTCTACACTATAAATTTTGAAACTTCTGCAAAAATGTTTGTAAATAAATGTCTAATTTGCAAAAAGACTAATGCTCAGGGCAGACTCAGACCAAGGCCAGGACAATTTCCTGAGCCTCCACATCCATTCCATACAATAAACATGGATTTTATTGAACTATCAGAAGCACAAGGTGTAAAATATGCTCTAGTAATTATTGATGTGTTCTCAAAATGGGTTGAAATATACCCCGTGAAGAAAAATGACGCTAAAACTGTAGCAAAATGCTTAGTAAACTCATACTTCCCCACTTATGGAATTCCAAAACTTATCCGATCAGATAATGGCTCACATTTTGTAAACGAGATGCTGACACTGGTCGGCGAAGCATTAGGTTTCACATGAAAAAAACACTGTGCATATCATCCTCAAAGCGCAGGCTTGGTGGAAAGAACAAACGGAACAATTAAAGAAAGACTAAGAAAAACAATGGCTGAAACCGGAAGGCCGTGGCCGGAGTGCATCTCACTTGTTAAATTATGGATGAGAATCACCAAAGGAAGTGGCGGTCTAACACCATTTGAAATAGTACATGGTCGAGTGTTTCCACTCCCAATGCACAACAGTGACGTAGAGAAAAGTGACAGAGAACACACACTCGCAGATTGGATGAGACACATATTAGATCAGAAATCAGTTCGCGAACAACATACATTGCCAGAAGAACCTGTTTCTGTATCTTGCAGGCTGAAACCAGGTGATTGGATCCTAATCAAAGTCATCCAGAGGGCTAAGTGGAACTCTCAACGGTGGGAGGGGCCATACCAAGTCCTCCTGACGTCACCTACTGCTGTAAAGATAGCTGAGAGCCCATCCTGGATCCACATGAGTCACTGCAAAAAGGTCGACATAAGTGAGTAAGAGCCATAAATTAGCAATCAGTCGTATAGGACTGCAACGCTTGTCCGGGGTACAAAGGGGGCGGTAACCAATAGGGGCCGTCGTCTCAACCGGTGAAGAAAAAGAAGATTAGATCGCAATGGCTCACCTAAGGTTTATGCTTTTTGTTATCCTCACTGTGTGTCTAACAGTGTTTGCAGCCATCTATTTTACAGATCCAGGATACCAACACCGAGACAAGAGAAGAGTGGGGGCCTTTGTAAGATCAAATGTGATGACAGGAGATTTTAAGAATCCATGCAACAACTCTGAAAACTCAAAAGCCACCAATTCGGTATTTGCATATACAAATCGGGAGAAACAGACCCATGCACATTTATCAATCTCTGTCCAAACACCACTAGTACAGCTAATTGCAGCCAGGTAAGCAATATTGATAACTTCACTCCTGGTAACAGAACGACATTCGCTACCAGCACGTTCATAATTAGCAGTAGGGGAAGTTACCATTCAGCTTATGACTCCTCACATAACAAACGCTATGAAGTAGGGAAAGCACCTCTGATTAATTCTTGGTATACAGCTATAAGAACGATGGTTAGTCACGTAATGCCCAATGAATCATGTTATGCCTGTTCTCTCTTCCCACACAGTTCACAGGACTCAGCCTTAGTGCGACCACGACCCTACAATATGAGTGAGTTATCCTGTATGTTCTATGGCATGCTACACCACTATGGTAATTCTGCACACTTGAGACAATGGCACCGTACTAACACGACGAGTGCACCAAATTGTAGCCATTGGAATGATGTTAAACTCAGGATAAATGGTACTGATATTAAAGGAAGGGGTGCAGAGTATTATCAACCTATAATGACTATTGAGGCTCCTTATGTGCCAGCACAGCTCCCCGTCTGTTTCTACCGAAACATGACAGATAAGACCCCCTCTATAGAGGTAGGACATGTCTCAGGCTGTAATCTCTCGCTCCCTGCCACGTGTGGAGGCCGGTTTACCGGCAACTACAACTCCTCAGTCTGCATGGGGAGACCAGGGGAAGCCAATGGTACTTTGCTGGGGCGAGGTGACCTGACCATTCTGTGGCCCTCTGATGAAGGCATGGGAAGCACCGTAGATGCAGCATGGCTTTGTGGGACATCCATTTATCAGTATCTGCCTCGAGGATGGGTTGGAACATGTGCATTAGTTTTCCTAACTCCAACCATCAGCATACATGGACAATTAGTGTACTCTACACATCACTACACACACTACCGTGGAAAACAAGACACGGGTAAACTCACCAGCAGTGGTACTAAATTCTTAACAGGCTTTTTACCATGGTGGGGTGCGGTCAACAATGCTCACAATATCGATAAACTACATGTAGAATTGGAAAACCTTACAGAAATTGTTACTCATGGGTTTGGTGCACTAACGCCGTTCGCTGTAGCAACCAGACAAATGTTAATGCAACACCAGTTCGGACTAGACTTACTATTTGCAGCACAGGGAGGCTTATGTCATGTCATAGGTGATAAGTGTTGTACGTTCATTCCTGATATCCAAGGTAACCTTACAGATACCATCAAGCACCTGAATGACCTCCTGGCGCAGATGAAGAAAGATGAGACCACGGCAAAGGATGATGGCTGGGATTTCTGGAACTGGTTCTGGCCAGAGAACTGGCTAGGATGACTCAAAACCTTAATCATGCCAGTGCTTGTTGTATTATTGCTATTATGTTGTTTCTCTACCTGTATTGTTCCATGTATTCGCTCTATGGTCACCAAACTCGTCGCTGTACAGGTCCAGGCGTACATGTCACTCACCACAGAAGAATTAGATCTGCAGGATGACGATGAGGATGACTCCGAAGATGAAATCTCAGTTTAAAACCATGAAGTGTTAACAGAAAATGCATGTCAAGTTGTTAATGTACTGATCTTATTTGAACTGAGCATGATAAACAGGAGGGAATGTTAGAAGATAAATGCTGTATATAACGCTCATTATCATACTACGTTCAATCAACTAACCCAGAAAAACTATTATAAGATTCAGCTCCTCACATACACTCCTTCTATTTCTTTCAACGTGACCACGATGATACACATGTACTCAGAACACACACACACACACACACACACACACACACACACACACACACACATTGTAACTATCCATGTTCTTTTTGCTAAGATAAATAAAGGAGCAAGGAACTGCTCAGCGCGCCTCTGCTTTGGTAGATTGTACTGAGCAGGGTGCCCTTGATCAAGCCAAATTCGTTGTCTCCTCTTCTGTTGGTGTGATCTTTCAGCGGTCAGGGTCCTGAATCCCTGACAGTCAGACAGGACTATAAGCTGTGAATTAGGTGAATCAGACAGGACTTTAAGTTGTGTTAAGAATCTGGTAGGACAATAAACTTCACTAACAGTACTGTTAAAAGGAAGTGTTGAGGATTAAGACAAAATAAAACAAAAAATCAGACAAAATAAAACACAATAAAATAGAATCTGACAAAATAAAACAAGATAAAACAATAAAAATAGAATCTTCTGAGAGTACACTCACAAAAGCTGCCAAATGCGTGCACAAAACTGATCCAAAATCCATAAAAACTTTAAAAATGGCAAAAGAAATATATTTTTGAAAGTAAACTGGATGAAGAAAAATGCAAAGAACTGATAGGCAAAATAGAACAAGAATGTGGAGTAACAGAAGATAAGAAGAAAAAAGAGGGTTGGCAGGAAGCAAATAAATGGCTAGAACAAGCAAAGAAGCGAAGGGAAGGTAGAGAAAAAGAGGGGGGGAAAAACAAACTACGCACTGTAGTGCTTCGGGCCCTAATTAAAGCTGCAAGCAGCGTCGGACGGGCCCTCGCTCCCCCCCGCACCGCCGCTGTGGAGATGATCAGAATGTCTAAAGCACGCAATTGTGTTCGTGTCATCCTGCTCTGCACATGTACCAAATTTCATGTCTGTAGGACAAACCAGTAATACGATATGAATTTTGAAATTTGTAGGGGGCGCTGTGGAGCGTTTTGGCCATGCCCAAGTGTTGAGGGATAGCCTGTCATCAAGCATATCAAGTTTCATTCACATCTGATGATTTACAGTCAAGTTATGAGCATTTCACACTTCATGGTCAGACGCTCAAAATGGCCGCCCTGCCACGCCCACACCGTGTGACGCACCCACAAGATTTTAATAACTTTTCATCCTGGAAGGGTCTAGATGCCACACAGCCAATTTGGTGAAGATCGAAAAAAAATCCTGGGAGGAGTTCGTTAAATTCCAAAGTCTCCAAATGACCTTGTCTAGGGGGCGCCGCAGAGCTGATTGGAATTTCGACTGTGCAAATCTGTTGATCTCAGGATTCTTTATGTATGTACCAAACTTCATTTTTGTAAGATATAGCAGTGATTTTTTATGAGTATTTGAATATTTGTAGGGGGCGCTGTGGAGGCGTTTGACCATGTCCATTCTTGAATTGAATATTAAACGTTAGCTTTTGAGATTAATGAGGATATGTGTGGATTTGGTGGTTTTACGTGGATCCCTTCACCTCCAAAACTTATTTCGTTCCACATGGCGAATTTGCTCAAAATGGCCGCTATGCCACGCACACACCGTGTGACGCAGCCACGAGATTTTAATAACTTTTCATCCTGGAGGGGTTTAGATGCCACACAGCGAATTTGGTGAAGATCGGGAAAAAATCCTAGGAGGAGTTCATTAAATTCCAATGCCTGCGAACCACGTTTTTTTTGAAATTTCAAAAGCAGGAATGTTTTTGTCTTGGGCTACTGTACATGTGTACTGAATTTCATAGCTGTATATGAAACAAGCTGTATTAACTCCACTAAAGGACAATTTTCAAGGTAGCGCTATTGAGTCATTTTGCCATTCATATGTGTAATTCCCCCAAAATATCAAATTTTTCGCCAGTCCTGATGTGTGTGCAAAATTTGGGGAGTTTTTGAGCATGTTTAGGGGGTCAAATTGGGGTTCAATTTGGCGTAAGAAAAATAAAGAAAGAAAGAAACTGAGCAGGAACAATAGGGCCTTTGCCCTGCAAGGCAAAGGCAGCGTTCAGTGTTTCACACTGATCGCTGCCCTTTGCCTTTTCGGGCTCGGGCCCTAATTAAAGCTACAAGCAGCGTTGGACGGGCCCTCGCTCCCCCCCGCAGCGCTGCTCTAGAGACGATCGGAATGTCTCAAGAACGCAATTGTGTTCGTGTCATCCTGCTCTGCACATTTACCAAATCTTAAGTCTGTAGGACAAACCAGTTATTTTATATGAATTTTTGAAATTCGTAGGGGGTGCTGTGGAGCTTTTTGGCTGGCCCCAAGTGTTGAGGGATAGCCTGTCATCAAGTACATCAAATTTCATTCACATCTGATCATGTACAGTCAAGTTATGAGCAATTCACTCTTCATGGCCACAGGCCAAAAATGGCCGCCATGTCACGCCCACACCGTGTGACGGAGGCACAAGATTTTAATAACTTTTGATCCTGAAGGGGTCTAGATGCCACACATCCAATTTCATCAAGATGGGATAAAAATCCTGGGAGGAGTTTGTTAAATTCCAATGTCTCCACACGACCTTGTTTAGGGGGCGCCGTAGAGCCGATTGGAATTTTGACTGTGCAGATTTGTTGGTCTTGGGATACTATATGTATGTATCAATTTGCATGTTTGTAGGATAAAGCAGTGATTTTATATGAGAATTTCAATATTTGTAGGGGGCGCTGTGGAGCTGTTTCACATTGTCCATTCCTGAATTGTATGATAAATATTAGGACTTGAGATTAATGAGGACTTGTGTGGATTTGGTGATTTTACGTGGATCCCTTCACCTCCAAAGTCCATTCCACATGGCAAATTTGCTCAAAATGGCCACCATGCCACGCCCACACCGTGTGACGTAGCCACGAGATTTTAATAACTTTTTTCATCCTGGAGGGGTCTAGGTGCCACACAGCCAATTTGGTGAAGATCGGATAAAAATCCTGGGAGGAGTTCATTAAATTCCAATATCTGCGCACCACGTTTTCTAGGGGGCGCCGTGGAGCTTTTTCGAAATTTCAAAAGCAGGATTGTTTTTGTCTTGGGCTACTGTACCTGTGTACCAAATTTCATAGCTGTACGTGAAACTAGCCGTATTAACTCCACTAAAGTCCAATTTTCAAGGTGGCGCTATTGAGTCATTTTGCCATTCATATGTGTAATTCCCCCAAAATATCAAATTTTTCACCAGTCCTGATGTGTGTGCAAAATTTGGTGAGTTTTTGAGCATGTTTAGGGGGTCAAATTGGGGTTTAATTTGGCGTAAGAAAAATTAAAGCTGCAAGCAGCGTTGGACGGGCCCTTGCTCCCCCCCGCAACGCCGCTGTGGAGACGATGGGAATGTCTAAAGCACGCACTCGTGTTCGTCTCATCCTGCTCTGCATATGTACCAAATTTCATGTCTGTACGACAAACCAGTGATTTTATATGAAATTTTAAAATTTTGTAGGGGGCGCTGTGGAGCTGTTTCAGTGCTCCACTGTGTTGAGGGATAGCCTGTCATCAAGCATATCAAGTTTTATTCATATTCGGCCATGTGCAGTCAAGTTATGAGCATTTCACACTTCATGGCCACACGCTCAAAATGGCCGCCCTGTCACGCCCACACCGTGTGACAGAGGCACAAGATTTTAATAACTTTTCATCCTGAAGGGGTCTAGATGCCACACAGCCAATTTGGTGGAGATGGGATAAAAATCCTGGGAGGAGTTCGTTAAATTCCAATGTCTCAGCACCACATTGTCTAGGGGGCGCTGTGAAGCCAATTGAAATTTCAAGTGTACAGATCTGTTTGTCTGGATACACTATACATGTGTACCAAATTTCATGTTTGTAGGTCAAAGCAGTAGTTTTTTATGAGTATTTGAATATTTGTAGGGGGCGCTGTGGAGCCGTTTGAACACGCCATTTCCTGAATTGTATATCAAACATTAGTTTTTGAGATTTGTGAGGATTTGTGTGGATTTGGTGATATTAGGTGGATCCCTTCACCTCCAAAACTCATTTCATTCCATGTGGCAAAATTGGTGAAAATGGCTGCCATGCCACGCCCACACCGTGTGACATAGCCACGAGATTTTAATAACTTTTGATCCTGAAGGGGTCCAGATGACACACAGTGAATATGGTGAAGACCGGAAAAAAATCCTAGGAGGAGTTCGTTAAATTCCAATGCCTGCGCACCACGTTTTCTAGGGGGCGCCGTGGAGCTTTTTCAAAATTTCAAAAGCAGGAATGTTTTTGTCTGGGGCTACTGTACCTGTGTACCAAATTTCATAGCTGTACGTGAAACTAGCCGTATTAACTCCACTAAAGTCCAATTTTCAAGGTGGCGCTATTGAGTCATTTTGCCATTTATATGTGTAATTCCCCCAAAATATCAAATTTTTCACCAGTCCCGATGTGTGTTCAAAATTTGAGGAGTTTTTGAGCATGTTTAGGGGGTCAAATTGGGGTTCAATTTGGCGTAAGAAAAATTAAAGCTGCAAGCAGCGTCGGACGGGCCCTCGCTCCCCCCCCGCAACGCCACTGTGGAGACGATGGGAATGTCTAAAGCACGCACTCGTGTTCGTCTCATCCTGCTCTGCACATGTACCAAATTTCATGTGTGTACGACAAACCAGTGATTTTATATGAAATTTTAAAATTTTTGTAGGGGGCGCTGTGGAGCTGTTTACGTGCGCCACAGTGTTGAGGGATAGCCTGTCATCAAGCATATCAAGTTTCATTCATATTCGGCCATGTGCAGTCAAGTTATGAGCATTTCACACTTCATGGCCACACGCTCAAAATGGCCGCCCTGTCACGCCCACACTGTGTGACAGAGGCAGAAGATTTTAATAACTTTTCATCCTGAAGGGGTCTAGATGCCACACAGCCAATTTGGTGGAGATGGGAAAAAAATCCTGGGAGGAGTTCGTTAAATTCCAATGTCTCAGCACCACATTGTCTAGGGGGCGCTGTGAAGCCAATTGAAATTTCAAGTGTACAGATCTGTTTGTGTGGATACACTATACATGTGTACCAAATTTCATGTTTGTAGGTCAAAGCAGTAGTTTTTTATGAGTATTTGAATATTTGTAGGGGGCGCTGTGGAGCCGTTTGAACACGCCACTTCCTGAATTGTATATCAAACATTAGTTTTTGAGATTTGTGAGGATTTGTGTGGATTTGGTGATATTAGATGGATCCCTTCACCTCCAAAACTCATTTCATTCCATGTGGCAAAATTGGTGAAAATGGCTGCCATGTCACGCCCACACCGTGTGACATAGCCACGAGATTTTAATAACTTTTGATCCTGAAGGGGTCCAGATGACACACAGTGAATTTGGTGAAGACCGGAAAAAAATCCTAGGAGGAGTTCGTTAAATTCCAATGCCTGCGCACCACGTTTTCTAGGGGGCGCCGTGGAGCTTTTTCAAAATTTCAAAAGCAGGAATGTTTTTGTCTGGGGCTACTGTACCTGTGTACCAAATTTTATAGCTGTACGTGAAACTAGCCGTATTAACTCCACTAAAGTCCAATTTTCAAGGTGGCGCTATTGAGTCATTTTGCCATTCATATGTGTAATTCCCCCAAAATATCAAATTTTTCACCAGTCCTGATGTGTGTGCAAAATTTGAGGAGTTTTTGAGCATGTTTAGGGGGTCAAATTGGGGTTCAATTTGGCGTAAGAAAAATAAAGAAAGAAAGAAAGAAAGAAAGAAAGAAACTGAGCAGGAACAATAGGGCCTTTGCCCTGCAAGGCAAAGGCAGCGTTCAGTGTTTCACACTGATCGCTGCCCTTTGCCTTTTCGGGCTCGGGCCCTAATAAAGAAAGAAAGAAAGAAAGAAAGAAACTGAGCAGGAACAATAGGGCCTTTGCCCTGCAAGGCAAAGGCAGCGTTCAGTGTTTCACACTGATCGCTGCCCTTTGCCTTTTTCGGGCTCGGGCCCTAATAAAGAAAGAAAGAAAGAAAGAAACTCACGAGGAACAATAGGGCCTTTGCCCTGCAAGGCAAAGGCAGCGTTCAGTGTTTCACACTGATCGCTGCTCTTTGCCTTTTCGGGCTCGGGCCCTAAATAGGAAAAACAGATTAATAAGTCACTTGTTTAACAGGACAATAACAGCAGGGACAAAAGAATGTTTGAGCCTATTTGTCCTGCACCTTGGCAGGATGAACCTGCGGCCTGACCGAAGCAGCACAAACTCACCAGCCAAGGGGTGGCTCTGGTCACCAAGGAGTGTGTGGGCCTTATTAGGGCCCGAGCACGAAAAGGCAAGGGCCAGCGGTCAGTGTGAAACACTGAACGCTGCTTTTGCCTTGCAGTGCAAAGGCCCTATTGTTCCTGCTCTGTTTGTTTGGCGGTTTGTTTCTTTATTAGGGCCCGAGCACGAAAAGGCAAGGGCCAGCGGTCAGTGTGAAACACTGAACGCTGCCTTTGCCTTGCAGTGCAAAGGCCCTATTGTTCCTGCTCTGTTTGTTTGGCGGTTTGTTTGGCGGTTTGTTTCTTTATTAGGGCCCGAGCCCGAAAAGGCAAAGGGCAGCGATCAGTGTGAAACACTGAACGCTGCCTTTGCCTTGCAGGGCAAAGGTCCTATTGTTCCTGCTCTGTTTCTTTCTTTATTAGGGCCCGAGCCCGAAAAGGCAAAGGGCAGCGATCAGTGTGAAACACTGAACGCTGCCTTTGCCTTGCAGGGCAAAGGCCCTATTGTTCCTGCTCTGTTTCTTTCTTTGGCGGTTTCTTTTTCTTACGCCACTTTGAACCCCAATTTGACCCCCTAAACATGCTCAAAAACTCCCCAAATTTGGCACACACATCAGGACTGGTGAAAAATTTTATATTTTGGGGGAATTACACATATGAATGGAAAAATGACTCAATAGCGCCACCTTGAAAATTGGGCTTTAGTGGAGTTAATACGGCTAGTTTCACATACAGCTATGAAATTTGGTACACAGGTACAGTAGCCCAAGACAAAAACATTCCTGCTTTTAAAATTTCAAAAAAGCTCCACGGCGCCCCCTAGAAAACGTGGTGCACAGGGATTGGAATTTAACGAACTCCTCCCAGGATTTTTATCCTATCTTCACCAAATTCGCTGTGTGGCATTTAGACCCATCCAGGATGAAAAGTTATTAAAATCTTGTGGCTGCGTCACACAGTGTGGGCGTGGCATGGCGGCCATTTTGAGCAAACTTGCCATGTTAAACTACAGGAGTTTTGGAGATGAAGGGATCCATGTAAAATCACCATATCCACACAAGTCCTCATTAATCTCAAGAACTAACATTTAATATGCAATTCATGAATGGACGTGGTCAAATGGCTCCACAGCGCCCCCTACAAATATTTAAATACTCATAAAAAATCACTGTTTTATTCTACAAACATGAAATTTGGAATATACATATACAAACCTGACACTAACAGATTTGCACAGTCGAAATTCCAATCGGCTCTACGGCGCCCCCTAGACAAGGTCATGTGGAGACATTGGAATTTAACGAACTCCTCCCAGGATTTTTATCCCATCTTCACCAAATTTGCTGTGTGGCATCTAGGCCCATCCAGGATGAAAAGTTATTAAAATCTCGTGGCTGCGTCACACGGTGTGGGCGTGGCATGGCGGTAATTTTGAGCAACCTTGCCATGTTAAACGAAATGAGTTTTGGAGGTGAAGGGATCCACGTAAAATCACCAAATCCACACAAAACCTCATTGATCTCAAGAACTAACATTTAATATGCAATTCATGAATGGATGTGGTAAAACGGCTCCACAGCGCCCCCTACAAATATTTAAAAACTCATAAAAAATCACTGTTTTATTCTACAAACATGAAATCTGGAATATACATATACAAACCCGAGACTAACAGATTTGCACAGTCAAAATTCCAATGAGCTCTACGGCGCCCCCTAGACAAAGTCTATTGGACACATTGGAATTTAACGAACTCCTCCCAGGATTTGTATCTGATCTTCACCAAATTCAAACTAATGTTTGATATACAATTCAGCAAGTGGCATGTTCAAACGACTCCACAGCGCCCCCTACAAATATTCAAATCACCATATGAAATCACTGCTTCAACCTACAAACATGAAATTTGGTACACATGTATTGTCTATCGAGTCAAACAGATCTGTGCACTTGAAATTCCAATCGGTTCCACAGCGCCCCCTACACAATGTTGTGTGGAGACATTGGAATTTAACGAACTCCTCCCAGAATTTTTGTCCCATCTTCACCAAATTGACTGTGTGTCATCTAGACCCCTCCAGGATAAAAAGTTATTAAAATCTCGTGGCTGCGTCACACGGTGTGGGCGTGGCATGACGGTCATTTTAAACAAATTCGCCATGTGGAACAAAATGGATTTTGGAGGTGAAGGGATCCATGTAAAATCACCAAATCCACAAAAATGCTCATTAATCTCAAAACCGAACGTTCAATATACAATTCAGGAGTGGACGTGTTCAGACGGCTCCAGAGCGCCCCCTACAAATATTCAAGTACTCATATAAAATCACTGCTTTATCCTACAAACATGAAACTTGGTGCATACATATAGTATCCCAAGACCAATAGATTTGCTCGGTCAAAATTCCAATCGGCTCTACGGCGCCCCCTAGACAAGGTCGTGTGGAGAGCAGTGCGGTGAGTAGCGAGGGCCCGTCCGACGCTGCTTGCAGCTTTAATTAGGGCCCGAGCCCGAAAAGGCAAGGGCAGCGATCAGTGTGAAACACTGAACGCTGCCTTTGCCTTGCAGGGCAAAGGCCCTATTGTTCCTGCTCTGTTTGTTTCTTGGTTTCTTTGTTTCTTTTTCTTACGCCACTTTGAACCCCAATTTGACCCCCTAAACATGCTCAAAAACTCACCAAATTTTGCACACACATCAGGACTGGCGAAAAATTTGATATTTTGGGGGAATTACACATATGAATGGCAAAATGACTCAATAGCGCCACCTTGAAAATTGGGCTTTAGTGGAGTTAATACGGCGAGTTTCACATACAGCTATGAAATTTGGTACACAGGTACAGTAGCCCGAGACAAAAACATTCCTGCTGTTGAAATTTTGAAAAAGCTCCACGGCGCCCCCTAGAAAACGTGGTGCGCAGGTATTGGAATTTAACGAACTCCTCCTAGGATTTTTATCCGGTCTTCACCAAATTCGCTGTGTGGCATCTAGACCCCTTCAGGATGAAAAGTTTTTAAAATCTCGTGGCTGCGTCACACGGTGTGGGCGTGGCATGGCAGCCATTTTCACCAATTTTGCGACATGGAATGAAATGAGTTTTGGAGGTGAAGGGATCCACCTAATATCACCAAATCCACACAAATCCTCACAAATCTCAAAAACTAATGTTTGATATACAATTCAGGAATGGGCGTGGTCAAACGGCTCCACAGCGCCCCCTACAAATATTGAAATAGTCATATAAAATCATTGCTTTATCCTACAGACATGCAAATTGATACATACATATAATATGCCAAGACCAACAAATTTGCACAGTCGAAATTCCAATCGGCTCTACGGCGCCCCCTACACAAGGTCGTGTGGAGACATTGGAATTTAACGAACTCCTCCCAGGATTTTTATCCCATCTTGATGAAACTGGCTGTGTGGTATCTGGACCCCTTCAGGATCAAAAGTTATTAAAATCTCATGGCTATGTCACACGGTGTGGGCGTGGCATGGCGGCCATTGTCACCAATTTTGCCATATGGAATGAAATGAGTTTTGGAGGTGAAGGGATCCACCTAATATCACCAAATCCACACAAATCCTCACAAATCTCAAAAACTAATGTTTGATATACAATTCAGAAATGGACATGGTCAAACGGCTCCACAGCGCCCCCTACAAATATTCAAATACTCATATAAAATCATTGCTTTATCCTACGAACATGAAATTTGCTACATACATATAGTGTCCCAAGACCAACAGATTTGCAGAGTCGAAATTCTAATCGGCTCTACGGCGCCCCCTAGACAAGGTCGTGTGGAGAGGAGTATGATGAGGAGCGAGGGCCCGTCCGACGCTGCTTGCAGCTTTAATTAGGGCCCGAGCCCGAAAAGGCAAGGGCAGCGATCAGTGTGAAACACTGAACGCTGCCTTTGCCTTGCAGGGCAAAGGCCCTATTGTTCCTGCTCTGTTTGTTTGGCGGTTTCTTTATTAGGGCCCGAGCCCGAAAAAGGCAAAGGGCAGCGATCAGTGTGAAACACTGAACGCTGCCTTTGCCTTGCAGGGCAAAGCCCTATTGTTCCTGCTCAGTTTCTTTCTTTCTTTCTTTCTTTCTTTATTAGAGCCCGAGCCCGAAAAAGGCAAAGGGCAGCGATCAGTGTGAAACACTGACCGCTGCCTTTGCCTTGCAGGGCAAAGGCCCTATTGTTCTTGCTCAGTTTCTTTCTTTCTTTTTTCTTTCTTTATTAGGGCCCGAGCCCGAAAAAGGCAAAGGGCAGCGATCAGTGTGAAACACTGAACGCTGCCTTTGCCTTGCAGGGCAAAGGCCCTATTGTTCCTCGTGAGTTTCTTTCTTTCTTTCTTTATTTTTCTTACGCCAAATTGAACCTCAATTTGACTCCCTAAACATGCTCAAAAACTCACCAAATTTTGCACACACATCAGGACTGGCGAAAAATTTGATATTTTGGGGGAATTGCACATATGAATGGCAAAATGACTCAATAGCACCACCTTAAAAATTGGGCTTTAATGGAGTTAATACGGCTAGTTTCACGTACAGCTATAAAATTTGGTACACAGGTACAGTAGCCCGAGAAAAAAACATTCCTGCTGTTGAAATTTTGAAAAAGCTCCACGGCGCCCCCTAGAAGACGTGGTGCGCAGGCATTGGAATTTAACGAACTCCTCCTAGGATTTTTATCCGGTCTTCACCAAATTCGCTGTGTGGCATCTCGACCCCTCCAGGATCAATAGTTATTAAAATCTTGTGGCTGCGTCACACGGTGTGGGCGTGGCATGGCGGCCATTTTCACCAATTTTGCCACATGGAATGAAATGAGTTTTGGAGGTGAAGGGATCCACCTAATATCACCAAATCCACACAAATCCTCATCAATCTCAAACGCTAAGGTTTAATATACAATTCATGAATGGACATCTTCAAACGGCTCCACAGCGCCCCCTGCAAATATTCAAATACTCATAAAAAGTCACTGCTGTATCCTACAAACATGAAATTTGGTACAGACATATAGAATCCCGAGTCCAACAAATTTGCACAGTCGAAATTCCAATCGGCTCTATAGCGCCCCCTAGAAAAAGTCATTTGGAGACATTGGAATTTAACGAACTCCTCCCAGGATTTGTATCCAATCTTCACCAAATTCGCTGTGTGGCATCTAGACCCTTCCAGGATGAATAGTTATTAAAATCTCGTAGCTGCGTCACACGGCGTGGGCGTTGCATGGCGGCCATTTTGAGCGTGCGACCATGAAGTGTGAAATGCTCATAACTTCATTCCACATGATCAGGTGTGAATGAAACTTGATATGTTTTATGACAGGCTATCCATCAACACTTGGGCGCAGCCAAACAGCTCAACAGCGCCCCCTAGAAATTTCAAAAATTCATATAAAATCACCGCTTTAACCTACAGACATGAAATTTGGTACATGTGCAGAGCAGTAACACAACTGTGTACTTTAAAGATTCCTATCATCTCCAGAGCAGCGGTGCAGGGGGGAGCGAGGGCCCGTTCGACGCTGCTTGCAGCTTTAATTAGGGCCCGAGCCCGAAAAAGGCAAAGGGCAGCGATCAGTGTGAAACACTGAACGCTGCCTTTGCCTTGCAGGGCAAAGGCCCTATTGTTCCTGCTCAGTTTCTTTCTTTCTTTCTTTCTTTTTCTTACGCCAAATTGAACCCCAATTTGACCCCCTAAACATGCTCAAAAACTCCTCAAATTTTGCACACACATCAGGACTGGTGAAAAATTTGATATTTTGGGGGAATTACACATATGAATGGCAAAATGACTCAATAGCGCCACCTTGAAAATTGGACTTTAGTGGAGTTAATACGGCTAGTTTCACGTACAGCTATGAAATTTGGTACACAGGTACAGTAGCCTGAGACAAAAACATTCCTGCTTTTGAAATTTTGAAAAAGCTCCACGGCGCCCCCTAGAAAACGTGGTGCGCAGGCATTGGAATTTAACGAACTCCTCCTAGGATTTTTATCCGGTCTTCACCAAATTCACTGTGTGTCATCTGGACCCCTTCAGGATCAAAAGTTATTAAAATCTCGTGGCTATGTCACACGGTGTGGGCGTGGCATGGCAGCCATTTTCACCAATTTTGCCACATGGAATGAAATGAGTTTTGGAGGTGAAGGGATCCACCTAATATCACCAAATCCACACAAATCCTCACAAATCTCAAAAACTAATGTTTGATATACAATTCAGGAAATGGCGTGTTCAAACGGCTCCACAGCGCCCCCTACAAATATTCAAATATTCATAAAAAACTACTGCTTTGACCTATAAACATGAAATTTGGTACACATGTATAGTGTATCCAGACAAACAGATCTGTACACTTGAAATTTCAATTGGCTTCACAGCGCCCCCTAGACAATGTGGTGCTGAGACATTGGAATTTAACGAACTCCTCCCAGGATTTTTATCCCATCTCCACCAAATTGGCTGTGTGGCATCTAGACCCCTTCAGGATGAAAAGTTATTAAAATCTTGTGCCTCTGTCACACGGTGTGGGCGTGACAGGGCGGCCATTTTGAGCGTGTGGCCATGAAGTGTGAAATGCTCATAACTTGACTGCACATGGCCGAATATGAATGAAACTTGATATGCTTGATGACAGGCTATCCCTCAACACTGTGGCGCACTTAAACAGCTCCACAGCGCCCCCTACAAAATTTTAAAATTTCATATAAAATCACTGGTTTGTCGTATAGACATGAAATTTGGTACATGTGCAGAGCAGGATGAGACGAACACGAGTGCGTGCTTTAGACATTCCCATCGTCTCCACAGCGGCGTTGCGGGGGGGGAGCGAGGGCCCGTCCGACGCTGCTTGCAGCTTTAATTAGGGCCCGAGCCCAAAAAGGCAAAGGGCAGCGATCAGTGTGAAACACTGAACGCTGCCTTTGCCTTGCAGGGCAAAGACCCTATTGTTCCTGCTCAGTTTCTTTCTTTCTTTCTTTCTTTCTTTCTTTTTCTTACGCCAAATTAACCCTTAATTTGACCCCCTAAACATGTTCAAAAACTCCCCAAATTTTGCACACACATCAGGACTGGTGAAAAATTTGATATTTTGAGGGAATTACACATATGAATGGCAAAATGACTTAATAGCGCCACCTCTAAAATTGGGCTTTAGTGGAGTTAATACGGCTAGTTTGACGAACAGCTATGAAATTTGGTACACAGGTACAGTAGCCTGAGACAAAAACATTCCTGCTTTTGAAATATCGAAAAAGCTCTACGGCGCCCCCTACAAAACGTGGTGCGCAGGCATTGGAATTTAACGAACTCCTCCCAGGATTTTTGTCCCATCTCCACCAAGTTGGCTGTGTGGCATCTAGACCCATTCAGGATGAAAAGTTATTAAAATCTTGTAGCTGCGTTACACGGTGTGGGCGTGGCATGGCGGCCATTTTGCACAAACTCGCCCTGTGGAACAAAATGAGTTTTGGAGGTGAAGGGATCCACGTAAAATCACCAAATCCACACAAAACCTCATTAATCTCAAGACCTAATATTTAATATACAATTCAGGAATGGATGTGGTCAAACGGCTCCACAGCGCCCCCTACAAATATTGAAATATTCATATAAAATCAATGCTTTTTCCTACAGACATGCAAATTGATCCATACATATAGTATCCCAAGACCAACAAATTTGCACAGTCGAAATTCCAATCGGCTCTACGGCGCCCCCTACACAAGGTTGTGTGGAGACATTGGAATTTAACGAACTCCTCCCAGGATTTTTATCCCATCTTGATGAAACTGGCTGTGTGGCATCTGGACCCCTTCAGGATCAAAAGTTATTAAAATCTCGTGGCTATGTCACACGGTGTGGGCGTGGCATGGCGGCCATTGTCACCAATTTTGCCATATGGAATGAAATGAGTTTTGGAAGTGAAGGGATCCACGTAATATCACCAAATCCACACAAATCCTCACAAATCTCAAAAACTAATGTTTGATATACAATTCAGGAAGTGGCGTGGTCAAACGGCTCCACAGCGCCCCCTGCAAATATTCAAATACTCATATAAAATCACTGCTTTAACCTACAAACATGAAATTTGGTACACATGTATAGTCTGTCCAGACAAACAGATCTGTACACTTGAAATTCCAATCAGCTCCACAGCGCCCCCTACACAATGTGGTGCAGAGACATTGGAATTTAACGAACTCCTCCCAGGATTTTTATCCCATCTCCACCAAATTCGCTGTGTGGCATCTGGACCCCTTCAGGATGAAAAGTTATTAAAATCTTGTGGCTGCGTCACACAGTGTGGGCGTGACAGGACGGCCATTTTGAGTCTGTGGCCATGAAGTGTGAAATGCTTATAACTTGACTGCACATAGTCGAGTATGAATACAACTTGATATGCTTGATGACAGGCTATCCCTCAACACTGTGGCGCACTCAAACAGCTCAATAGCGCCCCCTACGAAATTTTAAAATTTCATATAAAATCACTGGTTTGTCGTACAGACATGAAATTTGGTTCATGTGCAGAGCCAGATGGGACAAACACAATTGCGTGCTTCAGACATTCCGATCGTCTCCACAGCGGCAGTGTGGAGCAAGGGCCCGTCCGACGCTGCTTGCAGCTTTAATTAGGGCCCGAGCCCGAAAAAGGCAAAGGGCAGCGATCAGTGTGAAACACTGAACGCTGCCTTTGCCTTGCAGGGCAAAGGCCCTATTGTTCCTCGTATGTTTCTTTCTTTATTTTTCTTACGCCAATTTAAACCCCAATTTGACCCCCTAAACATGCTCAAAATGTCACCAAATTTTGCACACACATCAGGACTGGCGAAAAATTTGATATTTTGGGGGAATTACACATATGAATGGCAAAATGACTCAATAGCGCCACCTTGAAAATTGGACTTTAGTGGAGTTAATACGGCTAGTTTCACGTACAGCTATAAAATTTGGTACACAGGTACAGTAGCCCCAGACAAAAACATTCCTGGTTTTGAAATTTTGAAAAAGCTCCACGGCGCCCCCTAGAAAACGTGGTGCGCAGGCATTGGAATTTAACGAACTCCTCCTAGGATTTTTTTCCGGTCTTCACCAAATTCACTGTGTGTCATCTGGACCCCTTCAGGATCAAAAGTTATTAAAATCTCGTGGCTATGTCACACGGTGTGGGCGTGGCATGGCAGCCATTTTCACCAATTTTGCCACATGGAATGAAATGAGTTTTGGAGGTGAAGGGATCCACCTAATATCACCAAATCCACACAAATCCTCACAAATCTCAAAAACTAATGTTTGATATACAATTCAGGAAGTGGCGTGTTCAAACGGCTCCACAGCGCCCCCTACAAATATTCAAATACTCATAAAAAACCACTGCTTTGACCTACAAACATGAAATTTGGTACACATGTATAGTGTATCCAGACAAACAGATCTGTACACTTGAAATTTCAATTGGCTTCACAGCGCCCCCTAGACAATGTGGTGCAGAGACATTGGAATTTAACGAACTCCTCCCAGGATTTTTATCCCATCTCCACCAAATTGGCTGTGTGGCATCTAGACCCCTTCAGGATGAAAAGTTATTAAAATCTTCTGCCTCTGTCACACGGTGTGGGCGTGACAGGGCGGCCATTTTGAGCGTGTGGCCATGAAGTGTGAAATGCTCATAAGTTGACTGCACATGGCCGAATATGAATGAAACTTGATATGCTTGATGACAGCCTATCCCTCAACACTGTGGCGCACTTAAACAGCTCCACAGCGCCCCCTACAAAATTTTAAAATTTCATATAAAATCACTGGTTTGTCGTACAGACATGAAATTTGGTACATGTGCAGAGCAGGATGAGACGAACACGAGTGCGTGCTTTAGACATTCCCATCGTCTCCACAGTGGCGTTGCGGGGGGGGGAGCGAGGGCCCGTCCGACGCTGCTTGCAGCTTTAATTTTTCTTACGCCAAATTGAACCCCAATTTGACCCCCTAAACATGCTCAAAAACTCCCCAAATTTTGAACACACATCAGGACTGGCGAAAAATTTGATATTTCGGGGGAATTATACATATGAATGGCAAAATGACTTAATAGCGCCACCTCTAAAATTGGGCTTTAGTGGAGTTAATACGGCTAGTTTCACGTACAGCTATGAAATTTGGTACACAGGTACAGTAGCCCGAGACAAAAACATTCCTGCTTTTGAAATATCGAAAAAGCTCTACGGCGCCCCCTAGAAAACGTGGTGCGCAGGCATTGGAATTTAACGAACTCCTCCCAGGACTTTTATGCCATCTCCACCAAATTGGCTGTGTGGCATCTAGACCCATTCAGGATGAAAAGTTATTAAAATCTTGTGGCTACGTCACACGGTGTGGGCGTGGCATGGCAGCCATTTTGCACAAACTCGCCATGTGGAACAAAATGGGTTTTGGAGGTGAAGGGATCCACGTAAAATCACCAAATCCACACAAAACCTCATTAATCTCAAGACTTAATATTTAATATACAATTCAGGAATGGGCGTGGTCAAACGGCTCCACAGCGCCCCCTACAAATATTGAAATAGTCATATAAAATCAATGCTTTCTCCTACAGACATGCAAATTGATACGTACATATAGTATCCCTAGTCCAACAAATTTGCACAGTCGAAATTCCAATCGGCTCTACGGCGCCCCCTACACAAGGTCGTGTGGAGACATTGGAATTTAACAAACTCCTCCCAGGATTTTTATCCCATCTTGATGAAACTGGCTGTGTGGCATCTTGACCCCTCCAGGATCAAAAGTTATTAAAATCTCATAGCTATGTCACACGGTGTGGGCGTGGCATGGCGGCCATTGTCACCAATTTTGCCATATGGAATGAAATGAGTTTTGGAAGTGAAGGGATCCACCTAATATCACCAAATCCACACAAATCCTCACAAATCTCAAAAACTAATGTTTGATATACAATTCAGGAAGTGGCGTGTTCAAACGGCTCCACAGCGCCTCCTACAAATATTCAAATACTCATATAAAATCACTGCTTTAACCTACAAACATGAAATTTGGTACACATGTATAGTGTATCCAGACAAACAGATCTGTACACTTGAAATTCCAATCAGCTCCACAGCGCCCCCTACACAATGTGGTGCAGAGACATTGGAATTTAACGAACTCCTCCCAGGATTTTTATCCCATCTCCACCAAATTCGCTGTGTGGCATCTAGACCCCTTCAGGATGAAAAGTTATTAAAATCTTGTGCTTCGTCACACGGTGTGAACGTGACAGGACGGCCATTTTTAGTCTGTGGCCATGAAGTGTGAAATGCTCATAACTTGACTGCACATGGTCGAACATGAATAAAACTTGATATGCTTGATGACAGGCTATCCCTCAACACTGTGGCGCCCTCAAACAGCTCCATAGCGCCCCCTACGAAATTTTAAAATTTCATATAAAATCACTGGTTCGTCGTACAGACATGAAATTTGGTTCATGTGAAGAGCCGGATGCGACAAACACAATTGCGTGCTTCAGACATTCCGATCATCTCCACAGCAGCGGTGCGGGGGAGCGAAGGCCCGTCCGACGCTGCTTGCAGCTTTAATTTACTATTTCCTGTTGGTGTCTGTGCTTCGTGATTGTTGTGGTTGATGATTTTGGATCTGCAGGCTGTAGAAGGATTTGCCCCATGGGGATAATAAAGATTCCTTGACATGGAGGGTCTTGACAGCAGGTGAGGAGAAACTATAACTTCAGTCTTTAAAATGTCTCTGTTACAACTGGCTGAGAGAAATATTTATAGCATAAAAGGGATTTGGAGGTTAAATTCTACTACTACTGTATTCCTAATTCTATTTCCAAATGTTGCTTTCCACATATTTTTTAATCTTTATTACCAAAATAGAAAGAGCAGGCTGAGAGAGGAGACAGTGGACCAGAGGCCAGTAGGGATGATGAATGATGATGATTATACAGGGAAAGAAAAGAATAGAACTTGCTGAGAAAAAGAATATCAACAGCATAAAACTGACATTGTGATTATTTTCCTCACCACTATTCTTAATTCTATTTATAAATTTTGCTTTGCACATTTATTATCTATATTGCAGGAGAAATTATAACTGGCTGAGGAAATGCTTATAGGATAAGAGTGACTCTAATATCAGCACTAGTTCTGAAATTTCTACTGCTATTTCACAACTAGTTTTATTTATACTAAATGTTTTTGGTCTGGATTGCAGTAGTTATTGATATAGGGCTTCCTAATTAAATTAATTTATGAGGCTTATTACCCTATTACCTGGTCACTTCCATTTCATTTTGGTGCTGATAATTTTCAATAGGAATGCTGTTTTACAGAACTTTTGGTGTTCAGTGTTTTCATTTGACACTTAATTATCTTGCTCCTCACCCTGTAGATGCCCCAGGGTCATTCTGTGTCAACTCAACCAGAGTTTGGCCGCTTTAGATTTTAGATTTTGAATTTGATAGTGTATCATTTTTAAAGAACTAAAGTCGGTTCCCTGGTGCTGTTCTGTTTGTGGTTATTCAATTCAATTTTATGTGGCTCTTTAGCTGCTAAGGAGAGGTGCAATTGAATGCGAGAAGATGATAAATCACTCAATGGACTGAACAACTGAACAATTTGTCCCCCCCACTTCTAAAATGATGGCTACGCCCCTGACTGAAACTAAACTAAACTAAAAGCCAAATCAAACGAAGGCCAGGATAATTTAGGAAACTGAGGAAAACTAAACTAAAACTCACAGTGGTGGGGGCGGACTGATGAAGAGGGCCGGCACGCGACTGAAGTCAGCAGCCCAGGCTGCGCCAGCGGTGGAGGGCAGGTGATGATGAGCGGCCTTAGCGTGTGGAGGGAGAGCCGCGGGAGCCGAGGGCTGGCTGCGGAGAGTGGCAGTGGCGTGAGCCAATCCTCTTCGAGGGGGCAGGAATCCGGAGGGGGTGAAGCCGACCCAGGCAGTCGGTGGGCAGGAGCTGGGACCACGGGGTTGCTCCTCCAGGAGCACACGGGAGCCGGACAGGGACAGGAGCAGGGCAGGAGCAGCGGATTAGTGACGGGAAACATGGTGGCCGACAAGGGCCAAACGCACTGCAACGGCCCAATGCGTCTCAGTTACAGAAAACATCTTCAAGTACATAAACGACGCAAATTCACAAACTCAAACACAAGTCTAAACGAGGTACAAAAAGAGGAACGTGGTGCAAATGAAAAAAAAACGTGCTGCAAAAAGCAAAGACAAATGCATCATCATCAAACGCGCTGCAAATAGAGAAACGATGCAAAGCACAAAACGATGCAAACCACAAAACGATGCAAACCAAGAAACGATCTTCAAAAACGCTGCATAACCGATCACTACAACGGAAGTGCTCCAAACCTGCAGGGGGCGCTCTCAGCGTGGCAGCTCAAGTTTGTGAATTTGTGTCATTTATGTATTTTAAGATGTTTTCTGTAACTGAGATGCACTGGGCCGTTGCAGTGCGTTTGGCCCTTGTCGACCACCGTATAATACACAGGAGAATGTGTTTCGGCCAGCTACTGACTGCGGTAAGCAGAGACTACAATCTGGCAGGGAGTGGTGGGTTGAACCGTTCTTTATGGTGAGGATGATGATCATTGGACATGCTGGGGCACGGCTGCCCGGAGTTGCCGCTGATGGAAATTGTGTAGTGGCTGCAGCTTCTCCTACAGCTGCAGGCAGAGGGAGGAGGGGGAGGAAGCCCTTAGGTCGGGGCAGAGGCAGGTCCAGGAGAAGGAGCCCTGACACCACAGCTCTCAGTCTGTCTGACCAATCACTGCTCTCCAGCTCCGCTCTCTTACGATCTTTTTTTCATCTCTGGCTCCAAAAATCTAAGATGTCAACCAAGAAGTAACAAAATCCTGGCTTCATTTTCCCAGTGCAGAAACCTACCTCAAGGTAGTTATGTCCATCTTTCTTTTTTTTTTTTTTTTTTTGTCTGCATTTATACTCAACGTATAACACCACAGAAGGGGGTCAACTTTAATGAGATCAATGCATATTTTAGTCTTGCAGCAAAATATATTAATATTTTGTGCATGTGCGTGACCATCACCGGCCCCCCCTGGGACTAAGCTATCATTCTTTATTGAATTTTTCTATCATGAGCCAGAGGGGGCAGTGCAGCACCTCAGTGAATTGAGGGGGAAACAAATGAAGGACAGGACAAGACAAGACGAACAGGGAGGGTACAGATAGGCAGTGCTATTTGAATCCTATAGAGTGCTGTAAAATGCTATGTCATTCCCAACAACCAATCCCACATCTAAGAATTGGGAACAAATAGTCAACACAGAAATGAATTGGAAACCAGAAGTCCTGACAGCATGCAGAGTTAGGACGCCAAGGGACAGGAGTGAGAGAGAAGTGTATAAAGGGCGTGAGTTTAGTGCAAAGTCTGGAGATTGACTCTGCACAATCAGGCGGGTCCCATCAACTATCAGAAAGGGGACTTGACAGGAGTTGGTAAGCCCTGAACAAACATGCATGTGTGATGGACACCGAAGCCCAGAGCGACTACCACAAGTCAACAGGGCCAGGCCGGCCAAGTGCCCCCACACCCCGGGCAGGGGGAGCACCAGGAGGCACCGCCCAGAAGACCGCCCGGGCCGCAGACAAGCACGCGGACCCAGAGACCAAGAGAAGGCAGCAACCGACACCCCCAGCGCGCCAAGGACAAGACCAGGGGGCACAGGGCATGGGGGCCCACCCGCCACCCAACGCCCACACCCAACCACCCCACCCGCCCCCCACCCCCCAACCACCCCCCACCCAACATCCCACCCCAGGGGAGGCAGGAGGCCCACCACAGCCCGGGAAGCCAGACACAGGGACCGAGCGCTCCACCGCAGGGAAGGCCGCCGGCCCCACCCCAAGCAGGCCACCACCAGGAGCCAGCCAAAGGAAAACCAAAGCCGGGCCCAGATGCAAGCCCAGAGAGCGCGAGCGGACGGGGAGTCAGCGCCGCTAACAGGAAGGCGCCACGTATACCACTAGCACCATGCCCCAGGGAAGCGCGGCAACCCACGGTCCCCACCCCTGAAGACGCACCCAAACCCCCACCGGATCCGAGCCGCCGCCCACCACAAGCCAGCACCAGAGCCACGACAACCACCAGGCAAGTGAGTCCAGCCCCCAACCCAACAAGAGCCACAGCGCCAGAGGACCCGCCAGACATGCAGGAGATCCCCCCCCAGACCGTCACCTCCAGACCCCGGGGAACCCCAAGCCATGGTGACCCAGATGTGGGTCCACTCCCACCGACCCAGGCCCCGAGGGGGCCGGGCCCCCACCAGACATGCCATGGATGTGTAAAGTCACCGTTACCTCCCTATTACTGATTTTCCTCGGTCCCTGACGAGGAAAACTAACCCTAAACCGTGTTTGAGTGCAACCCTGTGTGTGATGTGGTGCATTAAAAGCTTGAGGGGCGGGAGAGATGGAAGGGGGAGGGCCAGAGGGCCGCAGAGGCTGGGTACTCTGCAGCCTACCCTGACCAAGGTCCCGATCCACCGCAGACCCCAACCCAAGATGTGAGTGTGTGTGCTGCATTAAAATTAGAAAGCAGGAGAGGCAAGCAGGAGGGAGACGGGGCGGACACAATGCCGCGGAGCACTGCAATCCACCCCATCACCGAGCCCACCGTCCCCAATCTCTGCATTCCATGTGGCCCTAGCTGTTGTGACCCTATATGTGCCTAAAACTATATATATATACAGTGAAGTGTGTGATGTGTGAGGTGCACAGTAAGAGGCAGTCTGGTGTGGGTCCGGCCCACGGGGACAGAGCAGCTCGGGAAACAGAAATCCCCACAGGGTCCAGCGCAAAGGGCCCCCAGTGTCGAGACGCAAGGGGCAGGGAGGGCCCGTACAGACCAACGGGCCCCGCCATCACCGCGAGCCATGCGGGCCGCAGCGCCAGACCACCGCCTAAGTGGCGGCCATAGACCCGCCACAGGCCAGCTGAGTGCCGCAGCCCATCCCAGAGGGGGAAATGCGCCACGCCAGCAGGAGCACGGACCACGGGAGTCCGCACGCACCCAAAAAACCAGTGCGCCAGGGTCGCAGGACGCGCACCCCACAGCACTACCAATGACATCCCCGCCCCGCCACATCCCAGGACAGCACAGGCCCTGCCCCGGGCCCCAGCCAGCGATTCTCCATCTCCAGTGGTAGCACACACGCCCAGACAGGAGCCAGGACCCCCCCCCCAGAAGAGACCACCCGGCCCCCGCGCCAGACCCCCAGGCAGCAGAGGACCCCAGGCCCCCCCAGGGGAGGGAGAGGGGCGAGGAGGAGCAGGAAGGCAGAAAGGGGAAGGAAGAGGAGGGAAGGGGAGCGGAAAAGGGGCGGGGGAGCAGCAGGGGGGCCAACACACCCCAAGCCCCCAGGGCCAGCCAGAGCGCCCCAGAAGAGACCAGTCACCACCATCCCCGGGAACCCAGGAGAGCACGCAGATCCAGCAGCCCAGGAGCTCCAAAGGCGAGACACCGGATACATCCACCACCAGGGGGGAGAGCCCGAACCAAGCAGGCCCCGAAGAGCTGCGCAGCAGCCCCAGGGACAAGAGGGTTTTGGAGTGCTTCCACACGGCCTTGAAGTCCATGGCACCAACATTCCTTGAGGAGGAGAGCTTGAAGAGACTGTAGTATAGTAGAGGAGACTTGAAATGAAGGTCAGACCAATGACACAGATAGAATACATTTGTTCTGGAGCATCACAACAATTTTTTTTCTTTTTTTCTTAAATTAGGGGTGTGGCATATGCTAACAGGCAATACAAAGTTAGAGATTTATATTTAAAGATCTAATGAATGGAGCCCATTTTTCTTTAAAGAATACCAATTGGTTTTTCCGGGTAGCAGAGATTTGCTCAAGTGAAATGTGTTCTGAGAGGAGGTTCAGCCAATGGATGATGTTGAGGGCTTTCTTATCTTTCCAATTAACCAAAATAGTTTTCTTGGCAATTGTGAGAGCTACAAGCGTGGTTTGGAATAGAGTGTCTGGTAGGGTTGTTGTCGTAAGATCACCAATTAAACAAATGCTTGGAGATTGTGGGATCCTGCAGTCCAAGATAGAGGAGAGTTTCTGTGTCACTGCTGCCCAAAACTGATAGACAGGTGAGCATAGCCAAAGGGCATGAAAATAAGTATCAGCCGTCTTTTGTGTGCATTGTGTGCATATGTCAGAGTGCAAGAGACCCATTTTGTACATTTTATATTGCGTTATATGTGTTCTGTGGAGAACCTTAAATTGGATCAGTTGTAAGTTGGTATTTTTTGTCATCTTGAATGTGTTACTACAGATCTGGGTCCAGAAATCAAGGTCAAGGGATATGGAAAAGTCTTTTTCCCATTTTAAAATTGGCAAATGTATAGAGTCCGTTTTTAAGAGTAAACTATAAATTCTTGAGAGGTTTTTCTTATTTTTTGGGGACAGTTTTGCAATGCATTTGACAAATTCCGGTGGCTGTAAATCAGGTGGCTGTAAAGTGGTCCGAAGCGCTGGAATTTCCCTTGTAATTGTCCTCTCTATTTGTAGATACTGGAGAAAGTTTCCATTGCTTATTTGGAATGTTTGGAATAAGTTTGTATATGTCATAATTATATTATCTTGGAGAAGGTGATGGAGATGGGTGATCCCTTTTTCTGCCCATGAGCTGAGATTGAGAGGTATTTTATTGTTTACAAAGTCTGGGTTGTGCCAGATTGGGGATAGTATGCTGGGTTGAAGCTGGGAGCCAGTGATTTCCAGGGATTTCCACCAAGCGGATAGGGTGGAGGCAATCAAAGGATTCTTGAAGCAAGGATGGAATTTAAGGGTGGAGGTGATAAAGGGAAGGTCAGAGTTTGATGTGGTTACAGTCTAACTGTTCTAGTTCCAGCCAAGAGTTGTATTCTTCCTGTGGATGTATCCATTTGGTGAGATATTGTAGTTGGTTGGCCAAGTAGTAATGCATGAAGTTGGGGGCTTCCAGACCACCTTCAGATTTACTTTTCTGGAGAGTAGTCAGGCTGATTTTAGCTTTTTTGTTTTTTGAATAGAATTTACCAATAGCAGAATCTAATGATTGGAACCATTTTGATGTGGGTTTAAATGGGATCATGGAAAAGAGATAGTTGATTTGAGGTAGTATTTTCATTTTGACAGTAGCTATTCGTCCCAAAAGGGAGATGGGAAGGTTATTCCAACGCCTCAGATCACCACAGAGTTTCTCCAAAAGTGGAGTGAAATTCAGGTAGACTAGTTCAGAGAGTTCTGAGGAAATATTTATGCCCAAATATCTTATATTACCAGTGGGAAAGGAATAATCCAGGTTTTGGACTGCAGGATTCCACGAATTCTCTGTTAATGGAAGAATAATTGATTTCGACCAGTTGATTGAGTAATCTGAAAGATGTGAGAAAGTTGTGATGAGGTTGAATATTTCCTTTAATGATGTTTTGGGTTCTTGCAGATAAAGTAAAATGTCGTCCGCATATAGATTTATTTTGTGTTCAGATGCCTGAGAGCAGATACCTTTGATATCGGTGTTTTGACGGACTGCAGTTGCCAACGGTTCAATAAATATCGCAAATAATAAGGGAGAGAGTGGGCATCCCTGTCTGGTACCTCTTTGCAAACTGAATCTTTTTGAAGTGATCCCATTGGTGGTGACTGTGGCCTTGGGTGAATTATAAAGAGCTGATACCAAATGGATAAATGACTCTCCAAAGCCAAATTTGCGGAGAACAGTGAAGAGAAAGGACCAGTTGACTTTGTCAAAGGCTTTTTCTGCATCAAGCGACACAACAATCGCTTCTCTGTTGCAGCGTTGCGTCAAACTGATCAGATTCAGAAGTCTTCTGACGTTGTTGGTGGAGTGTCTGCCCTTGATAAATCCTGTTTGATCACTGTGAATTATTGACGGGATAATTTTCTCCAACCTGGAGGCAAGTGCTTTCGCGATAATTTTGACGTCAGTATTGATTAATGACAGAGGTCGATAGCTAGAAGGAAGCGTGGGATCTTTATCTGGTTTCAATAATAATTTAATTGCAGCTGTATTCATGTGAGCACTTATATAACCATTACTTTTTATCTCTGTCACTGTCCTGAAGAAAAGAGGTGCAAATATTGGCCAGAAATGTTTAAAGAATTCAGCAGGGAAACCATCAGGACCAGGTGCCTTGCCTGCTGGCATACTGTCTAATGCACTCTGCAAGTCACTAATAGTCAATGGAGCGTCTAAGATGTCTCTGTTTTCAGTTGTTAGTTTAGGCAAGTTTAAGTTGTCAAGAAAATTGTGAATATCTTCTTTGTTTGGGTTAACTGCAGCTGAATATAAATTATGATAATAGCTGTAAAAAATCTGATTAATTTCTTCGGGTGATTGAGTATATTTGCCAGTGGGATCCTGGATTGCTGTAATGAAGGATTTTTCTTTGTTGCGTTGAAGTTGATTTGCAAGAAATTTGCCTGATTTATTGCTGTGTTCGAAATTATTATATCTTAGTTGTTGTAGTAAGAATTCTGTTTTTTTTGACAGGATATTATTGAGCTGTAATTTTGCGTTTTGTAGTTCAGACCATAGTTGATCACTTGGTTTTATTGCATAATCCTCTGTGAGTTGTTTAATTTTTTTCTCAATATCTGTCTCTATTTGTTGTTCCTTTTTTTTCTTGTATGAGGAGTACGATATTATTTTACCTCTGATTACAGCCTTCCCAGTTTCCCACAGTAGAGATGGTGATAAGTCAGGAGAGTCATTATTTTTTAGAAAGTCTGCCCACTCCCTCCTTATTATCTGATCAAATTCTGGATCTTTAAGTAGAGAAATGTTAAGACGCTAAGTCTGAGGAGACTTACAGTTGGGATCGGTTTGCAGGCTGAGGGATATTGGTGCATGGTCGCTTATTATGATTGGGTGAATTATAGTGGTAGCTTTATGTGCAATAGAATTGTTTGAGAGAAAAAAGTCAATTCTTGAAAAAGATTGGTGCACGGTGGAGAAGAAAGTATAGTCCCTCTTTGTTGGGTTTTTGAGTCTCCAGATGTCGTCCAATCCAAAATCTGTCATGTAATCCTGTATGACTTTGACTGATTGTGATTGTTTTGTATGTATTGGACAAGTTGATCGATCTACTGAAGGATTCAGAACTAAGTTGAAGTCACCACCAATAATAGTTGTTGAGTTAGCAGATAAGTCTGCTAAATGAGAAAAAACTGTGTGAAAGAAGGCTGGATCGTCATTATTAGGAGCATACAGATTGGCGATTGTATATAATTTATAAAAAATTGTTGCCTGGATAATAATGTACCTGCCTTCTGGATCTGTTACTGTGGAGTTTAAAGTAAATGGTACTCTCTTATGGACTAGGATGGAGACTCCTCTTTGTCTGCTGTTATAACAAGATGAAAAGATGATGTTATAATTAGTATCTGTAAGAGATTTTTCTTCTGACTGTAATAAATGTGTCTCTTGCAGGAGCAAAATGTCTGCTTTTAGTTTAGAAACATAGTCCAGGATTTTAATTCTTTTTGCCTGTGAGCGTATGCCATGTACATTCCAGGAAACAAAGTTTAACTTTGACATAGTGAGTGAAGGTGTTCTGTCATTGAGTATGTGATAATGTAATCTAGCTTTTGTGTGTGTCTTTGTGAGCTCTCTGTTGCTGTCTGTAAGTTAAATGTTGCAGTCTGTGAGCTGTGGGTGTCAGGATGGTGAGGTGTGAAGTGTTGGGTTAGAGATGTGTGGTTGCTGGTCAGAGACATATACAGCAAGTTATGATCTAAACATATAGCATTTAAAAGCACAACCAGAAATGCAAAACTAACAATAAACACATTATAAAGCACATAAGCACAACAAACATTGGGGATACATGGGGTGTGGGTGGGGAGTGTGTAAGAGGGGGAGAGGGGTGAGGTGAGAAGTACATAGAGGGGGATAGAGATTAATAAAAGGAAGAAGGGGATCCTGAACGGGGAGTGTAGAACGGGGAAGTGAAACATTTAGACATTTAAACGTGTGAGATTTTTTTTTTTTTTTTTAAATAAGTTTTCTATTTTAAATTAATAAGTGATAAATTTTATCATCAAAGCCGTTTGGTGAGAACTTATCCGTTATATTTCCATGTTTTTTTTTAGAAGAGCCAGGGGGTGATGGAGGATTCCCGGAACAGCTGGCCATCTATGTAGAGCTTGTCCACAACCAATGCAGTCCGCTTACCTTTCTGTCGGTGCTCTTTCATGATCGGATACAGCACTTTGCGCCTCTCGTTGATCTCCCTTGGAAACTGGTCATTCATTCCGAATGAGGTGCCTTTCAGCTCCCGTCCTCTGCTTTTTACGAGCACTTTCTGCTGGAAGTGCTCGAATTTTGCAATGATGGGACGATGACGGTTTCCTCCTCGGGGTCCCAGCCGGTGAACGCGGTGGAAAGTGATGTTTTTTACCGTTTCCGCAGGGATTTTAAGAGCCGACGTCAAGAAGTTTTTCACTAGGGACTCAGGGTTGTCCGGTGTGGACTCAGGGATGCCCGAAAAGATGAGATTATCCCTCATGCTTCTGCTCTGGATGTCCAGGACGCTCTCTCTCAGGTTTTTATTTTCATTTTTAAGCGTACTTACCTCCGAAGTGACAGCTGTCAGCGTGGAGCGGAGTTCGGCGTTGTCCCGCTGCAGATCGTTTATCTGCTGGTGAGTGAACTCCAGACTAGCCTTCAGGTCCTTGATCTCCTGATGGAGCATGCCGAGGATGTCGAGCTTTTTGTTTATCGAATCCAGCACGCTAATCGGGACATCAGTAGACTCCAGGTCCTGCGTGTCAGTAGAGGAGTCGGCTTTCTGACCTCTTGCTGGGATTCTCAGGGAAAGTGGCGGGGTTGGAGCCTTCCGTAGTGCAGCGGACGTAGTAGTCGTCAATAAAGTTCTCAAGTTCCTCCACTGTGGTAGATACAGTGTACGATCTTGAGCAGGAAGCTTAATTCGGCTGTTTAATACGAAAAATAAGTCGGAAAAAAACGGCGATTTGTATAACACTCGTCTAGCAGCTGGGGGCCGCCATGTTGAATTTCGTGAATCTCACCGAGTCTCGCGATCTCACAGCATCTCCCTCCTCTCACAGCATCTATGTCCATCTTTCTTATACAGTCTATGCTCCAGGCTGGCTGCATTCCACTTCTGGGTCTGGGTCCCAGTTCCTCGTTCCCCCTCTCTTTATACGTCACATCTCCAAAGTAGGGCTGAAACAATTCCTTGTGTAATTTGTCTACTAAAATACCTCGAGGCAAAATTCTCTGCCTCTCGGCTTCACTTAATCCATTATATACTATATATGCAGCGCAAAGTTCAAATTTGTTGAACTTTGACCCCTCCGCGCTATGCCGTAGGAACACGTGGCCAATACAAACAAGGCATCTCGCCTGGCAGGGAAGGCAAAGTGGAGGAAAAGCTGGTTCTGTGTCTGAATTCCCTTAATATATGACACAACTTTGTGGTTGTATTGACACTCTGAGAGAAATGTTTTCATGCTAGTGCTAACGTTTGTTACTTAGCTCGGGACAAATACATCTTCACTGTTTAAGTTTTGCATCTAACTGAAAGCTTCCAGCTTGAGAGGATGTTGACGTCGCTCCGCTGGAGGTTTAGAAAACTCCGCCTATTTTGCTGGCTGGACTCCCAGGAGCTGTACCTGAACCCCACGCTAGTGCAGCATATACCTCGTCCATCGCTTTTGATGCTTTATTCTTTTATTTTAAGAGAAATTCAATTGGTTGTTCACCTAACTGACTTTTATTATTCTCTGTCATGTATTACTATGAAATTAGGCGAAAGTAATAAAATTAAATTGAATTAAATTTTTTTTTACTCGATTACTCAATTGATCGCCTGAATAATCGATAAAATGCTTGATTATTAAAATAACCGATAGCTGCAGCCCTACTTCGAAGAAACATATTCCCAGATTCCTGCAGTCACGCACCTTATCTGCCTGCATTTCCCTGATCTCTTGCCCCTAAGCCGCCGTCAGCTAAGTTGTTTAGTTTCTCTTTTGTGTTTAGTGATCATAATTATTGTCTTGCCCGATTCAGTGTAATCTTGTGCTTCTCATTAAACTCGTGTTAAGTAATTAGTGTAGCGTATGTTCTGCTGCCTTCTCCAACGTTTTTGTTTGTAGCTCTCTTTGCTGCACAGTTTTCTTCCTGGTATTCTGGCTTCCGTGTTTCATGCTTTGTCTGCATTTACTGTTCTTGTAAACTTAACCTAACCCTGTAATACTCGGCCCTAGTTCGTTTCCCCTTCAATATATTTAGAGTGTCTCGTGATTAAGTCTATTTTGCAATTTGTGATTCTCGCCCCTAGCTTTCAGATTCCCTGTGTAGGAGTGTCTGTGTAGTTCCCTGTCTTGCCTTCCAGTGTTGTCCCCATCCCAGTTTCCAAGTATTCCTTGTATAGTTGTTTATTGTGAATATTGTAATAAATTGTGTAAACCTTTACTCTGTGTGCCACATCTCTCTGTCTGCACTTGGGCCTTTGTATACACTGTAACAACATCCCTCATTAAACTGAAACAGAGGAGAATAACAGGCTGGTAGCCCCTATTGTGCCTCAGTGTGGAGAAGGCCAGACCAGGAGTATCGTCAAAATGAACATTTTGAGGAAGAGATGCGAGACCGTCTTTCCTCTCTCCCACTCAGACTGTTCACTAGAGAGAGATGGCCAGGCCAAATGGTCTCTTATTCCTCTCTTGACCATCCCACATATCAGATATGCCCCACTGTAAATGCTGTTGATAATTACCTCATGCCCTATACTCACCTGTGCTACTCTTTGCCATACTTAGCATCATTCCAATGCACACCCTGAACCCAACATCCATATCTACATACCATATTGAGAAATAACAAAAAAATGAAATGTTGAAAATACTTCAAATGCAAATATGATCTGAGATCTAAGTGTCAGGAGCCACTTTTGTTGTTGGTGAGTGTGTGGCACACCTAAAATAGTGTGACCACATATATGTGATAAAAGTGGAGAGTAATTACTGTGTTCATGTTTTGCTTGGTATATACATTTATTTCGATAATATTAAGGTCCAAATTAATTCCCATTGTTCTAATTGGACTGAAAATGTATGTTTCCTTTGGGTAGCAGTGAGTCAGAACCTTTGTTTTCCTCTCACTGCTGATGGAATTAGTGAGACCACACATCTTGCGTCCTCTTCAGAAGGAATCTGGAATGAAACACGATACACTGTGTCCTTATTGCTCCTGCTTTATCCACCTGATACAGGTTGATAAACTATGAATAAAACTTTACTTTCTACTTCACAAGACCACACTTACTTTAGAGTGTTTGTTGCGATTTTTACATGAAAGAAAGAAAGAAAGAAAGAAATAAGTCTGCAGTTTTCTCCCAGCAACATCATTGCATCTGCCGCAAACTTGGCCTAATTAGTCAATTAACAGTGGTAAAGTGTTTTGAAAGCTCACACACACTATAAATGTTTCAGATACACACACATTTTCTAATATATTTCAGCAGCCTATAATTATGTAATCTTTATTGTGTAATTTTTGCAGAAGTTTAATGTCAAGTTTGGCATATTGATAGGGACAGTATGTAATACTTTAAAGGATGCTGAAAGTGTAAAGCAATGTTTTGACCAGTTGTATACTGTGAATGCACTTTAAATACTACAGGTGTTTATTGGACATAGAAGTCCATGAGCATGTAAATAAATAAGTCAATTTTATTTGTACAGCACCTTTCACAGCACAAGGTCAAAGTGCTTCACAACAGTAATAAAAACAACAAACCAACAACAACAACAAGGCACTGATATATGACATATTGAAATGTAAACGATCAAATCAATGATTTGGATGCACAAAAGCAAATCTAAAAAGATGTGTTCAACTCCTTTTTGAAAACATCTGCTGAAGCAGCTGAGTGTAGCTGAGATGGAAGAGAGTTACAAAGGGTTGGTGCCACAACTTCAAAAGCACGATCACCTTTAGTTTTTAAAGAGACCCAAGGAACCGCTAAAAAACTCTGAACCGAGGACCTGAGAGATCTACAGGTGATGTAGGATTGAAGCAGATCAATGGTATAATCAGATGCCTGTCCATATAAGGCTTTGCAAACAAGAACAAGGATTTTAAATTGAATTCAGTATTTCACAGGAAGCCAATGTAAGGAGTGTAAAATTAGAGTGATGTGAGTGGTCCTGCTAGACCTAGTTAGCAACCTTGCTGCAGCATTTTGAACTAACTGTACACAATGAAGTTAGGACTTATTTAGCAGGTAAAAAGGGAATTACAGTAGTCAAGCTGGGAAGAAATAAAGGCATGAATAAGCATTTCCAGCTTTGCTCAAGATACAATTGATTTCAATTGCGTCATATTCCTTAAATGAAAGAAACAGAAGCGGGTCAGTGACTTGGCTGGTCTGCCAAACATGCATATTAGTGCATTTAAACGCATGTGTGGCACTCCCTTTGAAACTGTATTTTAAAATTCTATCTTGGGCTATTGTGGCCGCATGACTTCTTTTTGGCTCTGGTGTACACAACTTTTGTGGTTGTAAATGAAACATAAAGGAAGGGGAGGTGTGGCTAACATACTTCTTTCTTTTGGTGTGAGATGCTTGTGCTCAAGTGCGACATCCATGGGCTATGAATGTAGTCCTTCACATTCCTACATTTATTAATAGGACTGAGAAAAACGGAATAAATATCCTTTTTTTCCTTTACACTTATCTAGAGGTGGATCAGGGTGGCAACAAGCTAAGCATGTCATTTCAGATGTCCTTCTCCCCTGGAAAGCTTACAAGAGGTTCATAAGATATATAATCCCTCCAGCAAACTCTGGGTCTACTCCAGGGTTTCTAACCAGTTGGATGTGCCTGCAAAACCACCCGGCCACCTCAGCTGGTTTCTTACGACATAAAGGAGCAGTGACTCTATTTTGGGGCTGCATGGTGGCTCAGTTGTTAGCACCGTCACCTCACAGCTAGAAGATCCCTGGTTCGTGTCCTGGTTAGGACGCCTGGGAGCATTCTGTGTGGAGTTTGCATGTTCTCTCTGTGCATGCATAGGTTTTCACTGGGTACTCCGACGACCTCCCACAGTCCAAAAACATGCTGAGGTTATTTGGGCATGAGCGAGGTGTGCAGTGGCAATCAGGCAAGTGCTGGCAATTGGATAATTACTTGAGTGTGCGCACCTGCAGCGGGGTGTGGTCGCCTCCTGACATGGATCATCCTCCCCATATAAGCCTGGCTCTGACTACTACATAATGCCGGACTGTTGATTCACAACCAGTTAGTCAACTCAGGTCTCTCTTCTGTTCCAGTCTTGCTGTTTCTATGCTTCGTACAAAATTCAGTTTCGTTCAATTCTGTCTGCGTTTGAGCCTCTGACCTGCTCCGTGACAGAGTTCCCTCCGGATGCCCTCAACTAACCTCTAAGGCAGTGAAACCCAGTTAGCATTTAAAGTAATATATCAGGAAACTGGAGCAATGCATGCGTATACATACTGATATACAGTATCAGTACATATAGCAGTGTAGGAATGAGTCACAGTGGATGTGGTGGTCAAATCTGCTAAAGAGTGTTTTACATCTACCTGATTAGATGGAGACCTGATCATGAGGATAAGGGGACTGGTATTCCAGAATAATTTGCAAAAGTGAGGACAGACTCAATATGAAATGTGTAAACAGCGGTTCAAAATCCTTAAAGGTCTTTTGTTTTCTCAGAAAATTGAATTGTAGGCAACAAAAAAGACTGGACTCTATTAAGTTTCTGTTTTGATATTCATTTGTCCAGAGAAGGCCCTTACATGATCCACAACCTGTCATTTCAATTTAAGGGAATCAAGACCATGCAACAGCTTAAAAATTTTGCTAGAGTCATGTCACATATGGGTTAACATGCCTTGCTTTACTTAAAGGCCAAAATGCTACTAATATCTTATTGTGTCCGGGTAGATCTTCCAAGAAGCTTTAGTAGAAGACAATTGGTCTAAGAATAATCCCCATTGTGTTCTGTGGCACTCTCACAAAGTTATTGTACTTTGTGTTTTCCTATGTTGTAGCATTTTCCTTTCAAATACAGGGTTAGGGTTACATGTGTTGTCTATTTGGTGAGGATGTTTTTACTTTTTATTTTGTGAAGTTGCATGTGTGTTCTAACTTTCAATTAAGTGCTCAGGATCATCTTGTAAAAGCATTAGCAATGTGTAATATTCAGTTTCTTCAGAACTGTGACCAAATGTTTTTAGATCATTTTTGCCTGTGACCAGTTTCTCCACCATCAGGGGGCAGTGCAGGCCTACAGAGAAGTTAGTGCTGGAACCAGGACACATTTTATTTTAAGCGGCAGGGGGCAGACTGACAGCAGTTTTCATTCCTGTAGTGCTATGCCCACTATAGTGTTTTTTACCAGTGATTATCAGATTTTAATTCGCATACACAGTTGGAATAAGACTTTACTATTTTAGACTGACTCTAGGGTACTGGGCATTGTAACTTATCTGAAATTTTAGCTTTGAAATTAATGGGATTTTTTTTGTATATTTTTTAACTGCATGAAACGTCACGGCTTAGGTAAGATTGATGTAATAGTAATGTAGACAATATAGGATTTTTTTCATAGTAAATCATGTTGGGATACACAAGTTACTTTGAAGAACATGTTAAACCCTGCCCTGAAACTGAAACTTTACTTAAGTCTCCTTACTCCTCCTTCCCCTTTCCCTCTGCTTTTAGTCCTATCCAGCTCATCTTCCTTGTCTTCCTTTTCCTTGTTTAGTCTGTAGAGTATTTAGAAGAACAAAAGTCTTCTGCTGTCTATCTGGCTGCTGTGTTGGACAGTAATACCCCTTTATATTCCTCCACTTCCCAAGCACCTGTGGACAATTCATTTTCTGTCCCCTCCTTTGCATGACCCTCTAGTTCCACTTCCCCAACACACCTCAACCAGCCCTGATCCAGGGCTAATGATCCACATCCCAAGACTGAGAGGTGGGATCCAGTGTCAGTGCCCCCGAAAGACCCCTCTCTCTGGAACATGTAGGGGGATCAGCAGCAGTGTTGTTAAGAGGGCTCAGTTTCACTGTTTGGGATTCTCACAGTAGCTTGCATGTATCCATTGCTGACTCACAGCAGATATAACTTTTAAGATAGCAGTCAGCTGATGTATTGTCAAGAAAAGCATGAGAATCTTTATATTGGAATTAATAAACCTCACCCACTCTCCTGATTTATATAATTAGAGTCTTGTAATTTGAACCTTTTGTTGTTCTGACTCTTGTTTCAGTCAGTCATAATGACATTGTACATACCAAAGTAATACTGAAGTCGAAATCTGGGAACATGCTGTCATGTGAAATGAGTACATCCTAAGCACTGTTGGCTTGTTTTTATATGTTTAAGCAAGCAGATATTTTATCCTGTAAAAAACACAGTGCCTACAGATAAAGCCCATTCAAATCCTCCCACAACATTTAAGTAGATTTCATATCTGGGCTTTTTTCTTGACTAGTCCATTCTATAACCTTCCATTTTGTCTTTCTGAGTCATTCTTTAGTGTATTTGTTTGTCTGTTTGAGATCATTATGCTGTTAAAGGGTCCACTTCCAGTTCAGCTTCAGCTTTCTGACAGATGGGCTCACATTAACTTCAAGCACTCTTTGATACAATGCAGAATTCATAGCTGAATCAATGACTGCAAGCTGCCCAGACCTTGTGGCAGCAGAGCAACCCCAAACCATGTCTAGTGTTACTGTGGACAAACAACTCTATCTTTGAATCATTTGACCAGAGCCCGTTATTATGGAAGGCCTGCTCTTTACTTGTATGTTCATTGGCAAACTGCTGTTTGATTTTCTGGACAGCAAGGCTTTTACCTGTTATGCATACCATGCAGATTCAATTAGTACAATCTCTGTGTGATTGCATATGCAACCCTTTAAGACAAATACCTGCAGTTCACTACAGATCCTGTGATGAATTTTGGATTCTTGGAGACTTCTTTTTGCTTATAATGATCTGCACTTGGACTGAATTTGCTGTTGCAGCCAGTCCTGGACAAACAGGCAGTTGTTTAAAATCCGTATCACTTGTTGATGACTTCCCTCACAGTGGAATGCTTTATTTGATGTCTATGAAGGATCTTTTTAAAATCCCTTGCCAGACTAAAAGGTACCCACAACCTTTTTTCTGAAGGTCATAGAGAGCTCTTTAGATCTTGGCACAATGACAGGACCCACTTTAAATAGCAAAGTGAAGAGAAGACACTCACATATCAGAGATTTAAGTAAGAAAGGTTCCACCTCTCAATTAGGATCTCATCACTGACACCTAATTTGGAAACCCTGATTATCACTGATGGATCTGAAGGTATGAAAAATGTACTAACTTTTCCCATGTGACTGATTATTATTAATTATAAAAATTAAACAGTTATCAACTAGCTGGTATAAACAGATATGCTTCTCAGTACTTGGAGGCAGATCAAAACAGATGAAAGACAAGTGAATTTTGGATAGGAACATGATTCCAAATTATTATTTCTCCATATCTGTTGGCATAAGTAAGAAATTGTATGTCATTGTAGATATAAGAGGTGATCATAAGCTGATTCTGTGTTTGCAGCATGTTTCACTGCCCTCAACTGGACTAAAACAAATAAATGTAACTTGAAAGGTCATATACATTATACAGCTTTTTAAAAAAATTATGCGATGTCTCACATGTCCTCGGCAACTAAACAGGTTTGCTGCCTGTATGAATGCACACCCTGGTTACTTATCTGTAAAAGTTGCGCCAGTAATCTTACTGGGTTGAATCTAGTAGTATTTCCATATAACTTTCAAAACAGCATAAGTGTGAACTGAGCCATCACATTAATGGATAGACATGCACAAGCAGCGATATTCTGTTTTGCATGACGTGATTAATGGAAGGATTTTTCCATGTTCCAGCAACTATTTTTGTCCGAAAATTTCACAGAGACACTTAACACAGTTTGCGTGTCAAAATCACAACACACCTTTTTCACATACTTTCCTCTATAATTTAAAATCTATTAGGCAGCTGTTTGTAACTATTGCCTCATCATTTAACACCTGCAGCATCAGACAGCAGCAGGATAGAAATGTACGTCTCTAAAGAGAGAGAGTTTCACGCATTTACACACTGAACAACAGCGTCTGTAACTTAATCAAATTCTTATAATTTGATTATAAGAATTTGAGAGAACTTGAAGAGTGGATCACTCTGAGAGCAGGTCTCCCTGTTCAGAACTGCATGTCTTCACATCAGACAGGTGAGCTGTCACACACAGAGTGGTAGTTTAGTTTTCAGCTGTGTAGTACTATTTCTTTGTAGTTCAGTACATACCTAGAGCAACAGAGGTAGCGGTAGGATCCTTGAGTGTCTCTAAAGAGAGCGAGTGCGCATTTATGTAGCAACAGAAGTAACTTCATTAGTTAGGTTTACAAATTAGAAATTATCCCAACATGTAGAAAGGGACAATTGGGATTTAACAGCAGCTGTGAACTTTTCTTCACTTCAGACAGGTGAACTGTCACACAGTACACAGTATATTAGCTGCAGTTTAATATTTTGTCACATTGCGGTTGTCCTCATCTTGTGTCCTGAACTTTAAGTTTCACTGTCTAAGACATCAGAGATAAACTGGCACTTTGATCAGCTGCCATTAGTTTAGCTTTAATATTGCATGCATACTACAGTGCTCTCAGGCACTGTGGTGGGTACATCTGAATGCAGCCATGAGGAACATTAACAGAAAAGAGCTTTATATACATTTTATTTAACCAGATAAAACCTATTGCAATCAGGACCTCTTTCACAAAGGTGAAATGGCCAAGAGGTCAGCAGCACATGTCATAAAAACAATTACAGGGAGGTGACAGTATGAGTTAAAACATACAATTTTGAAGGTGCCAAAGTGTTTTACACAATGAAAAGTGTGGGGACTGTAAAAAAACAACAACAAACAGTTTAAGATTTAAAAACACAAGCACTGTTCAATGGTCTCATGCTGTCCCTCCCTCAGGATAGAACGGAAGGCTCCAAGTGGGATCAGTTCAGACACTTTCAGTTCAGTCTGTAAGGTATTCCATGCTGGGGGGGCAGCAAAGCTGAAAGCTCTTTTTCTAAATTCAGTCCTTACACAAGGAACAGATAAAACAAGAGAAGCGCAGGAACATAAGGCATTGCAACAGTTTATTCTATACAATAAAGTACTCAAATAGGGAGAAATTAAGACTTGTATTTAAGACAAGTCAAAGTGATTATTCCATTATAGTGGGATTATTTCAACCAGTTTCAAGGCAGTATGATTCTCTAGCAAAAAGTCACCTTGTTCACAAATTTGTCAAGTGACAAAGCTGGAAACAAGCAGGAAAAAAAATCATGGAAAATTATTTCATTCATTGGAATAGAAGACTTTAATGACTTCATTAGAGAGTTTTGTCAGTATATTAGTGTTTGCCAGTATATTAGTGTTTCAGTGTCAGAAAGCTAGTAAACACACTAAAAACATCTATGCAGAACTTCAGCGAGGCCAGTATTTAAAGCAATAAGTAGGTTTATAGACTGAATATTTACAGACAGTAGGGTAATATGAATACAGTTCAGTTTTGTTTTTCCTAGAAAATAAGTCTGGGTAACCTGGGCATGTTAGGGCCATTTGTGTCATTGCAATTACTCTATATGTACCCAACTCATCACATTCAGTCTGGAAACATCTTTAGGAGGGTGTAAGGGTCAAAGAAGATGAAGAGAGGGCAATTTCTAAAGGTAATCAAATTCAGGATTCAATATGTCTTTAATCTATTTTCTGAAATGGAGGTGCAACACATTTTCCTTTGGCTGTGTTTAAAATCAATCTGTCCTGAACTCAGCAGGTTTATTTAAATCATCAGTTGCTGGAGAGGGTTGTTACTTTCCTCTATCTGTTCCATATTTACCACTGAACAGTTTCTGAAAGTGGTCCACTGCTTCTTAAAAATAGCCCAAAAGATGCTTGCTGTTCCAGATACAGATACAGCTCTGTGGAGGAAGCTGAGCAAGTGCTCCACCTCTACAGATCAACCAGGTTCTCTGCTGAATATTGTCGCCTACATACAGCACACAGGAGGTACTAAAATAACCCATTTTGCCCTCTCTGAGTGGTACTAGATTTCTGCAACGTGCCAGAGAGAAAGGATGGGGGCCACTTGTCAGAACTGGAATTTTCAGTTCCTAAGTGATGAGGAACAGCTCTGCAGCTCACTAATGTACAGTAAATGTGATAGGTGGGTTGAATTGTTGAGTTATGCAAGGCTTTCAGCCCTCTGTAATACTGCAATACTTTGGCATGTTGCATAACAGATTTGTCCTCTTCGCTTTTTTAATGCAGACCCAACGATACTTCCACTGTCCCTCGTCCATTTTCATCCATGCCCTTTAACTTTGCATAGCAGTATTACAGCGATTAATTTACCTCTTCAATAACTATGTGAGTTTTTTTGAGGGTTAGTGTAGAGTATGCAATTTTGCAAATTGTAATCACTACTGAATGTGACCACTATTTACAAAATGCTGTTTTTTCTATTATGGTTTATTGAATAATTATTGAAAACTTGCATCACTCGTGAAAAAGTAATTGCCCCTCAAAACCTAATAACTGATTGGGCCACCCTTGGTAGCAGCAACTGCAGTCAAATGTTTGTGAGAGCTTGTGATCAGTCTTTTACATCCCCATGGAGGAATTTCGCCCACTCTTCTCTACAGAATAGTTTTAATTTGGTCACATTATATGGTTTTTGAGCATGAACTACCCTTTTAAGGTCTTGCCACAGCATCTCAATTATGACAAGTTGTCCAGGTCCTGTGGAAGCAGAGCAGCCACAAACCATCACACTACCACCTCCGTGTTTCACTGTTGCTATGATGTTCTTCTTGTGGAGTGCAGTATTAGCTTTACGCCAGATGTAATGGACCCATGTCTTCCAAAAATTTCCACCTTTGACTCATCAGTGCACAAGAAGTTATCCCAAAAGTTTTGTTGCAAATGCCGAAAAAACCTTTATGTTCTTTTTGGTCAGTAGTGGTGTGCACTTTGCAACTCTCCCATGGATGCCATTTTAGCCCAGTATCTTCCTTATTGTGGAATCATGTAGATGGACCTTAACTGAGGCTAGTGAACTCTGCAGTTGTTTTAATGTTCATCTAGGTTCTTTTGTGCCTCCTGGACTAGATATCAACATGCTCTCGGAGGGATGTTGGTGGGCTGACCACTCCTGGGAAGGTTCACCACTGTTCCATGTTTTGTCCATTTGTGAATAATGGCTCTCACTTGGTTTGTTGGAGTCCCAGAGCCTTAACAATGGCTTTGTAACCCTTTCCAGATTGATAATGTCAGTGGCTTTGTTTCACATCTGTTCTTGAATCTCAAGACTCGCTGGAATCTCTCTTTAGTGATGTTTATGTTCAACAAGCCTGGTAGTAATCATATATGAGTGTGGCTGGTGAAATTGAAGCTAATTTCCCAATGAATTTGGTCATTTGGTAGACTGACAGCTATATGGGCATTTTAGGTTTTCTTGGGTTATGTTTGTCTTACATTAAAATTTGTCTGATGATCTGAAACATTTAAGTGGACAAATATGCAAAATAGAAGATTTCTGTAGGGGGCAAACACTTTTGCACAACACAGCATGACTTTTGTTTCTTTTGTTTATGACTGTGTGCATATATATGTTACAGTAGAAATTGCAATTCAGGACAATCATTGATTGTCCTGGGACAGATTGTGATCAGACTCTCTCCTAGGACAGACTGCAATCGGAGTCTCTCTTAGGATAATCGATAATTCTACTAGTACAGATTGCGATCACAATCTGTCCTAGGACAAACTCAAATTTATTTTAATGATGTTATGTTTAAATAAAGAAAACAACAATATTCTTACAAACCATGATTTTATTCAGAATTTACACATACAATATGTAGCGTAACTACACTTTAATGAAAATTTGCACTCGTTAATAAAGGGGCACCATCTTAGATTACTGAGAAAATTATCATTCGAGATTAAGTCTCAAAGAAACTTTAATTGAATGAAGTAGAACAGTCTCTTAGCTGAAAGTCGTGAATTCTGATTAAATTGACCTCAGTTCCCACACAAAGAAAAACACAGAATCAGGAATTGGTCTAAATGAATATATTTATTAACTAATCTACTAATATACATACATGAGCTATAGCAGTGGAGTCAGAGTGTGTGTATGGTGAATGTGTGATGTCAGATTATCAAACAGAATGACGAGGATGATGGTGAAAGAAGGGTAATTAGCCAACGATCTAAAGTTCTGATTTAGATTAACGAATTATACGCTAAAATTAAACCTGTTATCAAGTTATTACAGCATCAACCCAATCAGGAACAGATAGAGAGGTGGGCTTTGCCTACTTTGAACAGAGCTGTCTGGTCGGAGCCTCCGTGAGCTGGAACGTTAGGTTGGGACCGGTTGGAACCCTTGAGATACGAGTCTGGACGGATGCTTCCGAAGCGTCGTCTCGGTTGCTAGGCAACGTTCTGCCGATGGAGCTCTCACAGCAGCGCAGGATCAGAGGTTCTGACGTTGGCACGCAGATGGTGGTCGGTGGTGGTAGGCAGCTGGGCGCGGAGTGCGCTGTCGTCCGGGTTGATGGAGAATAACTTGATTATTAACTGTGGCTCTGTTAGACTTGACGGCGTTTGGTGTTAGCCGCAAAATCTCTAAAAAAATTAAAAACCGTTCTGTTAGAACAGTTTTCGGCTTGAGGAAGAAGCGGTAGTGAAGCAGCTCGGACTTAGATGAGCGTGAGCACAATCTAAATAAAAAGATCAAAAAGATTAACAAAGAGCCACAACAATAAGACGCGCAAAAATTTGACTTAACAACTAGACGAAAACAAAAAGGTAAAAGCGTGGAATATAAGGAAAAATGGTATTTAAGATAGCAAGGAAATTTTGTAAAGAAAGAGCCTAAGAAAAGAAAATGTCAAGAGTGGCGAGAGAGAGCACAGGACAAAGCGGTTTCCACTTTTTATCCTCTGGCTTCTGGTGGGTGTTTATTTTGGGCGTGGATAGCCGTTTCCCGCTAAGACTGGTAATCTGACTCTGTTTCTTTGTCTAAAAGAAGATCAAATTGCCATCTCGGATTGAGATACAAAAAGTATGCTATGTGCGCAAAACGATCTATCCATCTCTCACCATGACCCATCGATATGAAACAAAAGATTGGTAACATAGATATACGTCCTAAGACGATCGATTATACCAGAAAGGGAATGAACATAAAAAACATTATATGTTAATATGCAATTGTATATATATATCACGTCCATCTTATCACTGGTGAATATAACACATTGGATGAAATGTAGTAGCAAAATATGTCAGATTTCCCCCACTATCACTTTTAATTCATGACAACATATTACTACAATTGGTTGCTTTAATGTCGGCACTCCTGTGCATCTGACGTCGCTAGATGGCACTGTGGGTCCATCTTAGAACTGTGAATAATTTTGCAAATCCTTATCTTCGTTCTCATATTACTTAGAAATGCGATTTTTGGACAGTTGATATAGGACATCATGTTGAGGCTGATGCAGGTACAAACACATGAAACAAATAAACAGAACAATAGTTATTTGGTCCGTTCCTGTATGAATGGATGAAGGTAAGACACAATTCCAACTGTTCCTCTGGTATGTGGTCGCGATTTATGGCCTCTCCTTATCAGTTAGGAGTGGATGAGTTTTAAATGAGTCCATGGGGGAGATGCAGGAAAAACATTCTCAAATCAGAGTGATTTGCCGCCAGTCCCTTTGAAGTTGAGTGTCAAATGGTGATCCTTCATGAAGATGGTTAGCCTCACAGACGTGGGTAGTGTTCAATGTGGCAGTTTAATGGTCAAAGTAGACGCAAAGTCTACTCAGCTGTTGTTTTTTTACCTCTCACGTAGCATTCCAGAGAGAGAGGGGGAAGTCTGTGTCCGCTACAAATATTTACACTCTCTTCTGACATACTCCAACAGTATGTGGGTTAGGGCTAGGGTTAGTGTACATAGTCTTACAAGGTTTACTTGAAATTCCTTTATTACAAAACATACTGACAAGAAATTTATTCATTATGCATTATACATAGCTTACCTACGCTAAAATTGATTGAAATGTTAGTTGTGAAATGATTCAGTATGTTTTACAAAACATTTTAATCTAATCAGAATTTCTCCTAGTACAATTGGAGATTGTCCTAGTAGAATCATCGTTTGTCCTAGGACAGATTGCGATTGCAGTCTGAACCAGTATAATCACCAATTGTCCTAGGACTGATTACAATCATAATCTGTACTAGTAGAATCGTCGATTGTCTTAGGACAGATCCCATTCGCAATCTGTCCTAGGAGAGACTCCGAACACTAAAATAACACATCCTAGATTTAATAAATGAAATATTCCAGTTGAAAAACTGTATTCATTACATAGTGGAATGCAAACAAAATAACATAAAAATGATCAGCGTAAATCAAAATTATTATCCCATGAAGGTCTGGATTTGGAATCATACTCAAAATAAAAGTAGAAAATCACATTACAGGCTGATACAACTTCAGTGGATATTCCTGAAGACAATTTAAAATGAGGCTCAGTAGTGTGTGTGGCCTCCACATGCATGTATGGCCTCCCTACAAAGCCTTGGCATGGTCCTGATGAGGGGGCGGATGTTCTACTGAGGTATCTCCTCCCAGGCCTGGATTAAAGCATCAGTCAACTCCTGGACAGTCTGTGGTGCAACATAGCATTGGTGGATGGAACGAGAGATGATGCCCAGATTTGCTCAATTGGATTCAGGTCTGGGGAACATGCAGGCCAGTCTATTGCATCAATGCCTTCATCATGCAGGAACTGTTGACACCCTTTAGTCACATGAGGCCTAGCATTGTCATGCATCAGAAGGAACCCAGGGCCCACTGCACCAGCATATGGTCTTACAATTGGTCTAAGGATCTCATCCCGGTACCTAATGGCAGTCAGGGTACCTCTGCCTAGCACATGGAGGGCTGTGCAGCCCTGCAAAGAAATGCCTTCCCACACCATTACTGACCCACCGCCAAACCAGTCATACTGGAGGATGTTGCAGGCAGCAGAATGTTCTCCACAGCATCTCCAGACTCCGTCATGTCTGTCACATGTGCTCAGTGTGAACCTGCCCTCATCCATGAAGAGCACAGGGCGCCAATGGTGAATCTGCCAATCTTGGTGTTCTCTGGCAAATGCCAATTGCCCTGCATGGTTTTGGGCTGTAAGCACAAGCCCCACTTGTGGACGTTGGGCCCTCATACCACCCTCATGGAGTCTGTTTCTGGCAGTTAGAGCAGAAACATGCATATTAGTGGCCTGATGGAGGTCATTTTGCAGGGCTCTGGCAGTGCTCTTCCTGTTCCTCCTTGCACAAAAGAGGAGGTAGTGGTCCTGCTGCCCTCCTACGGCCCCCTCCTCATCTCCTGGTATACTGGCCTGTCTCCTGGTATTTCCTCCATGGTCTGGACACTGTGCTGACTGACAGAGGAGACGTTCTTTCCACAGCTCGCATTGATGCACCATCCTGGATGAGCTGCACTACCTGAGCAACTTCTGTGGGTTGTGGACACTGCCTCATGCTACCTCTCAGGGTGAGAGCACTGACAAAATGCAAAAGTGAGCAAAACATCCGCTAGAAAGGATGAGAACAGAGAACTGGTCTGTGGTCACCACCTGCAGAACCACTCCTTTATAGGGGTTGTCTTGCTAATTGCCTCTCATTTCCACCTGTTGTCTGTTCCATTTGCACAACAACAGGTGAAACTGATTCACAATCAGCATTGCTCACTAACTGGACAGATTGAAGTGTGGTTGACTTGGAGTTACATTGTGTTGCTTAAGTCTATATATACATGTATATATACATGGGCCCATGCCTCATTGTCGCAAAAAACAATGCATTTTAGGTCTTTTATAGATTCATTTTTGATCTGCTTGGTAAAATACACTATTTTACCAAAAGTATTTGCTCACCCATCCAAATGAACAGAATCAGGTGTCCTAATCACTTGGCCTGGCCACAGGTGTATAAAATCAAGCACCTAGGCATGCAGACTGTTTTGACAAACACTTGTAAAAGAATGGGGCCCTCTCAGGAGCTCAGTGAATTCCAGTGTGGAACTGTCATAGGATGCCACCTGTGCAACAAATCCAGTCGTGAAATTTCCTCGCTCCTAAATATTCCACAGTCAACTGTCAGCTTTATTATAAGAAAATGGAAGAGTTTGGGAACAACAGCAACTCGGCCACCAAGTGGTAGGCCACGTGAGGGGTCAGCGGATGCTGAGGCGCATAGTGCAAAGAGGTCGCCGACTTCCTGCACAGTCAATGGCTGCAGAGCTCCAAACTTCATGTGGCCTTCAGATTAGCCCAAGTACAGTACGCAGAGAGCTTCATGGAATGGGTTTCCATGGCAGAGCAGCTGCATCCAAGCTGTACATCACCAAGTACAATGCGAAGCGCCGGATGCAGTGGTGTAAAGCACGCCGCCACTGGACTATAGAGCAGTGGAGATGCGTTCTCTGGAGTGATGAATTACGCTTTTCCATCTGGCAATCTGATGGATAAGTCTGGGTTTGGAGGTTGCCAGGAGGACGGTACATTTCGGACTACATATTGTGCCAAGTGTGAAATTTGGTGGAGGAAGAATTATGGTGTGGGGTTGTTTTTCAGGAGTCGGGCTTGGCCCCTTAGTTCCAGTGAAAGGAACTTTGAATGCTTCAGGATACCAAAACATTTTGGACAATTCTATGCTCCCGACCTTGTGGGAACAGTTTGGAGTGGGCCCCTTCCTCTTCCAACATGACTATGCACCAGTGCACAAAGCAAGGTCCATACAGACATGGATGACAGAGTCTGGTGTGGATGAACTTGACTGGCCTGCACAGAGTCCTGACCTAAACCCGATAGAACACCTTTGGGATGAATTAGAGCGGAGACTGAGAGCCAGGCCTTCTCGACCAACAACAGTGTGTGACCTCACCAATGCGCTTCTGGAAGAATGGTCAAATATTCCCATGAACACACTCCTCAACCTTGTGGACAGCCTTCCCAGAAGAGTTGAAGCTGTAATAGCTGCAAAAGGTGGACCGACATCATATTGAACCCTATGGGTTATGAATGGGATGGCACTTAAGTTCATATGTGAGTCAAGGCAGGTGAGCAAATACTTTTGGTAATATAGAGTATATATATATATACTGTATATATAGAGAAACTTGAATTATTAGTGTTGGTGATGAAGAAAATTGTGTTGATCAGTTTTTTTTAGTGGCATGACCTCAGCTGTCTATAGTTGATGACTTCTCTGTGCCAATTTAATTGGGGTCATTTGATACAGTCATTGGATTAAGCCACAAACAGTGGGAAAGTCTGAAGAGCTCAGCAACGATCTGAAAAAGCAAATTACCAACTTTAACAAATCAGGAAAGTCACTTGAAGCCACATCAAAGCAACTACATATACCAAAATCATCTTTGTAAACAATTGTGTGTAATCATAAAGTGAATGGATTTCACAGTTGTGTCACTGCCACAATCAGAAAGAAAACACAAGCTGTCAACCTGCTGCTTTTGGTCAAGATGGTCAAGAGTTAACAGGGAATTACCCAAAAGCAGGTCTGCAATACAACTTAAGCTGCTGGAACACAGATGTCAGTGTCCACAGCTAAATGTGTTTTACATTACCATAGCCAAAGAGGTCACCAAGGAAGAAGGAAGCCCTTCGTCAAGAAGCAGCACCTTAAGGCTCGACTGAAGTTTGCTGCTGATCACATGGGCAAAGAAAAGGCCTTCTGAAGGAAAGATCTATTGAAGTCAGATGAAACAAGAAATTGAGCTATTTGGCAGCAATGACCAGAAATATGTATGGAGCAGAGCAGGCGAGGCCTTTAACCCCAAGAACATCATACCCTGGTGTTTTACACAAAGTACATGAAACAATGAAGAGGAAGGATGACTTCCACATTCTACAGGACCACTGTGTGTGTGTGTGCATGCGCACATTATTATTATGTATATACACTATATTGCCAAAGTATTGGTATGTTTGCCCTTACGTGCACGTGAACTTTAATGGCAGTCCATTCCTAATCCGCAGGGTTTAATATGAAGTTGGCCCACCCTTTGCCACTATAACAGCCTCAACTCTTCTGAGAAGGCTTTCCACAAGGTTTAGGAACAACACTAGATAGGACTCCTTCTTCAGCTTGACGGCATCCCTTACTTCCAGTGTCCACTACCAGGTTTGGGGGTTGCCACCAGGACAGGCACCAGAGACCCTGCAACCACAGCTCCAAGCAGCAGTTTCGACAATGGAGGTGGAGAACATGGTCGGCTTGAACTCAATGTCTCCAACCTCCCCTGGGGTCTAAGAGAAGCTCTCCCGGAGATGGGAGTTGAAGACCGCTCTGACAATCCAACTCACCAGGTGCTGATTGGTTGACAACTCAGCCCCGCTCTTCACCCAAGTGTCCAAGACACGCGGCTGGAGATCAGATGACTTGACCTCCGGTCTTGGGTGTCTTGGTGCCACTTACACTTATGGACAACACTGTGCTCGAACATGGTGTTCGTTATGGACAAAAGGTAAGTAGCACAGAAGTCCAACAATAGAACACCACTATAGTATAGATCAGGCAGGCCGTTAATCCCAATCACCGTTAATTCCAATCACCCTCCTCCAGGTCTCACTGTCGTTGCCCATGCAAGCGTTGAAGTCCCCCAGTAGAACAATGGAGTCCCCAGTCGGGGCACTGTCCAGCACCCCTCCCAGGGACTCCAAGAAGGCTGGGTACTCCACACTGCTGTTCGGGCCATAGGCCGAAACAACAGTCAGAGACCTGCCCCCTACCCGAAGGTGGAGGGACGCGACCCTCTTGTTCACCAGGATAAACTCCAACATGTGGTGGCTAAGCTGTGTGGCTGTGAGCAAGCCCACACCAGGCCGCCTCCTCTCACAACAGGCAACTCCAGAGAAGTGGAGAGTCCAGCTCCTTGAGAGGAGCTGGGTTCCAGAGTTGACTATATCTAGTAGTCTAGATATAGTCGATATATAGTATACATACATATGGTATACATACATATATAGTGTATGCATGTATGTATGTATGTAAATATATATATTAAAATATATATATATATTTTTTTCTTACTTTTTCTTTTAGGGATATAGTTTATATAAGGATAGAGAAATAGAATGTGTTTTGCAAACATATGGCTTTTTATTAAATTGGAATGAATATTGTAACATTAATTCAAAAGAAACATGAACACCTATGAACAAGTGTTGATTTTTGCACCTTTAAAAGAAAAAATCCTAACCACAAACAAATGGGCTCTTAAATCTGGCCCACTCCATTTAAATATAAAATGAAAAAAATATGTAGAATACAGAGCAAAACCAGAACAGTAAACTGTGGTGAAATAATCAGAAATGGACAACACACTGTTCTTATTCATTATTTTAAAAAAATGTGATGTTAGAGGTGAAATTATCCTTTTTTCAACAATGTTTTTTTTTGGTTTCTGTCAGATAACAAATTACTCTATTCACAGAATATACAGCTCAATAAACATTTTGTTTACCTGTTATTTTTTTCGGGTGTTCTCACATGTGGAGCCACTATTTTAAACTGCTTTTCTCATGATTATTTTTTCAGTGTTTGACTCATTCACAGTACATGCTTCTAGCTTCCAGACACAGAATCTTTCTGTTCTTTGTCCAGTCAGTCAGGTTACTGCAGGAAACCACATAAACAATACAAGAGTAATGCCTTAATCAAGTCTAGTCCCATGAACAGATTTCTTTACAAAAACACCACCAAAATCAGCATTTTTTCACCACTTCAGTCAACATTTTAAATATATATATTTCAAAATGTTGTCATGTTAGGACAATGCCCATGCCTGAATACTGCATACCCCTCACACACACCTGTGAACTGAGAATAATCTTTGGTCAACATTAGCAATATGCAACAAATAGAACATAAGACAGATCATAAAACACCATACAATAACTTACTGGTCAAGCTTACAAAATTACAGTTTTTTCTACAGGGACTCTTTTTGGTGACCATTGGTCAAATGAATGAAATGACACATGTAGAAGTTACTTTATTACTGCTTTTGATAAATTACGCACAGCTTCACAGGGAAGATGTGGACATTAGACAACAAAAACACTAGAAAAAAATCTTGCATGATACAGTTCCATGATTTAACTCTCACTTAGACAACACATGAAAAAAACATCTGTCTCTATAAATGAAAATTTCCAGGTTTAAATTGGCCTAGAATGGCTAACCAATACAAAAAATCAGTACTGCATTACGGCAAAAGACTCTATTAGTTAGTTATTATCATTATTATTTATTTACCGTGTACGTTTTGGTATTATTTATGTTATTCATTTGTAAACACTGACACATGTAATGCCTCATCAATTTTGTATTTCAAAAAAATAAAAACACTTTTTCCAAAAGCAAGTTGCGTTTGACACAACAAATGAATTCCTGGCTGTGCTTTCTTTTTTGTAAAATATGACAACAGATTGGACTATGGTGTGGAATTTAAAAAACAGTAATTGATGAGCCTTCTTTAGGTGCCCCAAAAAGAAAAACAACAATCAAAAGATAATCAGAATAAAAGAAATCAGTCACATTGGCATTTAAGTTCAAATTCTTACTCCTGGTCTATTGTGGCACCTGAGCTAACAGCTAGGTTCCTGTGGAGATTTGCGTTCTGGCTGTGTCTGTTTCTGCTTCGTACAGAGGAGAAGGATGTATCACAGCCAGGGACTTTACACTTGTGAAGCAGTCGTAGATGGACAGTCTTGTAATGGGCTCTAAATGTGCCCTTGTTGCTATAGACCTTTTGGCAGACATGGCATGTTATTGGAGATCCACCCCCACCTCCTTGAAGTCCACCTTGTCCTCCCCCACCATTGCCAAGGGTCCGCTCTCTTCCAAGTGCCAACTCCTCACCTCCAGCCCTCCCCAGGCCAATCCCATCACAGCTTTCATCACTGTCCTCTATGGGGAGTGCTTCACCGTCCTCTCCAGCCCCTTCCCCTTCCTCACTACCGGCTCCATCTGAGTCCCAGGAAGATTGAGCACTGTTGTTACCACGAGGTGGGGCAGAGGAGGAGGTGCTCAGGTCCAGGACTGCCCCATCCTCCCCATCTCTGCCGACTTCTCCTTCTCCTAATCCCTCAATCTCTCTTAAGGGAGAAGAACCTGCACTGTCTGGTGTAGTAGACATTTTGCTCATTGGAAAGACCAAGCCCATGCGGTTGTGTCCTCGAAAGATGACGGAGGTCTGGCTGGTTTGGTCTCGATGGGAAAGATCTCTGTCCCGCTGGTCTTGGCAGGAGTCCAGGCCAACAGAGTCTCTGTCTCTACAATGGGGCGAGTAGACGGAGTTAGCTGGGCTGAATGAATCTTTGGTCAGCAGCTTGTGGTGCAGATTCAAATTTGCACTGTGTCTGCAAATAAACAAATACATAAAGACCTTAAAGCCACTGAAAGGGTTAGGCTTTTCTATTTTTAATATTTCTGCCAGCTTCGTTCCACTATTCTCCATATTTATTTCAAACAGAGCAAGTGTTAAAATCAAGCAAAGAAAAAAGCCACTTTAGCAAGTCATTAGCATCAAATCCAGTCCCTCAATAAGTGCCCCCTTTAAACAATCTAAATCTGTATGTCTATGTATGTGCTACAATGGGTCAGATATACTGTTGACACTTTCAAATTGCTGATATTGTCTCTGTGTACAGTCTTAATATATTTTCAGCACAGAGTCTGCACAAATGCCACGCAGAGTCTGCACAAATCCCGTATTCATGGCAAAAACAATACAGAAAGTATTGTTTGAGCTTGGCACATAATTAAAAACCACTAATCTGAAAGAGGATGTCTGCCTTGAAGCCCTTAGTTAATTGCCAGCTGAATGTGCTAAACAACAACACCTTAGAGTTGGGATATGAACTTTTTCCTCTTTGGAAACCAGTAAAAAGTACACCATTTAAAGTATTTCAGCAATCCTAATAAATTGTGTCAAAGCATGAAGAAAATATGACGGTCTCTCACCTGTCCCGGCTCCTGCGTGAGGAGAAGGCAGCATTGCAGCCCTCCACTGTGCACATGTGAATCTCTTTTAAGTGGACATTTTGGTAGTGCATCTTGACACTGTAAGGATTTTTAAAGGTCTTACTGCAGATCTCACAGTGGTGTGGTAGGTCAGCGTTGGGGTCAAGATGAGACAACCCTGAGTCACCATAGTCATCGGCACATCCAACAGATCCGTCCCTCGCTATGAGTTGGATAGCACCCCCATTAGTCAGCCTGTGCTCACCCTCATCCCATTTGAGCTCTGAGATCTTGTCAGTTGCATGCAGCAAGTGTGCGTGCTCCCTCTCCTCCCTTACTTCATTGCTAATGGGTTCCTGACAGAATAAGTTGTTGTCACAGTGGTTCTCCAACAGCCTATCTTCAAAGAGGGATGATGCACAGGTGATGATCCCTGTTTCAGTTTGTCTTGACCCATCATCTTTGTCCTCCCTCTCTGTCATTTCTCCATCTAAGGTTTGGTCCAACAGATGCTTTGTACCATCCCTTGCCTTTTCTTTGCCAGTGCAAATCTCTCCTGACTCTTTCTCCTCCCCAGCTTGCCTTATGTATATATGCCTTTTGGCTTGGCTATGGTCACATTCATCCCTGTCCCTGCCATGTAAAGGAGCATCATCTTCAGAGCCGCTTTCCTTATCCATCTGCTCATCTTGCTCTACCATCTCCTTCTCTATCTTTATTGGCATACTTGACTTGCGAGACTTTTTCTTTGGTATAGGGTCTGTCATGCACGGTTCAGGGGCTGAGATGGGTTTGACAGGTACAGAAGAGGACAACAGAGGAAGGGAGGGCAGTGTCCCTGGGGTGTTGGCAAGCTCTGCCGGTGATACCAGGCTTCGGTAGAAAGGCAGTACTGGTTGTACTGTTTTTAAATTGGGAAAGAGGATACCACTCTGGCTCATGCCAGGGAATGAGCTGTTGTGGAGTTTTGATCCAGTGTCCACATGGCTCACCATGTAGCTGGGCACAGATTTATGGCTTTCTGCAGAGCAGATGGAGATGGGGGTGCCATAGTCAGGCCTTTTCTCTCCTTGAGAACTTTCATCAGCAGACAAGCTCCCCCGTAGATCTTTGTCCCGGTTGTTTCGGTTCATGGGCATATGTAGCCGTGGGTTTGGGTTGGCACTATGGCGATTACGACTGCGTAGTGAGCTGAAAACCATGTTGCAGCCCTCGATGGTACACTTGTGCTTAATCTTCAGGTGCACTGCATTGTAGTGGATTTTCAGAGTGCCTTTATCATAGAATGTTTTCTCACAAGCATTGCAAAATACACGGCCCTTCTTCAGAGAACCTCCTCCCGCACCACCTCCTGAGACACCTCCATTGCCACTCCCATTCTTGTCAAGAGAGCGAAGCTTGCCCTCAGGTGACATCTGTGTTACATCAGAGCTCACTGAGGGTGTGCATGGTGTGGAGGGTCCATCTGAGTAGTTATCACTGTTGGAGAAGTCCTCAGCTTCAGTCTTTGTGTTACTGGAGATGGTGTCCATTGGCTTGTCTCCACTTTGGTCGAGATCAGCAGCAAAAGACACAGAGCTGGAACCGAGTAGGGTAGTCTCTGAAGGGTGTGAAAGAGGGAGAGGATTGTCTCTCCCTAAGCTGTTCCGCCCTTGATCATCACGCCTATGACTCTGCTGCTCCACTGACCCACGGCACGGCTGCTGGTGCTGATGGTGTTGCTGGTGCTGATGTTGCACTGCCCCTGTTGGTGACCCCAGATATGGTGAAGGAACAGAGCCTAGCAGCTGAAATGGCAGCATGAAGGCCATGCTGTTGATAAAGTTCTCAAAGTGGTGCATGCTGTTGCCACTTATCTTATCAACTTTGGATGTAGACAGGTTGGCAGTGGTTCGAGGGGTGTTGCGCTCAATGAAAGTGCGGATATCTGAGTTGGTGCGGGTACTGGGAACCAACACTGCCTGACCCTCTTTGTCTTGTAGAGCCATCAGCTCCACTATGGATTTGGTCTCACCAAAACGCAGGAACTGCTGCAGGGTGGCAATTTCCTCCTCGAATGTCATGATGGCCCAACGGTCCAGCACCTTCCCTGCAACATCCTACAGCCAGTGCAGAAAGAAAAGGAATGGCAAATTGGTACAGGAGAGGGGAAAGGGCAAGGGTATGAAACAGATTGAAGAAGACAGGGAAAGTGAAACAAGAGAGCAGTTTCATCATTGGCATTAAAGGTCGGGTTGCTCATACATATTCACAGGATGGGTTATATGACACACCTTATAAAGCAGATTGGCAGAGCGGCTAAATAAAGGAATCAGATGGAGTGTTAATACAAGCAGGCAGTGCAGATCCCAGAGAAACCTCATTACAAAGGCACACAGTGTTTCATCTCGCAGGTCATTTCTCTTCATTTAAATCATGTACATTTGTTTTCTCTGCATCAGCAGAAGGAGGCATAAAACACAAGCACATACACACATGCACACACATGTGGTAAGAACATATGAACAAGCATACGACACAGACACATACACAGTGCCAAAGGTATGCAAATATAAATACATGCACAACATGCCACACATACATATAGTGAGGGAGGGGTGATCAGAAGGAGCCTCACATTGATCTAGTGGGTCCTCTCTCCCTTATCCCAGCAGTAATCACATTTGAGTTTGGGGGTCTTTGAAATTGAGGAGCGGCCTTATGCCATAACCGCGATTAATATTTCATCACAGAGCATTCATTGGGTGCCTGTCGAGGATTCTGACTCTACTTTCACCATTAGATGAGCTAACATAAATTAAACGAAGCCCAACTTGAATACTTGATGATCTACTAATCGAAGTGAGATCTTGCACTGACATCAAGCCTGCAACCCAGGCTACAGCCGACTTGGCGCCGGCTTGAGAGGAAATTTGGAGCAAAAGACATAATATTTACAAATCTACCCAGCACAATTGGGAGACCTCCCAGGGCTGGTGGTACCACTGTAACAAGCAGCTGCATCAGCAGGATATCAGAGAGTTTGTCTAGACTCACCTTCTCCCTCCTCCTGCCTCAACTTCTTCAGAAATTATTTAGTCTCTTTTCATATATTTTCAGGCAACACAGAAGATGTTTCAACCATGTTTTTCAGGTGACTAACTTACATATGTCTAATGTGACAGATACAAAGATATAGATACAGAAGTAATCAGCTTTTAGCAGGTGGTGTAGCAGCTCTCACTTTACTCACACTGTACATTCATAAAAGTGTTTCAAAGTTTCAAATTTATTTCTCTGTACAGTTTCAACATTAGGCTAAACTTGAACCAGGAAGCGTTTTTGTCTTCACATCTCACTCTTGAAACTAAATAAGCATTGAAGCATTTCTTAAAATCAGCACCTTTTTTTTACTGGTCTTCAAGAAGCACATGTTACTGGAGGTAATTACAACAATATATTGCCCTAAAAACACAGAAACAGTGAGAATAGAGGATTCGTGCCCACTGCTCACCTGGAGCACATATCCTCGGATGTAGTCCTGCAGTGTCCAGTCAAGTGAATTTAGGATCTGGATGACCTCCTCCTGCTTGAGGACAGAGAAAAGGCGGTCCAAGAGGATCTTGAGGCGGATCGGGATGGCTTGGGTGCCATACAACATCAGGCTGCAGATATCGAACACCACATTGGAGTGCACGATCTCCACCTGGCTGCTCTGGTACATATGGTGCACCTTCAGCTTGCTCAAGGCTAGAATACATATGCCAGAATAAACTAGATTAGGGTAAATGAAACTGTACTGTCTCTCCCCTCACAGAAAGACAGGACAGAGCAAAGAGAAACAATGCAGGTTTTTGAGAAGTGTGAGTGAGTAAAAGGGGGCTAGACCAATGCAGCATACACAATTTATAAATGTAAGGACAGCAAGGACTATATTAACTTATTTCTTGTGTGTGTGTGTGTGTGTGTGTGTGTGTGTGAGAGAGAGAGAGAGAGAGAGAGAGAGAGTGCACACACACACACACACACACAAGAAATAAGTTAATTATTTGAAAAGTAAAATATTATGTGTATACTCCTTCATTAACATTATTAAAAGCCAGTTGATGTAAAATACAATCATAAGGCTACATAGTGGATAATGTCATTGAGTATGACAGTTATCTAGAGAACAGAATTCAGGGCTAAAGGAAAAGGTGAGGGTGATTCATGTAGCATCTACATTAAATGAGAAGAAAAATTTCACAACTGCTTGAAGCAACAGAATAATTATTGTAAATAACTGAGACTCTTGTTGAGAGGTCTACAAAGCTTTACACCATATTTTGCTTCCAGTTGTATCACAAAGAAGAAACAAAGCTTTCATGAACACTGAAATCCTCCTTATGACACCAACCATCTAGTTTTAAGAGAAATGTGGTCTTAACTTTGGTTAATCCTGGGAGTTAGAACATGATAGTGTAATAAGGTAGTATTCCAAATGAAAGTTTTCTTTGTTTACAGTAGGAAAACAATACGCACGCACACACACACACACACACACACACACACACACACACACACACACACACACACACACACACACACACACACACACACACAATCTCTCCATGTTTTGAGATTTTAATCACAATACAATGGAGGTAAATGTGATGGTCACAGTACGAGAGAGTTTCAACAGTAACATCCAGAGGTGTAGAATCTGAAGAATTTGAGGACAGAATCAAAAAATAACTCAGACTTTAATATTGACTGCAGTGAGACTTTTTTTTTTCAAAAAAAAGTCTCACTGCAGACTGGCAGACAGATGATACCTCAGATCATTATATTCTGATGTAACAACTATGCCTGGGTCTAGCAGGGCAAAACTCTTAGCTCAGGAATAGCAAATGCTCATAATTGTGTTACAAGAATAACACACTAATATAATAACACTAATGCAGCCTGTTATTTTAGATCTGAACATAAGCAATAACTAATAGAGTATAGATTATTATTATTATTATTTACTATTATTATTGAATCTATTTAAAAGGAATAAAACACTAAAAGCAAATTAAATAACAATGTTTATTTATGTATAATTTTATTACTGTTTCCCAGCTTGACTTGAGATGAGAGGTGGGACTTTATTGCCAACACATTTTATTTGAAGCACATTGAGTTACGCTTGTTGTACGAAATGTGCTATATAAACAAAGCTGACTTGACATGAGACTTTTTTGTGATTTGCAAAACAATGACTTTGTCCTCCCTCTGAAACATGTAAAATGTCTGGTCAATCTGGATAATCCACAACACACACTGTCAATACCTTTCATTCAGTTTTATACTGATATACTGTGTTTTCTCTTTATGGAATAAGCATATACTCTGTTCTCTATATTGGGGTTATGACAAATTAATTTAAATTTACCTCTATTGTACTTTAATGCTGGCAAGAATTTGAGAGACAAAAGCTGGAGCTCTTACCGTGTGCTACCCAGCCATGCTTGCAGTTTTCACACTGCCTCCTTTTCAGCTTTCCTGGCTTGAAGCTGTCACAGTTACAGTTCACCAAAGTGCAGCAGATAGCCTGTTAATACAAAAATAGACAAATAAATAAACAGAAACACCCAGGATGTAAAAACATCATTTGCAAATTTATTTATACATTTTGATGACCACACACAAAAAACAATCCACATTTTTACATCACACACTGTATCGTGAATTTGGATTTGCTAACCTCTAACTAGTTGATTATCACCTTAAATGTTTTCTTAGTTCCTTTAAATTCTTTAAAATTAAACTAAAACAAATGTGTATTCATTATTTTCTTGTTCCTGCACTATTATGACTCCAGTAGTTGCTGTTTGTATGGCTGCATCATTCCTATGCCTTCTAATCTCATTCTTGTGTGACTGTGCAGTCAAGAAAAAGTGACAGGCGTGTGTATAGTTGTAACTCTGCTCATCTTACAAAGCTATATGAAAATGTATAACTGTCAAGTTGCCCATGGAAACAGAAAGAAAGAGCATGATTTTGCTCTCCTGTAGTGTATCACTGATTCGCACTATAAGAGCAGCGTTAGCACAGCAGGTGTGTGTGTTTGTCTTAAACCCATACCCATCTCAATCAATCACACACACACACACACACACGCACACACACACACACACACACACACACACACACACACACACACACACACACAGAGGTCAGAGGACTTTATGTATTAACTCATATGCTCATGGACAAAAGATGGAGAAAGGAGGAGTAAATGGCAACAATTAGTCAAGATTTTAAAGTAACTTCTGACTTAACAGCAACCCAATGGAGAGGATTCCAGCTCACTAATACACTAAAAATGATTCCACTTCCCCTTCTCTCCACCTTTGCATGACAAAAAAAATCATTTACACACCAAGAACGGAAGGAAAGCATCATCAGATTTATGATCAAAGCCACTGCTGTTAGTGGTACATGCTGAAAACCTTGGGATGACTGCGTAACGCCACCTCTCTCCCTCTGCATCTATAATGCATGATCAGTAGGGTTTTAGTATACATGAGCAGCATGCATAGCTCCTTGTTGGAGCTCACTTACTCTCCACGGGCAGCAAAGGAGGAAAAGTGTGGGTGGATGGGTAAGGAGCCTCCTCCCCCTCATTTAGTCAGTTGCTTGGTTCTATGCTTGAGGCTGAGCTTGTCCTTGAAATCTGGGATCACATATTATTTCACCTTACAATAACCTCTCATTATGAAGAATAAACTGACCTGAGATGAAGGTGGCAGCGGCTACCTGGCCTTGAAACACAGTGTGGTAGCTCTGGCCTTCAGCCCCGTGACATCCGTTTGCTTTACTTTTCTCTCTATAGTCCTCTGTGTCAGGTTTTATCTCCGGACCGGCAAACTTAGCCTCATCAAGACAGTGGTGAGGTGTAAAAACCCCTTTGCTCATCTCTCAGCAAAATAATCCCATCATTACAGAGCACCAAGACTCAACACGGTCCAATTAGTCTAATCCCATCCCACTGTAGGTGCACACAACTCCTCCTGCTGCCCCCCTTAATATACATCTCAATCAGATGCCTCAGCTTGCTCACACACATTCCAATGCAGAGTGTGCACACATCATTTATCTTAATTAATGATTCATTTGATAAGTTCCTGACAAGAAAAAGAAGAAAATATTGGAGTACATAGTAGGCCAAAGTAACAGCGGCTCTTAGTGACCAAGCTCTCCCCGACTACCGTGTCTTTTTTCTTTGCTGTTGTCACAACAAAGCCATGGCTGTTTGCATGCATCAATGAAGTCGATGACATGAACACTAATTGCACAAAATGATGCAGCTACACTAACACAATGCCATTTTCTTCATATCACTGATATATCACAGTGTAGCCACAAGTAAACCCTGCCACCCCCCACAACATTTTAAATACCTTGAACAACTTACATGTCTGTAATTATCTTGTTAGTAGCACATGTTGTTGAATACATCACCCCAGAAAAATTTTCTTGGTGAGTGCGGATATAATGAAGCCACATAAAACATGACAAAATTATGCTTTTGTTCGTAATGGTAAAGCAACAGCAACACAAAAATCTGGAATGATAATTTATTGTTCCGGTAATAATTATCATTTTCTTAATCTCAATAATCGTTGCTCCTTGTAAAATTTATTCCTCCAAGCACATAACTGAAGGCACCAGGCAAGTACATGAACATTTTTATTAACTCAAAGTCTCTTTCAATATTATTATTACTATTACTATTGACCTTGGAAGTCTGACGAAAAAAAATCTGCTTTTTCAGGTTTTCCACCAAATCCTGAGCCTTTGTAAATTAATAATAGTCATGCGATGACACCTAAACTCTGCTGATGAACACAGTTAAATGCAGTTAAAAACCCTGAAATTAGCTAAAAAGCAATTATGTAAATGTGTAACTGTGTGGCGCATGAACACATGCTAGAAAGCAACATAAGATTTTTTTAATATAATTTAGTGATATTTAGTGATATACTTGTAAATGTTACAAGTGTGCTCATGAATATCATTGGAAAAAATACATTTTGTAAGTAACTGCATCTGTTTTCTGATACTACCTGATATTAAAGCTATTAAAGCTATTATATACTTACATAGCCTTTGTCTCCTGAATCACCTTCTGTATAGTTTCTTTATATGTATGAATTGTATGACACTTTTGCAAATCCTCAGCATTTTTTCCCATTGGAAAACATATTCAGTCTTGATATGTATGCTTTGATTATGCCACCAATTATCAATTCCTTAGTGGCTGTCTTAAAGGCCATTTGATTGAGAGACTGGACACAGGTCAAATCATCTTACAGCTGTGTAGGATGGATCGATGGAGGAGGGAGATTGAGGAGAGACAAGGTGAAGTTAAGAAAAGACAAAAGTGTAAGATGAAGAGAAGACAGGGACGCCATAAAGACAGTGTCCATATACTATACCATTCCTTAGTTATCATTCCTGAGTGGAATAACACACACTCTGAGGCACTGGCATATTTGTATGAAATACCATTTTACACTAGATGAAAATACACAAAGGGATTAAAATAAAAACTCAAGTGATGTTTGTCGGGTTTTACTGTTGTCAGATGAAGGTTAACTTGCATTATTCCATGCAAATTTAACTATTATAATAACTGACTGTTTTATTAAAATCCAATAAAATTAAAACTCAACTGTTTGACTTGGTTTTATGCTATCTAAGAATGTATGTAAAGAATGTAGTATGTGCAGATCAATACAGAATCTATAAAAAACTACATAGAAACTAACTGTTTTAATTTTACAACACACACACACACACACACACCCACGCACAGAGTCTTTGCTGGCTCTCAAAATGAGGTCCCACCATATGTCCTGAAAAAGCCACAGTGCTTTAGACATTCAACAGCAGTGAACAGCTGCTTGGACAGAGACAGTTCGGGGATGGATGGGGACTTGTTGGACTAATGCAGTAGAAAACTAATCAATTAGTAGCATCACTGCACTAACAATGGGAAAACGTGTGGTGCTGTTGCCAAAGAGTGAATAGGGCTATCTGCAGCTCTGATGAAGGGGGAGACTGACTATGATCAAATTTTTCCGTCAGTCATTAATCAGTTAACAAAACAATTACACGTGGCAAAACAAGCAAGTATTCCTCATGGGAATTATAAGTGATCAGTGATTGCTCAGTATGGATATTATTATATTAGTATTGTCATATATATTGTATATTTATTTGCTGAAAACAGGGACTTTTTGTGATGCATCCACAAACTGAGAGCTCTGCTCGAAATTATTTTTACACCTCGTGCCAAAAACTGCATTGAACTTATTTATTATAATAAAATTTTTCTTTTTTAAGATTTTGTAAGTCACTGTTACCGGCTTCTTCACAGTTAATTTGTGATTCTAAAGTGTCCGTAGGTGTGAATGTCAGTGTGCTTGGCTGTGTCTTTCTGTGTGGCCCTGTGATAGACTGGCGACCTGTCCAGGGTGAACCCTGCCTTCACCCCAAGTCAGTTGGGATAGACTCCAGTCCCCCTGTGACTCTATAGAGGATAAAGCGGTGTACAGATAATGGATGGATGAACTATTAACGCAAGTTGTGTGGCTCGATTACAAAATCAAGAACCGACAAAGTGCTTACAGTATTTCACTTTTACACAACTACATATACAAAAAAACAATGGATGCAACTTTTTACTCAGGCATCATTTATAAAGCTGTAATTTGTCACTAATGGAGTTATCAAATATTATTAAATTGTTTACTAATACTTTATAGATTAGTTGCAGGAGATAAATAAGACAACTGCTTAAGAAAATCCTCTTGGCCTGACATCCAAAAAGGGATGAGTGTTCCAGAATAATGGTTTAAAATTGTTTACTAATTGATTTATTAAATATTATCATAAAGTAGCAGTTGACCCTCTATGAAGGGTGCTTTGTTAGAAAGTTAGCACATCTCTTGATAGATCAATCAGCGAAACTCTTGTAGACAAAACATTAAAATGACTGATTTTTTTTAATGACTGATTTTGTTTACATCATTATAAAATACATATGTTGGACTGTGAATTTTTACTAATATAATACATTATGAATTTTTAGTCAAACACGAAAAATTTTTAAAGAACGCACTGTAGGCTTTGAAAATGTATGACGGACATTTTGTCTATTTTATGGCGTTTAGATGACAAAACAGTTCATGAATTAATTGTTAAAGCAATCAACAGATTATTCAACAATAAAAATAAAAAATTCTTAAAGGTAAGTGCTAGTAAACTTGTGGGAAATATTTATAGAAAATAGCTTTAAGTTACAAAGTAAGAAATTTACAGATTGTAGTTTACTCACTGAAAACCGAGAAACAAACAGTCAGATTTTCAAAAGAAATAGAAAACAATTGTTTAACAATTTAGACGATTTAACACATTGAGCACAGTTTGCTGAGTGTTGCTGTGTGTTTTGGCTGGGACAAAATATTTCTTTCTTTCTCTCTCTCTCTCTCTCTCTCTCTCTCTCTCTCTCTCTCTCTCTCTCCGTGTTTGTGTTCAATGATAGCTGTGCTGCAGATTTTCATTATTTAGGAGTACAGTGTTACTGGTACCATTCAGATATCCTGCTAACAATGTCGACTTTCACCAAATCCTGTATCTGCAGTGACTACACCTGGCCTCACCACCGACCCCAGGCTGTGTGTGTGTGTGTGTGTGTGTGTGTATGTGTGTAAGGGTGTGCATATGCACGCAGCACAAGCAAAGAACACAGTCTCATGAATAAATCATGCCTTGAACCAACTGTGTATGTGACAGCAAGGTAGTAAAATGTTAATTGATGACAAGTGTTAGTTAAAGTGAGGTTATGATACATGAGCTGCTCAGCAGGCATCCTCATCCTGCCTCAGCTTATGATTTACTCTCACATCACAAAGACAATTTCACATGTGGCAACAAAACAAAATCACTCACTTGTCATATTCTCGAGAATAATTACAAGGAATATTTAACTTAATAGACACAGACCCTCAGCTGCAAAGCCATTCAACCTATGTTCATAACTGCTTTCTTTAAAGTAAACTACATAACAGTAGTGACTTAAAATTTGCTTGAATAATAATAATAATATATAATAATATATAATAATAATAATAATAATAATAATAATAATAATAATACTAGAGCGCTGTATGTTGTTTTAACAGCAAGTTGGTCCTTAAAAGGAGAAGACAAAACCAGGAAAAGCATGTGCGAGTGCATGTACTGACAGGCTGTGTTTGAGCCCATTAGGAGTCCATACACCAATAAGACGGCGAGAAAAACTCATTATTGCAAACTTTTCCAGCAATCAATTACAAGCAGGCACAAACACATCAATACATTACATGTTTCAACATTAAAACACACAAAAGATAGCATATCTTTACCTGAAGATCCATGAGAAAATGTTTGGCTTCTTTAAAGGAAAAATCTTAAAAGACAAATGGATGAGCTTGTGGTGGGGGAAAAAGGAAGTGAGCCAAAGTTTGGTTGGTTTCCTGGTGTATGTGGCTCCTTGTTAGAAACTTGCCAGGAGTGTTTGGCTCAAAGAGGGAGCAAATGAGGGGAGCATGTTAGTACACTGAGTCTGAGAGAGTTTGGCTTCCAGCTATGCTCTGATTAATATCAGATCTCCCTCTCTTCTCGCCTGCCTCTTGACAATCTTGTCACATCTGGCTGACAAATCCTCAAAAGCCATTTGGTGGCAGCGTAGAGCAGACACAAGGGGTGGCTGCTCTCTCTCTCTCTCTCTCTCTCTCTCTCCGTGTGTGTGTGTGTGTGTGTGTGTGTGAGAGAGAGAGAGAGAGAGAGAGAGAGAGAGAGAGAGAATGGAGTTTGGGGGATAGGTTGTGGTCAGGAGGGGGGATCACAGCTCAAGGAGACGCTGAAGGGGGTAAATGGCTGAAGCAGGACCCCCCCCCCATCTGCTCACAGATAAACCGTCATGAACCTAATGAAGCTGATGAGGCTTGCTGGCTCCAGTTGCCACCACAAACACACACACACACAGAAAGACACAAAGCGAAGACCAACTCTATAAAGATGAGCAGGGGCACTAGCGCTGAATTGTTTTCTATGTGTGTGTGTGTGTTGTTTGTGTGTGTGTGTGTTGTGCCCTGGAGCCCTGTAGCACAGAAGAACAACAGACAAACACCCACTGAAAATATTGGAGGTAAAGAGAGGAAACAAAAGATGGAAAGAGTGAGAAAGCAGCATGAATAAAGAGATACAGAAAGATGCATTAAAAGAAAGCCACAGAGGCAAGTTCTACTTACATTTCTCCCTCTCTCTCTCTCTCTCTCTCTCTCTCTCTCTCTCTCTCTCTCTCTCTCTCTCACACACACACACAAACACACACACATCACACACACACACACACACACACACACACAACAATTAAATCTAAATAATTTTCGTGGTTTTTCTGGAGTAATGGCCTCTCACTCAAACGGAAAAGGCAACCTGTTAGAGAATTAGAAATGTGTTAAAAATAAAAACAAATCTAACATTGTGAAATTATGGCAGAGCTAGATTATAATTTGCTAAATTCATTTTTATGATTCTTGTTGTACGAAAAAGTTTACAATTCTTTCGGATATTGTAAAATAAAAAGATGATCAAACATTGCTCTGAGATGGTTATGTCCAACTTCTTTGAAATTAACAATATCAACAAATAATGTACTTTACATACCTCAAAGTATATTTTACATTTTTTGAGTCATTTTATCTAAAAGTCTAAAAGCATGTCTAAGATTTATATTATTCATTTCAAAAAATACAATAGAACAATTAGGGAATAAATTTGATTTTTTTAGTGAATTGAAAAATTTGAAAATCTTTTTTTTTAGCTTAACTCATCAGACAGGAGTGGTTTTCTTTAAATGTGTGTTCTTCAAATATCGTATTGGAATTTAAAGTGCAGCTTGCGTGGGGACAGTCTGCTCCACTCTGACATGCACTAATCTAATAGGGAATAAACCACAGTTGTTTATCATCCAACACACACACACACACACACACACATGGAGAGAGTGTTTTACTACTACCAACACCACCACCACACAGACAGCTCAGCTAATTGTTACATTATGACTGCAACAAAACATCGGGCTGCTCTTAAATTACATTCCAATAGGCCAGCGGCCAGAAGGCTACAGGAGGCCAGGCTGCTCTGCTTCCCAAACCAAACAGACTGACTGACAGACGGGTGGATGGAGAAGAGGAACAGGTAAGGACTGGTTCTCAATTCCCCGTTTGTTTAAATGAGACTTTATTCCTTTTAAGAGCTTATTGTACTTAAGATAAGGATGGAACTGATGTTTAGGATAAAATATAACTGAATGACACAATGAATCTCCGATTAATAAAATACAATACAATAATTCAAAAGAATGAAAAATTAACATACAGAATATAGTTTGAGAGGATGTAACAGACTACAACAATAGAAGTGAATCATATTTTACAACACAGCCTGACTTGTCTGAACTGATATTGTTTATGAGGAGTTGTCTCTGGATTCTTTGAAGGCATGTAAGGACAATTTCTGTCCACATCGACTTGCACATAGACACTCTTATTTTGACATCTGCACAAGTCACATAAAGATTTCAAAAGTTCAAGGGCAAGTTGAAGTAACAGACTTGTGTTTCAAGAAAATTAAAATAAAAATGTCCACTACCAAAAGCTGGAACCAAATGTCTTCTGAATCATATTCTCATATAGTCCCTACATTAAAATTAAAATGTAACCAGTTTTAGATTGCTGAATTCCGACAAAGTTTTTGTGGAGATGCTTGTCTTTGTGGAACACTCAGCACTGGAGAAGGTATTGTAAAGTTCTAAAACTCAGATACATGCTTTTGGATGTTACTTTTACAAAATTATCAGTGACATCCAGTAAGCCAATGATCACTGTTTGACAACTTTCAACAATTAATTCTGAAGAAGGTACAGATAAATACAAATGTTGTAATTACTCAGATCCCCATCAACAGATCTCTACTTATGACTTTTTGGACATAACTAGCAGGTATGTGCAGGTATATATGCATAAAATATTTATACTTCTCCTATTGCACACACAAAATTACTGTCTGCACTAGTCCCATCTGTCACCCCAGTCTACATCAACTCTGTCCAGTTTGTCTTTGTTAAACATATCCTGATCATGTGTGCTGGCAGGGAGTGTGAGAAGAGCTGAAGCAGACAGAGAAGAGCAATGAAAAGCCGTCTCTCTTACCTCAGCCATTGTCATTCAGTCGAATGTTTCCAAGGATACTGTGGAGTTTGCCATTCCCTGTGAGTCCCACAAAACAACTGCCTCCAACTCTCCTGTCCACACAAGTACTATCGCAAAAGAGCCATCACACCCAGCAGCGTCTCCTTCAACAACAGACACACATATATTCTGCTCTCTCTCTCTTCTCACACACACATACACACACTGAGCCACCAACACTCACTCCACAAAAAGGGAAGTAGTCAGAGTGCTTTTACTCTCACTGCACAGATGCACACACACACACACACACACACACACACACACACACACACACACACTCACACACACACACACACTACACACACACACAAACACAAACACATACACACACTTGTCTTTTCTGCTTTCTCTCTTCTAATATTGCCGTGGCCTGGCTCTAAACTACTCAAGATGTTCAGTATGTGTGTGTCTGAGTGTGTATGTTGAAACTGGGCACAGGGGATTGGAATGAGATCCTCCCACTCGGCATTCTCACCTCAGGAGCTGCCTGCTCCCTCCCTAGTCTGCACACACACACTCACATGCACGCATAGAGGTGTGCATGCCCTTTCATGCGCGCAGACACACACATCTACCCCCTCAGAGTCACAGGGCAGTCCCCTCACAGCTGGCTGGAAGAGGGCATGACACTCATCTTTCACAGAGATTTGATCAAAAGGAATCACAAAGGCTGGAGGCTCTCCTAATGCAGTCAGGGGAGACTCACCCTTTTTTTCCCCTCTCTCCCTCTCCTTCTGAGTAATGCCCTAAATCAACGCTGTCCCTCTCAGTGCATACAGCCTTGTGTGTGTGTGTCTGGATTCACCTTAACACAGCTCTGTGAACAGCCTCCATAACAAGTTATGCCTTGTGCCGTCAGGAATGTGTAAGTGTCTGTGTTGAGTGTTTCTCAGGAAGAGAGGGACTTCACACATGACAAAAACAGAATCTGTGTTATCTCTAAAAGTAGGTGTACCTTAGGATTGATGTCAAACCTCAATACATATTTGCGCAGGATATATATATAAAAAAGAATTAAACATCAAAGGCTGTCACTGGACGCCACATGGGATAAGAAAAAGAAAAGAACCATTTAAGTAAAAATGAAGTAAAATTTTTTTTTTTACAAATGCTGGTGGAAACCTTTACATAAATCACAGCAAAAAATGAGGAATGTGCTTGGCTAGCAGTAAAGAACTTCTGGTAAGTCTACAGAGATAGAATACAAGAAATACAAACAGCAGATTCTTTATTCCATCACACTCTGCTTCCTGTTAAATCTATAGTAAAACACAAAGGGAGTTATATGTCACATTCATTTCATGGAGTGGAAGAGAGCAATGGTAAATTTTCATATTGGAAAACTCAAGACACTGGTATAATTGTGGAGTTGGCCATGGCCATGTGAGGGCTAAAAACACAGACAACAGTAGTATGTCTAATAATTTAAGGGTTAATTTCGTTGAACGATAGACTTCTAGATGACATGAAACATTTAGGCTAAATTTAGATATAGTGGTGAAAAAAGTTTTCGGACAACTTCTGCATTTGTTAAATATTGTACTAAAAATCACTCTTAGGTCTTCAAGTCCAATTTCTTTTAAGTACAGTCACAGTCAAAATACTAAACAAATCTTTAAAAAGCCATTGGTTCCATAAAAATACATAAGACATTTTGAGTATTGGGTCATTTTGGTACCACTAATAAAGGTTGTGCTTTTTAGTAAAAGACACAATTGTTGTTGCCATGCTATGCATCTATAAAAAGCCAGCACATTTGAAAGTTGTTCAGAGACAAAAATGGCTAAAACAAGGAACCTAATCCAGGAAACATGCCTGAAGATACAGACTACAGCTGCTGCCAGAGAGCCAGGAAGTGTAGATGCAGTCCTTCAGCAGTTGGATACACTCTGCAGAAATACAAATGAACCAACAGTTTGGAAGACAAACCAAGATCTGGCCATCCAAGGGTTTCTTCAGCAAGAAATCTTGATCCGCATGTGCAGGAAAAACCGCCAAAAATGACATCACAGGAGCTTCAGCAGCAGTGGTCAAACCTTACTGGTGTCCAGTGTTCCACCCGCACTGTACATGGCCCGCTTTTAGATCATGGCTTAAGGTCCTACAAGGCTGTCAAGAAGCCCCTGATCAATGAGAGGCAGAGGTTAGCCCGGCGTCACTGGGCCCAAGCACACAAGAATTGGACTGCCAGGAACTGGAAGAAGATTCTGTGGTCAGATGAGTCCAGTTTCCAGCTTTGTCTTCCTCCTGCTGATGTGAGGGTATGCAGAAGGCCAGGCGAAGCATTGTCTGTATGTATGCATGTACAGTACCTACTGTCAGGCATGATGGAGGCAGTAATATGGTTTGGGAATGCATGAGTGCTGCTGGTGTTGGTCATCTCACTGTCTGTGATGGCACATTGAACTCTGCCAAGTATTGTGCCATTCTCAAAACTCACATGCTCCCTTCTGCACGTTCACTGTTCCATCGAGGTCGACGAGGAAGATAATAACCCTTGCTACACATCCAGGGCCAGCAGAACTTGGCTGCAGGAGCACAGTATCCAGGTCTTAGAGTGGCCAGCTCAGTTGTCGGACATGAGCCCCATTGAAAATCTGTGGTGGATTATCAAAAGGTCTGTTTCAAAGCGTAAACCAAAGAATTTAGAAGAATTAAAAGCAGTAATTCAAGAAGAATGGGACAAGATTACCATTCAACAGTGTGAAAGGACTTGTGGGGAACATGCGAGCCAGGATTAAAGCTCTACTACGTGCTAATGGCAGGACAATGAAATATTAATTTGATAATGTGGTGTGTTTTTTTGAGAAGTGACATATTGAAGCTGTCAAGAATTTAGTTTTGTTAGTTTTTATTGTAGCCAACAAACAAAAAATGTAATTTGTATTTGTTTGTGTCTGTCTAATGCAGCCACACCATTTGAAACACAAAAAAAGATTTTCCAACAAATATTTCTTGATAAATTTGAGATTGTGTAAAATTTTAAGGGTGTCCAAAAACTTGTTGTCCACCACTGTATATAGATAGATAGATAGAACTTAATGATCCTTTCAGGCAGTGCCCTCCAGGAAATTTAGATATGTATGTATATTGCAGCTTCCTAAAAATCCCATTATTTACATCAGGTTATGAGGGCCCGAGCACGAAAGGGCAAAGGGCAGCGATCAGTGTGAAACACTGAACGCTGCCTTTGCACTGAAGTGCACAGGCCCTATTGTTCCTGCTATGTTTCTTTGGCAGTTTGGCGGTTTCTTTATTAAGGCCCAAGCATGACAGGGCAAGGGCCAGCGGTTAGTGTTTCACACCGACCGCTGCCTTTGCACTGAGTGCAAAGGCCCTATTGTTCCTGCTCTGTTTATTTGGCAGTTTGGCGGTTTATTAGGGCCCGAGCACGACAGGGCAAAGGGTAGCGATCAGTGTGAAACTGATTTTTGGCGGTTTGTTTGACGGTTTATTTTTCTTATGCCAAATTGAACCCCAATTTGACCCCCTAAACATGCTCAAAACTCCCCCAATTTGGCACACACATCAGGACTGGTGAAAAATTTGATATTTTGGGGGAATTACACATGTGAATGGCAAAATGACTCAATAGTGCCACCTTGAAAATTGGGCTTTAGTGGAGTTAATATGGCTAGTTTGATGTACAGCTATGAAATTTGGTACACAGGTACAGTAGCCCGAGACAAAAACATTCCTGCTTTTGAAATTTCGAAAAAGCTCCACAGCACCCCCTACAATGCGCAGGCATTGGAATTTAATGAACTCCTCCCAGCATTTTTATACGATCTTCACCCATCAAATCAGTGCTTTGTCCTACAGACATGAAATTTGGTACATGTGCAGAGCAGGATGAGACAAACACAATTGTGTGCTATTGACATTCTGACCGTCTCCACAGCGGTGGTGCAGAGGGGAGCGAGGGCTTGTCCGACGCTGCTTGCAGCTTTAATTAGGGCCCGAAGCACTACAGTGCATAGGACCCTATTGTTCCTCTAGTTAGGGCCCGAGCACTACAGTGCGCAGGACCCTATTGTTCCTGTAGTGTTTCTTTGGCGGTTTCTTTTTCTTACGCCACTTTGAACCTCAATTTGACCCCCTAAACATGCTCAAAAACTCCCCAAATTTGGCACACACATCAGAACTGGTGAAAAATTTAATATTTTGGGGGAATTACACATATGAATGGCAAAATGACTCAATAGCGCCACCTTGAAAATTGGGCTTTAGTGGAGTTAATACAGCTAGTTTCACGAAAAATCATGAAATTTGGTACACATGTACTGTAGCCCGAGACAAAAACATTCCTGCTTTTAAAATTTCAAAAAAAGCTCAACGGCGCCCCCTACAGCACATAGTGTGCAGGCATTCTAATTTAACGAACTCCTCCCAGGATTTTTGGCCGATCTTCACCAAATTCACTGTGTGGCATCTGGACCCATCCAGGATGAATAGTTATTAAAATCTCGTGGATACGTCACACGGTGTGGGCGTGGCATGGCGACCATTTTGAACAAAAAATCTCAACGGCGCCCCCAAGAAAACGCTGTGCGCAGGCATTGGAATTTATCGAACTCCTCCCAGGATTTTGTCCGATCTTCACCAAATTGGCTGTGTGGCATCTAGACCCCCCAGGATAAAAAGTTATCAAAATCTTGTGGCTGCGTCACACGGTGTGGGTGTGGCATGGCAGCCATTTTGAACAAAAAAACTTAACGGCGCCCCCTGGAACACGTGGTGCGCAGGCATTGGAATTTGACGAACTCCTCCCTGGATTTTTATCTGATTTTCATCAAATTGGCTGTGTGGCATCTAGACCCTTCCAGGATGAAAAGTTATTAAAATCTCGTGGATTCGTCACACGGTGTGGGCGTGGCATGGCGGCCATTTTGAACAAAAAAGCTCAACGGCGCCCCCTAGAAAACGCTGCGCGCAGGCATTGGAATTTATCAAACTCCTCCCAAGATTTTTTTCCCATCTTCACCAAATTTTATGTGTAGCATCTAGACCCCTCCAGGATGAAAAGTTATTAAAATCTTGTGGCTGCGTCACACGGTTTGGGCGTGGCATGGCGGCCATTTTGAACAAAAAAGCTGAACATTGTACAATGGAACACGTGCGCAGGCATTGGAATTTAACGATCTCCTCCCTGGATTTTTGTCTGATCTTCACCAAATTCGCTGTGTGGCATTTAGACCCCTCCAGGATGAAAAGTTATTAAAATCTTGTGGCTGCGTCACACGGTGTGGGCATGGCATGGCGGCCATTTTGAACAAAAACGCCATGTGGAACGAAATGGGTTTTGGAGGTGAAGGGATCCATGTAAAATCACCCAATCCACACAAATCCTCAATAATCTCAAGACCTAATATTTAATATACAATTCAGGAATGGACGTGGTCAAACGGCTCCACAGCGCCCCCTAAAAATATTCAAATAGTCATATAAAATCACTGCTTTATCCTACAAACATGCAATTTGGTACATACATATAGTATCCCAAGACCAACAGATTTGCACAGTCGAAATTCCAATCGGCTCTATGGCACCCCCTAGACAAGGTCGTGTGGAGAGGAGTGTGGTGAGGAGCGAGGGCCCGTCCGACGCTGCTTGCAGCTTTAATTAGGGCCCGAGCCCGAAAAGGCAAGGGCAGCGATCAGTGTGAAACACTGAACGCTGCCTTTGCCTTGCAGGGCAAATGCCCTATTGTTCCTCGTGAGTTTCTTTCTTTCTTTCTTTCTTTATTGGGGCTCGAGCCCGAAAAGGCAAAGGGCAGCGATCAGTGTGAAACACTGAACGCTGCCTTTGCCTTGCAGGGCAAAGGCCCTATTGTTCCTGCTCTGTTTCTTTCTTTCTTTCTTTCTTTCTTTCTTTCTTTATTTTTCTTACGCCAAATTAACCCTCAATTTGACCCCCTAAACATGTTCAAAAACTCCCCAAATTTTGCACACACATCAGGACTGGTGAAAAATTTGATATTTTCGGGGAATTACACATATGAATGGCAAAATGACTCAATAGCGCCACCTTAAAAATTGGGCTTTAGTGGAGTTAATACGGCTAGTTTCACGTACAGCTATAAAGTTTGGTACACAGGTACAGTAGCCCGAGACAATAACATTCCTGCTTTTGAAATTTTGAAAAAGCTCCACGGCGCCCCCTAGAAAACGTGGTGCGCAGCCATTGGAATTTAACGAACTCCTCCTAGGATTTTTATCCGGTCTTCACCAAATTCGCTGTGTGGCATCTAAACCCATCCAGGATGAAAAGTTATTAAAATCTTGTGGCTGCGTCACACCGTGTGGGCGTGGCCTGGCGGCCATTTTCAGCAAATTCGCCATGTGGAACGCAATGAGTTTTGGAGGTGAAGGGATCCACGTAATATCACCAAATCCACACAAATCCTCATCAATCTCAAACACTAACGTTTAATATACAATTCATGAATGGACGTGTTCAAAAGGCTCCACAGCACCCCCTACAAATATTAAAATACTCATAGAAAATCACTGCTGTATCCTACAAACATGAAATTTGGTACAGACATATAGAATCCCGAGTCCAACAAAATTGCACAGTCGAAATTCAAATCGGCTCTATGGCGCCCCCTAGACAAGGTTGTTTGGAGACATTGGAATTTAACAAACTCCTCCCAGGATTTTTGTCCTGTCTTCACAAAATTGGCTGTGTGGCATCTGGAACCCTCCAGGATGAAAAGTTATTAAAATCTTGTGGCTGCGTCACACAGTGTGGGCGTCGCAGGGCGGCCATTTTGAGCCTGTGACCATGAGGTGTTAAATGCTCATAACTTCACTGTAGATCAGAAGATGTGAATGAAACTTGATATGCTTCATGACAGGCTATCCCTCAACACTTGGAGGCAATTAAACAGCTCCACAGCGCCACCTAGAAATTTCAAAAATTCATATCGTATCACTGCTTTGTCCGACAGACGTGAAATTTGGTACTTGTGCAGAGCAGGATGACACGAACACAATTGCGTGCTTTACATATTCCGATCGTCTCCACAGCGGCGGTGCGGGGGGGAGCGAGGGCCCGTTCGACGCTGCTTGCAGCTTTAATTTTTCTTACGCCAAATTGAACCTCAATTTGACCCCCTAAACATGCTCAAAAACTCACCAAATTTTGCACACACATTAGGACTGGCGAAAAATTTGATATTTTGGGGGAATTGCACATATGAATGGCAAAATGACTCAATAGCGCCACCTTAAAAGTTGGTCTTTAGTGGAGTTAATACGGCTAGTTTCACGTACAGCTATAAAATTTGGTACACAGGTACAGTAGCCCGAGACAAAAACATTCCTGCTTTTGAAATTTTGAAAAAGCTCCACGGCGCCCCCTAGAAAACGTGGTGCGCAGGCATTGGAATTTAACGAACTCCTCCTAGGATTTTTATCCGGTCTTCACCAAATTCGCTGTGTGGCATCTAAACCCATCCAGGATGAAAAGTTATTAAAATCTTGTGGCTGCGTCACACGGTGTGGGCGTGGCATGGCGTCCATTTTCACCAATTTTGCCACATGGAATGAAATGAGTTTTGGAGATGAAAGGATCCACCTAATATCACCAAATCCACACAAATCCTCATCAATCTCAAACGCTAAGGTTTAATATACAATTCATGAATGGACATGGTCAAACGGCTCCACAGCGCCCCCTGCAAATATTGAAATACTCATAAAAAATCACTGCTGTATCCTACAAACATGAAATTTCGTACATACATATAGAATCCCGAGTCCAACAAATTTGCACAGTCGAAATTCAAATCGGCTCTATAGCGCCCCCTAGAAAAAGTCGTGTGGAGACATTGGAATTTAACGAACTCCTCCCAGGATTTGTATCCGATCTTCACCAAATTCGCTGTGTGGCATCTAGACCCATCCAAGAAGAAAAGTTATTAAAATCTCGTGGCTGCGTCACACGGTGTGGGCGTGGCATGGCGGTAATTTTGAGCAAACTTGCCATGTTGAACAAAATGAGATTTGGAGGTGAAGGGATCCATGTAAAATCACCAAATCCACACAAGTCCTCATTAATCTCAAGAACTAACATTTAATATGCAATTCATGAATGGACATGTTCAAACGGCTCCACAGCGCCCCCTACAAATATTCAAATACTCATAAAAAATCACTGTTTTATTCTACAAACATGAAATTTGGAATATACACATACGAACCCGAGACCAACAGATTTACACAGTCGAAATTCCAATGAGCTCTACAGCGCCCCCTAGACAAAGTCATTTGGACACATTGGAATTTAACGAACTCCTCCCAGGATTTTTATCCGATCTTCACCAAATTCGCAGTGTGGCATCTAGACCCTTCCAGGATGAAAAGTTATTAAAATCTCGTAGCTGCCTCACATGGTGTGGGCGTGGCATGGCAGCCATTTTGAGCGTGCGACCATGAAGTGTGAAATACTCATAACTTCATTGCACATGATCAGATGTGAATGAAACTTGATATGTTTTATGACAGGCTATCCATCAACACTCGGGCGCAGCCAAACAGCCCCACAGACCCCCTAAACATGCTCAAAAACTCCCCAAATTTTGAACACACATCAGGACTGGCGAAAAATTTGATATTTCGGGGGAATTACACATATGAATGGCAAAATGACTCAATAGCGCCACCTTCAAAATTGGGCTTTAATGGAGTTAATACGGCTAGTTTCACGTACAGCTATGAAATTTGGTACACACCTACAGTAGCCCGAGACAAAAACATTCCTGCTTTTGAAATATCGAAAAAGCTCTACGGCGCCCCCTAGAAAACGTGGTGCGCAGGGATTGGAATTTTACGAACTCCTCCCAGGATTTTTATCCGATCATCACCAAATTTGCTGTGTGGCATATAGACCCCTCCAGGATGAAAAGTTATTAAAATCTTGTTGCTGCGTTACACGGTGTGGGCGTGGCATGGCAGCCATTTTGCACAAAATTGCCATGTGGAACGAAATGGGTTTTGGAGGTGAAGGGATCTATATAATATCACCAAATCCACACAAATCCTCATTAAACTCAAGAACTAACGTTTGATATACAATTCAGGAATGGATGTGGTCAAACGGCTCCACAGCGCCCCCTACAAATATTGAAATAGTCATATAAAATCAATGCTTTATCCTACAGACATGCAAAGTGATACATACATATAATATCCCAAGACCAAAAATTTGCACAGTCGAATTTCCAATCGGCTCTACGGCGCCCCCTACACAAGGTCGTGTGGAGACATTGTAATTTAACGAACTCCTCCCAGGATTTTTATCCCATCTTGATGAAACTGGCTGTGTGGCATCTGGACCCCTTCAGGATCAAAAGTTATTAAAATCTCGTGGCTATGTCACACGGTGTGGGCGTGGCATGGCGGCCATTGTCACCAATTTTGCCATATGGAATGAAAATAGTTTTGGAAGTGAAGGGATCCACCTAATATCACCAAATCCACACAAATCCTCACAAATCTCAAAAACTAATGTTTGATATACAATTCAGGAAGTGGCGAGTTCAAACGGCTCCACAACGCCCCCTACAAATATTCAAATACTCATATAGAATCACTGCTTTAACCTACAAACATGAAATTTGGTACACATGTATAGTCTGTCAAGACAAACAGATCTGTACACTTGAAATTCCAATCAGCTCCACAGCGCCCCCTACACAATGTGGTGCTGAGACATTGGAATTTAACGAACTCCTCCCAGGATTTTTATCCCATCTGCACCAAATTGGCTGTGTGGCATCTGGACCCATTCATTATGAAAAGTTATTAAAATCTTGTGGCTGCATCACACGGTGTGGGCGTGACAGGACGGCCATTTTGAGTCTGTGGCCATGAAGTGTGAAATGCTCATAACTTGACTGCACATGGTCGAATATGAATAAAACTTGATATGCTTGATGACAGGCTATCCCTCAACACTGTGGCGCACTCAAACAGCTCCATAGCGCCCCCTACGAAATTTTAAAATTTCATATAAAATCACTGGTTCGTCGTACAGACATGAAATTTGGTTCATGTGCAGAGTAGGATGAGACAAACACAATTGCGTGCTTCAGACATTCCGATTGTCTCCACAGCAGCGGTGCGGGGGAGCGAGGGCCCGTCCGACGCTGCTTGCAGCTTTAATTTTCATTACTTTTTATTTTGTTTCCTTCATTAATTGTTTGGCCTGTGATAAACGGAAAATGCCTGTTTCCTAAAGCCAATCGTGACATTGTCAGATTATCTTACCAAGTCCAAGACATTGAGCTAAGAATAGTATCAAACTGAGACGGCTTTGCCTAAGAATAACTTAAACAATGAACTGATTTTTCAAAAGTATCCAGTTATTTTTATGTTAATCATTTAAGCTATAAATATAACTTTCTCATTCATAACCACAAGTTGATTGTTGACATGGTGGCACTTCAGAACTACTAAAATGTAAAATGCCAAATATAAAATGCCAAAAACACACGAGAAAGGGGATTTCAAAGTGTTGATAGGTGAAAACGGGGTGCTCAATAGCAAGAAACTCAACAAGTGATGTCGGTCTTCACAATGTATGGTAAGATCATCTCCAGGATGATTTTCACCTATTGTCCCTTCCCCTTATTTTTTGTCTGTGTCTTGTTTCTTTTCATTTCTTCCCTCTTATTTCCCATCTGTAGCATCGGAAAAGTTCTGATGATTTTAGCCATTATAAGCATCTGCTAATCCATAAATTACACAGCATGTTTAAACAGGTATGGTCTGCTCTACCTGTGGTATCTTCAAAGAGAAAGGTAGGGTGGGGGGTGGGGGGATGCCACCAGGTGGAGACAGTTTTAAAGTAGAAAGTGCAAAACTGACTTTTGCTCTGTTTTATTCTTTTTTGAAAACTTTAATTTACCCATACATTATCAATGAGGCACTCTCCCCATCATTCTACTGGGTGGTGGTGGTGGTGGTGGTGGTGGTGGGGGGGGGGGGTAGTGCTGTAGGGAGGGAAGATTGTTACTCATCCACTTTCCCCTCCCACATTCTCCCAGCAAGTAGCGAAACCTGACAGCCCTCCAATCATAAACCAAGCTTCTCCAACCTTCAGGCTCCCAACACCCCCTGTCTTGACATTCTTGAATTTGCCAAGCAGCCTTGCTAACTGATAAAAATGCAGCTAATGGCCCTTGAAGTTGGACATTAAAACTGCATTACTTTCCACAGGAGATCAAAGCTGTTCTTATTCGTGAAAAGCCCAAGATGTTATGAGGTTACATATATGGATAAGAGACATCCCACCCAGGCATGTATCGTAAGGTTGGAAAGCCCTCCACTCCCCTGCGGTCATCCAGGCAAGCAGATCTGCTTACCAGCCTTGTATTTATTCCATACCTAGGGGATGCATACCAAACACAGCCCCAGACCTGGCCTGGATTAGGTCTGCACTGCTTGTCAGATTGCTGTTCCCTGGGCCAGAGCACCACAGACGTATTTGTGCCCTGGGGGCTGAGGGTGGAAGCTGCAGCTAAAACCACAGCAAATAAACTCCATGTGCAGCAGAACAGGTCACACTGCCTACTTACATGTCTGTCATTAGCCTTCTTGCAGGGAAGAGCAAAAGGGGCTTAAGTACTTGAGCAGATGAGGAGAACATTACACACTCCTTCACACTTTCTTTATGTGATGAAGCTCAGCAAAATACCACTAGTGCGTACAAATGTACCCTGTTGTTATTGGTTTAATAATACATTTGGCTGGCTGGTCCTTTATTTAAAGTGTCACCAACATGTACGGTGAAGGATTTATGGAGTATGTTTCATTTGGCTGTTTTATCTTCCATTAAGATGAAAGTGCTGTCACACCCCTAATGTCCTAATGTGAATACAACCACAGGTTCTTTCAGTTCTTTAAATGTTAATTTGGGGATCATTATGATAATTGTACAACAACAAAAAAACATTGCATTTGTAATGACAAGAAAAGAAAAGCATCCTTGTCTGGAAAAGCTGGCTCTTTCTCTGACCCAAAATCTTTTGTGGGACACAGAAGGTTTTAAGAACAGAAATATTGCTAATTAATTCTTTGGTAAGTAACTGATTAATTAACAAGTCATCTATCTAATATCCTTTTTAATTTTATTTTTAAACAGTGAGTGACTGCCTTAGTCATGTTAATATGGGAGGAGGAGGTTTATTCATGTACACATGAATCTAAATAACAACTCTTGAAGTGTGTGTGTGTGTGTGTGTGTGTGTGTGTGTGTGTGTGTGTGTGTGTGCGTCTATGTGTGGATGTGTTTGTGTGTGTGTATGTGTGTGTGTGTGTGTGTGTATGTGCCTCTTTAGTTGACAGTAAAAAAAAAGGCCAAAAGGGGAGCTATTACCTTACTGTTCTCTGCAAACTGTCTGTACTAGTCTCTGGCTACCAGGTCAAATAGCCTGAAGTTCACATGTCATTCCATGCCATTATTCGAGACACTCCCACTGGGTCACTTTAAATCACAAAGAGAGTAGACAGATCATGATAGATGCTTTAATTTGAGATGAGATGGATTTAAACTTGTAGATGATGTTTATTTCTGCTGATGTGGATAAGCAGTAAGAGATGCAGTCATGCAGCACTACGTATGTGACTATGTGTAAAGGAGATAGAAAATATTGTAACAAGAAAAAAGTGAGGAGAGCAGTTTCACCGTGCAGCATGAAGGGAGGTCAGAACCATTCATGTGTGTGGGAGGCACAGGGCTTTCATAGAGATTGGTTTTATATAAAACAGCGTCAGTGAAAGCACTGCTAGCCACTGAGTGTGCTTCAAATGTTAACAGAAGACCACAGGATATTAGTGCTTACTATTAATATATACTTCTCTCTTTAGTTAGTGAGTAAAGTTTAGAGGACATAGAAGTAAATATAAATGGAACTGATACTGATGGTGCCAAGTTCAGTGCAGACATAGCAATTCCATTGCATTCCATATTCTTAAAGACACCTTTCCAACAGAAAATCACCCACGCCATTCTGCGTTCTCTGTGCACATTAATGTCTGAACCAGCTGATGATGTTTCACTTGCAATGGAAAAATGGCATTTTGTTGGTTTTGAAATATTAAATAAGCAATTCGTTAAACATATGGAGTGAACCACATGACATACTACTAAGTATTGACTCATCTTATGGTTGGATTTTTACTTATTTGTCTTGTTTCAAGTGTCAGTGTCACTCTAATTAGATTTCCTTGCATGTGTACATAGTTTTAAAAAGCTTGTAAGCAGCAGATGTGAAAGCTCAATAGTGAGCAAAATAACAAGTGAGTAGATTGTGGCAGCTCACTGAGCTGTAAAGATAAAACTCCTATAAAGATAAAAAGCAGATTTTAAAAAATATAGAGGCAGAAACGGCACAGACAGGCCTCCTTTAAACTCCATCTAGGACAGATCAATAATGTTTTGTTGGTCCACTACTGACAGTGTTGAAAGCCAGAGACCATATTGCATCCCCGCTACAACGATAACGGCCATCTATCTGTCAAATTTACTTTATATACAACCATTTGAGCGATCAGTGTGTAACACTGGACGCTGTCCTGCACTACATTGCGAGGACCCTATTATTCCTGCTTAGTTAGGGCCCAAGCACGAAAGTGCAAGAGGCAGCGATCAGTGTGAAACACTGAACGCTGCCATTGCATGGAGTGCAAAAGCCCTATTGTTCCTGCTCTGTTTGTTTGGCGGTTTGGCGGTTTCTTTTTCTTACGCACTTTGAACCCCAATTTGACCCCCTAAACATGCTCAAAAACTCCCCAAATTTTGCACACACATCAGGACTGGCGAAAAATTTTATATTTTGGGGGGAATTACACATATGACTCTCAAAATGGCTCAGCAGCGCCACCTTGACAATTGGGTTTTAATGGAGTTAATACGGCTAGTTTCACGTACAGCTATGAAAATCGGTACACAGGTACAGTAGCCTGAGACAAAAATATTCCTGCTTTTAAAAATTCAAAAAACCTCAACGGCGCTACGTACAACACGTGGTGCGCAGGCATTGGAATTTAACGAACTCCTCCCAGGATGTTTATCTGATCTTCACCAAATTCGCTGTGTGGCATCTAGACCCCTCCAGGATCAAAAGTTATTAGAATCTCGTAGCTGAGTCATACGGTGTGGGCGTGGCAGGGTGGCCATTTTCAGCAATTTCGCCATATGAAACGAAATGAGTTTTGGAGATGAAGGGATCCACCTAATATCACCAAATCCACACAAATCCTCATTAATCTCAAAACCTAACATTTAATATACAATTCAGGAATGGACGTGGTCAAAAGGCTCCACAGCGCCCCCTACAAATATTCAAATAATCATAAAAAATCAATGCTTTATGCTACAAACATGAAATTTCATACATACATATAGAATTCCGACACCAGCAGATTTGCACAGTCGAAATTCCAATCGGCTCTACGGAGCTCCCTAGACAAGGTCGTTTGGAGACATTGGAATTTAACAAACTCCTCCCAGGATTTATATCCGATATTTACCAAATTGGCTGTGTGGCATCTTGACCCCTCCAGGATAAAAAGTTATTCAAATCTCGTGGCTGCGTAACATGGTGTGGGCGTGGCAGGGCGGCCATGTGGAGCGTGTGACCATGAAGTGTGAAATGCTCATAACTTGACTGTACATGATCAGATGTGAATGAAACTTGATATACTTGATGACAGGCTATCCCTCAACACATGGAGGCAGCTAAACAGCTCCGCAGCACCACCTAGAGATTTCAAGAATTCATATCGTTTCACTGGTTTGTCCTACAGACATGAAATTTGGTACATGTGCAGAGCAGGATGACACGAACACAATTGCGTGCTTTAGACATTTCGGTCGTCTCCACACCGGCGGTACGGTGGGGAGCAAGGGCCCGTTCGACGCTGCTTGCAGCTTTAATTAGGGCCCGAGCATGAAAAGGCGAAGGGCAGCGGTCAGTGTGAAACACTGAATGCTGGCCTTTGCCTTGCAGTGAAAAGGCCCTATTGTTCTTCGTTCGCTTCTTTCTTTGGCGGTTTATTAGGGCCCGAGCTTGTGGCCATGAAGTGTGAAATGCTCATAACTTCACTGTACATGTAGATGTGAACGAAACTTGATATGCTTGATGACAGGCTGTCCCTCAACACTTGGGTGTGGCCAATAAGCTCCACAGCGCCCCCTAGAAATTTCAAAAATTCATGTAAAATCACTGCTTTGTCCTAGAGACATGAAATTTGGTACATGTGCAGAGCAGGATGAGACAAATACTATTGCGTGCTTTAGAAATTCCGATCGTCTCCACAGCAGCGGTGTGGGGGGGGAGCGAAGGCCCGTTTGACGCTGATTGCAGCTTTAATTATTAGGGCCCGAGCATGAAAGGGCAAAAGGCTTATTGTTCCTGCTCTGTTTGTTTGGTGGTTTGTTTGGCGGTTTGTTTATTATTAGGGCCCGAGCACGAAAGTGCAAAGTGCAGCGATCAGTGTGAAACACTGAACGCTGCCTTTGCACGAAGTGCAAAGGCCCTATTTTTCTTCGTGAGTTTCTTTCTTTCTTTCTTTCTTTTTCTTACGCCACTTTGAACCCCAATTTGACCCCAATTTGACCCCTTAACATGGTCAAAAACTCCCCAAATTTTGCACACACATCAGGACTGGCGAAAATTTTTTTATTTTGGGGGAATTACACATATGAATTGCAGAAGGACTCCACAGCGCCACCTTAAAAATTGGGTTTTAATGGAGTTAATACGGGTAATTTCCCGTACAGCTATAAAATTCGGTACACAGGTACAGTAGCCACAGACAAAAACATTCCCGCTTTTGAAATTTCAAAAAAGCTCCATAGCGCCCCCTAGAAAATGTGGTGCGCAGGCATTGGAATTTAATGAACTCCTTCCAGGATTTATATCCGGTTTTCACCAAATTCGCTGTGTGGCATCTCGATCCATCCAGGATGAAAAGTTATTAAAATCTCGTGGCTACGTCACACAGTGTGGGCGTGGCAGGGCACCCATGTTAAACAAAATCCCCATACGTGGCATGGCGGCCATTTTGAACAAAATCGCCATGTGGAACGAAATGGGTTTTGGAGGTGAAGGGATGCATGTAAAATCACCAAATTCACACAAATCCTCATTTATCTGAAGACTTAATATTTAATATACAATTCAGGAATGGACATGGTCAAACAGCTCCACAGCGCCTCCTACAAATATTCAATTACTCATATAAAATCACTGCTTTTTCCTACAATCATGAAATTTGGTACATACATGTAGTATCCCAAGACCAACGGATTTACACAGTCGAAATTCCAAAGGGCCCTACGGCGCCCCCTAGACAAGGTCGTGTGGAGAGGAGTGCAGTGAGGAGCGAGGACCCGTCCGACGCTGCTTGCAGCTTTAATTAGGGCCCGAGCATGAAAAGGCAAGGGCCAATGATCAGTGTGAAACACTGAACGCTGCCTTTGCCTTGCAGTGCAAAGGCCCTATTGTACCTGCTCTGTTTTTTTGGCGGTTTGTTTGTTTGTTTCTTTTTCTTATGCCACTTTGAACCCTAATTTGACCCCCTTAACATGCTCAAAAACTCACCAAATTTTGCACACACATCAGGACCGGTGAAAAATTTGATATTTTGGATGAATTACACATTTAAATGGCAAAATGACTCAATAGCGCCACCTTCAAAATTGGGTTTTAATGGAGTTAATACGGCTAGTTTCACGTACATCTATGAAATTTTGTACACAGGTACAGTAGCCCGAGACAAAAACATTCCTGCTTTTGAAATTTCAAAAAAGCTCCACGGCGCTCCCAGGAAAACGTGTTGCGCAGACAGTGGATTTTAATGAACTCCTCCCAGGATTTTTACCCGACCTTCACCAAATTTGCTGTGTGGCATCTAGACCCATCCAGGATGAAAAGTTATTAAAATCTTGTGGCTGCGTCACACGGTGTGGGCGTGGCAGGGCGGCCATTTTCAGCAAATTCGCCATGTTGAACGAAATGAGTTTTAGAGGTGAAGGGATCCACGTAAAATCACCAAATCCACACAAGTCATCATCAATCTTGAGACCTAATATTTAATATACAATTCAGGAAAGGACGTGGTCAAACGGCTCCACAGCGCCCCCTACAAATATTAAAATACTCATAAAAAATCACTGCTGTATCCTACAAACATGAAATGTGGAACATACATATAGAATCCCGAGTCCCACAAATTTGCACCGTCAAAATTCAAATCGGCTCTATGGCGCCCTCTACACAAGGTCGTTTGGAGACATTGGAATTTAACGAACTCCATCCAGGATTTTTATCCTATCTTTACTGAATTGGCTGTGTGGCATCTATACCCCTCGAGGATGAAAAGTTATTAAAATCTCGTGGCTGCGTCACACGGTGTGGGCATGGCAGGACGGCGATCTTGAGCGTGTGACCATGAAATGTGTAATGCTCATAACTTCACTTTACATCATAAGATGTGAATGAAACTTGATGTGCTTGATGACAGGCTATCCCTCAACACTTGGAGGCAGCTAAACAGCTCCACAGCGCCCCCTAGAAATTTCAAAAATTCATATCGTATCACCGCTTTGTCCGACAGACATGAAATTTGGTACATGTGCAGAGCAGGATGACATGAACACAATTGCATGCTTTACATATTCCGATCGTCTCCACAGCGGCAGTAAGAGGGGGAGCGAGGGCCCGTTCGACGCTGCTTGCAGCTTTAATTAGGGCCCGAGCACTACAGTGCGTAGGACCCTATTGTTCCTGTCGTGTTTCTTTGGGGGTATGGCGGTTTGGCGGTTGGTTTCTTTTTCTTACGCCACTTTGAACCTCAATTTGACCCCTTAAACATGCTCAAAAACTCCCCAAATTTGGCACACACATCAGGACTGGTGAAAAATTTAATATTTTGGGCGAATTACACATGTGAATGGCAAAATGACTCAAAAGCGCCACCTTGAAAATTGGGTTTTAGTAGTGTCAATAAGGCTAGTATCACGTACAGCTATGAAATTCGGTACACATGTACAGTAGCCTGAGACAAAAACATTCCTGCTTTTAAAATTTCAGAAAAGCTACATAGCGCCCCCTAGAAAATGTCGTGTGGAGACATTGGAATTTAACGAACTCCTCCCAGAATTTTTATCCCATCCTGATCAAATAGGCTGTGTGGCATGTTGACCCCTTCCAGGATGAAAACTTTTTAAAATGTCGTTGCTGCGTCACACGGTGTGGGCGCGACAGGGCGGCCATTTTGACCGTGTGGCCATGAAGTGTGAAATGCTCATAACTTGACTGTACATGGTAAGATGTGAATGAAACTTGACGTACTTGATTAGAGGCTATCTCTCAACACTTGGGCATGGCCAAGCAATTACACAGCGCCCCCTACAAATTTCAAAAATTCATATCAAATCAGTGGTTTGTCTTACAGACATGGAATTTGGCACATGTGCAGAGCAGGATGAGACAAACACATTTGCATGCTTAGACTTTCCAAAAGTCTCCACAGCGCCCCCTAGAAATTTCTCATATAATCTCAACAACTTAAAATTTCTGCCACACCCTGACGTACAAAACATCTCGATGTGCACCATGTGCCGACATGCGTGGGTGAGCGAGGGCCCATTCGACGCTGCTTGCAGCTTTAATTAGGGCCCAAGCACTACAGTGCGTGTGTAGGACCCTATTGTTCCTGTAGTGTTTGGCGATTTGGCGGTTTGTTTGGGGGTTTGGGGGGATGGCGGTTTCTTTTTCTTACGCCACTTTGAGCCTCAATTTGACCCCCTAAAAATGCTCAAAAACTCACCAAATTTGGCACACACATCAGGACTGGTGAAAAATTTAATATTTTGGGCGAATTACACATGTGAATGGCAAAATGACTCAAAAGCGCCACCTTGAAAATTGGGCTTTAGTGGAGTTAATCAGGCTAGTATCACGTAAACTCATGAAATTTGGTACACAGGTACAGTAGCCCGAGACATAAAAATTCCTGCTGTTGAATTTTCAAAAAAAGCTCAACAGTGCCATATACAGCACGTGGTGCGCAGGCATTGGAATTTAACGAACTCCTCTCAGGATTTTTGTCCCATCTTCACCAAATTTGCTTTGTGGCATCTAGACCCCTCCAGGATGAAAAGTTATTAAAATCTTGTGGCTGCATCACATGGTGTGGGTGTGGCATGGCGGCCATTTTGAACAAAAAAGCTCAACGGTGCCCCCTGGAAAACACTGTGCGCAGGCATTGGAATTTAGTGAACTCCTCCCAAGATTTTTATCCGATTTTCACCAAATTGACTGTGTGTCATCTTGACCCCTCCAGAATGAAAAGTTATTAAAATCTTGTGGCTGCGTCACACGGTCTGGGCGTGGCATAGCGGCCATTTTGAACAAAAAAGCTTAACGGCGTCCCATTGAACACGTGGTGCACAGGCATTGGAATTTAACAAACTCCTCCCAGGATTTTTGGCCCATCTTCACAAAATTTGCTGTGTGGCATGTAGACCCCTCCAGGATGAAAAGTTATTAAAATCTTGTGGCTGCCTCACACGGTGTGGGCGTGGCATGGTGGCCATTTTCAACAACATCGCCATATTGAATGAAACAGGTTTTGGAGGTGAAGGCATCCATGTAATATCACCAAATCCACACAAATCCTCATTAATCTCAAGAACTAACAATTGATGTACAATTCAGGAATGGGCGTGGGCAAACGGCTCCACAGCGCCCCCTACAAATATTCAAATACTCATATAAAATCACTGCTTTATCCTACAAACATGAAATTTGTTACACACGTACAGTATCCCAAGACCAATAGATTTGCACACTCCAAATTTCAAACAGCTCCACAGCACCTCCTACAAATTTCAAAAATTCCTATAAAATCACTGGTTTGTCCTACAGACATGAAATTTGGTACATGTGCAGAGCTGGATGAGACAAATACTATTGCTTGCTATAGACATTCCGATCGTATCCAAAGCGGTCGTGGGGGGGGAGCGAGGGCAAGTCCGACGCTGCTTGCAGCTTTAATTAAATGTTACTTTCCCACAAGTTGTGAGAATCACATGTAGGGTCTGCTTTGATGAGGATGTGCTCTACATGGATCCATCCCAGTTCTTGGGTCTTGAGCAGAGCTGTCAAGAATTGAGTTTAGAAATATATGTAAGTCATTGAAGGAAAACTTATGGAATCAGTTGCATGTATGCTTGAGCTGTAGCCAAAAAGTTTGACATGTAGGACAAGCCTACAGGTTGCAGCTCTGCACCATTATATGCACAAATGCAGTCTTAATAAGTGTTCCTGTAAACGAATAAGACAAGCAGAATTCCTCCAAAGAAATGTATCTCCTTCAGAGGAGAGAAATAACAGGGAACACTTGATTTCAAATGGTGCTCAGGAAGTTTTATGTGCATTAGATCAAAAACATTTATATACTAGAAAATATATACTTTATGTGACAACTACTTTTAGGGATGGGAATCGAAAACTGGCTCTTGTTGAGATCGGAGAATCCAGTGTTTCGATTCCTCGGAATCATTTGCCAATTTTGCAAAAAATTCCCTTATTGATTCCAGTGGGCACGAGTGACGTCACTATGCACGTTGCATAGCTTCCGCAAGCTACGTGTGGCGACAGTACTTGCAAAGTGGATATTTCATCAAAGGGAGAAAATACTACCAATATGCAGAAACATTTGCTCACACAGCATGCAATAAGTTTGAATGAATGTCGCGTTTTCAATCCGCTCCAGAATAAATCTCAACCCAGCAGCAGTGGCAACATTAGCACGTCCTCTGCTATTACTTCAGGTAACTAACTAACTAACTAACACTGCCTATCATGTTAGCACCATTTGCCTCATTGTAAAACCTGCTATTACTAACTGTTAACATTAAATGAATGCCTTCTCACGCATTACATTTAGATGACCATGACGAGAGACAGAGTCTGACTGGCTCAGAGGCTGGCAGTACTCGCTCCAGTTCAAGTCTCTTTCTAGCTTCTCCTTCCACTGAGGCAGGGAAGAGTAAAATGACCCGGGCCAGGAAAGATGAATGTCACCGAGCAGTGACTAAGTTTGTGGTAAAAGGCTTGCACCCATTTGCCACAGCAGATGCCCCTGATTTTCGGTAGGGGAATGTGTCCAATTGTAGGCTAAGTCAGAGAATGTCAGAGTTGCATGTTGCATGACTGTTTGTTCTCTTTTTTTCCAAATGAGAATCAATAAGAGCATCGATGAAGAGCTGAATCGTTAAGCAAAACTGAAAATGGAATCGGAATTGTAAAAATCTTATCAATTTTAATCGCTACCTACTATATGTAACTGCATTCTAACATTGTTGCATTACTGATTATCTGTTTCTCGCCCACCCATTGACATACACATACATACATCAGTGAAGGTAGCAGCGCTGCCGTGCAAGGTGCAACTTGGGTTCAGTGTCTTGTCCAAGGACATATGGAGGGAACTAGGATTAAATTCCTAAATTTACAATTGATGGGCAACCCTTCACCACCTGAGCCACAGCTGCCCAGTGGCCTCTACAAATGGCTTTTTACATCAAACTAACAGTCCAGCAAATGTTTAGAAAACCCGAGTTACCTTATTACTTGAGGACAATAATAAGAGCATTAACATAAGTAATTTTTCGAAACAATTTAGTCTGACCGCAAAAATCTATCATTCATAACAAATGTCCATCCATCCATCCATCCATTATCTTCCGCTTATCCGGGGTCGGGTCACGGAGGCAGCAGACAAAGCAGGTTGTTTCAGACGTCCCCCCCCACACACACCCCCAGCAACGCTTTCCAGCTCATCCTGGGGGATCCTGAGGCGTTCCCAGGCTAGACGAGATACATAATTGCTCCAGCGGGTTCTGGGTCTGCCCCGGGGCCTCCTCCCAGGAGGCCTCCCCGGAGGCATCTGAATCAGATGTTCAAACCACCTCAACTGGCTCCTTTCGACACGAAGGAGCAGCGGCTCTACTCCGAGCTCCCTCCGGATGTCCGAACTTCACACCCTATCTCTAAGGCTGAGCCCAGCCACCCTGCAGAGGAAGCTCATTTCGGCCGCTTGTACCCACGATCTTGTCCTTTCGCTCACTACCCAGAGCTCATGACCATAGGTGAGGGTTGGATGGACTAGTAAACAGAGAGCTCCCTCTTCACTACAATGGTCCGGTACAGTGCCCGCAAAACTGACGCTGCACCCAGCCGCCTGTCCATCTCGCGCTCCATTTTCCCATCACTCGTGAACAAGATCCCAAGATACTTAAACTCCCTCGCTTGAGGTAGCAACTCCCCCCAAGCATGGAAGCACTCGACCGGTTTCCGGCTGAGAACCATGGCCTCAGACTTGGAGGTGCTGATCCGCATCCCTGCTGTGTCACCCTCGGCTGCAAACCGCTCCAGTGCATGCTGAACGTCACAGTCTGATGAAGCCACCAGCACCACATCATCTGCAAAAAGAAGATGCGATACTGAGGTCCCCAAACCGGACACCCTCCTCACCATGGCTGCACCTAGAAATCCTGTCCATGAAAACCACAAACAGGATCGATGGCAAAGGGCAGCCCTGGCGGAGTCCAACACCCACTGGAAATGTGTTTGACTTTTTGCCGAGAATGTAGACACAGCTCTCACTTTCGTTGTACAGTGACCGAATGGCTCGGAGCAACAAGCCCAGCACCCCATACTCCCGCAGTACCCCCACATAGCCCCTCGGGGGACACTGTCGTAGACCTTCTCCAGATCCACAAAACACATGTGGACTGGCAGGTCGAACTCCCATGCTCCCCTCAGCAGCTTTGCAAGGGTAAAGAGCTGGCATTGTTCCTCCAGAATCCAAGGTTCAACAATAGATCGGAGCCTCCCTTTCAGCACCCTAGAGTAAACTTTCCCAGGGAGGCTGAGAAGTGTGATACCCCGGTAGTTGGCACACACCCTCCGGTCCCCCTTCTTGAAAACGGGAACCACCACCACGGTCTGCCACTCCACAAGCACCGTACCCGATGCCCACGCGACATTGAAGAGACGTGTCAGCCAAAACAGTCCAACAATGTCCAGAGCCTTCAGCATCTCAAGGAGAATCTCTTCCACACCTGGCGCTTTGCCACCGAGGAACTTTTTAACCACCTCGGCAACCTCTACCATGGATATGGACGAAAATTCCCCCAAGTCTTCAGGCTCTGCCTCCTCCACAGAGGATGTGCCCACCGGGTTCAGGAGTTCCTCGAAGTGCTCCTTCCACCACCCGACGATGTCCCCAGTACAGGTCAACAGTTCTCCTCCTCAGCCGTACACAGCCTGGGCAAAGCCCTGCCTCCCCTTCCTGAGGCGTCGAACGGTTTGCCAGAACTTCCTCGAGGTCGACCTAAAGTCCTTCTCCATAGCCTTATCAAACTCCTCCCACACCCAAGTTTTAGCTTCCGCAACTGCCGCAGCTGCAGCCCTTTTGGCCAACCGGTACCTGTCAGCTGCTTCAGGAGACCCCCGAGCCAACCAGGCCTGAAACGTCTCCTTTACCGCTTCCCTTACCGCCGGTGTCCACCAACGCGTTTTTGGATTGCCGCCACGACAGGCACCAGAGACCTTCTGACCACAGCTCCTAACAGCCGCTTCTGCAATGGAGACTTTGAACATGGTCCACTCCAACTCCATGTCCCCAACCTCCCTCGGAATGCAGGAGAAACTCTTCCGGAGGTGGGAATTGAAAACCCTACAGACAGAGTCCTCCGCCAAATGTTCCCAGCTCACCCTCACTACATGCTTGGGTTTGCCAGGTCTGTCTGGCAGCCTTCCCATCATCGGATCCAACTCACCACCAGGTGGTGATCAGTTGACAGCTCTGCTCCTCTCTTCACCCGAGTGTCCGAGATATATGGCCGCAGATCTGATGATACGACTACAAAGTCAATCATCGACCTTTGCTCCGGTACCAGGTACACTTATGAGCCACCTTATGCTCGAACATTGTGTTCATTATGGACAATCTATGACGAGCACAGAAGTCCAATAACAAAGTACCGCTTGGGTTCAGATCGGGCAGGCCGTTCCTCCCAATCACCCCCCTCCAGGTTTCTCCATCATTGCCCACGTGAGCATTGAAGTCACCCAGGAGAACAATGGAGTCCCCAGATGCACCCCTTCTAGGACACCACCCAGAGACTCCAAGAAGGCCGAATACTCCAAACTGCTGTTCGGTGCATAAGCACAAACAACAGTCAGAGTTTTCACCTCTGCAACACGCAGTTGCAGAGAGGCGACCCTCTCGTTCTCCGGGGGAAACTCCAACAACGCGGCGCTTAACCGGGGGCTTGTGAGTATCCCCACACCCGCCCGGCGCCTCTCACCATGGGCAACTCCAGAAAAGGAGAGAGTCCAAGCCCTCTCCAGGAGTCTGGTTCCAGAACCCTTGTTGTGCGTGGAGGTGAGCCCAACTATATCTAGCTGGTATCGCTCCACCTACCGCACCAGCTCAGGTTCCTTCCCCGCCAGTGAGGTGACATTCCACGTCCCCAGAACCAGTCTACGCCACCATGGGGCGGTGCGCCCAGATGCCCACTCCTGCCTACTGCCCAGTGTGCATAGCACCCGACCCCAATTTCCTGCCCTGCAGATGGTGCCCGACCGAGCCCCATGGAGCCCCAAGACTCGGCCACCAGGCACTCTCTGGTGAGCTCCCCTCCCAGGGGCTGGCTCCAGGAGGAGGCCCTGGTGTCCCTAACCCGGGCTAGGTGGCGGCTTTCCTTTCTCTAGCTGTCATCAGGGTCTTCTGAATCGCTCTTTGTCTGGTCTCTCCCCCAGGACCAATTTGCCTTGGGAGACCCTACCAGGGGCTATTGCCCCGGACAACATAGCTCCCAGGATCACAGAGACACTCAAACCCCTCCACCGCGATAAGGTGGCGATTCGTCGGGGGTCATAACAAATGTGTAAGCAGTAAATGAATGTTTGTTAACAGTGTATAAATTGTTCGTTTTCTTAAAAAAAACTAATGAAAACATTTGTTGAGAACCTTTTTTTCAAAGACAGAAATAAGACATCATATTGTTTCTTTTAAAAACACAAATTTAAAAAGTTTTTTAAAAATGTAATAGCGTGAAATGGAGACAAAATATGATTACTTTTAAAGTAGTAAATAACCAGTATCCATTTATAGAATCATCAAGAGTTTATGAGAATAAAATGAAAAATATGACCTGACAATGTCGACTTTTGCCGGGCTTACACTTCCGAATTTTAGGAGTTTTACTGGAGTCACAGCGCTCTCAGTGCAATCAGAGAACCCAGGCATGGACACACAGAACTAACAGACTTGTAAAATGTTCAACTACTGATTTGCTTTAATACTGAACTGAAAACAAAATAGGCCAAAGACTAACCCTGGGGACAACTAAAAGCAAACCCAATACAAAAACATACAAAACTAGAAAACCTGACAAAATTTAAAACTAACAACAGAAGGGGAATCTAAAGTAAACTTAATTTACAAATGAAAACTAGACTAACAAAACAGGAACACATAAACAAGACCCAACTGAAAGAAAAATTAAAGCTGCAAGCAGCGTCGGACGGGCCCTCGTTCCCCCCCGCACCACCACTGTGGAGACATTTCCACACGGCTCTGTCTGGGGGGTACCATGGATACGTTTGGAATTTTGCACATTCAAATTTGTTAATCTCAGGCTACTGTATATGTGTACCAACTTTCGTGGTTGTAAGATAAACCAAGATTTTATATGAGTATTTGACTATTTGTAGGGGGCGCTGTGGAGCCGTTTGACCACGCCCATTCCTGAATTGTATATTAAACTTTAGCTTTTGAGATTTGTGTAGATTTGTGTGGATTTGGTGATATGACATGGATCCCTTCTCCTCCAAACTCATTTTGTTCCACGTGGCGAATTTGCTCAAAATGGCCGCCCTGCCACGCCCACACTGTGTGATGCAATTACAAGTTTTTAATAAGTTTTCATCATGGAGGGGTCTAGATGCCATACAGCGAATTTGGTGAAGATGGGACAAAAATCCTAGGAGGAGTTCGTTAAATTCCAATGCCTGCGCACCACATTTTCTAGGGGGCGTTTTTGTCTTGGGCTACTGTACATGTGTATCAAATTTGGTAGCTGTACGTGAAACTAGCCGTATTAACTCTGCTAAAGGAAAATTTTCAAGGTTATGCTATTGAGTCATTTTGACATTCATATGTGTAATTCCCCCAAAATATAAACATTTTTCACCAGTCCTGATATGTGTGCCAAATTTGGGGAGTTTTTGAGCATGTCTAAGGGGTCAAATTGCGGTACAAAGAGACCTATAAAAAATAAAGAAACAGAGCAGGAACAATAGAGTCCTCGCACTGTCGTGCAGGACAGCGTTCAGTGTTACACACTGACCGCTTTTCCTTGCACTTTCGTGCTTGGGCCCTAATGAAGAAACAAAGAAACATAGCAGGAACAATAGGGTCCTCGCACTGTAGTGCAGGACAGTGTTCAGTGTTACACAATGACCGCTTTTCCTTGCACTTTTGTGCTCGGGCCCTCATAAAGAAAGAAACAAAGCAGGAACAATAGGGCCTTTGCACTCAGTGCAAAGGCAGCGTTCAGTGTTTCACACTGATCGTGTGTTCACGATTTAGTTAGGTAACAAGTTAATGAATGGAAGTTACTGAGCATGATTAAATATAGCTGAAATATGTCAACAATGCATTTGTAATTGTAACTGACTGCTACAACTTCTAAGTTTTTGTTGAGAAGATTTAGTAATGTTCAAATGACTGATTTTAAACAGTTATAATATGCTGTGTGTTTATTGGGTTCCTATACATTTACAAATCCTTCATTGATTTGTTCATAATTAATAAACAGGATATATAACAATACATAATACAGCTGTATTGTGTCTAGCAATTATTTCTTGTAAATACTCTAGCTATGAAAGCTATATAACAACAATGTATATAATTGCGTATATTGTGCATGATATTTTTATTAATTGATTATATATTAAATATACATGCTAAATAGTGGGGTTAAAATGAAGAAAACATTAATACCCTGTTTTAGTAATTCACATATTTGAATTATTTTGTGTTGCTGTTCCACTAAATAAATAAATGCATTTCTTTGCTTTGATAAGCCATTTCAGTGCAAGTTGCTGTGCCACCTACACCGAGTAACAGACAACTAAAATAAACCTTCCGAGCTCTCCTCTTTGTTTGTACCCTCTCTCTGCCATTCCATGGTGTGGCGACACAGCGTTCAGCTAATGAATAAAGCTGCTCCCTTTCCTCTCATCCTTCATGCATCCATTCTTCCATCCCCTCCCAGGAGTCTGGTATTGATCAGACATGTACACATTAGAGGAAGGGGAGATGCTTTTATGATAATCCACCCACCCTACCCGCCACTCGTAATGGCTGCATTAGATGCTCATCCCCTCCTCACCCAACACCTGGCCTTCGCTCTCTTTGGACTTACTGTTTGCATTACGACAGTGTTTAATGGGCTCTTTAGAGGGGCTGGGGGCAGGGGAGGGCGGGAAACTTTTCAAGAGTTTCCAGTAGATGAGGACCCAGCAAGGAGCCACTGGGAAGGTCCGGTACAAGAGTGATAGATGGCACCGTGTTGAAGTGGGGGGCACACATTGCTGGACATGGGGGTCCATTTCCTATTTCTAAATGCCCTCTCTGTCTAGTCAGGCCACTCAGCTGGCTGTCTGACAACTAACAAACTCTGGGAAATGGAGATTTGGACTATTGTGTTCTCTGACCTAACCGAGACAAAGTGCCAATCAATACATCTCTCTGTCATTACTTTCCTGTTGAGACAATCCAGATACTTTCTGACATAAATGTAAAGAGTCCATTCACAAACATGCTAAAGCTGAGACGAAAGATCCAGGTAGGACACTTACATTTGTACGCACCGGTACTATTGGGAATAGTATTGGCTCTCCCACAGCTTGATGGGCTCTACTGTTGTATGTACCTCTGTATTATTCACCAGGCTTGCTGGCTGCACAAGAGAGAGGTGGGGGCTCTCAAAATGCCTGGCTTAAAAAAAAAAAAAAAACGTAAGCCTGAATAAAGTAAGGAAAAAAAATGAGAGAGAAACAGCCACCTGGACACCATCAGTCTCAGCAAAGGTAAACATTTTCGACATTCCTCCCAGCACACTGGCCTACAGGGGTGAAAGGTCATAATGACAAACGAGTGACCCAGAAGCCCTGAGAGGCCAAGAGAGGAACCTCTGGAATCTCTCAGCAGGGGGACGGAGGACACAAAGACATATTCACCAGTCCAGGAGCCATGCATAAAAGAAAATGAGGTCTCCAGGCCACTATGCAAGATTCAACCTGCAGCTCTTTCAGGTGAAAAAACAAACAAATAAAAACAGACAAGCACACATGCACAAACAGCAAAGCAAAAATATGCCTGACTCATCACCAGATCTTATTCAGTCCCCAGTATTCCCTGTTTTACACCATATGGAAGTTGACACTAAGCTATGACATCCATCAAGTCATAAGTTTCAACAGTGCCCCATTCTAAATGTCCAGCTGGCCCAAGGAAAATGTGTTTAAAAGTTAAATCAGTTTAGATTAGAAGAAAGGAGAAAATGTAGGTGTAGTCCAGGTTCACATGAGCTTCTACCTTGCTTTAGTGTCCCTAAGCAAAGATTCAACCAGCTCCAGGCCTGCTGCTGTGTAGCTGAGCATGAGCCTCTAACCTCTCTGATCTCAACAGCCTCTGGACAGTTTCACAGATGTAGTCAATACTATTCATCCCATGTACTTTCAGCATCAGCTGGTTGTTATGTAGGCAGATGATAGAAGCTTATCAGATACAATGAGTGGAAATGTGAGTCAGTTTGAGATCGAAGGAATGTGTGAGTGCTGTGACTAGAAACCTCATTGTTTACACACCCTAACAAACACACTAATATTTCCGTCTATTTTAATGAAATGCTTCCTGAGAAGCTCATGGCAGCTCATAAGTGAAATGACTAATAAAGGGACATCTGCTGCTTTTCAATTCCCCATGTCCAGCCTCTGTACAAACAGTTAAGAAGAAGGAGGAGGAGGAGGAGGAGAGGGAAAGGCAAAGGATTCACACACACTCAAGATTATATTTGAAAAACATTTTTATCACTTTAATAGAATTTTTTTTTTTAATAAAATGTTACCATATGAGCACGAAACAGGCAAACATCTCAAATGTAGCTTTTGTGGCTCCAATTCCATTTTTTTGTTTTTTTAAGTGTTCATCGATTACATCTATGTGAGGCTTCATGAAGAAAAAATTAAAAGTCATTTTATCTAACTCAGGCAAAGAAAGAAAACAGGCATACTGTATTTACTCACATCGGAAATATGTTTGCTAAAAGCATTGATAAATTACATTGGAACCTTATGTTGAAGTATTTTGTTAATTTGAACAACTTACTGTGCCACCAGTGTTGTTTTATCCTCCCCTATGTGATTCTGTTTTGATCAATCGAAAATATCAAATATCACTATAACTGCATACTTAGATATTGACAGGTATTGTCCACCCCAAGCAACATCCTCAAGTAATGTAAATTTACAGTGTGGTCCCAGTTTCCATTTCTGGATAAAATCTTTTTTTAACAGCATATCTTGACTCTTTAGTGACCCAGGGCAATTTTATGTAACCCTCTGCTGCTGGAGTATAAACTGTGCCATCATCTGGAATAGCTGTTAAAAATCTCAGTGGATGCCTACTTGGTACTAAAACAGATGTCAACTTGAGCATTTTTAAAATTCATTAAGTGTTGTTGATGTCCCTGTGGTTATGTGAGGTGAGTGGTGCTATCAAAAGGTACATATGGCAAATTCAGCCCTAACCACTGGGGTGGATCCGCATTGAGAACTGGTGCTGTCTTCAAAGGAAGGATCAGTGCTTTTGATGGGGAACCATTACATACATCTCTGTCCCCACTTCTGACAGCCATGTGATCTCAGTGAAAACTAAATTAACAGACACACTCTCATACGCACTGTAGCAGGCAGCTGCTTGGAGAGCCAGTCACAATGCAACTCACAAAGGGAATAATTTAATCAGTGAGCAGCACCTTTCATAAGCTTTCTCTTGGTGTCATCACATGAAACTATGCAGGGTATCAGTAGAGCTGACCAAGGAAGAGTAACTTCATGACTTAGGTGAGACCATCATGGAGGTTGGGTTCTTGTTCACTCTAGCTTACCTCTCATAGGATGCTGTTTGTTTAAATACGTAGTAAGGATAAAGTAATCCATCCATTTTACCTGTTTATACTGGGCAAGGTTGTGAGAGGATGCAACCTATCCCAGCTACCACAGAGCAAATTCTGGCTAGATGGTCTCATTTTCATTAATATGTTGGTCAACACTAAAATGTATTCATACAGAACATGATTGCAATTTTAGAGGAAGTGCAAAAGAAAAGACACTACTAGAGTTTCAAATTGAATTAAAGCTGCAAGCAGCGTCGAACGGGCCCTCGCTCCTGATCATGCTCCTCTCCACACAAACTTGTCTAGGGGGTGCCATAGAGCCGATTGGAATTTTGACTGTGCACATCTATTGGTCTATATGTGTGTACCAAATTTCATGTTTGTAGGATAAAGCAATGATTTTATATGAGTATTTGAATATTTGTAGGGGGCGCTGTGGAGCCGTTTGACCACGCCCATTTCTGATTTGTATATTAAATATTAGGTCTTGAGATTAATGAGGTTTTGTGTGGATTTGGTGATTTTACATGTATCACTTCACCTCCAAAACCCATTTCGTTCCACATGGCGATTTTGTTCAAAATGGCCGCCATGCCACGCCCACACCGTGTGACGTAGCCACGAGATTTTAATAACTTTTCATCCTGGAGGGGTCAAGATGCTACACAGCGAATTTGGTGATGATCGAACAAAAATCCTGGGAGGAGTTCGTTAATTTCCAATGCCTGCGCACGTGTTCCATTGTACAATCTTAAGCTTTTTGTTCAAAATGGCCGCCATGCCACGCCCACACCGTGTGACGTGTCCACAAGATTTTGATTAGTTTTCATCCTGGATGGGTCTAGATGCCACACAGCGAATTTGGTGAAGATCGGCCAAAAATGCTGTGAGGAGTTCGTTAAATTCCAATGACTGTGCACTACGCTTTCAAAGGGGCGCGGCTGAGCTTATTGATTCAAAATGGCCACCATGCCACGCCCACACCGTGTGACACAGTCACAAGATTTTAATAACTTTTCATCCTAGAAGGGTCTAGATGCCACACAGCCAATTTGGTGAAAATCTGATAAAAACCCTGGGAGGAGTTCGTTAAATTCCAATGCCTGCGCACCACGTGTTCCAGGGGGCGCCGTTAAGTTTTTTTGTTCAAAATGGCCGCCATGCCACACCCACACCATGTGATGCAGCCACAAGATTTTATTAACTTTTCATCCTGGATGTATCTAGATGCCACACAGCGAATGTGGTGAAGATCGGCCAAAATCCTGGGAGGAGTTCGTTAAATTCCAATGCCTGCACACCACGTGCTCTAGGGGGCGCCGTTGAGCCTTTCTTGAAATTTTAAAGGCATAAATGTTTTTGTCTCGGGCTACTGTACATGTGTACCAAATTTCATGAGTTTACGTGAAACTAGCCGTATTAACTCCACTAAAGCCCAATTTTCAAGGTGGCGCTATTGAGTCATTTTGCCATTCATATGTGTAATTCCCCCAAAATATCAAATTTTTCAACAGTCCTGATGTGTGTGCCAAATTTGGGGAGTTTTTGAGCATGTTTAGTGGGTCAAATTGAGGTTATAGTTGGTGTAAGAAAAAGAAACCAACCGCCAAAGAAACACGACAGGAACAATAGGGTCCTACGCACTGTAGTGCTCGGGCCCTAATTAAAGCTGCAAGCAGCGTCAGACGGGCCCTCGCTCCTCACTGCACTCCTCTCCACACGACCTTGTCTAGGGGGTGCTGTAGAGCCGAATGGAAATTTGACTGTGCAAATCTGTTAGTCTTGGGATACTATATGTATGTACCAAATTTCATGTTTGTAGGATAAAGCAGTGATTTTATATGAGTATTTGAATATTTGTAGGGGGCGCTGTGGAGCCGTTTGACCACGTCCATTCCTGAATTGTATATTAAATATTAGGTCTTGAGATTAATGAGGATTTGCGTGGATTTGGTGATTTTACATGGATCCCTTCACATCCAAAACCCATTTCGTTCCACATGGCGATTTTGTTGAAAATGGCCGCCATGCCACGCCCACGCCATGTGACGTAGCCACCAGATTTTTAATAAATTTTCATCCTGGAGGGGTCTAGATGCCACACAGCAAATTTGATAAAGATCGGCCAAAAATCCTGGGAGGAGCTCGTTAAATTCCAATGCCTGTGCACAACGTGTTCTAGGGGGCGCCATGGAGCTTTTTTGTTCAAAATGGCCGCCATGCCACACCCACACCATGTGACGTATCCACGAGATTTTAATAACTTTTCATCCTGGATGGGTCTAGATGCCACATAGCGAATTTGGTGAAGATCGGACAAAAATCCTGGGAGGACCTCGTTCAATTCCAATGCCTGCACACAGCGTTTTCTAGGGTGCGCCATGGAGATTTTTTGTTCAAAATGGCCGACACGTCACGCCCACTCCGTGTGACGCAGTCACAACATTTTAATAAATTTTCATCCTGGAGGGGTCTAGATGCCACAGAGCAAATTTGATAAAGATCGGCCAAAAATCCTGGGAGGAGTTCGTTAAATTCCAATGCCTGTGCACAACGTGTTCTAGGGGGCGCCATGGAGCTTTTTTGTTCAAAATGGCCGCCATGCCACGCCCACACCGTGTGTCGCAGCCACAAGATTTTAATAACTTTTCATCCTGGAGGGGTCAAGATGCTACACAGCGAATTTGGTGATGATCGAACAAAAATCCTGGGAGGAGTTCGTTAATTTCCAATGCCTGCGCACGTGTTCCATTGTACAATCTTAAGCTTTTTGTTCAAAATGGCCGCCATGCCACACCCACACCATGTGACGTATCCACGAGATTTTAATAACTTTTCATCCTGGATGGGTCCAGATGCCACACAGCGAATTTGGTGAAGATGGGCCAAAAATGCTGGGAGGAGTTCGTTAAATTCCAATGACTGCGCACTACGTTTTCTAAGGGGTGCAGCTGAGCTTTTTGATTCAAAATGGCCACCATGCCACGCCCACACCATGTGAACAGTCGCAAGATTTTAATAACTTTTCATCCTGGATGGGTCCAGATGCCACACAGCCAATTTGGTCAAAATCGGATAAAAATCCTGGGAGGAGTTCGATAAATTCCAATGCCTGCGCACAGCGTTTTCCAGGGGGCGCCAATGAGCTTTTTTGTTCAAAATGGCCGCCATGCCACACCCACGCCGTGTGACGTAGCCACGACATTTTAATAACTTTTCATCCTGGATGGGTCCAGATGCCACACAGCGAATTTGGTGAAGATCGGCCAAAAATGCTGGGAGGAATTCGTTAAATTCCAATGACTGCGCACTACGCTTTCTAATGGGCGTGGCTGAGCTTATTGATTCAAAATGGCCACCATGCCACGCCCACACCGTGTGACACAGTCATAAGATTTTAATAACTTTTCATCCTAGAAGGGTCTAGATGCCACACAGCCAATTTGGTGAAAATCTGATAAAAACCCTGGGAGGAGTTCACTCCTCACCGCACTCCTCTCCATACGACCTTGTCTAGGGGGCGCCGTAGAGCAGTACATGGACATGGATACGTCACATGGTGTGGGTGTGGCATGGCGGCCATTTTGATCAAAAAATCTCAACAACACCCCCAAGAAAACGCTGTGCGCAGGCATTGGAATTTATAGAACTCCTCCCAGGATTTTTGTCGTATCTTCACCAAATTGGCTGTGTGGAATCTAGACCCCTCCAGGATGAAAAGTTATTAAAATCTTGTGGCTCCATCACAAGGTGTGGGTGTGTCATGGCGGCCATTTTGAACAAAAAAGCTCAATGGCGTCCCCTAGAACACGGTGTGTGCAGGCATTGGAATTTAACGAAATCCTCCTAGGATTTTTGTCCCATCTTCACAAAATTTGCTCTGTGGCATCTAGAGCCCTCCAGGATGAAAAGTTATTAAAATCTTGTGGCTGCGTCACACGGTGTGGGCGTGGCATGGCGGCCATTTTGAACAAAAAAGCTTAACGGCGTCCCCTGGAAAACGTGGTGCACAGGCATTGGAATTTAACGAACTCCTCCCAGGATTTTTCTCCGATTTTCACCAAATTGGCTGTGTGTCATCTAGACCCCTCCAGAATGAAAAGTTAATAAAATCTCGTGGCTGCGTCACACGGTGTGGGCGTGGCATTGCGGCCATTTTGAACAAAAAAGCTCCATGGCGCCCCATAGAACACGTGGTGTGCAGACATTGGAATTTAACAAACTCCTCCCAGGATTTTTGGCCCATCTTCACCAAAATGACTGTGTGGCATCTAGACCCCTCCAGGATGAAAAGTTATTCAAATCTTGTGACTGCGTCACACGATGTGGGCGTGGCATGGCGGCCATTTTGAACCAAAAAGCTCCTTGGCGCCCCCTAGAAAACGCTGTGCGGAGGCATTGGAATTTATGGAACTCTTCACAGGATTTTTGTCCCATCTTCATAAAATTTGCTCTGTGGCATCTGGACCCATCCAGGATGAAAAGTTACTAAAATCTTGTGGCTGCGTCACACGGTGTGGGCGTGGCATGGCGGCCATTTTGAACAAAATAGCTCCATCGCGCCCCATAGAACACGTGGTGCACAGGCATTGGAATTTAACGAACTCCTCCCAGCATTTTTGTCCCATCTTCACCAAATTCGCTGTGTGGCATCTAAACCCCTGCAGGATGAAAAGTTATTAAAATCTTGTGGCTGCGTCACACGGTGTGGGCGTGGCATGGCGGCCATTTTGAATAAACAAGCTCCATGGCGCCCCATAGCACACATGGTACGCAGGCATTGGAATTCAACGAACTCCTCCCAGGACTTTTGGCCGATCTTCACCAAATTCACTGTGTGGCATCTGGACCCCTCCAGGATGAAAAGTTATTAAAATGTTGTGACTGCGTCACACGGAGTGGGCGTGACGTGTCGGCCATTTTGAACAAAAAATCTCCATGGCGCGCCCTAGAAATTGCTATGCGCAGGCATTGGAATTTAACGAGGTCCTCCAATGATTTTTGTCCCATCTTTACCAAATTCGCTGTGTGGCATCTAGACTCATTCAGAATGAAAAGTTATTAAAATCTTGTGGATACGTCACACGGTGTGGGCATGGCATGGCGGCCATTTTGAACAAAAAAGCTCCATGGCGCCCCATAGAACACATGGTGCACAGGCATTGGAATTTAACGAATTCCTCCCAGTATTTTTGTTCCATCTTCACCAAATTCGCTTCGTGGCATGTAGACCCCTCCAGGATGAAAAGTTATTAAAATCTTGAGGCTGCGTTACACGGTGTGGGCGTAGCATGGCGGCCATTTTGAACAAAAAAGTTTAATATTGTACAATGGAACATGTCGTGCGCAGGCATCGGAATTTAACAACCTCATCCCAGGATTTTTGTCCAATCTTCACCAAATTGGCTGTGTGGCATCTGGACCCCTCCAGGATGAAAAGTTATGAAAATCTCGTGGCTACGTCACACGGTGTGGACGTGGCATGGCTGCCATTTTGAACAAAATCGCCATGTGGAACGAAATGGGTTTTGGAGGTGAAGGGATCCATGTAAAATCATCAAATCCACACCAATCCTCATTAATCTCAAGACCTAATATTTAATATACAATTCAGGAATGGACGTGGTCCACAGCACCCCCTACAAATATTCAAATACTCATATAAAATCATTGCTTTATCCTACAAACATGAAATTTGGTACTTACATATAGTATCCCAAGACCAACAGATTTGCACTGTCGAAATTCCAATCGGCTCTACGGCACCCCCTAGACAAGGTCTTGTGGAGAGGAGTGCAGTGAGGACCGAGGGCCCGTCCGACGCTGCTTGCAGCTTTAATTACACTTAAAGTTAGTGTCATGGCAAATTAGAGAGTAGACAGACACAACACTACCAAGTCAGTTCAATAAATGTATTAGTGTAAATAATAATAAGGAAGATATTACAAGCCTGGGGAACTGACGTAAGGACCTAAACTATTTCTAGAAGCTATAGCAAACTCTCGGGAAACAAACGCAGAATTAGACAGATTACAGGGCAGACTGAAATTTACACAAACCCTTGAGGACCAATAGACAACATATGCATTCTCTATAGGAGAATGTACAGATTCCGGTCGAGGCAGATGGCCGCCCTCCCTGAGCCTGGCTCTGTCGGAGATTTTTTTTCCCCCTTCCCTACTATAGGGGGTTTTTGGTTCCTTCCCACCGTCGCTGACTGCTTGCTCATAGGGAATCCAAAAACAACCTTGGATTGTTGGGTTTTTCTGTTTCCTGTTTTTCTGTTTCCTGTTCTTTCTTACAATGTTAAGCGCTTTGTGACGACCTGTGTTGTAAATATGCGCTATATAAATAAAACTGAATTGAATTGAATTGAATTGAAATTTATTTACAGATTTACCTCACTGGGGGGGAAGGAGCCTGAGCTTGTGCGGGAGGTTGAGAGATACCGTCTATATATAGTCGGGCTCACCTCCACGCACAGCTCTGGTTCTGGAACCCAGCTCCTCGAAAGGGGCTGGACTCTCCATTTCTCTGGAGCTGCCCATGGTGAGAGGTGGCAGGCTGGTGTGGGCTTGCTCACGTCCTCACAGCTCAGCCGCCACGTGTTGGAGTTCACCCCAGTGAATGAGAGGGTCGTGTCCCTGCGCCTTCGGTTCGGGGACAGGTCTCTCACTGTTGTCTTAGCCTATGGGCCGAACAGCAGTGCAGAGTTCTTGGAGTCCCTGGGAGGGGTGCTGGACAGTGCTCCGACTGGGGACTCCATTGTTATAACTGGGGGACTTCAACGCTCACGTGGGCAACAACAGTGAGACCTGGAGGGGGGTGATTGGGAAGAACGGCCTTCCCGATCTGAACCCGAGTGGTGTTCTGTTATTGGACTTCTTTGCTAGTTACAGTTTGTCCATAACAAACACCATGTTTGAGCACAGGGGTGTCCATAAGTGCACGTGGCACCAGGTCGGAGGTGGATGATCAACTTTGTAGTTGTGTCATCTGATCTCCGGCCGTATGTCTTGGACACTCGGGTGAAGAGAGGGGCGGAGCTGTCAACTGATCACCACCTGGTGGTGCGTTGGATGCACTGGCGGGGAAGGAAGCTGGACAGACTCGGTAGGCCCAAATGTTTTGTGTGGGTCCGTTGGGAACGTCTGGCGGAGCCCTCTGTCAGCGCGGTCTTCAACTCCCACTCCTGGAGAGCTTCTCTCAGATCCTGGGGGAGGTTAGAGACATTGAGTCCAAGTGGACCATGTTCTCCACTTGCATTGTTGAAGCTGCTGCTCGAAGCTGTGGTCGCAGGGTCTCTGGTGCCTGTTGTGGCAGCAACCCCTGAACCCGGTGGTGGACACCAGAAGTAAGGGATGCCGTCAAGCTGAAGAAGGAGTCCTATCGGGCATTGTTAGCTTATAGGACTCCTGAGGCAGCTGACGGGTACCGGCAGGACAGGTCTCCTCTCCCTGGGGAGGTGTTCCGGGCTTGTCCCACGGGGAGGAGGCCTTGGGGTAGACCTAGGATACGCTGGAGGGACTATGTCTCTCAGCTGGCCTGGGAACGCCTCGGGGTCCCACTGGAAGAGCTGGAGGAGGTGTCTGGGGTGAGGGAAGTCTGGGCCTCTCTGCTTAGACTGCTGCCCCCGTGACCTGGCCCCGGATAAGCGGATGATAATGGATGGATGGATGGAAGATCGTGGCTCCGAGAGCTGTACAGAAAAGTTTTCCAAACCAGAGAGGTGAACTGGGGTCCCCAGTCGGACACAATATCATAACAGACATCATATCACAATTGTCGTGTGGGGCAGTGATGGCACAATGGGTTAAGCGCTGGGCTGCCGATCGGAAAATCGGTGGATCGAGCCCTCATTGCAGCCACTGTTGGGCCCCTGAGCAAGGCCCTTAACCTTTCTTGCTCCAGGGTCGCTGCAGGGGAGCATTGAGACTGGACAGCCCCTCCCCCCGTGTCCGAGGCATCTAGTTCTACGATGAATTGATGGGCAGGATCAGGTTGCACTAGTATAGGGGCTGAGGTGAAATGCATCTGTAGTTCTTGGAAGGCCTGGGTGGCTTCTGGAGTCAACAGAAATGGTCTGGAGGTGGAGGTCAAGGCAGTTAAGGAAGCAATAGAAGTTGGTGACTCCCAGGAATCGTTGGAGCTGCTTTTGAGTTTCAGTTTGGGGCCGATCCTATACTGCTGTGACTTTCTCCAGGTCCATTTGCACCTCACCGCTGGAGAGGATGTATCTGAGGAAGGAAATGGTGCAAGCATGAACAATGCATTTTTCTGCTTTGATAAACAGCTTGTTTTTCAGAAGTCTTCCGGGGTGTGGGAGAAGATCAGGATGTCATCAAAGTATACAAATACAAAATGGTTGATCATATTTCTGAGAACATCATTAATCAGGCTTTGGAAGACGGCAGGAGCATTGGTGAGACCAAAGGACATGACCAAGTATTCAAAGTGGGGGTGTTAAAAGTGGTTTTCCACTCATCTCCGTCTTTGATCCAAATGAGGTTGTATGTATTACATAAGTCCAGTTTGATGAATATAGTGGCTCTGTGCAAGGGGGTGAATGCAGATGTGATGAGTGGCAAGAGGTACTTGTTTGTTTTTGGTTTTTTTTGACAGTGATGGTGTTTAGGCCCTGAAAGTCATTGCATGGCTGGAGGGAGCCGTCCTTCCTGTCCATGAAGAAGAACTGAGCACCAACAGGAGAGAAGGATGGCTAAATGATCCCTGCAGCAAGAGAGTCTCTTATGTAGGTCTCCATGTCAGCGTTCTCTAGTTTCTACAGGCTGTACAGACAACTGCTAGGAAGAAGGATTTGGGGTGAAGGTCTATGGCACAATTGTAGAATTGGTGAGGAGGTAGAGTGAGGCCATGTTCCTTGTTAAAGACTTGAGAAAGGTCATGGTATTCTTGAGGTACCTTGGACAGGTCGATGGTCTCTGGTGGGCTGACAGTCTCGGGAGCAGCAGGAGTGAGGGCAGAATGGAAGCAATTGACATGGCAATGGGGGCTTCAGGAAATTACCTTTTCTAGCGACCAATCAATGTGAAGGTTGTGTATCTTAAGCCAGGGAAACCCAAGGACCAGAGGAGAGTTGGAGTAGTCAGTGATGTTGGTATCAACCATGCTGATTACTGGCCAGGATGAGGGTGACAGGAACAGTATTTAGACGAACTTGGGGGAGATGGAGCCCATTAAGGGTGTTGCCCTCCAATGGCAAAGTGTCACGGCTCCTGCCTCCTTTGCTTAGTGGCTGTCTCTCCTTTCCTTCGCTAATCATCTGAGGCAGGACACCTGTGGCTAGGAGTGCCTCCACCTGTGAACAATCATCCATCCATCCATCCATCCATCCATCCATATCGCCTGGCACAGTTCATCATTCCACGTTGGACTGTGAAACAGTAAACCTGTTAAACCTTTCTAAGTCAGGCCAGTATTCTGCTTCAGTTTTGCACTGTTATTTTAGTAACTCTATTCTCCTCTATCAAGCTCTCCAAGCCGCCCATCTGTATCTCCTGCCACTCTTCCCTGAGCCACGGATCATCCAGACCCACCCGGACCTGGTTCTCCACTGGTCTTCGCCTTCCGTACCGGATCTCCACACCACACATCTCTGTCTGCATTCCCTCGACCCTCTCCCAAACAGGCAGCCAGGTAAGTTGAGTTATGGTTGAATAGAGTTACCGGTATGTTTTGTTACCACTGTGTTGGCGTTAGTGTGTTTAGAGACTGAGTATTGGCCTTGTCGGCATTCCGTGTATTTTGTAATTCGTCACATCAGCTTTGTGTTTTTAGAGTCCTTTGTTTATTTGCCGTGTCAGTGTTCCGTGTAACTTTTGTCGTTTCACCTTATTGGCGTTTAGTGTGTGAAGAGCCTTTGATAATTCATTTTGTCAGCATTCTTGTGTGCTGTGTGTTCTCTATCTGTGCCTGGCTCTCTGTTCTCTTCATGACACAAAGACAGGGACTTGCTGCAGTTGTCTGCAGCTCTAGACCTCCCTCTGCCTTGAGACCCAGTCCCTGCCAGTAGCCACCCTCATTGACTCTCATGCCAAAGACAACTTCATTGACAGTTGTCTAGATCGTCAATTACAAATCTCAACGGTGCCATTATCATCAGTGTCTACATTTTGCTCTGACCCCAGCAGCTCCAGTGAACCTGGCACCCCCGAATCCGTTAACCTCTCCCAGGTGCCCTCTGAATAAGATGACCTGGCCCCTGTGTTCAGTAAGGACAGTGCTCTCACCCTGCCCCCGCAACAAACATATGACTGTGCCATCAACCTGCTTCCTGGGGCCTCGCTGCCTAGCAGCTGCCTCTACAACCTGTCCAAGCCTGAACACTTGTCCACGACGTACATCCACGACTCCCTTACTGCTGGCATCATCTGTCCCTCGTCGTCACCTGTCGGTGCAGGTTTCTTCTTTGTGGACAGGAAGGATGGTTCAATACACCCTGCATAGACTTCCATGGTGTCAACTACATCACTGTGAAGAACCAGTACCTTTTGCCACTCATCAGCTTTCACCCCACTGCATAGAGCCACGATCTTCACAAAGCTTGACCTCTGGAACACATACCATCTTGTCTGGATTTGTGAGTGTGACAAGTGGGCCTTCAACACACCCCTTGGACACATCAAGTACCTGGTGATGCCTTTCAGACTAACTAACGCCCCAGCGGTTTTTCAAAACCTCATTAACGACATACTCAGAGACACGTTAAACCAGTTGGTGATCATCTACTTGGATGACATCCTCATCTTCTTTTGTAACGCCAATGAACACACCCAGCAAGTCCAACAAGTTCTGGAGAGCTACTCAAGAATTGTCTCTTTATTAAGGGCTAAAAATGTGACTTTCATGTCTCCACAGTATCATCCTGGGTTACATCATCTCCTGGGTTGAGGTGCAGATGGACCCCATCCAATTCATCCCCATCAAGGATTGACCACAACCAGAGAACTATAAACAGCTTCAAAATTTCCTGGGTCTCGCAAATTTCTACCAAAGATTTATCTCTGACTACAGCAAGGTGGCCTCAATCATGACCGCTCCAACCTCTACCTCCAAATCCTTCTCCTGGACTCTGGAGGCCTCCCATGCCTTCCGGGACCTGAAGCAATGCTTCATCTCAGCGCCCATCGTAATATCAGTCTCCAGTTCGTGGTTGAGGTCAACACAATCGACACCAGGGTGGAGGCAATCCTCTCCCAGTGTTCTCCCATGGACAAAGAACTGGAAGCTTGTGCATTCTTCTTCTGATGCCCTTCCCTGGTTGAACGGAACTACGACACTGGGAATCATGAGTTATTGGCCATTAAGCTGGCACTCGAAGAGTATTGACACTGGCTAGAGGGAGCTGAGCAGCCGTTCATGGTGTCAATGGATCATAAAAACCTTGAGTACATCAGGTCCATTAAGAGGTTGAACTCCCGCCAAGCCTGTTGGACCCTGTTCTTCAGACATTTCTATTTTTCACTGGCATATCGCCCTGGGTCTCGAAATGTCAAACCTGCTGCCCTCTCAAAGCAGTTTTCAGTGGAGGAGTTCCCTGGTGAGCCCATCTCCATCCTGCTCAACACCTGCATGGTGGCACCACTCACCTAGGAGGTCAAGTCCCAGGTTCACCAAGCCCAGAACCAACAACCTGACCCAGGTTACGGCCCTCCTAATGTCTCGTTTGTTCCTGACTCTGTTTGTTTCTAGGTTCTGCAGTGGGCCAACTCCTCTTAACTGACTTGTCACCCTGGGACCTCTAGAACCCTAAGAGTCCTGCATCAAAAGAGTTCATAGCAGCCTGTTCTGTCTGTCCCCGAAATAAGACCTCTAATTAGTCCTACCACCACCTCCAGCTCCATGTAGTGGCAGCCTTTCCCTGTTTTCTCTCCCTCTCCCTCCTTCTCCTTCAGGTGGGCGTGAGTGAGGTGTGCTTGTAGAATGCCAGCAGGAGCAGGCCACTGGATAATCACCAGAGTGAACACACCTGCGGCGGGGAGTGGTCATTCCTGCAACTCATCAACCTCTCTACATAAGTCTGACTCAGACCACTGCATGACGCCGGACTGCTGAATAACTCATTTAGTCAACTCAAGTCATTGTTCTGCTTACCAGCTTTCTGTTCTGCTTTATGGTTCTAACCTGCTGTTTCTCTTTGCTCCAGCTTGTGACCACCAATGTCAAGATCCTATCTGCTGGTTCTGTCTGGATTCCACCACAGAAGCCTTCATGGCCTTGCACCTCCCTGAAGGCCATTACAACCACGCTGCACACCTCCTCAGCCTGCCTTACCCTAACCCTCTCTATCCCCAGCTGCCAGCTAAGTCGCTCTGCGTTTGAGCCTTTGACCTGCTCTGTGACAGCTCTTATATCTGGAGAGCACAGAGAGCACTGTGAGGGTAATTTTTTTGGCTTTTATGTGATGTATTTCTTCCATTTCCTAATGATGGATTTATTGTAACTGGACTCCAATGGATATTCAGTGACTTGGTAATTTTCTTGTATCTAATCCCTGACTTTTCAATAACCATTTTGCAGAGTTGCTTGGAATGTTCTTTAGTCTTCATGATGTAGGTGTACCCAGGGATAGTGATTCATCAGTGACTGGACATTCCAAATACAAGTGTCTTTATACTACAATCACTTAAGACACACTCACGGCACTCAGATCATTTCAATTTCTTTAATTGTGTAACTTCTGGCACCAACTGACTGTACCTGTGTTGAATAAGATGAGTCACTTCAAAGGAGTTGAATACTTATACAATTATTTATTTAATATTTTCTATTTTCAATCAATTGAAATTACTTTGTAAGGATCTGTTTTCACTTTGATGCAATATATCTTTTTTGTAAAGTCTAAGAAAGCCAAATTAAGTTGACAATTCAATGTTTGAAAGCAATAAAAAGGAAAAACCTCCAAGGGGGTCAAAATTTTATTGGCACTGTATATACAGAGTATTCACAGTGTATTTAATGAACTGTGCTGATAGGATGCTGCTGAATGTACATAATATCATTTTCATATAAACAGCCAAGTTATGAGTAACTGTCATAAATCCTGCTATCCTGGTCCTGTGTGAACATTGCCCAAGGTCCTCCCACAGACTGTAGAAGGCTACAGGAAACAAAAGTAACATTGTATCTGTTATAACATGGGTGGAGAAGATCAATTGGACCACAAATGGGATTTTTTTAATACAAATCAGTGTGACATATTGGCAAACCCCTTCCATGGAACAATCTTAGTTTAATATTAATACAGACAGAAGATATAAATGCACAGTTAAGCATGGGTACTTAGCTGACAGTTAGCAGGACAGTTGGACATCAGGGACAACTTTGAATTTATCTCAGTTATCAATAAAGATTTACAGAAACTGAAGGATTAATTCAAAGGCTTCAAAAAATTGTGGAGAAAAAGAAATCCCTGTTTCATGATCACTTCTTGTTTGATCTGGAACCCCTTGGGTCATACAAGTCTCCAAGGAATTTTTAGAGGTATGAGCTGGTGCTGAGAAGAGGGGGGTGGGGGTCTTACCAACAGGTTCTTCTGGAGGCCCTTGCTGCTGTGACACATTGTGACCTCCCCTGGGCTTTGGGCACAGCGAGAGCTCAGAGAGGGGGGAATATGGCTGAGAAAAAGGAGAGACTCAGAGAAGAAAAGAAAAAGAGAGGGTCTGTGCGTGTCTTCATAGTGTTTAGTTGTGATTAGATTGAGCAGCATCTCTGTGGTGGCTGTATATCCATCTGCCGCTCAGGGCTGAGCGGTGTGTTCCTGTTGCCATCCTCATGACCTCAGACCTAAACACACCAATTAACCACCACTGGACTTTCCACTTTTTCTCAAACTCTGGTCCAAACAAACACACCACTACATCGCAACCCCCCGCCTCTGTTCATCTTTGATCTGCGGCTTCTCACTCTGACCTTCAACAGATAACATCACCCTCTTTTAGACACTAGTCAACTATTCGCTTACATGTACAAACTGTTTCTGTGATACAGAATGAGTGAAAAAAGTATACTTTGTTTAAACATATATATTTGTGCACATTTCAAACTAATACTGTCATTTATTTATAATAAATCAAATCAATATTATTAACTTTTGTACACACTAACGCTTTTATTGTTTTTACTTTTTCTTTGTTCTGCAGTTTTTCTTATTTGATAAAGCTACACTTCAAAAGATATTAATATCCAACACAATGTCCTAAAAATTACATTCTTTATTATTTCTGTACTTTGTTTTGCAAAATACACTCAGAGTAAAGCTATTGTTGACTGAGCAAAATTGATCAGCCACATATTTAAAGTTTTAATTTTTCCAATACTTTTATCTACAAAAATAATTACATCCTCACCAGCTGCAGCTGCACTTGGTGTTTATTGTGAATGAATAAATGTTGGCATTAATACACTCTATAAACCAAGACAGTGAAGTGACAAAACAGTGTACCTTCTAAACACTGGCACATTCATTTGACATTGCAAGCATGGTTACTCTCAGCTATATCCTTCAAAAGTACTTGCACTGCTGAGCCTTTTTAAAATTATTATTCAAACCTTACCACTAGTGTTCAAGCAGCTAAGAACAGCCAAAGTATTATTTTAAAAAGGTTTAAAAGAAGGGGTTTTATGACATTGTTAGTCATAGTTTACATAAGTCACAAAGGTTATACAACATCCCTAAGACACATTTCCATTGTGTAAAAGAGTTAAAAGATTATGTGCTTTGCATAATGTACAAGGCAGAGTGTAATTGTGAGAGTTTACAGGCATTATGTAACCACAGTTTTTTGTGGTATATTAATTTACACCTATTTCCCCAGGATGATTTTTAAGTATGTTTGTCAAAACTATGTCAGTAAAATCTCAGTTGTATATAATTTTGCTTTGTGATGTTGTGCATATAGATATGCATCACATCATTAACTTCACTGGAATCTTCCCATCTAGAGGGGTTCTGTGTTGTTGTGTATTTCAGCCAATATGGAGCTGTAGGCTTTATGAAAAGAAGTAGCTTTAACATATGAGAACCTGCCACTTAAAGTAGCTTGTGGTTTGGAGGAAAAAAATTAGTCAATTGGGGATTAATTAGATCAATTGAAAGAAAATGGCATGCATTTAAGCATCAGGCATTCACTTCAAAGCTGGTTCAGATACTTTTCATGAAATAAGTTGAAGTATAAATTGCTGAATTTGCACTTTAGAGTGGTTTATTTCTTTACACCGTAACTCATCTCTTTGCTTGCCTACGTTGCTGCAAGGGGGTGATGATTCAAGTTAGGGCTGTAGAACTCTGTGTGCATGTGGAAGCACAGAGAGAGAGAGACAGATCACCTTAGGGCATGTGTTGTGGCATGGCTTTGTCAGGGCTGTGTTGGGACTTGTAGCAGCTGAGTCTTGACACTGAGCCCAGCAACACCTGAGGGCCCCTAAACATGCAATGGTGGCCTGTTGTCAAGACACAATGAGATGACAGCGCCATTTGTCACCTGTGTTGTAGGGGGCTGAGAGAAGGACAATTATTGCAGGGGCTGGCAAAAGGTAGATTTGTGCAATGAAAAAAATATTGTTGAAAAAATTAGTTTATGCTGAAGATGTCTTTGGTGGGAAGACTGTTATATGTGATTACTGTATTTTTTGTTGTTAATAGAAAATAAAAAAGGAAAATCCATTTACCTTTAATGTAAAGATCTGCGATAGATACATCAAAACCAGAAATATTGAACTAGCCAGTCCTGGAGATGGATTTGTGTGATGATGACAATAATTAATGCAGGACCCTAATTTCAGTGTTTTGGACTGACAGTAAGGCAAGCCTTAGAAATGACTGACAGATTGAAGATTGGAGTTTGTTACATTATTCACCTTATGAGGCTAGCCCCAAAACAAAAAACAAACAAATTAAAAAAAAAAAAAAAAACAAGACACAAACAGCAGTCTGAATTAAATGTATTTTGTTTTTTAACTTTTCATTCATAGACAGGCCAGTCATCATTCACAGCCACTAGTGGTCACTTCCCAGATAAACATTTACATAAATGATATTTAATCTTTGAAAAAAAAATACAACTGATGCTGTACCTTTTCTTGAAACAGCAGTCACTGACTTATTTCTGTGTTTCAGTTTAGGGCACATGATATGGAAAATACAAGTAAATGAGTAAATGATTAATCAGTAGCCACTCTAGGGTGAGTGTACAGCTTTGAACCACAGGTGCTTGTTTTTCTTTAATCGAAGCTTGAAGATGGCATCAGTAAGGCAATTTGAAGTGAATACAACAAGGCACAAAATTGGATTGTAGAAGCTGTTTTACAAGTCTGGACTGATCGATGCTCACATGGCGCGAGCACAGAAAATTTTCTCTGAGGCTATCATTTCAACATAAGAGAGGAGAGGTGCCTCATTAGGAAGACTGGTGTTGCAGAACTGAAGACTTCAGACAAACTTATCAGTAAAAAAGACCCATTTCAGGGGGCATTTGCAAAACTCAATGCAGTCAATTCTGACTTTGTTTTTCTCACTAAAAGTCAGGGCAAATGTGTTCCAGACCCTCCACACAAGCAGACAAAGAGACAGTGGTAATCCCAGGAGTGTGTGCTGGATAGTTTACTGTTGCTACATAGCCGGTCTTTCTATTTGACACTGACATTCTCTCACAGGACCCAGAAACCGGGTCACCTCTGAGACAGCAAAAAAAAAAGATGACAAAAGGGTCTATACACTCACAAACATGCACATAAACAACGGGCATACCCTCTGTCAATCAACCCTTAGCCCTGTGTTTGACACACAGTGAATCAAAGACAGACTTCATTAGTCCTCCAGATGCTTGTCCTTTAATGGTATTCAAAAGCATATACACAACAACAGTTCAGTTTTTAAAACAATGCTAAAAAGATACACATTCACACAAGCAAAAACACAAATGCACAAGACAACATCTGAGACTAAAATGATCCTACACATTTTGATGTCGCTTACTCTCTCCCTCTTTTTCTGCTTCTTTAGTGAAACGTGAGACTCAGGCAGCATTCCTTATTGTGTGTGTGTGCGTCTCTCTCTCTCTCTCTCTCTCTCTCTGTGTGTGTCTGTGTGTGCACGGGTGCTTGAAAGCAAAAGAGTGCATACAACTTTAATTTTTTTTAAAAAAATACACTCAAAAATCGCTTTCTATTATTTGTTCTGGAATCTCTATTCAGACAGTTAAAACAAGAAAAACGTGCAGCTCACTTGAATGGCTCACAGACTGACGCACACTCACAGATGCAACATAGGTCACCATTTTCTGAACAGGAACACATTTATGTAAAACCAAAATCTGTACACACACATATGTACAGCTTCACGACGGCTTGTCAGTGGTGTGGCTGACAAGTCCATTGGGACAGCAGCCGTTAATCAGAAGAAAATGTTTATTTTCATCCCTTTAATGATCAGGACAGAAACCGACCACATGGACACCAGCATGTTTTCCACCAACATACATCTGTTTGTGTCATGATCAATCCACTCTGACACATGCAAGTCCCATCAGTTGACCCCCCTCTTCTTCAGACTAGGACACACACAGCTGGGCCTCCCCAACAGCCTTCAGGCAAAGGGACATAATTACCCAGGCTGCTTGTGACATTCCTGTTTAAGGGTCAGGGGGAAAGAACGCTGATGTGGACTGAAACAGGAGCAGGCAGATTATCAGACATGTTGTCAACAATCCAATGGTATGTTTTCAAAGTTTTTTTCTTATCAAATGGTCCAGTAGACATACTGTATATACCATTGTCATTTATCATACAAAGAGAATGTGTACTCTCTCTCTCTCTCTCTCTCTCTATATATATATATATATATATATATATATATATATATATATATATATATATTAGTGCTGTCAAATATATATATATATATTAGTGCTGTCAAAAATATCGCATTATTAACGCGTTAACGCAAATCAATTTTAACGGCGTCAATTTTTTTATCGCGAGATTAACGCGGGCGGGGGTGGGTGGGACTGGGGCATGGTCGGCGAGGTCGAGGGCGAGGCGTTCGCCGTCGGAGTCCGACAGGATCTCCTGCTGGTGGTGGTACAGCAGCAATATTCTCGCTCGCCTTTCTGTCGGCTCCTTTTCCGCGTCCCGAACCGCGTGCCGCTGATGCAGATGGTCAGCCAGGCGACGGCGGCCTGGGGTGCGCGCATGACGATTGACAAGAACAAAGTCATCTGTGTGTGTTGTCAGAGTGAACTGAGTTTTCATCATAACACATCCAGTCTGTAATACCACGTGATGGCCAAACACAGCTGACGCGAATTCTCCGCCTCCTCCTCATATAAAATGATAATTCAAGGGACATTTAGAATAGATAAAAAATGTGCGATTCATTTGCGATTAATCAGGAGTTAACTATGACATTCATGTGATTAATCGCGATTAAAAATTTTAATCGATTGACAGCACTAATATATATATATATATATATATATATATATATATATGATTGTTTCCAGACCTCATCAATTAATATTTAGATACAGTGTCAGAATAACTATCAAGCTAACATAATCTTGATAAAACTATCCAGTAATCACCAAAGTTATGATAATACTTTAATATTCTTTAATTTTCCCAATTTAAAAAAGTGCCCCTGTGGCCTTCTTGTACAGTTCTTCAGTATGATTATTCTTTTAGGTATTTTGTCTCACAAAACTATGTCACCTGGGTAATCAGGGCACAGCAGGGGTCTGTGGGTGGCTGGGGGCTGTGAAGAAGAAGGAGGCAGTAGTGGGGATGGTGAAATTGGAAAACCATGTGGAGATAGACGTGGAGTGTGGTATGGATGCAGACACTTCCAGATGCCCAGGCACTGAGGGGCCAAGGACCGCAGCAGAGCCACCCTCCCATGGGACGTGACTCACCTGGAAGGGGGGCCAAGTGCTGCCAGATGTAGAGGAAGCCGCCTGGGTCCCTCACCCCAAGCCTGTCTAACACTGTCTCGATTGTACAACAGCATATGCTTCCAGTCAAGGGTGAAAAATGCAGGAACCAGCACATGCCAGAAGTCTTTCAAGCATAGCCCAGCAGTCAGCCTCCAGCCTTACACCCACTCTGATCCACAGACACACACACTCACACACACACACACACACACTCAAGGAGCAGATCCTCCCAGTCATTCAGTCAGTGTAGTGCAGACATGTCGCCACACAGCAAGTCAAGGCTGGTTAAACTGTGAAGCAGAGAAGGGACCCAGTCCAGACACCTCATACAGGGGATAGCATACACACTGCTCAGGCACAAACAAACAATGAGGCAACCGAGTCAGACCAGATGACTTCGTCCCACAGTAACATCCTTATTGTACTAACGGGTCTGGACTCTAGGCGAACCAACAAAACGGTAATACGTACGGAAAAAACCCAGCCAGCCCCACTTAACCCGACGCCCACTTTCACACACAAGACGCGGATTTTGCAACACCAGAGAATCGTCACTTGGACTGTGTGTGTGTCTCTATGTTTGTGAGTGTGTGAGCCTTACAGGTTTCTCAGAGTCTGTAGGGAGATGCAGGTGGTGAGCACACATCTCTTTCATACAGCAAATCTAATCCAAAATCCCCCTCACCTGGACCAGCGCACACATACACAGATGGCCTGTAAAAGTCCAAGGGCCCTGTGCTGGAATGTGTGTATTACACAATGACCTCATTGTGCTATGATATGGCTTGTCTGAGCCTCACTCTGTGGCAGAGTCACACCTGTTCCGCCTATGCCAAAGGGCTGACAAAGCCAGAGATACATCAATCAGCATTTATAACACATACACACACACAAATGAACACACAGAGATGCATGCACACACACGCAGAGGTGCACACACAGTGCTGATGTGGCACTGTCTCTGTCTGCAGCAGGGTGGCTCCCTGAACAGCATGAGCTGCGATATTATATAATTGTTTGATAAATTTCTGATGCTTTATTTGCTTTGACCTGTTGGACATTTGAACAGTTAATTAATACAACAGGCAAAACTGTAGAATTTGTTACTCTTTAAAAATAGTTGGCAGCATTAAATTCTAATTAAATGTCAGTCTTGCAATTTCCAGGTGAAGGGTAAAGCCTAACTTAAAGCCACAAAATTTATAGCATAGTTTTTTACTTTTTTCAGAATATGAATTTGAAGTGGGTGGTTAGTAGTATCCATAATTAATTTAAGATAATTAAAATAATCTCACATTGGATTCGACCAGACACACTCAAGACAAACACTGTTTGTATTTTGTATTTGAATGAATGACTGATCCTTGGTTTAGTCTGTTATCTGTCACGCCACCAAAAGCTGTCCCAAAATACCCTGCACAGTGAAAGCGCTGCATCAACAGTGCAGCAGCTTCTGTCTTTTCTCTGACTGTTAGTCACAACTTAGCCAATTAAACGGTTTTAAGATAATTTGCTTAAAATATCAGTAGTGATCTAGTTTGATTGTAGTAATGGAGAGAGCTGCAGAAAACACATGATGTTTGTCATTCACAGAAGATTATCAAACTATGTTAGGATCATTTACAGATAAACCTAATTTATAAAGTCACTACTGTTGCTTCATGTGTAAATGAAGCCCTCTCACACGAGAAGAAAACACTCGTGGTTCCTGTCGCTGTCTGATGCTGTAGGTATTTAATAAACTACAAAGAGTTACTCCTAAACAGCTGGAAACTAAACTGTAATTCTGTGTGTGACTGCTCACCTGTCTGATGCAAAGACAAGTAGAACCACACAATGTGACTTCCTGTGTAATCTTTGTCTAGACTGATCCTCTCTTCATGCTCTCTCTGAGATGATTTATTATTATAAGAACTTAATGAAGTAACAAATGCTGTTGTTCCACTTGCTCAAATGTGCTCAACTCTCTCTTTTTGATATGGATCCTACTGTTGTCGGATTCTGCAGGTATTTAATAAAGCCAGAGGGAATAGTTTTTAACAGCCAGAAGCAGCAAACTTCAGGTAATGTTAATGTTATGTGAGGGGACAAAAAAAACTTGGTTTACACCCATTATTGGTGACTATCATTCTAAGCAGTTCGTGTCTATTTTCATCGCAGTAGAGTTTTATTTTCATGGACATTTAATTTTGTAGCCTAATAGATTTGAAACTGAGCAGCAAAGTGAGTGAAACAGATGTGCTGAGATTTTTGCAATGTTTTTCTACAAATATTGGTGCTGAAATGTAGAACGACTCACTTCACAAAACTCCAAGTACAATTACATGTGCATGACTTTTGTTAATTAGAAATTTTTGTCATTTGAGGAACTGTTATTCTTAGACTTAGGTTTCATTTTCACACGCTGGTTCAGTTAGGTTTAGGAAAATATCATGCTTTGGGTTAAATTGCTGCCTTTTCACAACGTGTTTAAAGCTTCTTCTCCATTTTCTGGGCTACTGGGGTGACAAGTACCACCCATGTGATTGGTTAGCTAAAAAGGAGCAACAGTAAAGCAATACAATAAGTGGGAAACAAATGTTTATCAGAAACCTATATGTGATATGTCACAGGTAAACATAATCTGCAAGAGAATACTTTTACCTCAGAATGTGACTGACATAAGATTTGTTTTGTAAGAACATATTTTTGGGAGACAGGAATCCAGAAACACTACCTAACAATATAATTAACCTGATGGTATTACCTTGGTTGATGACACTACTGCGAGGTTATGTCCTCTAACTCACAGAAAACAAGTCTTAAAGATGTCTGTCTTTTACCTATGCAATATTGTCAACATCAGGAACATCTTGTCTTAAAGTGATGCTAAAAATCTAGCCCATGCATTTGTTGCATGGTCTGCATCAGGTTGGACTATTTGTCTGTAAATAATCAAGAATAGAATTTTAAATCCTCCTCTTCACATACAAAACCTCTAATGACAAAGCTCCATCTCATTTTAAACATCTCTATTGTTATCTATTATCCCAACAGAGCACTTTACTCTCAGACTGCAGGTTTACTTGTGGTTCCCAGAGTTTCCAGAAGTAGAATGGGAGGCAATGACTTCAGTTATCAGGATCCTCTGCTGTGGAATCAGCTCCCAGTCTGGGTTCGGGAGACAGATGCCCTCTCTACTTAAAAGATCAGGTGTAAAAAAATTTTATAAAGCTTATAGTTAGGACGGGCTCAAGTAACCCTGAACATCCCTTAGTTATGTTGCTATAGGTTTAGACTGCTGGGAGTTTTGTGTCAGTTTCTGGGAGGGTGTTATTAATTTCTTCAAGAGTAAGGCATGTGAGTGACTTTGCTTTACATTTTAAGCTGTTTGTGCTCAGTGACTGCCTTGATTATACAAGTAAAACTTGGTTCACCAGTAAAACTGGACTACAGCTCACAAATATTACATGTGTAAATGTAACATTTGTCTCTTGCACTCAGAGAAATTGTGATTAGAATGCCTTCAGAGACATGAGAACCAAAGCTGTTTTTTTTTCTCACATAAATCTATGAAAAGCAGAGAACATCTTGCTAGGTCAGACCTAGTAACACTTCCATATAACATTTAACACAGCACAAGTGTAAACTGAGCTGTCACATTAACAAATAGGCACACACAAGCAGTGATACTTTGAGTTGTGTGAAGTACTTTGAAGGAGTTTTCCACATTTTAGCATCAATATTAGTCTGAAAACTTCACTGAGAAGTTGAATACAGTTTGCGTGCCAAAATCACAGCACACCTTTTTTACACCCTTTGCTTCACAATTTCAAATCTATTAAGCAACACAATAAAATGTCCACAATAATAAAACCTTACTACGATGAAAACAGACACAAAAACCTTAAAGATTGATGACACTCACCAATAATTATTGTAATTTGAGTGTTTTTCTCCACAAGATGCAACAAGGAGCTGAAGTGCATTTCTTCCTGATATGTGGAACTGTTGTTGTTGTTTAATACCTGAAGCATCAGACAGCAGCAGGATCCATATGAGCATGTCCAAATAAAGAGAGTTACAAACATTTACACACTGAACAACAGCGCCAGCAACTAATTACATTTTTATAATTTTATATGATGGCTGAAAGTGTATTAGTCCGGACCCAGATCTGACGCAGGTCTCCCAGTGTAGGCCTACATGTCTTTACATCGGACAGGTGAGTTGTCACACGCAGAGTCAAAGTATAGTTTCCAGCTGTTTAGGACTATTTCTTCCTAGTTAATTACAAACCTGCAGCATCAAACAGTGGTAAGATCCACAACTGTCTCCAAAGAGATAGAGGGCTTTGTGCATTTACACACAAAGCAACAGCGATAGCTTCATTAATCCGGTTTACAAATTATCCTGACGTGGAGAAAGGGCCCATCAGGATCTAACAGCAGCTGTGTACTTTCTTCACCTTAAGCAGGTGAACTGTCATACAGAGTCATAGTTTATCAGCTACAGTTCAATATTTTGTCACATCGCAGCAGTCCTCAGGTTGAGTAATAAACTTCAGTTTCACTGTTTAAGGAATCAGAAATAAATGGGGCTGTTAGCTATTTGGACAATTTGATCAAGTGCTATTAGTTTAGATTTATTCTGTTATTGCATTATTAGGCATTATACAGCACTTGGTGTATTGAATAGTCTTGTGTGAATGACAAATATTGCGTGCATACCGCAGTACTCTGGCAATGTGGGTGGTGTGTGTGAGTGCAGCCATTAGGAACATTGACGGATAAGAGACTTATATGTGAAAGGGGCTGAATGCTGTCATTTTATCAGATTAAATAACCCAGCAATATTCTATGTCGTATGTCTGAAAGAGGCTTAAATCTAAAAAATTAGGATCTAAGTGGGCTTGCTGCTCCTCGCAAAAGGGGAATAATCATGCTTAGCATTGAAACAATTCTGCATTGAATGATTTGTGCGTTAATTTCATTTACCAATGCATTATTTATTGTGGTTATATGAGTTTAAATAAGTTTATTAACTTGTGTCTTTGTTTAAATTTTTTGTTTTTTTTATTTTTCATCATTTTAGCTTAAAGTTTTGACTTTCAGTGATAGAGAAATGTATTTCTGTGCGGACTTTGCATGTTCACCCTGTGCCTTTATGGGCTCTCACTAGGAAAGAACATTCTTATAGATGACTTCGAAGTTTCCTACATGCTTCTAGCGAACTGTAGTTGAGACTGAAATGAGATTTTTTTAACAGCAGTTTCTTTTTGCCACTCTCCCATAAAGCTTTGACTGGTAAAGAACCTGGGCATCAGCTGCTGAAGCTTCTAACTCTTTCAGTTGAGTCACAGGTGTCTTGGTGGCCTCTCTCACTAGTCTCTGTCTTGCACAGTCACTCAGTTTTAGAGGGTAGGCTGCTCTAGGCAGATTTACATGTGTCATTATTTTTTCATTTTCTAGTGATGGATTTAACTGTACCCCAAGGAAAATTCTGTAACTTGGAAATTTTCTTGTAACCATCCCTTGAATTATGCTTTTCAATAACGTTACACAGAGTTGCTCGGAGTGTCTTCATGGTGTAGATATAGACGGGAGCACTGATTCACCAGTGACTGGACCTTCCAAATACAGGTGTCTTTGTATTACAATCACTTGAGACACATTCACTGCATTCAGATGATCTCCATTACACTGCTTGTGTGACTCTGAGTTTTTATCTGAATTCTCAGAGTTCTTAGCTGAATTAGTACTCAGTACAGAGAAAGTTATTACAGTGAGGGACTTTAATATTCATGTATATGATGAGACTGATGGCCTCAACTCTGCATTTAGTGCATTGCTGGACTCAGTTGGTTTTTGTAAAAATGTAAATAAACCAACTCACTGTTCTAATCACACCCTTGATCTTGTTTTGACATATGGCATAGAAATTTAACATCTTATTGTTTTTGAACTTACAAAACTTTATTTTGTCTGATTATTTTTTATTAACATTTGAATTTACAATGGACTACAGAGCATCTATCAAGAAGTTCCAATACAGCAGATGTTTATCGGATAAAGCAATAACTAAATTTATGGAAATTACTCCATTATTATTTACTTCAATGCCATATGCCAACACAAGGGAGAGCAGCTCCTCTAACATTAATCCCACACAGGTGGATAATCTTTCTGACAGGACTACAGCTTTACTGCATACATCAATCGACACTGTTGCCCCTCTGAAAAAAGCCATAAATAATAATAAAATCGCTCCATGTTATAATGAACAACTGCACATCTTAAAAAGACAGCAACATTCTACACATTCAGAAGAATTTCTTCTAGCTTGGAAAGAAAGTCTTATCACATGTAAAAATGTGATTCGTAGAACAAGAACTGCATATTATTCATCTTTAATTCAGGAAAACAAGAACAATCCCAGGTTTCTTTTCAGTACTGTAGCCAGGTTGACAAAGAGTCAAAGCTCTGTGGAGCCTTGTATTCCCTTCGTTCTTATTAGTAATGACTTCTTCATCTGCTATCCTGCTATCCCTACCCCAACCCCTCCTGCTATCTCCCACCTCCCTTATCCCCATTGTCTGCAACAGAACCAAGCCTGGTTCTGTTGCAGTTTCTTTTTTCCCCCCTCCCTGTTAAAGAGTTTTTTTTTGGTTCCTTCCCATTGTCACTGATTGCTTGCTCATAGAAAATTCAAAGGCAGCTTTGGATTTTAGGTTTTCTGTTTCTTGTTCAAAATTCGTAAGGTCTTTACCTTGCCATGTGAAGTGCTATTAGATGACATGTTGTGAACTGGCACTATTTAAATAAAACTGATTTCACTTAATTGACTTTTAGCCCCAGTTGACTGTGCCTGTGTTGAATTAGCTGAATCACTTTAAAGTGAATACTTATGCTATCATTTATCAGGGCCCGAGCACGAAAGTAATCAGTGTGTAACCCTGAACAATTCACCTTAATCTTACAGATCATCATTCATTTCTTTTGTGAGCCTGAAAACTAAAGGCACCTAGTTAATCACAGCCCGCTGCAGTTCTTCTTTCTACTGTGACCAAGCAAGACTTGTCACAGTCACTTCCTGGAGCCAAGACAGAGTCATTAAGACAGCTTCCAGATTGTCATTTGATCCACTGGCTCATTGGTCAGACGGGTCCCCAGTGCATGAAGAGCGCTTCCAGTAAGCCTCTGATGCTGTTGTGATAAAGGCTTAACTAGAGGGCCAAAGTGATGTGTCAGAAGGAAATGACTGCTGCTCGTCACATAATCACCACTACTCTGGGAAGAATCAATCAATACCCATTTTGTGAAGGTCCATTTTGGAAAGCTGCTGCTTCTGCTGAGGCTCACGAACATTGATGGCAGAGTTGGCCCACCTACTTGTGTCACTTATGAAGTAATCAGCTGATTCAGATACAGAACAGTTTTGGCTTATTCATCGTCATAATCATGGTAAAAATGTATTAAATTATTCAATACTTTCTTTCAATATATTTGTACTTTTAGATATAAAAAATTCTTTAATAATAATATTTCAGTGGATGAGAATTATAAGATATTAAAGCTGCCTGAGGACACCCACAACATACCACCTAAGCTGAAGTTGTTAGCAAATGGTTTACTAATTACTATGACACATTAAAATTTCCAGAGTTTTCATCATCTAAGAAGACAACTACAATAAACGGATTAAGTTAACTAAGTATGGGTGACTGTGACCACTCACATGAACGTTTTATCTCAGGACTGACATTGAATCTAAAAATAGTAGAAAAATAAATTTAAAGTATCAGGCCACACTTGAAAATAAACAGATCCAAGCTGGAGTTATGGATGGATTTTTATTTTACCACCTGGGCAACTGATTGTATACTTCTGATGACATAAATTTGTTTACACAATTACATAATATAAAACTATTACATCTTTAGTAGGACAACTTGGTTTAAGGTTAGGATGATTTTAGATTTCATTTAAAAGTAAGAGTAATGTTTAGGATTAGACAAGTAATGGTTATAGTTAGGGTTGTAAGTCCCCAGGAAATTATTGTCTGTCAGGTCCAGCTCCTACTGTTAGGCTTGTTTCAACTATTTCTTGTTATATTTTGCCATTTCCTATTGTGTGTTTGTATTCATCCTCATCTCAGGTGTCTTTACACACCCCAGTCTGTGTCTGCTTTCGCACCTTATGATTAACTGCCCCGCCCTAATGGGCTCCACCTGTGTGCGTGATCATCTTTCTTGCACAAATATATACAACTGATCAGTCACAACATTATGACCACTGACAGGTGAAGTGAATAACATTGGAATAACATGTTGGTATTACGTGGTGTTCTGCTGGACAACTTTGGATTTTGGCATCCGTGTTGATGAGACTTAGACAACCAAATATACATTGTCCCAGAACAAGCACATTCCCTCATGCAAATGGTAGTCCCAAATTATCCCCCGCAGGAAAGTGTACACATGGCAAAAACATCAAACAATCAGGAATATCTGGAGGAACATGACAATCACCCAAGATGTTGATTTGACCTCCAAACTTCCTAGACCCCATTCTGATCAAGCATTAACAGGATGCAGTGGAACAAGTTTTATTTGACCAAGGCCCCACTACACAACCTAGAGTACCCAAAGGATCCACTGCCAACGTCCTCTTGCCAGACCCCAACGAACACCCTTTGAGGTCCTCTTGTCCATCCCCAATGGTTTAGAGCATTTTTGACCACATAAGGGGGACCAACACAATATTAGGCAGGTGTTCATAATGTTATGCCTGATTGGTGTATATACTCACCCTTTCCATCATGTTCCTTGGTTGTTCGTCATCTGCCATCTTGCCCTGTGTGCCCTGTGTGCCCTCTGTGCAATCTTCCCTGTGTGCCTGGTATTGTGAGCCTTTGTGTTTCTTTATAGTTTGCCTTTGTTGCTTCATGCTTTTGTTTTCTTCTGTTGTACTTTCTCATGCCTTTGTTTTAAATGGATTGTTTTATACTTTTAGAACCAGCTTTGATTAAAGTTTGCTTTTTGTTCATTTTACTCTCGTGTCAGTGCCTCGCTTTGGTTCCTTCACTTACTGTTTTTGTTTTTACCTGACCTGATGGTGACAGTATTGAGTAAAACTAAATGTCATCTGACACACTTGTAAATGATAAATTAAATGTAAAATCTGGGAAATTTTTCATATATTGTGTAAGTAAAGAAAGAACTGTCTTTTTATGTAGCCAGGGGGTAGTAAGGACATGAATGACATGATCATTCCCAAACTTTATCCGTTACTATGTAATTGTCAGATGTGGCTGAAAGCAAAACATTTGCTCTTGTTTGACAATCATTGCCCTCTCACCAGCAGAGGAACACTCTGATGTCTGCATTGGCTCTGAAAATTATAAGGCATTTAATTAGTCTCAGAACCCTAGCACATAAAAACCAGGACACGCATGTCATAAGAGTGTACAGAACAACATCTGTGAATAGAAAGCCTTTGCAAGGGAGTATTTCTGATCTTTTTGTGCAAATGCAGTCCCACGAGCACGGGACTGTGACTAGTGCTCACTCAACAATCCCCACGCGCTTGCAATTACTCAACACTCTTCGCTTATTAATCAGGATGACTTTTGACACCTTGGAGGTGGGAACAATAGCTGATGGCTCTGCTCTTTCGATTGGTTGTATGAGTTGCATTGATTTGGTCTTGCAGCTGTTGACTGATTAAACAAATACTAAAAGTTTTTTTTTCCATTGTCATTTCAGTGTAGATGTCACGCCCTCTGGCTCTGGGTCTGGGTAGCGCAGCTCTCTCCTTTCCCCCTCCCCTTCTCTCTCTTCTAGGTGGGCGGGAGCGCTGTGAGGGAGACGAGCAATCAACTAATGAGACGCACCTGGGAGTTTCCCGCCTGTGACTGAATATAACCTGACTTGGAGTCTTCAGTCTTTGTCGGACCGTTTAGCTGAACATTCTGAACCTGTGCTGCTGAACCCACCTTCCCTCCGAAGAAACCGGGCCAACTGGATACAGGACTTTGTGAAGTCCTGGATACAGGACTTCACATTCCCCTCCAACCCCTCAGACATCAGCCAGTATGGATTCCCCCCTCCCAGGAAGGATTCACCTACACCATCCGGCGACGCTCGTATATCCCCACTGGCGTTCCACCTGCCAGGCCTCCTCCACCCGCCACGCCGCCACATGCCAAGCTCCGCTTGCCTAGACCCTCAGCCCCCACTCTTTGCTGTGCCTCAGCTAAGTTTTCGTATGGTAGTGTCTAGTTCTTTGTTGGTTAGTCTCATTGCATGTATGCTTGTTAGCCTGTCGCTAGCTAGTTACCTGTTAATGTTAGCTTTTGCTAGCTCAGTCCTGTTGAGGAGTCTGTATCTGCACATTCCCCCCTCCCGTCACTGTTTATCTGTTCCGTCACTCCTAGCTCGGTTGTACCGTGTGTGGGTTTGATCATTCTGTCCTGTTTTCGTTATTAAAAGCATTTTATTGTGAAACTCTTCGAGTCCTGTCTTGTTGTCCTGCACCTGAGTTCCTTGGCGTTCGTAACAGTAGAGGAGTACTGTAGGTCCTCACAGCTGGCTGGAGTAGTGAAAGGTACCTCCTTCAACGTAGTTTGGAAATATAACTTTCCGGCATGTAGTGTTCTATTGCTTATAAAACACTGAGATATTAATGCCATGTAATGTCAGCTCTGAATTAGATCATAAACAGGTTCCACATCCACATCGTTTAAAAGCCTACACATGCTCTATGATTTCTATGATTGTGAACACAGAGCCAAAATGCTCTCTTGCAAGGATGTTTTAAAATTTGCTTGTAGCTTGTATTACATGTACAGGGTTTGAGACACGAACTTGTGTTCTTCAAATTCAGACAGCAGAAAGAGCCATATAAGTGTCTCCAAAGAAAGAGTGTTGCACACATATACACACCAAACAACAGCACCAGTCACTAATTAAATTTTTATAATTAATAGGGATGTAACAATACACCGAAGCGAAACGTTCACAACTGGCACTTTAGGTTCGGTACAGAAGTGTACCGCAGTACAAAAATTTTAAGACTATTAAGAATGGCCAATGTACAGAATTGTTTTAATTGTGAACCTCGTACCGCCCAAAATTGTAGCGGACCTCCTCTGTCTCACAGTTGCACAGTATTATGGAACTAAAAACAAGAAGAAGTTTCCAGTCGGACCTTGTTTTTCTCCTGCCGGCGCTTCTGTGACATATGGCTACGAATGGGATGGCTAATGCTAACAGCAAGAAACCAGAACTGGAAGATGCTCCACCGTCATTAAAATCCCCCGTTTGGGATCACTTTGGTTTTCTGGTAAAGCATGAAAAAAGAGTAAAACAAGTGGACAAGACAAAAGCTGTAAGGTGCTCCAAATGTTCAAAAAGGTATGGCGTTTATTATTTGTCATAACTCTGGTTTTACTTGGCTTATTAACACAATTCAAAAACTGGTAGATAGTTTGAAATCCACACTTTCAACACAAGTTTAAACAGAGACTCAGGAAACCGAAGCTGCGTCTTGCTGCTACGTCATCTTAAATCGGTCATGTCATTTTGACGCACGAGTGTGTCCATCGACTCCAGAGGGTTCTGTACTAAACCAAAACAAATCATGACTTCTGTACTGAAGTGCGTACCAAAACGTGATTTTTGTGTACCGCTTCACTCCTAATAATTATAAATGACTGCTGAAAGCATATTAGTCCGGACCAGAATCCAACGGCAGATCACACACAGAGTCACAGTTTAGTTTCCTTTTGTTTAGGACTATTTCTTCATAGTTGATTACAAACATGCGCATCAAACAGCAATAAGATCCACAATTGTCTCCAAAGAGAGAGAAAGCTTTGCACATTTACACATGGAGCAACAGCAATAACTTCATTAATAAAGTTTAACTGTAAATTAAAGCTGCAAGCAGCGTCGGACGGGCCCTCGCTCCCCCCCGCACCACCACTGTGGATACGATCGGAATGTCTATAGCACGCAATTGTGGTTGTCTCATCCTGCTCTGCACATGTACCAAATTTCATGTCTGTAGGACAAAGCAGTGATTTGATATGATTTTTTGAAATTCCTAGGGGGTGCTGTGGAGCTGTTTGAAATTTGGAGTGTGCAGATCTGTTGGTCTGGGGATACTGTATGTGTGCACCAAATTTAATGATTGTAGGATAAAACAGTGATTTTATGAGTATTTGAATATTTGTAGGGGGCGCTGTGGAGCCGTTTGACCATGCTCATTCCTGAATTGATAACAAACATTAGTTTTTGAGACTTTTGTGGATTTGTGTGCATTTGGTGATATTACGTGGATCCCTTCACCTCCAAAACCCGTTTCACTCCATATGGTGAATTTGCTCAAAATGGCCGCCCTGCCATGCCCACACCGTGTGACACAGCCACAAGATTTTTATTTTTTTTTTGTCTGCATTTACACTCATCGTTTAACACCACAGAAGGGAGTCAATTTTAATGAGATCAATGCATATTTTAGTCTTGCAGCAAAATATATTAATATTTAGTGCATGTGTGTGACCATCACCGGCCACCCCTGGGGGCTAAGCTATCATTCTTTATTGAATTTTTCTATCATAAGCCAGAGGGGGCAGTGCAGCACCTCAGTGAATTGAGGGGGAAAGAAATGAAGGACAGGGCAAGACAAGACGAACAGGGAGGGTACAGACAGGCAGTGCTATTTGAATCCTATAAAAGTGCTGTAAAATGCTGTGTCATTCCCAACAACCGATCCCACATCTGAAAATTGGGAACAAATAATCAACACAGAAACGAATTGAAGACCAGAAGTCCTGACAGTATACAGAGTTAGGTTGCCAGAGGACAGGAGTGAGAGAGGAATGTATAAAGGGCGTGAGTTTAGTGCAAAGTCTGAAGAGTGACTTACCACGATCAGGCGGGTCCCATCAGCTCTCAGAAAGGGGAAAGGTATGCCCTGAACAAACATGCATGTGTGATGGACACCAAAGCCCAGAGCAACGACCACGAGTCAGGAGGGCCAGGCCGGCCAAGTGCCCCCACACCCTGGGCAGGGGGAGCACCAGGAGGCACCACCCAGAAGACCACCCGGGCCACAGACAAGATTTTATATGACTAATTGAATATTTGTAGAGGGCGCTGTGGAGCCGTTTGACCACGCCCATTACTGAACTGTATATTAAACGTTAGGTTTTGAGATTTGTGAGGATTTGTGTGGATTTGGTGATTTTACTCGGATCCCTTCACCTCCAAAACCCATTTCGTTCCACATGGCGAATTTGCTGAAAATGGCCGCCATGCCACGCCCACACCGTGTGATGTAGCCACGAGATTTTAATAACTTTTCATCCTGGAGGGGTCTAGATGCCACACAGCCAAATTCCATCAGATTCAGATAAAAATCCTGGGAGGAGTTTGTTAAATTCCAATGTCTCCGCACAACATTGTCTAGGGGGCGCTATGGAGCCGATCGGAATTTCAAGTGTACAGATCTGTTTGTATCGGGATATTGTGCATGTGTACCAAATTTCATGTGTGTACGAAACAGTAGTGATATTATTTGAGTTTTTGAATGTTGGTAGGGGGCGCTGTGGAGCCATTTCACCACGCCCATTCCTGAATTGTATATCAAATGTTAGTTTTTCAGATTTGTGAGGATTTGTGTGGATTTGGTGATATTACATGGATCCCTTCCCCTCCAAAACCCATTTCGTTCCATATGGCGATTTTGTTCAAAATGGACGCCATGCCACGCCCACACCGTGTGACTCAGCCACGAGATTTTAATAACTTTTCATCCTGGAGTGGTCTAGATGCCACACAGTGAATTTGGTGAAGATCGGATATAAATCCTGTGAGGAGTTCGTTAAATTCCAATGCCTGCGCACCACATTTTCTAGGGGGCGCTATGGAGCTTTTCTGAAATTTTAAAACCAGGAATGTTTTTGTCTCAGGCTACTGTACCTGTGTACCGAATTTCATAGCTGTACGTGAAACTAGCTTTATTAACTCCATTAAAGCCCAATTTTCAAGGTGGCGCTGTTGAGTCATTTTGCCATTCATATGTGTAATTCCCTCAAAATATCAAATTTTTCGCCGGTCCTGATGTGTGTGCCAAATTTGGGGAGTTTTTGAGCATGTTTAGGGGGTCAAACTGGGGTTCAGAGTGGCATAAGAAAAAGAAAGAAAGAAAGAAAGAAAGAAACCAAGCAGGAACAATAGAGCCTTTGCACTTCGTGCTCGGGCCCTAATTATCCCTCACACCAAAAACGGCTGATCTTAATCGAGCTGTGAACAATTCTTTGTCTTAGGTAGGTGAGCTGTTACAGCTTATCACCTCCAGTTTAAGATTTTATAACACTGCAGCCATTCCTCAGGTTGAGTCCTGAGCATAGAGTTCCACTGCAAAACAAATCAGAAATAAACTGAGATGTTGGTTATTTAAACACTTTGATAAGCTGCTATTAATTTAGTTTTAGTTTGTTCTTGCATTATGTTTTATGCACCACTTGGTGTATTGACTGGTCTTGTGTGAATGATCAGTGGTGACATGCATAGCCGCATGACATCATTCAACTGCTGGCTGTCGAGAAAGCTTGGTCTGATTAGGAGAGACAGCATAGATTCCACTTTAGATGGTGTGGCTCTCATTTCTAGGAATATGGCCAAATTCATCCAAAAAACAGTGCCATATGCCAATACAATACAGAGCAGCTCCTCTAACTTTAGTCCCACACAGATGGATAATCTTGTTGATAGGACTGCAGCTATATTGTGTACATCAATTAACCCAAAAAGTAAATAATAATTAAAGCTGCAAGCAGCGATGAACGGGTCCTCGCACCCCTTGCTGGTCGGCGACCCCAAGCACGTCCGTCAGGCGATGCTGCGACCGGGAGCGCATTTAGGCCCATGAATGCAACCAGGGCTGGATTCTGAACACACAGGTCAAATTTCTGCCAGATTAGATTATTACAGAGTGTTTATGCAGCACTTACTGTCCATCCAACAGGTGGCGCTATCACTGTGACTGTATATTGGTGTATGGAAATCATCAGGGCTGTAACCTGATCACACATTTAAAGTTTGAGGCAGATAGCAGCACATACAGGGGATTTAACAAGACTTCCTCCTTTCTGGCGAAGCATCAAAGTTCATTCGGCCACCATGGCCACGCCCTTTGGGTTTGGCATACGATTTTCACATATTTTCAACCTGAAGATGTGTTCCATATATTGGCACAATTTCAGATGTTTTGGAGTTACCGTCTGTGAGCAATTAATTTCTGAAAATGACCAAAAACAGCAAAAATCCCACATTGAAATCCAAATGGCCGACTTCCTGTTGGGTTTAGAGAATGGCTCCAAGAGACTTTTTTGTTCACACTGATGTGCTAAATATGCATGCCAAATTTTGTAGACGTAGCTTAAATTTGATGAGTGGGCAATTTTTTAAAATGCTGCAGGGGGCGCTATGCCACATGCTGTGAATGTATTTTGGCAGATGGATGTGGTCAGGGCAGGAGTGTGATTAAACATGTAAAGTTTGAGGCAGATTGGAGCAAGCAGAAGATATTTACACAGCAGTTGATGTTTCATGGCGAAGCACCAAACTTCAGGGGGTCGCTATGGCCACGCCCTTTGACATTGGAGGAAGATTTTTATAACTTTTGATCATAATGTCCTGGTGTATATACTGGTCAAATTTGAGGTCTGCGCGAGTTATCCCCTAGGAGGAGATAGTTCTCAAAAGTGAACAACATTCGTCAAAATTTGTCCAATTAATTCAAAATGGCGGACTTCCTGTTGGGTTTAGGGCATGGCTCCAAGAGGATTTTTTGTGCGTCCTGATGTGTTCTATATGTCCCCCAGATTTTGTGGACGTAGGTTAAATGTACTGCAGGGGCTGTTTGTTAAAAATGCTGTAGGTGGCGCTATAGCACATGCTGTGCTGAGATGCATACAGTTTTCTTCCTTTCGCTTGTGGTGATGTGTGTGCAAATTTTGGTGATGTTCGGATAATTCTAATGCTGTCAAAGGCAAGTTGTTTGTCATATCAACTTTGCGTTGCCACGGCAACAGCGTTTTATAAAATGCCAAAATCTTCACACTGTGCCATGATCATGGCGTGAAGACTCATCACACCAATTCTCAGAATTATTTGACCAAGTTTAGGGCAATGGGATGGGCAAATGTAATTCCAAAACATCCTGTTGCCAGTTGGTGGCGCTATGACTATTTCAAATTTTTTTAGTGTGGATGTCTTCAGACTGGACATGACATTCTGGATATGAAGTTTGGAGCAGATAGGTTCTTGTTCAGCTGAGATATAGACCCTTGAATTTTCATGGCGAAACATCAAAATTCGCCACGGTGCCACAGAGACGCCCTTTGATGACACGTCACCATTGTCTCTGTGATTCATCATCAATGTGTTCAGGCTTATGTCAGAAGGTCTGAGGTGAATCTGGACAACGGGTTGACAACAGTACATAAAAGTATTAAAAAAGCAAAAATCCTGTTGCCACAAGGTGGCGCTATGACTGTGAATGAATATTATCATATGGATGACATCAGCTCAGGTCTGTGATCCTACATGTAAAGTTTCATTCAGATTGGAGCATGTTCAGAGAGTTAGACCAGCACTTCCTGTTGCATGGCGAAGGATCAGTAATTCGGGGGGGCTGCCATGGCCACACCCTTTGACCGACATAGAAGACTTTGATAACTTTTCATCAGGAAGGTCTGATATATGTACAGACCAAATTTCAGGTCTCTAAGACTTACCCCCGAGGAGGAGTTCATCACAGATTTTTCACAGTTAACGCAAGATATGTCACTTCCTGTTGGGTTTAGAGCATGGCTATGATTGACTTTTTTGTCTTTCCTGATGTGCTGAATATGCCTGCAGAATTTTGTAGCTGTAGATCAAATGTCCTTCCAGTTAGTCTAATGCCACTTTTTAAAATTTTGCAGGGGGCGCTATGGAGCCATTTTGGGACACACATGCACAGACCCCATAAAATATCAAATTTTTCACCGGTCCTGATGTGTGTGCAGATTTTGACGCGAATCGGTGCATGTTTAAGCCCTCAAAAAAGCAATTCATTTGGCGGTAAAATAATAATAATTAAAGCTGCAAGCAGCGATGAACGGGTCCTCGCACCCCTTGCTTGTCGGCGACCCCAAGCACGTCCGTCAGGCGATGCTGCGACCGGGAGCGCATTTAGGCCCAATAATGCTACCAGGGCTGGATTCTGAACACACAGGTCAAATTTCTGCCAGATTGGATTATTACAGAGTGTTTATGCAGCACTTACTGTCCATCCAACAGGTGGCGCTATCACTGCGACTGTATATTGGTCTATGGAAATCATCAGGGCTGTAACCTGATCACACATTTAAAGTTTGAGGCAGATAGCAGCACATACAGGGGATTTAATTAGGGCCCGAAGCACTACAGTGCGTAGGACCCTATTGTTCCTCTAGTGTTTGGCGGTTTGGCGGTTTGTTTGGCGGTTTGTTTGGCGGTTTGTTTGGCGGTTTGGCGGTTTGGCGGTTTCTTTTTCTTACGCCACTTTGAACCTCAATTTGACCCCCTAAACATGCTCAAAAACTCACCAAATTTGGCACACACATCAAGACTGGTGAAAAATTTGATATTTTGGGGGAATTACACATATGAATGGCAAAATGACTCAACAGCGCCACCTAAAAAATTGGGCTTTAGTGGAGTTAATGCGGCTAGTTTCACGTAAACTCATGAAATTTGGTACACAGGTACAGTAGCCCGAGACAAAAACATTCCTGCTTTTAAAATTTCAAAAAAGGCTCAACAGCGCCCCCTAGAGCCCGTAGTGTGCAGGCATTGGAATTTATCAAACTCCTCCCAGGATTTTTATCCGATCTTCACCAAATTCGCTGTGTGGCATCTAGACCCATCCAGGATGAAAAGTTATTAAAATCTTGTGGCTGCGTCACACGGTGTGGGCGTGGCATGGCGGCCATTTTGAACAAAAAAGCTAAACAGCGCCAACTAGAACACGTGGTGTGCAGGCATTGGAATTTAACAAACTCCTCCAAGGATTTTTATCCAATTTTCACCAAATTCGCTGTGTGGCATCTACACCCGTCCAGGATGAAAACTTATTAAAATCTCGTGGATACGTCACACGGTGTGGGCGTGGCATGGCGGCCATTTTGAACAAAAAAGCTTAACATTGTACAATGGAACACATTGTGCGCAGGCATTGGAATTTAACGAACTCCTCCCAGGATTTTTGTCCGATCTTCACCAAATTCGCTGTGTCGCATCTGCACCCCTCAAGGATGACAAGTTATTAAAGTCTCGTGGATACGTCACATGGTGTGGGCGTGGCATGGCGGCCATTTTGAACAAAAAATCTCAATGGCACCCCCTAGAAAATGCTGTGCGCAGGCATTGGAATTTAACGAACTCCTCCCAGGATTTTTGTTCCATCTTCACCAAATTCGCTGTGTGGCATCTAGACCCCTCCAGGATGAAAAGTTATTAAAATCTTGTGGCTGCATCACACGGTGTGGGCGTGGCATGGCGGCCATTTTGAACAAAAAATCTCAATGGCACCCCCTAGGAAATGCTGTGCGCAGGCATTGGAATTTAACGAACTCCTCCCAGGATTTTTGTCCGATCTTCACCAAATTCGCTGTGTCGCATCTGCACCCCTCAAGGATGACAAGTTATTAAAGTCTCGTGGATACGTCACATGGTGTGGGCGTGGCATGGCGGCCATTTTGAACAAAAAATCTCAATGGCACCCCCTAGAAAATGCTGTGCGCAGGCATTGGAATTTAACGAACTCCTCCCAGGATTTTTGTTCCATCTTCACCAAATTCGCTGTGTGGCATCTAGACCCCTCCAGGATGAAAAGTTATTAAAATCTTGTGGCTGCATCACACGGTGTGGGCGTGGCATGGCGGCCATTTTGAACAAAAAATCTCAATGGCACCCCCTAGGAAATGCTGTGCGCAGGCATTGGAATTTAACGAACTCCTCCCAGGATTTTTGTTCGATCTTCACCAAATTCGCTGTGTGGCATCTAGACCCCTCCAGGATGAAAAGTTATTAAAATCTCGTGGATACGTCACAGGGTGTGGGCGTGGCATGGCGGCCATTTTGAACAAAAAAGCTTAACCTCGCCCACTTCAACACGTGGTGCGCAGGCATTGGAATTTAACAAACTCCTCCCAGGATTTTTGGCCGATCTTCACCAAATTCCCTGTGTGGCATCTCCACCCCTCCAGGATGAAAAGTTATTAAAATCTTGTGGCTGCATCACACGGTGTGGGCGTGGCATGGCGGCCATTTTGAACAAAAAAGCTTAACATTGTACAATGGAACACGTTGTGCGCAGGCATTGGAATTTAACGAACTCCTCCCAAAATTTTTGTCCGATCTTCACCAAATTCACTGTGTGGCATCGGGACCCCTCCAGGATGAAAAGTTATTAAATTCTCGTGGATACGTCACATGGTGTGGGCGTGGCATGGCGGCCATTTTGAACAAAATCGCCATGTGGAACGAAATGGGTTTTGGAGGTGAAGGGATCCATGTAAAATCACCAAATCCACACAAATCCTCATTAATCTCAAGAACTAATATTTTATATACAATTCAGGAATGGACATGGTCAAACGGCTCCACAGCGCCCCCTAGAAATATTCAAATAGTCATATAAAATCACTGCTTTATCCTACAAACATAAAATTTGGTACATACATATAGTATCCCAAGACCAACAGATTTGCACAGTCGAAATTCTAATCGGCTCTACGGCGCCCCCTAGACAAGGTCGTGTGGAGAGGAGTGCGGTGAGGAGCGAGGGCCCGTCTGACGCTGCTTGCAGCTTTAATTAGACTTCCTCCTTTCTGGCGTAGCATCAAAGTTCAGTCGGCCGCCATGGCCACGCCCTTTGGGTTTGGCATATGATTTTCACATATTTTCAACCTGAAGATGTGTTCCATATATTGGCACAATTTCAGATGTTTTGGAGTTATCGCCTGCGAGCAATTAATTTCTGAAAATGAGCAAAAACAGCAAAAATCCGACATTGAAATCAAAATGGCCGACTTCCTGTTGGGCTTAGAGAATGGCTCCAAGAGACTTTTTTGTTGACACTGATGTGTTACATATGCATGCCAAATTTTGTAGACGTAGGTTACATTTGATGAGTGGGCCATTTTTTAAAATGCTGCAGGGGGCGCTATGCCACATGCTGTGAATGTATTTTGGCAGATGGATGTGGTCAGGGCAGGAGTGTGATTAAACATGCAAAGTTTGAGGCAGATTGGAGCAAGCAGAGGATATTTACACAGCAGTTGATGTTTCATGGCGAAGCATCAAACTTCAGGGGGTCGCTATGGCCACGCCCTTTGACATTGGAGGAAGATTTTTATAACTTTTGATCATAATGTCCTGGTGTATAGACTGGTCAAATTTGAGGTCTGCGCGAGTTATCCCCTAGGAGGAGATAGTTCTCAAAAATGAACAACATTTGTCCAAATTTGTCCAATTAATTCAAAATGCCGGACTTCCTGTTGGGTTTAGGGCGTGGCTCCAAGAGGATTTTTTGTGCGTCCTGATGTGTTCTATATGTCCCCCAAATTTTGTGGACGTTGGTTAAATGTACTGCAGGGGCTGTTTGTTAAAAATGCTGTAGGGGGCGCTATAGCACGTGTTGTGCTGAGATCCATACAGTTTTCTTCCTTCAGCTGGTGGTGATGTGTGTGCAAATTTTGGTGATGTTTTGATAATTCTAATGCTGTCAAAGGCAATTTGTTTTTCATATCAACTTTGCGTTGCCACGGCAACAGCGTTTTGTAAAATGCCAAAGTCTTCACACTGTGCTATGATCATGGTGTGAAGACTCATCACACCAATTTTCAGAATTATTTGACCAAGTTTAGGGCAATGGGATGGGCAAATGTAATTCCAAAACGTCCTGTTGCCAGTTGGTGGCGCTATGACTATTTCAAAATTTTTGAGTGTGGATGTCTTCAGACTGGACATGACATTCTGGATATGAAGTTTGGAGCAGATAGGTTCTTGTTCAGCTGAGATATAGGCCCTTGAATTTTCATGGCGAAACATCAAAATTCGCCACGGTGCCACAGAGACGCCCTTTGATGACACGTCACCATTGTCTCTGTGATTCATCATCAATGTGTTCAGGCTTATGTCAGCAGGTCTGAGGTGAATCTGGACAACGGGTTGACAACAGTACATAAAAGTATTAAAAAAGCAAAAATCCTGTTGCCACAAGGTGGCGCTACGACTGTGAATGAATATTATCATATGGATGACATCAGCTCAGGTCTGTGATCCTACATGTAAAGTTTCATTCAGATTGGAGCATGTTCAGAGAGTTAGACCAGCACTTCCTGTTGCATGGCGAAGGATCAGTAATTCGGGGGGGCTGCCATGGCCACACCCTTTGACCGACATAGAAGACTTTGATAACTTTTCATCAGGAAGGTCTGATATATGTACAGACCAAATTTCAGGTCTCTAAGACTTACCCCCTAGGAGGAGTTCATCACAGATTTTTCACAGTTAACGCAAGATATGTCACTTCCTGTTGGGTTTAGAGCGTGGCTATGATTGACTTTTTTGTCTTTCCTGATGTGCTGAATATGCCTGCAGAATTTTGTAGCTGTAGATCAAATGTCCTTCCAGTTAGTCTAATGCCACTTTTTAAAATTTTGCAGGGGGCGCTATGGAGCCATTTTGGGACACACATACACAGACCCCATAAAATATCAAATTTTTCACCGGTCCTGATGTGTGTGCAGATTTTGACGCAAATCGGTGCATGTTTAGGCCCTCAAAAAAGCAATTCATTTGGCGAAAAATTATAATAATAATTAAAGCTGCAAGCAGCGTCAGACGGGCCCTCGCTCCTCACCGCACTCCTCTCCACACAACCTTGTCTAGGGGGCGCCGTAGAGCCGATTAGAATTTCGACTGTGCAAATCTGTTGGTCTTGGGATACTATATGTATGTACCAAATTTTATGTTTGTAGGATAAAGCAGTGATTTTATATGACTATTTGAATATTTCTAGGGGGCGCTGTGGAGCCGTTTGACCATGTCCATTCCTGAATTGTATATAAAATATTAGTTCTTGAGATTAATGAGGATTTGTGTGGATTTGGTGATTTTACATGGATCCCTTCACCTCCAAAACCCAATTCGTTCCACATGGCGATTTTGTTCAAAATGGCCGCCATGCCACGCCCACACCGTGTGACGTATCCACGAGATTTTAATAACTTTTCATCCTGGAGGGGTCTAGATGCCACACAGTGAATTTGGTGAAGATTGGATACAAATCCTGGGAGGAGTTCGTTAAATTCCAATGCCTGCGCACCACGTGTTGAAGTGGGCGAGGTTAAGCTTTTTTGTTCAAAATGGCCGCCATGCCACGCCCACACCGTGTGACGTATCCACGAGATTTTAATAACTTTTCACCCTGGAGGGGTGTAGATGCCACACAGTGAATTTGGTGAAAATTGGACAAAAATCCTGGGAGGAGTTCGTTAAATAACAATGCCTGCGCACAATGTGTTCCATTGTACAATGTTAAGCTTTTTTGTTCAAAATGGCCGCGATGCCACGCCCACACCGTGTGACGCAGCCACAAGAATTTAATAACTTTTCATCCTGGAGGGGTCTAGATGCCACAGAGCGAATTTGGTGAAGATCGGCCAAAAATCCTGGGAGGAGTTCGTTAAATTCCAATGCCTGCGCACCACGTGTTGAAGTGGGCGAGGTTAAGCTTTTTTGTTCAAAATGGCCGCGATGCCACACCCACACCGTGTGACGTATCCACGAGATTTTAATAACTTTTCATCCTGGAGGGGTGTAAATGCCACACAGCGAATTTGGTGAAAATTGGATAAAAATCCTGGGAGGAGTTTGTTAAATTCCAATGCCTGCGCACCACGTGTTGTAGTTGGCGCTGTTTAGCTTTTTTGTTCAAAATGGCCGCCATGCCACGCCCACACCGTGTGACGCAGCCACAAGATTTTAATAACTTTTCATCCTGGAGAAGTCTAGATGCCACACAGCGAATTTGGTGAAGATCGGATAAAAATCCTGGGAGGAGTTCGATTAATTCCAATGCCTGCACACTACGTGCTATAGGGGGCGCTACTGAGCCTTTTTTGAAATTTTAAAAGCAGGAATGTTTTTGTCTCGGGCTACTGTACCTGTGTACCAAGTTTCATGAGTTTACGTGAAACTAGCCGTATTAACTCCACTAAAGCCCAATTTTCTAGGTGGCGCTGTTTAGTCATTTTGCCATTCATATGTGTAATTCCCCCAAAATATCAAATTTTTCACCAGTCTTGATGTGTGTGCCAAATTTGGTGAGTTTTTGAGCATGTTTAGGGGGTCAAATTGAGGTTCAAAGTGGCGTAAGAAAAAGAAACCGCCAAACCGCCAAACCGCCAAACCGCCAAACACTAGAGGAACAATAGGGTCCTACGCACTGTAGTGCTTCGGGCCCTAATAATAATTAAAGCTGCAAGCAGCGTCGGACGGGCCCTCGCACACCTACGCACGTTGGGATGTGGTGCACATCGAGGTGTAGTGTACGTCAGGGTTTGGCAAAAATTTTGAGTTGTTGAGATTATACCTGAAATAAGAATTTCATATTAGAAATTTCTAGGGGGTGCTGTGAAGACTTTTGGAAAGTCTATTGATGCAAATGTGTTTGTCTCATCCTGCTCTGCACATGTACCAAATTTCATGTCTGTAGGTTAAAGCGGTGATTTTATATGAATTTTTGAAATTTCTAGGGGGCGCTGTTGAGCTGTTTGGCTGTGCCCAAGTGTTGATGGATAGCCTGTCATCAAGCATATCAAGTTTCATCTGATCATGTACAGTCAAGTTATGAGCATTTCACGCTTCATGGCCACACACTCAAAATGGCCGCCCTGTCACGCCCACACCTTGTGACGCAGCCACGAGATTTTAATAACTTTTCATCCTGAATGGGTCCAGATGCCACACAGCCAATTTGGTGGAGATGGGATAAAAATCCTGGGAGGAGTTCGTTAAATTCCAATGTCTCCACTCGACCTTGTCTAGGGGGCGCCGTAGAGCCGATTGGAATTTCGACTCTGCAACACTGTTGGTCTTAGGATACTATATGAGTGTTTCAAATTTCATGTGTGTACGATGAAGCAGTGATTATATATGAGTACTTGAATGTTTGTAGGGGTCGTTGTTGAGCCGTTTTACCAAGCCCATCCCTGAATTGTATATTAAACGTTAGGTTTTGAGATTAATGAGGACTTGTGTGGATTTGGTGATTTTACATGGATCCCTTCACCTCCAAAACTCATTTCGTTCAACATGGCAAGTTTGCTCAAAATGGCCGCCATGCCATGCCCACACCGTGTGACGCAGCCACGAGATTTTAATAAATTTTCATCTTGGATGGGTCTAGATGCCACACAGCGAATTTGGTGAAGATTGGATACAAATCCTGGGAGGAGTTCGTTAAATTCCAATGTCTCCACACGACCTTGTCTAGGGGGCGCCATAGAGCCGATTTGAATTTCGACTGTGCAACTTTGTTGGACTCGGGATTCTATATGTATGTACCAAATTTCATGTTTGTAGGATACAGCAGTGATTTTTTATGAGTATTTGAATATTTGCAGGGGGCGCTGTGGAGCCGTTTGACCATGTCCATTCATGACTTGTATATTAAACCTTAGCGTTTGAGATTGATGAGGATTTGTGTGGATATGGTGATATTAGGTGGATCCCTTCACCTCCAAAACTCATTTCATTCCATGTGGCAAAATTGGTGAAAATGGCTGCCATACCACGCCCACACCGTGTGACGCAGCCACAAGATTTTAATAACGTTTCATCATGGAGGGGTCTAGATGCCACACAGCGAATTTGGTGAAGATCGGATAAAAATCCTAGGAGGAGTTCGTTAAATTCCAATACCTGCGCACCACGTTTTCTAGGGGGCGCCGTGGAGCTTTTTCAAAATTTCAAAAGCAGGAATGTTTTTGTCTTGGGCTACTGTACCTGTGTACCAAATTTCATAGCTGTATGTGAAACTAGCCGTATTAACTCCACTAAAGTCCAATTTTCAAGGTGGCGCTATTGAGTCATTTTGCCATTCATATGTGTAATTCCCCCAAAATATCAAATTTGTTGCCAGTCCTGATGTGTGTGCAAAATTTGGTGAGTTTTTGAGCATGTTTAGGGGGTCAAATTGGGGTTCAAAGTGGCGTAAGAAAAAGAAACAAAGAAACCAAGAAACAAACAGAGCAGGAACAATAGGGCCTTTGTCCTGCAAGGCAAAGGCAGCGTTCAGTGTTTCACACTGATCGCTGCCCTTTGCCTTTTTCGGGCTCGGGCCCTAATAATCTCTAGCATTACAATAGGGTCTTCGCACCATTCGGTGCCCGGACCCTAATAATAATAATCTCGAGCATTCCAATAGGGTCTTCGCACCATTCGGTGCTCGGACCCTAATTAAAGCTGCAAGCAGCGTCGGATGGGCCCTCGCTTCTCAACGCACTACTCTCCACAAGACCTTTTTTAGGGGGCGCCGTAGAGCCGATTGGAATTTCGACTGTGCAAGTCTGTTGGTCTTGGGATACTATATGTATGTAACAGATTTCATGTTTGTAGGATAAAGCAGTGATTTTATATGAGTATTTGAATATTTGTAGGGGGCGCTGTGGAGCCTTTTGACAACGTCCATTCCTGAATTGTATATTAAATATTAGCTCTTTAGATTAATGAGGATTTGTGTGGATTTGGTGATATTACATGGATCCCTTCACCTCTAAAAACCATTTCGTTCTACATGGCGATTTTGTTCAAAATGGCCGCCATGCCACGCCCACACCGTGTAACGTATCCACGAGATTTTAATAACTTTTCATCCTGGAGGGGTTTAGATGCCACACAGTGAATTTGGTGAAGATGGGACAAAAATTCTGGGAGGAGTTCGTTAAATTCCAATGCCTGTGCACCACATGTTCTATGGGGCGCCATGGAGCTTTGTTGTTCAAAATGGCCGCCATGCCACGCCCACACCATGTAACGCAGCCACAAGATTTTAATAACTTTTCATCCTGGAGGGGTCTAGATGCCACACACCGAATTTGGTGAAGATCGGACAAAAATCCTGGGAGGAGTTCGTTAAATTCCAACAACTGCACACCATGTGCTGTAGGGGGCGCCGTTGAGCTTTTTCTGTAATTTTAAAAGCAGGAATGTTTTTGTCTCGTGCTACTGTACCTGTGTACCAAATTTCATGAGTTTTCGCGAAACTAGCCGTATTAACTCCACTAAAGCACAATTTTCAAGGTGGCGCTATTGAGTCATTTTGCCATTCATATGTGTAATTCCCCCAAAATATCAAATTTTTCACCAGTCCTGATGTGTGAGCCAAATTTGGTGAGTTTTTGAGCATGTTTAGGGGGTCAAATTGGGGTTCAAAGTGGCGTAAGAAATAGAAACCGCCATCCCCCCAAAGAAACACTACAGGAACAATAGGGTCCTACGCATTGTAGTGCTCGGGCCCTAATTAAAGCTGCAAGCAGCGTCGGACGGGCCCTCCATCTTCATCATACTCCTCTCCGCAAGACCTTGTCTAGGGGGCGCCGTAGAGCCGATTTGAATTTCGACTGTGCAAATTTGTTGGTCTAGGGATACTATATGTATGTACCAAATTTTGTGTTTGTAGGATAAAGCAGTGATTTTATATGAGTATTTGAATATTTGTAGGGGGCGCTGTGGAACCGTTTGACCACGCCCATTCCTGAATTGTATATTAAATATTAAAGTTGCAAGCAGCGTTGGACGGGTCCTCGCTCCCCCCCATGGCCGTTTAGGATACGATCGGAATGTCTATAGCACGCAATAGTATTTATCTCATCCTGCTCTGCACATGTACCAAATTTCATGTCTGTAAGACAAACCAGTGATTTTATAGGAATTTTTGAAATTTGTAAGGGGCGCTGTGGAGCTGTTTGAAATTTGGAGTGTGCAAATCTGTTGGTCTTGGGATACTGTACGTGTGTACCAAATTTCATGTTTGTAGGATAAGGCAGTTATTTTATATGAGTATTTGAATATTTGTAGGGGGCGCTGTGGAGCCTGAATTGTATATCAATTCTTCGTTCTTGAGATTAATGAGGATTTGTGTGGATTTGGTGATATTACGTGGATGCCTTCACCTCCAAAACATGTTTCATTCCATATGGCGATTTTGTTCAAAATGGCCGCCATGCCACACCCACACCGTGTGAAGTAGCCACGAGATTTTAATAACTTTTCATCCTGGAGGGGTCTAAATGCCACACAACAAATTTTGTGAAGATGGGACAAAAATCCTGGGAGGAGTTCGTTAAATTCCAATGCCTGTGCACCACGTGTTTCATGGGACACCGTTAAGCTTTTTTGTTCAACATGGCCGCCATGCCACGCCCACACCGTGTGACGCAGCCACAAGATTTTAATAACTTTTCATCCTGGAGGGGACTAAATGCCACACAGGGAATTTTGTGAAGATGGGACAAAAATCCTAGGAGGAGTTCGTCAAATTCCAATGCCTGCGCACCACGTGTTCCAGGGGACGCCGTTAAGCTTTTTTGTTCAAAATGGCCGCCATGCCACGCCCACACCGTGTGACGCAGCCACAAGATTTTAATAACTTTTCATTCTGGAGGGGTCTAGATGCCACACAGCAAATTTTGTGAAGATGGGACAAAAATCCTAGGAGGAGTTCGTTAAATTCCAATGCCTGCGCACCACGTGTTCCAGGGGACGCCGTTAAGCTTTTTTGTTCAAAATGGCCGCCATGCCACGCCCACACCGTGTGACGCAGCCACAAAATTTTAATAACTTTTCATTCTGGAGGGGACTAGATGCCACACAGCAAATTTTGTGAAGATGGGACAAAAATCCTAGGAGGAGTTCGTTAAATTCCAATGCCTGTGCACCACATGTTCCATTGTACAATGTTAAGCTTTTTTGTTCAAAATGGCCGCCATGCCACGGCCACACCGTGTAATGCAGCCTCAAGATTTTAATAACTTTTCATCCTGGAGGGGTGTAGATGCGACAAAGCGAATTTGGTGAAGATGGGACAAAAATCCTGGAAAGAGTTCGTGAAATTCCAATTCCTGCGCACCACGTGTTCCAGGGGACGCCATTTAGCTTTTTTGTTCAAAATGCCCGCCATGCCACGCCCACACCGTGTGACGCAGCCACAAGATTTTAATAACTTTTCATTCTGGAGGGGTGTAAATGCCACAAAGCGAATTTGGTGAAGATGGGACAAAAATCCTAGGAGCAGTTCGTTAAATTCCAATGCCTGCACACACCGTGTTCTAGGGGACGCCATGGAGTTTTTTTGTTCAACATGGCCGCCATGCCAAGCCCACATCGTGTGACGCAGCCACAAGATTTTAAAAACTTTTCATCCTGGAGGGGTTTAGATGCCACACAGAAAATCTGGTGAAGATGGGACAAAAATCCTGGGAGGAGTTCCTTAAATTCCAATGCCTGTGCACCACGTGTTATATGGGGCGCCATGGAGCTTTTTTGTTCAAAATGGCCGCCCTGCCACGCCCACCCCGTATGACTCAGCCACGAGATTTTAATAACTTTTCATCCTGGATGGGTCTAGATGCCACACAGCCAACTTGGTGAAGATCGGATAAAAATCCTGGGAGGAGTTCGTTAAATTCCAATGCCTGTTCACCACTTTTTTTATGGGGCGCCGTTGAGCTTTTTTGAAATTTTAAAAGCAGGAATGTTTTTGTCTTTGGCTGCTGTACCTGTGTACCAAATTTCATGAGTTTATGTGAAACTAGCCGTATTAACTCCACTAAAGCCCAATTTTCAAGGTGGCGCTATTGAGTCATTTTGCCATTCACGTGTAATTTCTCCAAAATATCAAATTTTTCGCCGGTCCTGATGTGTGTGCAAAATTTGAGGAGTTTTTGAGCATGTTTAGGGGGTCAAATTGGGGTTCAATTTGGCGTAAGAAAACTAAAGAAAGAAAGAAAGAAACCGCCAAACAGAGCAGGAACAATAGGGCCTTTGCACTGCAAGGCCTTCTTTTCCTTTTCGTGCTTGGGCCCTAATAAAGAAACAAAGAAACAGTAAAGGAACAATAGGGTCCTCGCACTGTAGTGCTCGGGCCCTAATACCTAGAAAAGCACTCAGAGAGCGCAGACCTCCGCCAAGCAGCTCATTTCACCCCATATTGGGAATTACACCCAGAATAATCCCAGGATTGTTTTATCTACATTATTAGATTCCTTGACCAAGAAAACATGTCCCCAGCATTTGGATTCACGTTGATATCATTATTAATTCAATAGTTATTCACCAGAATCACTTTTACGGTAATGGTGGTTCCTTCTGGATCTAGCTCTATAACTCTTGATTTTACAAAAAAATCTGTTGGCATACTCTTGATTCAGCAGAGTCTCAGATACATGGTGTTGGTTGCATGTCTGCATCTTAATTTGGTACCTTACAGTGATGACGATTCCACAGACCTTCTATTTTTTCCTGTTCTGGATCCTATTATCCGGACTTTTTGCCCAGAGCCGGATCAAATTTTGATATGTTGTAGAAATTACTGGGAACTTATCCTGTATTTTTTGTCAAGCAGCCCGGCCATTTTTTATAGAGTTGCATGCACATATGCGTGCACATTGCCCTTACTCCCAATGCTAAAGAATCCTGCCAAACATTCCTGCATCCAGATGGTGATCTGGATCACCACCAAAATCTAATAATCTGTTTCTTGTCCCATTTTCCACTTTACCTGAAAATTTCATCAAAACGCACTCATAGCTTTTCGCATAAAGTTGTTACAAAACAAACAAACAGATAACTGCCAGCAAAAACATAACTTCCTTGGCAGAGGTAATCATATATATTATTTCTAGAAAAGCACTCGGACATCGCAGACCTCTGCCAATCCCCGCCAAAGAATTCTTCAAAAAATTCCTGGATTTAGATGTTAATCCAGAACATCACTGAAATGGAATCATTTTTTCCTTGTCCCATTATCAACATTTCCTGAAAATTTCATAAAAATCTGTCTATAATTTTCAAGTTATCTTGCTAACAGACAAACAGACAAACAGATAGACGCCAGCAAAAACATTACCTCCTGCCTCCTGTCAGAGGTGGAGGTAATAATTAGGGCCCGACCACGAAAGTGCAAGGAAAAGCGGTCAGTGGGTAACACTGAATGTTATACTGCACTACAGTGCAAGGACCCTATTGTTCCTGCTTCGTTTCTTTCTTTCTTTCTGTTTCTTTTTCTTACACCTCTTTGAACCCCAATTTGACCCCTCAAACATGCTCAAAAACTCCCCAAATTTCGCACACACATCAGGACTGGCGAAAAATTTGATATTTTGGGGGAATTACACATATGAATGGCAAAATGTCTCAATAGCACCACCTTGAAGATTGGGCTTTAGTGTAGTTAATATGGCTACTTGCATGTACAGCTATGAAATTTGGTGAACACATACAGTAGCCAGAGACAAAAACATTCCTGCTTTTGAAATTTCAAAAAACCTCCACGGCGCCCCCTAGAAAACGTGGTGCGCAGGCATTAGAATTTAACGAACTCCTCCCAGGATTTTTGTCCCATCTTCAATAAATTCACTGTGTGGCATCTACACCCCTCCAGGATGAAAACTTATTAAGATCTCATAGCTGCGCCACACGGTGTGGGTGTGGCATGGCATCCATTTTGAACACAATCGCCATATGGAACAAAATGGACTTTGGAGGTGAAGGGATCCACGTAATATCACCAAATCCACACATTTGCAATTTCGAAATTCCAAAGAGCTCCACAGTGCCCCCTGCACAAGTCGTGAGGAGGCATTGGAATTTAAGGAACTCCTCCCAGGATTTTTGTCCCATCTTCACCAAATCCACACAAATCCTCACAAATCTCAAAAACTAACGTTTGATATACAATTCAGGAATGGGTGTGGTCAAACGGCCCTACAGCGCCCCCTACAAATATTCAAGAACTCATATAAAATCACTGCTTTATCTGATAAACATGAAATTTGGTACACACATACCTAAGACCAACAGATCTGGGCAGTCAAAATTCCAATAGTCTCCACAGCACCCCCTAGACAAGGTCGTGTGGAGGCATTGGAATTTAAAAAAACTCCTCCCAAGATTTTTATCCCATCTTGATGAAATTCACTGTGTGGCATCTTAACCCCTTCAGGATGAACAGTTATTAAAATCTAGAAGCCGTGTCACACTGTGTGGGCATGACAGAGTTGCCATTTTGAGCCTGTGGCCATGAACTGTGAAATACTCATTACTTGACTGTACGTGATAAGATGTGAATGAAACTTGATATGCTTGATGACAGATCCCTCAACACTTGGGAACAGCCAAACAGCTCCACAGCTCCCCTTTTAAATTTCCAAAATTTATACGAAATCACTGGTTTGTCCTACAGATGTGAAATTTGGTACATGTGCAGGGCAGGATGAGACAAACACAATTGTTTGCTTAGACATTCCAAATGTCTCCACAGCGGTGGTGCGGGGCAGCTCTAGAGCATCTGTAGAACCAGACTTAAACTTGTACTCTCACAGAGTTCACGTTGATAGTAAATTCTTCTCAACCAGCAACATGTGTGTTAGACCCCATTCCAACCAGACTGTTCAAGGTCATCATTCCTTTAATTAACACTCTAGACATATTACAGATGATTAGTTATCATCAACTTCTGTTTATTTACACGCTACATACTGCAGGCTTTTAAGATTGGTGTAATAAAATCACTACTGAAAAAGCCCACTCTAAGTGTTTTAGTCTACTATACATCCATATCCAACCTCCTTTTTATTTCTAAAATTCTTGAAAAAGTTGTTGCAAGCCAAAATTGTGACCATCTCAGGATTCAGAATGCATCATAGTACAGAGACAGCACTGGTGAAGGTCAATAATGATCTTCTAATAGCCTCAAACAGCAGATTATTTTCTATACTTGTTCTGCTGGATCTCAGTGCTTCATTTGATACAGCTGATCACAACATCTTATTACTGAGACTGGAACATGTTATTGTGATTAAAGGAATCACACTAAACGGGTTAACATCATATTTATCAGACAGATTCCAGTGTGTTCATGTTAATGATGATTCTTCCACTCATGCTAGAGTTGGCGATGGAGTTCTACAGGGTTCTGTGTTCGGACCAATATTATTAGGGCCCAAGCACTACAGTGCGTAGGACCCTATTGTTCCTGCTGTGTTTCTTTGTTTCTTTGTTTCTTTATTAGGGCCCGAGCACTACAGTGTGTAGGACCCTGTTGCTCCTGTAGTGTTTCTTTGGGGGGATGGCGGTTGGTTTCTTTTTCTTACGCCACTTTGAACCTCAATTTCACCCCCTAAACATGCTCAAAAACTCCCCAAATTTGGCACACACATCAGGACTGGTGAAAAATTTAATATTTTGGGGGAATTACACATATGAATGGAAAAATGACTCAATAGCGCCAGCTTGAAAATTGTGCTTTAGTGGGGTTAATACGGCTAGTTTCAAGTAAACTCATGAAATTTGGTACACAGGTACAGTAGACCGAGACAAAAACATTCCTGCTTTTAAAATTTCAAAAAAGGCTCAACGGTGCCCCCTAGAGCACGTAGTGTGCAGGCATTGGAATTTATCGAACTCCTCCCAGAATTTTTGCCTGATCTTCACCAAATTCGCTGTGTGGCATCTAGACCCATCCAGGATGAAAAGTTATTAAAATCTCGTGGATACGTCACGCGGTGTGGGCGTGGCATGGCGGCCATTTTGAACAAAAAAGTTCAACGGCGCCCCCAACAAAACACTGTGCGAAGGCATTGGAATTTATCGAACTCCTCCCAGGATTTTTGTCCCATCTTCACCAAATTTGCTGTGTGGCATCTAAACCCCTCAAGGATGAAAAGTTATTAAAATCTTGAAGCTGCGTTACATGGTGTGGGGGTGGCATGGCGGCCATTTTGAACAAAAAAGCTTAACATTGTACAATGGAACACGTAGTGTGCAGGCATTGGAATTTATCGAACTCCTCACAGAATTTTTGCCTGATCTTCACCAAATTCGCTGTGTGGCATCTAGACCCATCCAGGATGAAAAGTTATTAAAATCTCGTGGATACGTCACGCGGTGTGGGCGTGGCATGGCGGCCATTTTGAACAAAAAAGCTCAACGGCGCCCCCAACAAAACGCTGTGCGAAGGCATTGGAATTTATCGAACTCCTCCCAGGATTTTTGTCCCATCTTCACCAAATTCGCTGTGTGGCATCTAAACCCCTCAAGGATGAAAAGTTATTAAAATCTTGAAGCTGCGTTACATGGTGTGGGGGTGGCATGGCGGCCATTTTGAACAAAAAAGCTTAACATTGTACAATGGAACACGTTGTGCACAGGCATTGGTATTTAACAAACTCCTCCCAGAATTTTTGTCCCATCTTCACCAAATTCACTGTGTGGCATCTACACCCCTCCAGGATGAAAAGTTATTAAAATCTCGTGGCTACGTCACACGGTGTGGGCGCGGCATGGCGGCCATTTTGAACAAAATTGCCATGTGGAACGAGATGGGTTTTGGAGGTGAAGGGATCCATGTAAAATTACCAAATCCACACAAATCCTCATTAATCTCAAGACCTAATATTTAATATACAATTTAGGAATGGACGTGGTCTAATGGCTCCACAGCGCCCTCTAGAAATATTCAAATACTCATATAAAATCACTGTTTTATCCTACAAACATGCAATTTGGTACATACATACAGTATCCCAAGACCAACAGATTTGCACAGTCGAAATTCCAATCTGCTCTACGGCGCACCCTAGACAAGGTCGTCTGGAGAGGAGTGCCGTGAGGAGCGAGGGCCCGCCCGACGGTGCTTGCAGCTTTGATCAGGGCCCGAATCACTACAGCGCGTAGGGCCCTATTGTTCCTGTCGTGTTTCTTTGGCGGTTTGTTTGTTTGTTTGGCGGTTTCTTTTTCTTACGCCACTTTCAACCTCAATTTGCCCCCCTAAACATGCTCAAAAACTCACCAAATTTGGCACACACATCAGGAATGGTGAAAAATTTGATATTTTGGTGGAATTACATATATGAATGGCAAAATGACTCAATGGTGCCACCTTGAAAATTGGGCTTTAGTGGAGTTAATACGGCTAGTTTCGCGAAAACTCAAGAAATTTGGTACACAGGTACAGTAGCCCGAGACAAAAACATTCCTGCTTTTAAAATTACAGAAAAGGCTAAACGGCGCCCCCTACAGCACGTGGTGTGCAGTTATTGGAATTTAACGAAGTCGTCCCGGGATTTTTGTCCGATCTTCACCAAATTCGGTGTGTGGCATCTAGACCCATCCAGGATGAAAAGTTATTAAAATCTCATGGATATGTCACACGGTGTGGGCATGGAATGGCGGCCATTTTGAACAAAAAAGCTCAACGGCACACCCAAGACAATGCTGTGCGCAGGCATTGGAATTTAACAAACTCCTCCAGGATTTTTGTCCAATCTTCACCAAATTTGCTGTGTGGCATCTTGACCCACCCAGGATGAAAAGTTATTAAAATCCTGTGGCTGCGTCACACGGTGTGGGCGTGGCATGGCGGCCATTTTGAACAAAATCGCCATATGGAATGAAACAGGTTTTGGAGGTGAAGGCATCCATGTAATATCACCAAATCCACACAAACCCTCATTAATCTCAAGAACTAACAATCGATATACAATTCAAGAATGCGCGTCGTCAAACGCCTCCACAGCACCCCCTACAAATATTCAAATACTGATATAAAATCACCCGATCACTACAGTGCGTAGGACCCTATTGTTCCTGTAGTGTTTCTCTGGCGGTTTCTTTTTCTTACGCCACTTTGAACCCCAATTTGACCCCCTGAACATGCTCAAAAACTCCCCAAATTTGGCACACAAATCAGGACTGGTGAAAAATTTAATATTTTGGGGGAATTACACATATGAATGGCAAATTGACTCAATAGCGCCACCTAGAAAGTTGGGCTTTAGTGGAGTTAATACGGCTAGTTTCACGTAAACTCATGAAATTTGGTACACATGTACAGTAGCCCAAGACAAAAAGATTCCTGCTGTTGAAATTTCAAAAAAAGCTCAACAGCGCCCCGTACAGCATGTGGTGTGCAGGCATTGGAATTTAACGAACTCCTCCCAGGACTTTTACCCGATCTTGACCAAATTGGCTGTGTGGCATCTACACCCATCCAGGATGAAAAGTTATTAAAATCTTGTGGCTGCGTCACACGGTGTGGGCGTGGCATGGCGGGCATTTTGAACAAAAAAGCTAAGCAGCGCCAACTAGAACACGTGGTGCGCAGGCATTGGAATTTAACAAACTCCTCCCAGGATTTTTATCCGATTTTCACCAAATTCGCTGTGTGGCATCTACACCCCTCCAGGATGAAAAGTTATTAAAATCTTGTTGCTGCGACACACGGTGTGGGCGTGGTATGGCGGCCATTTTGAACAAAAAAGCTTAACCGTGCCCCCTGGAACACGTGGGGCGCAGGCATTGGAATTTAATGAACTCCTCCCAGGCTTTTTGTCCGATCTTCACCAAATTCGCTGTGTGGCATCTAGATCCCTCCAGGATGAAAAGTTATTAGGGCCCGAGCACTACAGTGCGTAGGACCCTATTGTTCCTGTAGTGTTTGAAGGTTTGTTTGGCGGTTTCGCGGTTTCTTTTTCTTATGCCACTTTGAACCTCAATTTGACCCCCTAAACATGCTCAAAAACTCCCCAAATTTGGCACACACATCAGGACTGGTGAAAAATTTGATATTTTGGGGGAATTACACATATGAATGGCAAAATGACTCAATAGCGCCACCTAGAAAATTGGGCTTTAGTGGAGTTAATACGGCTAGTTTTACGTAAACTCATGAAATTTGGTACACATGTACAGTAGCCCAAGAAAAAAATATTCCTGCTTTTAAAATTTCAAAAAAGCTCAACGGCGCCCCCTAGAGCACGTGGTGTGCAGGCATTGGAATTTAACGAACTCCTCCCAGGATTTTCGTCCGATCTTAACCAAATTCGCTGTGTGGCATCTACACCCATCCAGGATGAAAAGTTATTAAAATCCCGTGGCTGCGTCACACGGTGTGGGCGTGGCATAGCGGCCATTTTGAGCAAATTCGCCATGTGGAACGAAATGGGTTTTGGAGGTGAAGGGATCCATGTAATATCACCAAATCCACAAAAATGCTCATTAATCTCAAAACCTATCGTTCAATATACAAACGGCTCCACAGCGCCCCCTACAAATGTTCAAATACCCATATAAAATCACTGCTTTATCCTACAAACATGAAATTTGGTGCATACATATCATATCCCAAGACCAATAGATTTGCACGGTCAAAATTCCAATCGGCTCTACGGCGCCCCCTAGACAAGGTCATGTGGAGAGCAGTGTGGTGAGGAGCGAGGGCCCGTCCGGCGCTGCTTGCAGCTTTAATTAAAATCTTGTGTCTGCGTCACACGGTGTGGGTGTAGCATGGCGGCCATTTTGAACAAAAAAGCTTAACATTGTACAATGGAACACGTTGTGCACAGGCATTGGAATTTAACAAACTCCTCCCAGGATTTTTTTGCCATCTTCACCAAATTCGCTGTGTGGCATCTATACCCCTCCAGGGTGAAAAGTTATTAAAATCTTGCAGTTGCGTCACACGGTGTGGGCGTGGCATGGCAGCCATTCTGAACAAAAAAGCTTAACGGCGCCCCCTGGGACACGTGGAGCGCAGGCATTGGAATTTAACGAACTCCTCCCAGGATTTTTGTGCCATCTCCACCAAATTCACTGTGTGGCATCTAGACCCCTCCAGGCTGAAAAGTTATTAAAATTTTTCGACTGCGTCACACGGTGTGGGGTGGCATGGCGGCCATTTTGAACAAATTCGCCATGTGGAACGAAATGGGTTTTGGAGGTGAAGGGATCCACGTGAAATTACCAAATCCACACAAATCCTCATTAATCTCAAAAGCTAACGTTCAATATACAATTCAGGAATGGACGTGGTCAAACGGCTCCACTGCGCCCCCTACAAATATTTAAATACTCATATAAAATCACTGCTTAATCCTACAAACATTAAAATTGGTACATACATATAGTATCCCAAGACCAACAGATTTGCACAGTCGAAATTCCAATCGGCGCTACGGCGCCACCTAGAAAAGGTCCTGTCGAAAGTAGTGCGTTGAGAAGTGAGGGCCCGTCCGACGCTGCATGCAGCTTTAATTAGGGCCCGAAGCACTACAGTGCGTGAGACCCTATTGTTCCTGTAGTGTTTCTTTGGCGGTTTGGCGGTTTGTTTGTTTGGCGGTTTCTTTTTCTTACGCCACTTTGAACCTCAATTTGACCCCCTAAACATGCTCAAAAACTCCCCAAATTTGGCACACACATCAGGACTGGTGAAAAATTTGATATTTTGGGGGAATTACACATATGAATGGCAAAATGACTCAATAGCGCCACCTTGAAAATTGGGCATTAGTGGAGTTAATACGGCTAGTTTCACGTAAACTCATGAAATTTGGTACAAAGGTACAGCAGCCCAGGACAAAAACATTCCTGTTTTTAAAATTTCAAAAAAGGCTCAATGGCGCCCCCTAGAGCACGTAGTGTGCAGGCATTGGAATTTAACGAAGTCGTCCCAGGATTTTTATCCGATTTTCACCAAATTCGCTGTGTGGCAAATGGACCCCTCCAAGATGAAAAGTTATTAAAATCTTGTGGCTGCGTCACGCGGTGTGGGCGTGGCATGGCGGCCATTTTGAACAAAAAAGCTTAACATTGTACAATGAAACACGTAGTGTGCAGGCATTGGAATTTAAAGAACTCCTCCTAGGATTTTTTCCCGATTTTCACCAAATTCACTGTGTGGCATCTGGACCCATCCAGGATGATAAGTTATTAAAATCTTGAGGCTGCGTCACACAGTGTGGGCCTGGCATGGCGTCCATTTTGAACAAAAAAGCTTAACATTATACAGTGGAACACGTTGTGCGCAGGCATTGGAATTTATCGAACTCCTCCCAGGATTTTTGTCCGATCTTTACCAAATTCGCTGTGTGGCATCTAAACCCCTCCAGGATGAAAAGTTATTAAAATCTTGTGGCTGCGTCACACGATGTGGGCGTGGCATGGCGGCCATTAGAACAAAAAAGCCAAACAGCGCCAACTCGAACATGTGGTACGCAGGCATTGGAATTTAACGAACTCCTCCCAGGATTTTTATCCGATTTTCACCAAATTCGCTGTGTGGCATCTAGACCTTTCCACGATGAAAAGTTATTAAAATCTTGTGGCTGCATCACACGGTATGGGCGTGGCATGGCGGCCATTTTAAACAAAAAGCTGAACGGCGTCCCCTGGAACATGTGGGGCGCAGGCATTGGAATTTGACATACTCCTTCTAGGATTTTTATCCGATCTTCACCAAATTTGCTGTGTGGCATCTAGACCCCTCCAAGGTGAAAAGTTATCAAAATCTCGTGGCCACGTCACACGGTGTGGGCGGGGCATGGCGTCCATTTTGAACGAATTCGCCATGTGGAACGAAATGGGTTTTGGAGGTGAAGGGATCCACGTGAAATTACCAAATCCATACAAATCCTCATTAATCTCAAGACCTAATTTTTAATATACAATTCAGGAATGGACGTGGTCAAACGGGTCCACATCGCCCCCTACAAATATTTTAATAGTCATATAAAATCACTGCTTAATCCTACAAACATTAAAATTGGTACATACATATACTATCCCAAGACCAACAGATTTGCACAGTAGAAATTCTAATCGGCTCTACGGCGTCCACTAGAAAAGGTCCTGTGGAGAGTCGTGCGGTGAGGAGCGAGGGCCCGTCCGACGCTGCTTGCAGCTTTAATTGTATTTGGGTCTAAACACCTCAGAAACACACTGTCTAACCAGGTAGTTACTCTGGTTGGTGTCCAGTTCTACAATAAAACCCCTTGGAGTTATTTTTGATCAGGATATGTCCTTCAACACACATATAAACAATTGTGTAAGGCTTCTTCTTTTACCTGTATAATATCGTCAAAATCAGTAACATCCTGTTTTAGAGTGATTCTGAGAACCAATCCATGTATTAGTAACTACTAGGCTGGACTATGTAACACCATATCATCATGATGTCCCAGTAATTCTCCTAAAAACCTCCAGCTAATTGAAAATGCTGCAGCCAGAGTTCTGACAGGAACCAATAAGATAGGTCATATTTCTCCTGTATTATCTTCTCTTCATTGGCTCCTAGTAAAATCCAGGGTAGAATTTAAAATCCTTCTTCTAACATACAAAACTCTTAATGATCAAGCTCCATCTTATCTTAAAGACCTTATTCTACCTTATCATCCTAACAGAGCCTTTCACTCTTAGACTGCAGGTTTACTTGTGGTTCTCAGAGTTTCCAGAAGTAGAATGGGAGGCAGAACCTTCGGTTGTCAGGCTCCTCTGTTGTGGAATTAACTCCCAGTTTGAGTTCGGAGGCAGACACCCTCTCTACTTTTAAGATTAGGCTAAAAACTTTCGTCTTTGATAAAGCTTATAGTTAGAGTTACACAGATCACCAGAGCTGTCCTTTAGTTATGCTGCTATAGGTTTGGACTTCCAAGGGATTTCAAAGATGCACTGGGCTCTTCTCCTCAACTCTCCTCTCTCTCTTCCATACAGTTATGCACTATATTACCAAAAGTATTTGCTCACCTGCCTTGACTCACATATGAACTTAAGTGCCATCCTATCCCTAACCCTTAGGGTTCAATATGATGTCGGTCCAACTTTTGCAGCTATTACAGCTTCAACTCTTCTGGGAAGGCTGTCCACAAGGTTGAGGAGTGTGTTCATGGGAATATTTGACCATTCTTCCAGAATCGCATTGGTGAGGTCACACACTGATGTTGGTGGAGAAGGCCTGGCTCTCAGTCTCCGCTCTAATTCATCCCAAAGGTGTTCCATCGGGTTCAGGTCAGGACTCTGTGCAGGCCAGTCAAGTTCATCCACACCAGACTCTGTCATCCATGTCTGTATGGACCTTGCTTCGTGCACTGGTGCACAGTCATGTTGGAAGAGGAAGGGGCCCACTCCAAACTGTTCCCACAAGGTTGGGAGCATAGAATTGTCCAAAATGTTTTGGTATCCTTAAGCATTCAAAGTTCCTTTCACTGGAACTAAGGGGCCAAGCCCAACTCCTGGAAAACAACCCCACACCATAATTCCTCCTCCACCAAATTTCACACTTGGCACAATACAGTCCGAAATGTACCGTTCTCCTGGCAGCCTCCAAACCCAGACTCATCCATCAGATTGCCAGATGGAAAAGCGTGATTCATCACTCCAGAGAACGCGTCTCCACTGCTCTATAGTCCAGTGGCGGCATGCTTTACACCACTGCATCCGGCGCTTCGCATTGCACTTGGTGATATACGGCTTGGATACAGCTGCTCTGCCATGGAAACCCATTCCATGAAGCTCTCTGCATACTGTACTTGGGCTAATCTGAAGGCCACATGAAGTTTGGAGCTCTGCAGCCATTGACTGTGCAGGAAGTCAGCGACCTCTTTGCACTATGCGCCTCAGCATCCGCTGACCCCTCTCCGTCATGGCCTACCACTTGGTGGCCGAGTTGCTGTTGTTCCCAAACTCTTCCATTTTCTTATAATTAAGCTGACAGTTGACTGTGGAATATTTAGGAGCAAGGACACTTCACGACTGGATTTGTTGCACAGGTGGCATCCTATGACAGTTCCACACTGGAATTTACTGAGCTCCTGAGAGCGACCCATTCTTTTACAAATGTTTGTCAAAACAGTCTGCATGCCTAGGTGCTTGATTTTATACACCTGTGGCCATGCCAAGTGATTAGGACACCTGATTCTGATCATTTGGATGGGTGAGCAAATACTTTTGGTAATATAGTCTATATCAACATTACCTATCAGTAACTCAGTGTTTCTAGATCTGAAGCTACACATCCCTGATCTGCAGTCGTGAGCCACACCAATCTCCAAAATGTTCATTGTTCTGTTTGTATTGTCTGTCTGTTCTCCATATGCTATCCTGCTATCCCCACCTCAGCCCCTCCTGCTACCCCCCACCCTCTTTATCCCCACTCTCATCCCAACTGATCAAGGCCTTCCCTTAGCCTGGTTCTGACCAGTGTTCCATGTCGCATGTCTGAAAGGAGCTCAAGATCGTGATTTTTACAGTAAATTGCCTGGTTGACCAAAAAGTTATTTTTGTGGGTGGTATGGCTGAAAGATGGTAATGATGTTTGGTTGGTTTGTCATTCCAGCCATCATTAAAGTTCCTCAGTAAAAAAAAAAGAAGAACAAATTACAACGACTGATATGTCAAAACCTGTAAAAGTAAATCCAAAAGTATCTGTTGGATAGATACCACCAGAGAAAATGGGAAAATATTAATTGAATCTTTACTTACATTTGTAAAGCACTAATCTCGATATCCAAACTCTATTTCAGTATGGTGGTGTTGTAAAAAAGAAAGACATATAGAAGCTCTGCTCTACCAAAGTATACTCCAGCTGAATATGCAGACACTGATAGTGGCCAGATCCTGATCTGTTGAAACTGTGATCTGGGTGAGTATGAGAGCATGGTGGGTTAGGGCTTGTTCAGTGGAGGCTGCAGCTGAGAGCTCAGAGCTGTGGATTTGTGGAATTGTGTTCGGCTGAAAGGGGATCCAGCACAAGGCAGACAAGCACAGCAGCTCCCCCTCACTGCTGGAGCACACAGCTGACACACTGCCAAGTTCTCAGGGTTACATACACACACACACACACACACACACACACACACACACACACACAGAGAGAGAGAGAGAGAGAGAGAGAGAGAGAGAGAGAGATACAGTCTGATGACATTCACAAATTCACAATATTACACACACATTCATAGTCATACATACAGGAACACAAAAAAATGTGCAAGTGTAGTACCCATAAATACACAAAGTCACATAGATGCAATCTGAAACAAACACAATCAAATGCACACACATCCAAAACTACGCACAAAAGTTATAGCATCATATTTCAAATATAAGCTTTGCTGAGTAACTGAAAGCACACATAATATCCCACATCATGATCCTCGGTGACATACCTTCATTTTTTGCTAATGAATTTACTAAGAGATGTAGAAATTGGGAGGGAGGATAGAGAAAGGAAAAAGAACATGTACCAGCAATATTGATTACTTTTGTTCCGATTCTTCTGATGTCTGCAGTCAAGAGTCATACAAATGCAATACATATACAAATCTGGTTTTGAATGGCAAAAGCCATTAAAAGATTAAATCTTTAATCTAAATTTTATGGTCACAGACTCTTTAAACTGAGTTTCGTTTTTGTGTTAAAATATGCTACAATTACACACACACACACACACACACACACACAAATATATACACACCGATCAGCCGCAGCATTATGACCACTGACAGGTAAAGTGAATAACATTTATGGGATAAATTTTGTGCCACTAGGAAGTGAATTTGAATTCTTTATATCTGAATGTGAACCATTCAATTTGAACCTGAATTGATCGGTTTAAATAATTGCTTTTAAAATCTGAATCTGAATGGTCTAATTTAAAATTGAATCTATTGGTTTGAATGTGGGCTGCACGCTGGCGCGATGGTTAGCAGCGTTGCCTCACAGCTACAAGATCCCTGGTTCGCATCCCGGTTAGGACGCCCGGGATCTTTCTGTGTGGAGTTTGCATGTTCTCCCTGTGCATGCGTGGGTTCTCACCGGGTACTCCGGCTTCCTCCCACAGTCTAAAAACATGCTGAGGTTAATTGATTATTCTAAATTGTCCGTAGGTGTGAATGAGCGTGTGATTGTTCGTCTCTATGTGTAGCCCTGTGATAGGCTGGCGACCTGTTCAGGGTGTCCCCTGCCTTCGCCCGAGTCGGCTGGGATAGGCTCCAGCCCCCCTGCGACCCTAGTGAGGAATAAGCGGTGTATAGATGATGGATGGATAGTTTGAATGTGTATCAATGTAAAATTGAAACTGTATTTTATTCAGTTGAAAAATTCAGCTCCCTAATTCAGTCTGACTTTACAGTTTCACTTCTCTCCATTTCAATTTCAAATTTGAAATTCAGTTTTTTGTGCCACACATCCGGGGCCTGGCGTCAGGCAGAACAAGTCAAACGCAGTTGGGAAGAAGTCGGTTTTACCACAGCAACGCTCTTTACGTTGTCTTTGCCGAATGAATGAACGAATGTAGTCTGTGGACTTTAGCAGCAGCAGCTAACGATAGCTCAGTGTTTCATCCGATACAAATAATTATTGGAAATACGACATGCCCAGTGGTGTACTGGCCAGTTGGCATACTGGGACATATCCGGGTGGCCCGGTGCGGTCTCCGGTGCCAAAACGCAACAGTCCAGTGAAGTCCTCCTCCTCGCCATCCATGCAGCATCACATCAGTTTGATCTGCTGTTTGTGCTGTGTGTGTATTTCTGTGAACAAACATGGGTTAAGCTTGAAGTTTGAAGCTTGAAGTGAATGGTTCACATTCAGATATAAAGAATTCAAATTCAATTCCTACTGGCACAAAATTTATCCCATAAACATTGGATATAATTTTACTATGTGGTGTTCTGCTGAAAAACCTTGGATTCTGGCATCCATTTTGATGAGACTTAGACACCCAAGTATTGCATGCAAATAGCAATCCCAAATGTCACTGCCCTACCCCTGCAGGAAAATGCACCCTACCACATGGCAAAAACATCAAACAATCAGGAACCTCTTGGGGAACATGACAATCGCTCAAGATGTTGATTTGACCTCCAAACTTCATAGACTCCATCCTGATCTAGCATTAACAGGATGCAGTGGAACAAGTTTTATTCACAGAGGCCCTAAAGAATCCAGTGCCAACATACATGTGTATAGACACACTCGTGCGCACACACTTATACATATATGCATATTTGTTTATTTTTGAGAAATATGTTTATTAATTCCCTCACCCACACTGTAAACCCCGATAAGTTAAATTTTTTTAAATATCATTTTTTTGGGAGGGAGATTTTTTAAGTTTTATTGATAGACAGAGTGAAAGGAGGTTTAGAGGAGAGAGACATGCAGAAAAGGGTCGTGAGATAGACTTGAACTCACGACCGCTGCTGGCGACCTGCGCCCATGTGATAATGCCTTAACTCAGTGAGCTATACGGTGGCCCCCGATAAGTTAATTTAACTCAAAATTTGTTGAAACTGATTACATCGAAAATTTTTAAGTAAGTCTAATTCAGTTTTTAAGTTCACAAGACATTATTTTATAAGTAGCCTTAACTATCTTGGTTTAAGTCAAACTAACTTAATTTTATAAGTTAGAGAAACATTGTTGATTAAGTCATTTCTACCAGGTATTAAATCTTAATCAATATAAGTATAGATAACTTAAATATTTGTATTACCCTTGACATAAAGAATTTAATTTGTCAATAAAAGTGTTTAACTTATGTTAAAGTTTTTAATTTTCACAAAGTTATATATATTCCCCTATAATTAAAATATTTATTTAATTACAACAATTATGTACTTAATTTTTTTTTTTAAATGATTACATTAAATTTATTGAGTAACTTTAACTCAAAGTTTCTAATGAAACACATTTTGAAATGAAAAAAGTTAAGACAGACAATTTAACTGCACTTTGCTTCTACATTAAGTAACCTTTGCATATAATTGACTGGCAAATTGAACCACCCACAATGACATGATAAACTTCACAGTTTTAAAGTCTTTACGCATATTGTGTGTGAATAAGTACAAGTCCTAACATGTAAATGGATCAAACAACCATGAATATACATAACAGAACATAATAAAGATAAATGTCGGCCACAGCCATCTGTGAAATGTCATTTTGTTTGCTGACAGTGAACAAGGCCAATATCAGCCAATGTGATGTTCAGCAGATATATTAGTGCATCCATAAAACAGATATCACATCTACAATTCCTGCACCTTCCATTTAGGATAAATTTATCCATTTTAACTATGATAAGTGGAACAAATGCTGTAAAATAAGGAGGGCTTATCAAATGTTTTGAATTTTAATACTAAACAAACTGAATTTATTTATTTATTTTTCAGCATCCTCAGACTACATAGTTTTGAAGGTCCAGCTACATGGAGATGGAAAAATGTGAACATGTTGCTTGGTTTCCAATTTCTATCCATTTCAAACAAATTCATGCTGTGTATTCTTAATAGATGTCATTCATAATGGAGTTAATACGGCTAGTTTCACATACAGCTACGAAATTTTGTACACAGGTACAGTTGCGCGAGAAAAAAACATTCCTGCTTTTGAAATTTCAAAAAACCTCCACGGCGCCCCCTAGAAAACGTGGTGCGCAGGCATTGGAATTTAACGAACTCCTTCTAGGATTTTTGTCCGACTTTCACCAAATTTGCTGTGTGGCATCTAGACCCCTCATGATGAAAAGTTACTAAAATCTTGTGGCTACGTCACACGGTGTGGGCATGGCAGGGCGGCTATTTTGAGCAAATTTGCCATGTGGAACAAAATGGGTTTTGGAGGTGAAGGGATCCACGTAATATCCCCAAATCCACACAAATCCTCACAAATCTCAAAAACTAACGTTTGATATACAATTCAGGAATGGGCGTGGTCAAACGGCTACACAGCGCCCCATACAAATATTCAAATACTCGTATAAAATCACTGCTTTATGCTACAAACAAGAAATTTGGTACACACATACACTATCCCGAGACGAATAGTGTCTCGGGACACTATAGTTGGATGAATAGTTATTAAGATCTTGTGGCTGAAAGCAGAAAGTGCTCGTTAAAAGCAAAGGACGGGAGCTGAAAGGCACTTTGTTCGGAATGAATGACCAGTTTCCCAGGGAGATAAATGAGAGGGGCAAGGTGTTATACCCGATCATGAAAGAGTACCGACAGAAAGGTAAGCAGACTGCTCTGGTAGTGGACAAATTCTACATAGATGGCCAGCTATTCTGGGAATCCTCCATCACTCCCTGGCTCTTCTGAAAGACGTGGAAATATAACGGATAAGTACTCACAAAATGGCTTTGATGCTTAAATTTATCACTTATTAATTTAAAATAGAAAACTTATTTTAAAAAAAAAAAGAATCTCACAGGTGTAAATGTTTCACTTCCCCACTCTACACTCCCCGCTCGGGATCCCCTCCCTCCTTTTACTTTTGTCTCTCCCCCTCTATGTACTTCTCCACTCACCCCTCTCCCCCTCTTACACACTCCCCACTCCCACACACACCCAATGTATCCCCAATGTTTGTTGTGATTATGTGCTTCATAATGTATTTGTTTTTAGTTTTGCATTTCTGGTTGTGCTTTTAAATGTTATATGTATAGATCATGACTTGCTGTATATATCTCTCACCAGCAACCACACATCTCTAACCCAACACTTCACACCTCACCATCCTGACATCCACAGCTCACAGACTGCAACATTTAACTTACAGACAGCTACAGAAAGCTCACAAAGACACACACAAAAGCTAGATTACATTGTCACATACTCAATGACAGAACACCTTCACTCACTATGTCCAAGTTAAATTTTGTTTCCTGGAATGTACATGGCATACACTCACAGGCAAACAGAATTAAAATCCTGGACTATGTTTCTAAACTAAAAGCAGATATTTTGCTCCTGCAAGAGACACATTTATTACAATCAGAGGAAAAATCTCTTACAGATACTAATTATAATATCATCTTTTCATCTTGTTATAACAGCAGACAATGAGGAGTCTCCATTCTAGTCCATAAGAGAGTACCATTTACTTTAAACTCCACAGTAACAGATTCAGAAGGCAGGTACAGTATTATCCAGGCAACATTTTTTTATAAACTATATACAATTGCCAATCTGTATGCTCCTAATAATGATGATCCAGCCTTCTTTCACACAGTTTTTTCTCATTTAGCAGACTTATCTGCTAACTCCACAACTATGATCAGTGATGACTTCAACATAGTTCTGAATCCTTCAGTAATTCGATCAAGTAGTCCAATACATGCAAAACAATCACAATCAGTCAAAGTCATACAGGATTACATGAAAGATTTTGGATTGGACGATGTCTGGAGACTCAATAACCCAACAAAGAGGGACTATACTTTCTTCTCCTCGGTGCACCAATCATTTTCAAGAATTGACTTTTTCCTCTCAAATAATTCCATCGCACATAAAGCTACCACTAGAATTCACCCAGTCATAATCAGTGACCATGCACCAATATCCCTCAGTCTCCAAGCCGATCCCAACCGTTAGCCTCCTCAAACTTGGTGCCTAAACATATCTCTACTTAAAGATCCGGTAATAAGGAGGGAGTGGGCAGACTTTTTAAGAACATAATGACTCTCCTGACTTATCACCATCTTTACTTTGGGAAACTGGAAAGGCTGTAATCAGAGGTAAAATAATATTGTAGTCGTCATACAAGAAAAAAAAGGAACAACAAATAGAGGCTGATATTGAGAAAAAAATTAAACAACTTACAGAGGATTATGCAATAAAACCGAGTGATCGACTATGGTCTGAACTACAAAATGCAAAATTATACCTCAACAAAATCCAATCAAAGAAAACAGAATTTTTACTACAACAACTAAGATATAATAATTTCGAACACAACAACAAATCATGCAAATTTCTTGCGAACCAACTCCAACGTAACAAAGAAAAATCCTTCATAACAGCAATCCAGGATCCCACTGGCTAATATACTCAATCACGCCAGGAAATTAATCAGATTTTTTACAGCTATTATCATAATTTATATTCAGCTGCAGTTAACCCAAACAAAGAAGATATTCACAGTTTTCTTAACAATTTAAACTTGCCTGAACTAACAACTGAAAACAGAGACACCTTAGACCAGGGGTGTCCAATCCTGGTCCTTGAGGGCCACTATCCTGCATGTTTTAGATGTTTCCCTCTTCAGACACACCTGATTCAAATGATCAGCTCCTCATCAAGCTCTGCAGAAGCCTGACAACGATCCTGATCATTTAATCAGGTGTGTCAGAAGAGGGAAACATCTAAAACATGCAGGATAATGGCCCTCGAGGACCAGGATTGGACACCCCTGCCTTAGATGCTCCATTGACTATCAGTGACTTGCAGTGTGCATTAGACAGTATGCCAGCAGGCAAGGCACCTGGTCCTGATGGTTTTCCTGCTGAATTCTTTAAACATTTCTGGCCAATATTTGCACCTCTTTTCTTCAGGACAGTGACAGAGATAAAAAGTAATGGTTATATAAGTGCTTACATGAATACAGCTGCAATTAAATTATTATTGAAACCAGATAAAGATCCCACGCTGCCTTCTAGCTATCGACCTCTGTCATTAATCAACACCCACGTCAAAATTATCGCGAAAGCACCCGCCTCCAGGTTGGAGAACATTATCCCGTCAATAATTCACAGTGATCAAACAGGATTTATTAAGGGCCGACACTCCACCAACAACGTCAGAAGACTTCTGAATCTGATCAGTTTGACGCAACGCTGTAACAAAGAAGCGATTGTTGTGTCGCTTGATACAGAAAAAGCCTTTGACAAAGTCAACTGGTCCTTTCTCTTCGCTGTTCTCCGCAAATTTGGCTTTGGAGAGTCATTTATCCAGTGGGTATCAGCTCTTTATAATTCACCCAAGGCCACAGTCACCACCAATGGGATCACTTCACAAAGCTTCAATTTGCAAAGGGGTACCAGACAGGAATGCCCACTCTCTCCCTTATTATTTTCGATATTTATTGAACCGTTGGCAACAGCAGTACGTCAAAACACCGATATCAAAGGTATCTGCTCTCAGGCATCTGAACACAAAATTAATCTATATGCGGACGACATTTTACTTTATCTGCAAGAACCCAAAACATAATTAAAGGAAATATTCAACCTCTTCACAACCTTCTTGCATCTTTCAGACTACTCCATCAACTGGTCGAAATCAATTATACTTCCATTAACAGAGAATTTGTGGAATCCTGCAGTCCAAAACCTGGATTATTCCTTTCCCACTGGTAACATTAGATATTTGGCCATAAATATTTCCTCAAAACTCTCTGAACTAGTCCACCTGAACTTCACTCCGCTTTTGGAGAAACTCTGTGGTGATCTGAGGCATTGGAATAACCTTCCCATCTCCCTTTTGGGATGAATAGCTACTGTCAAAATGAAAATATTACCTCAAATCAACTATCTTTTTTTCCACGATCCCATTTAAACCCACATCAAAATGGTTCCAATCATTAGATTCTGCTATTGGTAAATTCTATTCAAAGAACAAAAAAGCTAAAATTAGCCCAACTACTCTCCAAAAAAGTAAATCTGAAGGTGGTCTGGAAGCCCCCAACTTAATGCATTACTACTTAGCCAACCAACTACAATATCTCACCAAATGGATACATCCACATGAAGAATACTTTACAGCCACCTGATTTACAGCCACCAGAATTTGTCAAATACATCACAAAACTGTCCCCAAAAAATAAGAAAAACCTCTCAAGAATTTATAGTTTACTCTCAAAGACAGACTCTATACATTTACCAATTTCAAAATGGGAAAAAGACTTATCCATATCCCTTGACCATGATTTCTGGACCCAGATCTGTAGTAACAGATTCAAGATGACAAAAAATACCAACTTACAACTGATCCAATTTAAGGTTCTCCACAGAACACATATAACGCAATATAAAATGTACAAAATGGGTTTCTCGCACTCTGACACATGTACACAATGCACACAAAAGACGGCTGATACTTACTTTTTTGATTTTTACTTTTTTTTTCTTTAAATTCTCTTTATATTTTTTATAATTATTATGTAATATTCTGTCTTTCATCTCTTTTTTTAATGTTGTACTGTACTGTGTGCTTTTTAAATCTAAATTTCCTGGAGGGCATTGCCTGAAAGCATCAATAAAGTTCTATTTATCTATCTATCTATCTATCTATCTATCTATCTATCTATCTATCTATCTATCTATCTATCATGCCCTTTGGCTATGCTCACCTATCTATCAGTTTTGGGCAGCAGTCACACAGAAACTCTCCTCTATCTTGGACTGCAGGATCCCGCAATCTCCAAACCCTTGCTTAATTGGTGATCTTATGACAACAACCCTACCAGACACTCAATTCCAATCCATGCTTGCAGCTCTCGCAATTGCCAAGAAAACTATTTTAGTCAACTGGAAAGATAGGAAAGCCCTCAACATCATCCACTGGCTGAACCTCCTCACAGAACACATTTCACTTGAGAAAATCTCTGCTACCCGGAAAAAAACAATTGGTATTCTTTAAAGAAAAATGGTCTCCATTTATTACATCTTTAAATATAAATCTCTAACTTTGTATTGCCTGTTAACGTATGCCACACCTATCATAAAATTTGTGATGCTCCAGAACATATGTATTCAACCTCTGTCATTTGTTAGACCTCTATTTCATGTCCCTTCTACTATACTACAGTTTCTTAAAGCTCTCCTCCTCTAGGAATGTTGGCGCCATGGACTTCAAGGCCATGTTGATGCATTACGGGTGTCTTTTCCCTCTTGTCCCTGGGGCTGCTGCACAGCTCTTCGGGGCCTGCTTGGTTCGGGCTCTCCCCCCTGGTGGTGGGTGTATCCAGTGTCTCGCCAGCGGGTGGGGTGGTTGGGGATGGGGATGGGCGTTGGGTGGCAGGTGGGTCCCCATGCCCTGTGCCCCCTGGTCTTGTCCTTGACGCGCTGGGGGTGTTGGTTGCTGCCTTCTCTTGGTCTCTGGGTCCGCGTGCTTGTCTGTGGCCCGGGTGGTCTTCTGGGTGGTGCCTCCTGGTGCTCCCCCTGCTACGAAATTTGGTACACACATACAGTAGCCCAAGACAAAAACATTCCTGCTTTTGAAATTTCAAAAAACCTCCATAGCACCCCCCAGCAAACGTGGTGCGCAGGCATTGGAATTTAACGAACTCCTCCCAGGATTTTTGTCCCATCTTCACCAAATTCACTGTGTGGCATCTAGACTCCTCCAGGATGAAAAGTTATTAAAATCTTGTGGCTGCGTCACACGGTGTGGGCGTGGCATGGCGGCCATTTTGAGCAAATTCGCTATGTGCAATGAAATGGGTTTTCGATGGGAAGGGATCAACGTAATATCACCAAATCAGCACAAATCCTCACAGATCTCAAAAACTAATGTTTGATATACAATTCAGGAATGTGCGTGGTCAAACGGCTCCACAGTGCCCCACACAAATATTACTAAATAAATATATAGGGTTAGGGTTGGGGTTAGTTTAAAAACTCTACAGCGATGAAATCTGGTACACACATACAGCACATACAGTAGCCTGAGACAAAAACATTCCTGCTTTTGAAATTTCAAAAAACCTCCATGGCGCCCACTGGAGAACGTGGTGCGCAGGCATTGGAATTTAACAAACTCCTCCCAGGATTTTTGTCCCATCTTCACCAAATTCACTGTGTGGCATCTAAAGCCCTCTAGGATGAAAAGTTACTAAAATCTTGTAGCTGCATCACATGGTGTGGGCGTGACAGGGCAGCCATTTTGAGCGTGTGGCCATGAAAAGTAAAATGCTCATAACTTGACTGCACATGATTAGATGTGATATGACTGATGACAGGATATCCCTCAACACTTGGGAGCAATGGCCCGTGCGATACTGCTTGCAGCTTTAATTTTTTTTGTAGATTTAGCCATTTACATTGAAGTATCTTGTGCATGTTATTTACTGATGTATGTTGTCATGTTTTCAATCTGAAAAAAGAAAGTGATTAATGTGTGTATTAATCTCTTCTGCAGGTCCGTGTTTTATTTTAAGTAATACATTTTGTTACTTTTTAGTCACTCCACCATAATGCACTGTATTAATGATCCTGCACTGTAGTGCAGGACAGCGTTCAGTGTTACACACTGACCACTTTTCCTTGCACTTTCGTGCTCGGGCCCTAATAAAGAAACAAAGAAACATCGCAGGAACAATAAGGTCCTCGCACTGTAGTGCAGGACAGCGTTCAGTGTTACACACTGATCACTTTTCCTTGCACTTTCGTGCTCGGGCCCTAATTAAAGCTGCAAACAGCGTCGGGCGGGCCCTCACTCCCCCACACAGCATCGCAGTGGAGACGATCGGAATGTGTAAGCACGCAGTTGTGTATGTCATCCTGCTCTACACATGTACTAAAGTTCATGTCTGTAGGATAAACCACTGATTTTATATGAATTTTTGAAATTTCTAGGGGGCGCTGTGGAGCTGTAGTACTGCGCCCAATTGTTGAGGGATAGCCTGTGATCAAGCATATCAAGTTTCATTCACATCTAATCATGTACAGTCAAGTTATGAGCATTCCAATTTTCATGGCCACAAGCTCAAAATGGCCGCCCTGTCACGCCCACACCGTGTGATGCAGTCACAAGATTTTAATAGCTTTTCATCCTTAAGTGGTCAAGATGCCACAGAGCCAATTTCATCAAAATGGGATAAAAATCCTGGGAGGAGTTCATTAAATTCCAATGCCTCCACATGACCTTGTCTAGGGGGTGCCATTGAGCCGTTTGGAATTTCAACTGTGCAGATGTGTTGGTCTTGGGATACTGTAAGTGTGTACCAAATTTCATGTTTGTAGGAAAATGCAGTGATTTTATATGAGTATTTGAATATTTGTAGGGGGCGCTGTGGAGCCGTTTGACCACGTCCATTCCTGAATTGTATATCAAACGTTACCTTTTGAGATTTGTGAGGATTTGTGTGGATTTAGTGATATCACATGGATCCCTTCACCTTCAAAATCCATTTTGTTCCAAATGGCGAATTTGCTCAAAATGGCCACCCTGTCACGCCCACACTGTGTGATGCAGCTGTAACGGACGTGCACTTCTGTGAGCACGAGGTCATTGATGACAGTCCAGTCGGGTTTTTCTTTCAGCATTTATTCTGCAGAAGACATAATAACACATAAATTTTTTTCTGCTGAATGTTCCTGTTGTTCTGCAATCTGCTCCTGAACATATAAACGAAAACAAAATATAAACAACCGAGCTCCGCCATTTCTCACAACTCGCGCCAAAAATAACGTAACCAAAAACAACTATAAAACCTCTAAAAACAACTAAAACAACACAATACAGCTAGACAGCCAAATAATACACAATGATAAACAGTATACACCGAAGACTACAGCATAAAACGCTAAATATATAAAGAAAACAACATGACACGACGGCAGCGAGTTATCCCACAACTTACCCCACAGCATGCAACACAGCTACTGTGTGGGGTAAACGGGAGACGCTACGGAAGCCCGGGAGGAGCTACAGAAGCCCGAGAGGCACAAAGAGAGCAGAGTGCAGAAAAGCGATTTAAATTTACAAAATTAATAAAATAATGGCAAATAAAAATAACTCATTGAGATAAAATTCAAAAAATACTTAACATAACAACAACAAACATGAATTGAAAGCAACTATTAATTAAATGAATTTTTAACTCTGTTACACAGCTACGAGATTTTAATAACTTTTCGTCCTGGAGGGGTCTAGCCGTGAAACTAGTCGTATTAACTCCACTAAAGGCCAATTTTCAACGTGGCGCTATTGAGTCATTTGCCATTCATTCCCCCAAAATATCAAATTTTTGTGCCAAATTTGGGGAGTTTTTGAGCATGTTTAAGTGGTCAAGTTGGGGTTCAAAATGTCATAAGAAAAAGAAACCGTCAAAGAAACAACCAAACAAAGCAGGAACAATAGGGTCCTCGCACTGTAGTGCAGGACAGTGTTCAGTGTTACACACTGACCGCTTTTTCTTGCACTTTCGTGCTTGGGCCCTAAAAATAAACCTCTAAAGAAAGAAAGAAACAGAGCACGAACAATAGGGTCCTCGCACTTCAGCGCAAAGGCAGCGTTCAGTGTTTCACACTGAACCTTGTACCTTGTGCTGACAGAGCCACCACACTGCTTTGAGTAGGCAGTGAGAGACAGGTGTGTATCAGCGCCTATATACAAACAAAACTTTCTCCCTGCGCTGCCTACTAATCAAGGTACCAGCTGGAAAGGAGAGAGAGAGAGAAGAGGATGGAGCAAAGAGCAACATTCATCCTGCTACATTCGGAAATAGTAAATTTAACAAGTGCTGAAAAATGACCGTTCAGATTTACCTCATGAAATTTACAGGCCCTATAGTAGAAATTCAAAGCAACAAAAGTTTGTAAGCCTGCCATTACTGAGACTTAAACTTTTTTCCCCCATACTTAGTATGTCTGCCTTCTTTGGATGTTAGATTTCATCCTTCTTGACGCTGGAGGATTTCAGAGAGGATGGTCTGTTATTCTTTCGAGACTTTTTTTTTTTTTTTTTTTACAGCTGGAGGGTTTGTGTTGCCCTACTGAGTTCTTTAAAGTACCCCAAAAGGCGTTCTTGACCTTTCTAAGGGTGTCAGGTAACACAATTGGCCAGGACATTATTTTCATTTTTTTTTTTACCAGTCAGTCAGTCAGTCTAATTATTGTAGTGTCAGCCACTCCCTAGTGCATGTGTCCTCACCCGAATTATGCAATCCACATAGAGCATACACATCCCCACGCACACACTCACTTGAGACAATCACACCCACAGAAAAGGAAGGGGAAAAGAGGAAAAGAGAAAGCTGCCAACTAAGCAGAGGTGAAGCCAGAGGGCATGACAGTATGTGTTTGTCATTGTTCGTAAGAGAAAATAATCAATTGTTTAACTAAAAAATAATGCAAATATTAAGAGGGGATATAATTTGACATTCAAGTGATATTCTAGATTACCTTCTGTTGTGTACTGTGTTTATGTTACTGTGCTGATTAAGGCCTAACATAAATAAAGTAGCAATTTTAACCAAAACCAAGATCTGCTGCAGTTGGTTTTGTCCCTAAACCTAATAAGTCCTGAACCATGAGCCAACCAAAGGTTATGTGTAAATGTTTTGATAGGTACTGAAAAATTATGTGCATCAGATTAGAGAAAAGTTTATATGTTCTATCAGGCAGAAACTACATATTCTATTGATTTGAAAGACGTGTTCACAATGGGATGTGTTGACCTTTTAACATTTTAGCAAAACCACTGTCTTTTTGTAACTTTAACCAAAATGCTATTATAATGCAATTCTCAATCTAACCACTGATGCCACTGTAGGTATGTTAACCCCATCCACACTATTGAGCTATTCTGTGCTGTACAAGAGAGCAGGACCTCCTGGACTGGGACTCTAAACAATCCATGCAACAATTCTTCTTTAAAACCATTTAATAGCATATATACATGGTTTTAAACAGACATGATTTAGCTGTTGCAAGTGGATTTCAGACATATTACTGTCTTGATGTGGACAAGACAAAAAGAGGTAAACAGGTAGATAAAGGAGAAAAATATAAATGTGGGATGTCTGTTTGGGGATGGGTTGAGTGTGACCTGTTTGGACCCAGCAGAGTGAGCCATCAGCCAGCCGTACAGTCACTCTATAGTTGTAGTGATGAGTTCCAGACTTGTTTTCACTCCTTGTCAACCTTCCCCCCACCTAAAGTCTGCCTCTGGACTGCCTTCATCCCTCCCTCTCTCCCTTTTCTCTCTTGTGTCCCATCGCCACACATCATCAATACCCCTCAACTCCTCTGTGTACCTCCCCAAAACACACACACACACACACACACACACACCCTTCAGCACCCCTCTGGAACCCCTCACTTCAAAAGCCTGCCAGCTTAACATGTCATTGATTACAGCAGGAGGGGCCTGCAGCCTAGGGGTAGGGGGTTGTTGGGGCTTTGCTACAGCTATCTATCACTGCTGGGAAATCAAACACACCATCAGGAAATTAAAACACACACACACACACACACTCAGATCTCACACACATATCCATTATGGCCTTCTATGGACTTTGTCTTGTCAAGTGCAAAACACTCACAACATCCCACTTTTATTAAATTATCAGTCATAGGAACAGATGGAATGCAAACACTGATAACAGCAAAATTTGCAGTGAGTCATCATGTTCTGCCAAGCACCATCAATCATCAGATCGTTTTTCAAGTATGATGGAGGCTGTTGCTCTCTTCTGCCGGTGTGTGTAGGTGTTAGTGGTGCAGTGGTAAAAGTGCTGTAAGCAGAGAAGGTAGTCATGGTGAGTAGGACCCCAGGGTGGTCCACTAAAACATCTGAGTCCCCCTGTACACCTGCACACACACACTCCTTGGTTGGACATGTGGCAGGCCACCCAGTGCTCCTGCACCTAAAAACACACACGCACGCATGCACGCGCGCATGCACACACGCACGCATGCACACACACACACACACACACACACACACACACACACACATCTGGTGGGTCCATTAACACAGCACAGGAGAGAGAGTTCTCCTTCTGTCTCCTTTTGTTGAATCCTCTCATACTGTCTCATGCAGACCCCACTTCGATGAAGGGGATAATTGGCCAAAGAGATGTTTGCACACAACCAACTGTCAACCTTTTTAAACAGCAATTATGCCTTGACCAAAGATATTGTAGCACAGGTTTGCCCTGGCTGGTGTCTTTCCTGACATATACACACACAGGTTGGGGATTGTTCCTGTGATGTACCGCTGTTGTAGTCATTTAAAGCTTTTTCACAATGAGGCAACTATTTTAACAGGCCCACACACAGTCTGTTTATGTATGAGACAATAGGAACCATACAAATCCACAACACTTTACCCCAGTTATTGTCACAATCATATCTTTAGTGCACAAACTGTATTCACATTCAGGTTGCTTATCTTGCAGCAGCTGTAACCTATAGAGTGAAATAAGTGAGTCTCCTGAAAGCCATTTGATCCTGATGCCATTTAAAGTACACTGACACCACCAGATTCAACTTGAGTTTGGTCACATCTTTTTTGTATTTGTTTTCTTTTTGACTTCATCTAAAGATGCAGCGGTGCAAAAATATGGATAAGAGTTAGGCTGGTTGAGAGAACCTAAAGCAGGGGCGATAATTCCTACATGATTTTAGTAAAAAATCAAAATACAAGGAGGATATTTTTCACTGCAAGGTATGATTGTCTAAAGAAACTCCACAGAGATCGGATCAACTGCAGAGCTGGTGATAACTATTTGTGGGTTCAGCATCTATGATTTTCTGTTGTCATTTCATCCATTCTCATTATGCAGAAATGCAAAAGAAAACACAATATTAAGCCTAAACTTGCTGACATTGGACAAGAGCCAGGGTACTAGCCAGAACAGTCTTCTAGTCCATCAAAGGACTAACACAAAGACAAAGACAACCACATGCACTCACACCTATGGGCAATTCAGAATCAACAATTAACCAACCAGGCATGTCTTTTTGACAAATGTAGGAAGCCGGAGCACCTGGAGAAAACCCATGTAGGCTCAGGGAGAACATACAACTCCACACAGAAAGGCCCCAGCTGACTGAACCCAGAATCTTCTTGCTGTGGGGCAAGAGTGCTAACCACTGCCCCACAATAAGCTGTTTCTTTCAACCAGTAAATTTCAAAATTTTGACAAGCCCTGATGTCTTTAACTCATGCCCAGTCAAGCTGTTTATGTTCAGCTGTTAAAAAGAAAAGAAAAAAGTTTCAGTTCATAGTACTTTCACAGAAAAACATTCCACTGCATTCTAGTTTACATTCACAACACACCTTATTTGCCAGGGAAGATCAGCCATGTTCCCTGATCAACACTGTGAAGGTAGACAACTGTACGGATAGACCATGTCTCTGGACTAAGCCACCAGAGATGTTCATCTCTCCCTTCAGTGAAAAGCGCTCCAGGTCAGTGAAACCAGAGGGGGGAGTCAAGCTGACCAGACCCCGAACAACTTTCATCTCTGATTACACAGCTTCTCTCTCTGGAGTGTACGCTTCTCCACCCTGGCATACTGATCAGGCTGATTCAGCCCTCCATGATCAGTATAGCACAAGGACTGACTTCAGCACCGCCTCTCCCTTTCCCATCTCTATCCTCCATCCCCCAGCCCTCTCCTAACAGTACCTAGGGTTATCGTCAGAAGTCTATAGCCCCTCAAAAGTCTCAGTAGAAATCAGCAGGGCTGGATCGGTGAGAAGGCCTGGGCCAGAGGAGGCCTTGGGGAGGAGAGGTGCTCTGGCTCTTAAGAGACTCACCTCCCGGCTTTTTGAAGGGGGAGGGTGAGCGGAAGGAAAATCAATAGGCAAGGAGCAGGAGGCCTGTGATGGCATGGCTAATCGGGTTTCTGCATTAATGTTTCAGATGCTTGGAGAACTCCTTGCCTGTCTTGCTGTACTCAGGGCCCCAGCACAGCCTTGCACAATAAGCAGCAAACACATTGACACAAAAGGCTGCTGTGTAGCTTGTAGGTTCACATACATTTACTCACTCAAGCATACAAAATAAAAAGAGGTATCAATAAGATGTGTTTCCTCACACATTTAGGACTGTCAGCCCAGTAAAATCCCAAACCTGATGCAGCAGGAAGATAAAACTTTTGAACTACAGTCCCTCACAAAATTTAGGGGTTGTTTGAGTTTGCTTGATCAATGCAACATTTAATTCGTAGGGCAGAAAAAGGGCTGATGACACAAGAGCTCTGGGACAATTACCTGACCTAGACAGAAATAGGGAGTGGAGCAGTACAAGAAATCATGCTGAAAAGTGCAAGCCATAGGTCACTGTTGAGATAAGCCCTAAGAACTGGAGATTTCTGGTGTGTGTCAGTGTGTGTGTTTGAGCAGGAGAGAGAGGCACAGGGATAATTGTGTTGGAGGAGCAGTCCTCCCAGACACTGAATCATAATCTCTAAATTCTGGCAGTATTTGGTGTTTATGCCACAGTTTCCACATTGCTTTCCTCTGACATTAGCCATGTATAAATCAGGCTGCGACAGACAGGCAGCTCCCTTCTTGAGGCTGGTACGGGAAGGGTAGCTGCCACGGGCAGTACCCTGGGCCCCCACCTCCCTGTCTCACCACCAGATGTGCTCTATCTGCTTTACACACAAAACTCACTCCTCCAAACACAGGCACACAAACAGGCACCTTCATCCCACCACTCCTACCGACAACTCTACCCCTGCTGAATATTCACTCTCTGCCATTCTATGCTCTGACTGTGCTGGTCTGCAGCATTGTCTACAGCAGGGGTGTCCAATCCTGCATGCTTTAGACGTTTCTCTCTTCTGACACACCTGATTCAAATGATCAAGATCATTATTAGGCTTCTGCAGAGCTGATCATTTGAATCAGGTGTGTTGGAAGAGGGAAACATCTAAAACATGCAGGGTAGTGGCCCTTGAGGACCAGGATTGGACAGCCCTGGTCTACAGAGATGCTTAAAAGGCTAGCAAAAGGGATGTAGACTATTACATTGTTCAAGTGCTCCTGCTAACCAGGGATGTTTTTTTATTTCATTCTTAATGAATCTAATCTTTTAGAATTTTAGAATTCATTTTAAAATTCTTTTATTTGTTTTTAAATCACTAAACGGTCTTGCCCCATCTTACCTCTCTGAACTTCTCCACCCATATGTACCAAGCCGTTCTCTCAGGTCAGCTGACCAGCTGCTCCTCAGGGTGCCCAAAACCAAGCTGAAGCTCAGAGGGGATCGAGCATTTTCTGTTGCAGCTCCAAAGCTTTGGAATGAGCTGCTGCTGCACATCAGACAGGCCTCCTCACTGTCCAATTTTAAAACCTTTCTTAAAACCCACCTCTTCTCATTGGCTTTTCACACCACGTAGGTTTGTTGTTTTCATGTGCACGTATATCTTATCTGGGATGGGCAGCCCAGTTTGTTTGTTTAGTCTATTTATTGTTTTATGTTTTTATTGTGTATTTTTTGCTTTTAGCTCTATTATTTTTATCCAATGTTTTGTCTTTTATCTTTGTTTTATATTTTTGATCATGTGTCTACGCTTATGTACAGCACCTTGGTCAACCTTGGTTGTTTTAAAGTGCTTTATAAATTTGATTTTGATTTTTTTTTTAAACTCTTTATTTACGTATTTTATTTTACAACAAATGAAAACTACAAAACATACGTAAGAACAAACATTTTATGCATTTTATAACTGCTTTATATATTGTGTCCATTTCTCCCACCTCATCTCAAATTTGCCCATTGTCAGTCTTAAGCAATGAGTCATCCTTTCCATCTCATAGATTTTGACCATAATTTCTCTCCCCTGTGTCGCAGTTAAAATGTCACTTTTCATCCAGTTCCTTGTTATGGTTTTCTTGCAGGCCAAGAAGATCACTCTGTAGAGGTAGATATCCTCCACACGTACCTCCTCTTTCGATGGTAGACCCAAGTACATAGTCCGTGGATCATTAGGGCCCGAGCACTAAAGTGCGTAGGACCCTATTGTTCCTGCTGTGTTTCTTTGTTTCTTTGTTTCTTTATTAGGGCCCGAAGCACTACAGTGCGTAGGACCCTATTGATAGGGCCCGAGCACGAAAAGGCAAAGGCCAGCGATCAGTGTGAAACACTGAACGCTGCCTTTGCCTTGCAGGGCAAAGGCCCTATTGTTCCTCGTGAGTTTCTTTCTTTCTTTCTTTATTTTTCTTACGCCAAATTGAACCTCAATTTGACCCCCTAAACATGCTCAAAAACTCACCAAATTTTGCACACACATCAGGACTGGCGAAAAATTTGATATTTTGGGGGAATTGCACATATGAATGGCAAAATGACTCAATAGCGCCACCTTAAAAATTGGGCTTTAGTGGAGTTAATACGGCTAGTTTCACGTACAGCTATAAAATTTGGTACACAGGTACAGTAGCCCGAGACAAAAACATTCCTGCTTTTGAAATTTTGAAAAAGCTCCACGGCGCCCCCTAGAAAACGTGGTGCGCAGGCATTGGAATTTAACGAACTCCTCCTAGGATTTTTATCCGGTCTTCACCAGATTCGCTGTGTGGCATCTAGACCCCTCCAGGATGAAAAGTTATTAAAATCTTGTGGCTGCGTCACACGGTGTGGGCGTGGCATGGCGGCCATTTTCACCAAGTTTGCCATATGGAATGAAATGAGTTTTGGAGGTGAAGGGATCCACCTAATATCACCAAATCCACACAAATCCTCATCAATCTCAAACGCTAAGGTTTAATATACAATTCATGAATGGACATGGTCAAAGGGCTCCACAGCGCCCCCTGCAAATATTCAAATACTCATAAAAAGTCACTGCTGTATCCTACAAACATGAAATTTGGTACAGACATATAGAATCCCGAGTCCAACAAATTTGCACAGTCGAAATTCCAATCGGCTCTATAGCGCCCCCAAGAAAAAGTCATGTGGAGACATTGGAATTTAACGAACTCCTTCCAGGATTTGTATCCAATCTTCACCAAATTCGCTGTGTGGCATCTAGACCCTTCCAGGATGAAAAGTTATTAAAATCTCGTAGCTGCGTCACACGGCGTGGGCGTGGCATGGCGGCCATTTTGAGCGTGCGACCATGAAGTGTGAAATGCTCATAACTTCATTGCACATGATCAGATGTGAATAAAACTTGATATGTTTTATGACAGGCTATCCATCAACACTTGGGCGCAGCCAAACAGCTCGACAGCGCCCCCTACAAATTTCAAAAATTCATATAAAATCACCGCTTTAACCTACACACATGAAATTTGGTACATGTGCAGAGCAGTAACACAACTGTGTACTTTAAAGATTCCTATCATCTCCAGAGCAGCGGTGCGGGGGGGGGAGCGAGGGCCCGTTCGACGCTGCTTGCAGCTTTAATTTTTCTTACGCCAAATTGAACCCCAATTTGACCCCCTAAACATGCTCAAAAACTCCTCAAATTTGGCACACACATCAGGACTGGCGAAAAATTTGATATTTTGGGGGAATTACACATATGAATGGCAGAATGACTCAATAGCGCCACCTTGAAAATTGGGTTTTAATGGAGTTAATACGGCTAGTTTCACGTACAGCTATGAAATTTTGTACACAGGTACAGTAGCCCGAGACAAAAACAATCCTACTTTTGAAATTTCAAAAAAGCTCCACGGCACCCCCTAGAAAATGTGGTGCGCAGGCATTGGAATTTAACGAACTCCTCTCAGGATTTTTACCCGATCTTCACCAAAATCACTGTGTGGCATCTAAACCCATCCAGGATGAAAAGTTATTAAAATCTCGTGGCTGCGTCACACGATGTGGGCGTGGCATGGCGGCCATTTTGAGCAAATTCGCCATTTGGAACGAAATGGGTTTTGGAGGTGAAGGGATCCATGTAAATCACCAAATCCACACAAATCCTCATTAATATCAAGACCTAATATTTAATATACAATTCAGGAATGGACGTGGTCAAAAGGCTCCACAGCGCCCCTTACAAATATTAAAATACTCATAAAAAATCACTGATGTATCCTACAAACATGAAATTGGGTACAGAAATATAGAATCCCGAGTCCAAAAAAATTGCACAGTCGAAATTCAAATCGGCTCTATGGCGCCCCCTAGACAAGGTTGTTTGGAGACATTGGAATTTAACGAACTCCTCCCAGGATGTTTGTCCTATGTTCACAAAATTGGCTGTGTGGCATCTAGACCCCTCCAGGATGAAAAGTTATTAAAATCTTGTGGCTGCGTCACACAGTGTGGGCGTGGCAGGGCGGCCATTTTGAGCGTGTGACCATGAAGTGTTAAATGCTCATAACTTCACTGTACATCATAAGATGTGAATGAAACTTGATATGCTTGATGACAGGCTATCCCTCAACACTTGGAGGCAATTAAGCAGCTCCACAGCGCCCCCTAGAAATTTCAAAAATTCATATCGTATCACTGCTTTGTCCGACAGACATGAAATTTGGTACATGTGCAGAGCAGGATGACACGAACACAATTGCGTGCTTTACATATTCTGATCGTCTCCACAGCGGCGGTGCCGGGGGGAGCGAGGGCCCGTTCGACGCCGCTTGCAGCTTTAATTAGGGCCCGAAGCACTACAATGCGTAGGACCCTATTGTTCCTCTAGTGTTTCTTTGGCGGTTTGTTTGTTTGTTTGTTTGTTTGGCGGTTTCTTTTTCTTACGCCACTTTGAACCTCAATTTGACCCCCTAAACATGCTCAAAAACTCACCAAATTTGGCACACACATCAGGACTGGTGAAAAATTTGATATTTTGGGGGAATTACACATATGAATGGCAAAATGACTCAATAGTGCCACCTAGAAAATTGGGCTTTAGTGGAGTTAATACGGCTAGTTTCACGTAAACTCATGAAATTTGGTACACAGGTACAGTAGCCCCAGACAAAAAAATTCCTGCTGTTGAAATTTAAAAAGAAAGCTCAACAGCGCCCCCTACAGCATGTGGTGCGCAGGCATTGGAATTTAACGAACTCCTCCTAGGATTTTTATCCGGTCTTCACCAGATTCGCTGTGTGGCATCTAGACCCCTCCAGGATGAAAAGTTATTAAAATCTCGTGGATACGTCACACGGTGTGGGCGTGGCATGGCGGCCATTTTGAAATAAAAAGCTCAACGGCGCACCCAAGAAAACGCTATGGGAAGGCATTGGAATTTATCGAACTCCTCCCAGGATTTTTGTCCCATCTTCACAAAATTTGCTGTGTGGCATCTACACCTCCAGGATGAAAAGTTATTAAAATCTCGTGGCTGCGTCACACGGTGTAGGCGTGGCATGGCCGCCATTTTGAACAAAAAAGCTTAACATTGTACAATGGAACACGTTGTGTGCAGCAAATGGAATTTAACGAACTCCTCCTAGTATTTTTGTCCGATCTTCACCAAATTCGCTGTGTGGCATCTAGACCCCTCCAGGATGAAAAGTTATTAAAATCTCGTGGCTGGGTCACACGGTGTGGGCGTGGCATGGTGGCCACTTTGAACAAAAAAGCTCCATGGCGCCCCCTAGAAAACGTGGCTTGTTAGCATTGGAATTTAACGAACTCCTCCTAGGATTGTTGTCCCATCTTCACCAAATTCGCTGTGCGGCATCTAGACGCCTCCAGGATAAAAAGTTATTAAAATCTTGTGGCTGCGTCACACGGTGTGGGCGTGACATGGTGGCCATTTTGAACAAAAAAGCTTAACATTGTGCAATGGAACACGTGCGCAGGCATTGGAATTTAACGAACTCCTCCCAGGATTTTTGTCTGATCTTCAACAAATTCGCTGTGTGGCATTTACACCCCTCCAGGATGAAAAGTTATTAAAATCTCGTGGATATGTCACACGGTGTGGGCGTGGCATGGTGGCCATTTTGAACAAAATCGCCATTTGGAACGAAATGGGTTTTGGAGGTGAAGGGATCCATGTAAATCACCAAATCCACACAAATCCTCATTAATATCAAGACCTAATATTTAATATACAATTCAGGAATGGACGTGGTCAAACGGCTCCACAGCGCCCCCTACAAATTTCAAAAAATCCTATAAGATCACTGGTTTGTCCTACAGTCATGAAATTTGGAACATGTGCAGAGTAGGATGAGACAAATACTATTTCGTGCTATAGACATTCCGATCGTATCCCAAACGACTGTGGGGGGGGAGCGAGGGCCCGTCCGACGCTGCTTGCAGCTTTAATTAGGGCCCGAAGCACTACAGTGCGTAGGACCCTATTGTTCTTCTCGTGTTTCTTTGGCGGTTTGGCGGTTGGTTTATTAGGGCCCGAGCACGAAAAGGCAAAGGCCAGCGGTCAGTGTGAAACACTGAACGCTGCCTTTGCCTTGCAGTGCAAAGGCCCTATTGTTCCTGCTGCGTTTTTTTCTTTTTTTCTTTGGCGGTTTATTAGGGCCCGAGCCCGAAAAAGGCAAAGGGCAGCGATCAGTGTGAAACACTGAACGCTGCCTTTGCCTTGCAGGGCAAAGGCCCTATTGTTCCTGCTCAGTTTCTTTCTTGCTTTCTTTCTTTCTTTATTAGGGCCCGAGCCCGAAAAGGCAAAGGGCAGCGATCAGTGTGAAACACTGAACGCTGCCTTTGCCTTGCAGGGCAAAGGCCCTATTGTTCCTGCTCAGTTTCTTTCTTTCTTTCTTTCTTTCTTTCTTTCTTTCTTTCTTTCTTTCTTTCTTTCTTTCTTTATTAGGGCCCGAAGCACTACAGTGCGTAGGACCCTATTGTTCTTTATTTTTCTTACGCCAAATTGAACCCCAATTTGACCCCCTAAACATGCTCAAAAACTCCTCAAATTTTGCACACACATCAGGACTGGTGAAAAATTTGATATTTTGGGGGAATTGCACATATGAATGGCAAAATGACTCAATAGCGCCACCTTGAAAATTGGACTTTAGTGGAGTTAATATGGCTAGTTTCACGTACAGCTATAAAATTTGGAACACAGGTACAGTAGCCCCAGACAAAAACATTCCTGCTTTTGAAATTTTGAAAAAGCTCCACGGCGCCCCCTAGAAAACATGGTGCGCAGGCATTGGAATTTAACGAACTCCTCCTAGGATTTTTTTCCGGTCTTCACCAAATTGACTGTGTGTCATCTGGACCCCTTCAGGATCAAAAGCTATTAAAATCTAGTGGCTATGTCACACGGTGTGGGCGTGGCATGGCAGCCATTTTCACCAATTTTGCCACATGGAATGAAATGAGTTTTGGAGGTGAAGAGATCCACCTAATATCACCAAATCCACACAAATCCTCACAAATCTCAAAAACTAATGTTTGATATACAATTCAGGAAATGGCGTGTTCAAACGGCTCCACAGCGCCCCCTACAAATATTCAAATACTCATAAAAAACTACTGCTTTGACCTACAAACATGAAATTTGGTACACATGTATAGTGTATCCAGACAAACAGATCTGTACACTTGAAATTTCAATTGGCTTCACAGCGCCCCCTAGACAATGTGGTGCTGAGACATTGGAATTTAACGAACTCCTCCCAGGATTTTTATCCCATCTCCACCAAATTGGCTGTGTGGCATCTAGACCCCTTCAGGATGAAAAGTTATGAAAATCTTCTGCCTCTGTCACACGGTGTGGGCGTGACAGGGCGGCCATTTTGAGCGTGTGGCCATGAAGTGTGAAATGCTCATAACTTGACTGCACATGGCCGAATATGAATGAAACTTGATATGCTTGATGACAGGCTATCCCTCAACACTGTGGCGCACTTAAACAGCTCCACAGCACCCCCTACAAAGTTTTAAAATTTCATATAAAATCACTGGTTTGTCGTACAGACATGAAATTTGGTACATGTGCAGAGCAGGATGAGACGAACACGAGTGCGTGCTTTAGACATTCCCATCGTCTCCACAGCGGCGTTGCGGGGGGGGAGCGAGGGCCCGTCCGACGCTGCTTGCAGCTTTAATTAGGGCCCGAGCCCGAAAAAGGCAAAGGGCAGCGATCAGTGTGAAACACTGAACGCTGCCTTTGCCTTGCAGGGCAAAGGCCCTATTGTTCCTGCTCAGTTTCTTTCTTTCTTTCTTTCTTTCTTTATTTTTCTTACGCCAAATTGAACCCCAATTTGACCCCCTAAACATCCTCAAAAACTCCTCAAATTTTGCACACACATCAGGACTGGTGAAAAATTTGATATTTTGGGGGAATTACACATATGAATGGCAAAATGACTCAATAGCGCCACCTTGAAAATTGGACTTTAGTGGAGTTAATACGGCTAGTTTCACGTACAGCTATAAAATTTGGTACACATGTACAGTAGCCCCAGACAAAAACATTCCTGCTTTTGAAATTTTGAAAAAGCTCCACGGCGCCCCCTAGAAAACGTGGTGCGCAGGCATTGGAATTTAACGAACTCCTCCTAGGATATTTTTCCGGTCTTCACCAAATTCACTGTGTGTCATCTTGACCCCTTCAGGATCAAAAGTTATTAAAATCTCGTGGCTATGTCACATGGTGTGGGCGTGGCATGGCAGCCATTTTCACCAATTTTGCCACATGGAATGAAATGAGTTTTGGAGGTGAAGGGATCCACCTAATATCACCAAATCCACACAAATCCTCACAAATCTCAAAAACTAATGTTTGATATACAATTCAGGAAATGGCGTGTTCAAACGGCTCCACAGCACCCCCTACAAATATTCAAATACTCATAAAAAACTACTGCTTTGACCTACAAACATGAAATTTGCTACACATGTATAGTGTATCCAGACAAACAGATCTGTACACTTGAAATTTCAATTGGCTTCACAGCGCCCCCTAGACAATGTGGCACTGAAACATTGGATTTTAACGAACTCCTCCCAGGATTTTCATCCCATTTCCACCAAATTGGCTGTGTGGCATCTAGACCCCTTCAGGATGAAAAGTTATTAAAATCTTCTGCCTCTGTCACACGGTGTGGGCGTGACAGGGCGGCCATTTTGAGCGTGTGGCCATGAAGTGTGAAATGCTCATAACTTGACTGCACATGGCCGAATATGAATGAAACTTGATATGCTTGATGACAGGCTATCCCTCAACACTGTGGCGCACTTAAACAGCTCCACAGCGCCCCGTACAAAATTTTAAAATTTCATATAAAATCACTGGTTTGTCGTACAGACATGAAATTTGGTACATGTGCAGAGCAGGATGAGACGAACACGAGTGCGTGCTTTAGACATTCCCATCGTCTCCACAGCGGCGTTGTGGGGGGGGAGCGAGGGCCCGTCCGATGCTGCTTGCAGCTTTAATTTTTCTTACGCCAAATTGAACCCCAATTTGACCCCCTAAACATGCTCAAAAGCTCACCAAATTTTGAACACACATCAGGACTGGCGAAAAATTTGATATTTCGGGGGAATTACACATATGAATGGCAAAATGACTCAATAGCGCCACCTTAAAAATTGGGCTTTAATGGAGTTAATACGGCTAGTTTCACGTACAGCTATGAAATTTGGTACACACCTACAATAGCCCCAGACAAAAACATTCCTGCTTTTGAAATATCGAAAAAGCTCTACGGCGCCCCCTACAAAACGTGGTGCGTAGGGATTGGAATTTTACGAACTCCTCCCAGGATTTTTATCCGATCATCACCAAATTGGCTGTGTGGCATCTACACCCCTCCAGGATGAAGAGTTATTAAAATGTCGTAGCTGCGTTACACGGTGTGGGCGTGGCATGGCAGCCATTTTGCACAAAATTGCCATGTGGAACGAAATGGGTTTTGGAGGTGAAGGGATCTATATAATATCACCAAATCCACACAAATCCTCATTAAACTCAAGAACTAACGTTTGATATACAATTCAAGAATGGATGTGGTCAAACAGCTCCACAGCGCCCCCTACAAATATTGAAATACTCATATAAAATCAATGCTTTATCCTACAGACATGCAAATTGATACATACATATAGTATCCCAAGACCAACAAATTTGCACAGTCGAAATTCCAATCGGCTCTACGGCGCCCCCTACACAAGGTCGTGTGGAGACATTGGAATTTAACGAACTCCTCCCAGGATTTTTATCCCATCTTGATGAAACTGGCTGTGTGGCATCTGGACCCCTTCAGGATCAAAAGTTATTAAAATCTCGTGGCTATGTCACACGGTGTGGGCGTGGCATGGCGGCCATTGTCACCAATTTTGCCATATGGAATGAAATGATTTTTGGAAGTTAAGGGATCCACCTAATATCACCAAATCCACACAAATCCTCACAAATCTCAAAAACTAATGTTTGATATACAATTCAGGAAGTGGCGTGTTCAAACGGCTCCACAACGCCCCCTACAAAAATTCAAATACTCATATAGAATGACTGCTTTAACCTACAAACATGAAATTTGGTACACATGTATAGTCTGTCCAGACAAACAGTTCTGTACAGTTGAAATTCCAATCAGCTCCACAGCGCCCCCTACACAATGTGGTGCAGAGACATTGGAATTTAACGAACTCCTCCCAGGATTTTTATCCCATCTCCACCAAATTGGCTGTGTGGCATCTGGACCCATTCAGTATGAAAAGTTATTAAAATCTTGTGGCTGCATCACACGGTGTGGGCGTGACAGGACGGCCATTTTGAGTCTGTGGCCATGAAGTGTGAAATGATCATAACTTGACTGCACATGGTCGAATATGAAAAAAACTTGATATGCTTGATGACAGGCTATCCCTCAACACTGTGGCACACTCAAACAGCTCCATAGCGCCCCCTACGAAATTTTAAAATTTCATATAAAATCACTGGTTTGTCGTACAGACATGAAATTTGGTTCATGTGCAGAGCCGGATGGGACAAACACAATTGCGTGCTTCAGACATTCCGATCGTCTCCACAGCAGTGGTGCGAGGGAGCGAGGGCCCGTCCGACGCTGCTTGCAGCTTTAATTTTTCTTACGCCAAATTGAACCCCAATTTGACCCCCTAAACATGCTCAAAAACTCACCAAATTTTGCACACACATCAGGACTGGCGACAAATTTATATTTTGGGGGAATTACACATATGAATGGCAAAATGACTCAATAGCGCCACCTTAAAAATTGGGCTTTAGTGGAGTTAATACGGCTAGTTTCACGTACAGCTATACAATTTGGTACACAGGTACAGTAGCCCGAGACAAAAACATTCCTGCTTTTGAAATTTTGAAAAAGCTCCACGGCGCCCCCTAGAAAACGTGGTGCGCAGCCATTGGAATTTAACGAACTCCTCCTAGGATTTTTATCCAGTCTTCACCAAATTCGCTGTGTGGCATCTAAACCCCTCCAGGATGAAAAGTTATTAAAATCTTGTGGCTGTGTCACACGGTGTGGGCGTGGCATGGCAGCCATTTTCCCCAATTTTGCCACATGGAATGAAATGAGTTTTGGAGGTGAAGGGATCCACCTAATATCACCAAATCCACACAAATCCTCATCAATCCCAAACGCTAAGGTTTAATATACAATTCATGAATGGACATTGTCAAACGGCTCCACAGCGCCCCCTGCAAATATTCAAATACTCATAAAAAATCACTGCTGTATCCTACAAACATGAAATTTGGTACATACATATAGAATCCCGAGTCCAACAAATTTGCACAGTCGAAATTCAAATCGGCTCTACGGCGCCCCCTAGAAAAAGTCGTGTGGAGACATTGGAATTTAACGAACTCCTCCCAGGATTTGTATCCAATCTTCACCAAATTCGCTGTGTGGCATCTAGACCCATCCAGGATGAAAAGTTATTAAAATCTCGTTGCTGCGTTACACGGTGTGGGCGTGGCATGGCGGTAATTTTGAGCAAACTTGCCATTTTGAACGAAATGAGATTTGGAGGTGAAGGGATCGATGTAAAATCACCAAATCCACACAAGACCTCATTAATCTCAAGAACTAACATTTAATATGCAATTCATGAATGGACGTGGTCAAACGGCTCCACAACGGCAAACAAAAACATTCCTGCTTTTGAAATTTTGAAAAAGCTCCACGGCGCCCCCTAGAAAACGTGGTGCGCAGGCATTGGAATTTAACGAACTCCTCCTAGGATTTTTATCCGGTCTTCACCAAATTCGCTGTGTGGCATCTAGACCCATCCAGGATGAAAAGTTATTAAAATCTTGTGGCTGCGTCACACCGTGTGGGCGTGGCCTGGCGGCCATTTTCAGCAAATTCGCCATGTGGAACGCAATGAGTTTTGGAGTTGAAGGGATCCACGTAATATCACCAAATCCACACAAATCCTCATCAATCTCAAACGCTAAGGTTTAATATACAATTCATGAATGGACATGGTCAAACGGCTCCACAGCGCCCCCTGCAAATATTGAAATACTCATAAAAAATCACTGCTGTATCCTACAAACATGAAATTTCGTACATACATATAGAATCCCGAGTCCAACAAATTTGCACAGTCGAAATTCAAATCGGCTCTATAGCGCCCCCTAGAAAAAGTCGTGTGGAGACATTGGAATTTAACTAACTCCTCCCAGGATTTCTATCCGATCTTCACCAAATTCGCTGTGTGGCATCTAGACCCATCCAAGAAGAAAAGTTATTAAAATCTCGTGGCTGCGTCACACGGTGTGGGCGTGGCATGGCGGTAATTTTGAGCAAACTTGCCATGTTGAACAAAATGAGATTTGGAGGTGAAGGGATCCATGTAAAATCACCAAATCCACACAAGTCCTCATTAATCTCAAGAACTAACGTTTAATATACAATTCAGGAATGGACGTGGTCAAACGGCTCCACAGCGCCCCCTACAAATATTCAAATACTCATAAAAAATCACTGTTTTATTCTACAAACATGAAATTTGGAATATACACATACGAACCCGAGACCAACAGATTTACACAGTCGAATTTCCAATGAGCTCTACAGCGCCCCCTAGACAAAGTCATTTGGACACATTGGAATTTAACGAACTCCTCCCAGGATTTTTATCCGATCTTCACCAAATTCGCAGTGTGGCATCTAGACCCTTCCAGGATGAAAAGTTATTAAAATCTCGTAGCTGCCTCACATGGTGTGGGCGTGGCATGGCAGCCATTTTGAGCGTGCGACCATGAAGTGTGAAATACTCATAACTTCATTGCACATGATCAGATGTGAATGAAACTTGATATGTTTTATGACAGGCTATCCATCAACACTCGGGCGCAGCCAAACAGCCCCACAGCGCCCCCTAGAAATTTCAAAAATTCATATAAAATCATCGCTTTATCCTACAGACATGAAATTTGGTACATGTGCAGAGCAGTAACACAACTGTGTACTTTAAAGATTCCTGTCATCTTCAGAGCGGCGGTGCGGGGGGGGGGAGCGAGGGCCCGTCCGACGCTGCTTGCAGCTTTAATTAGGGCCCGAAGCACTACAGTGCGTAGGACCCTATTGTTCCTCTAGTGTTTGGCGGTTTGGCGGTTTGGCGGTTTCTTTTTCTTACGCCACTTTGAACCTCAATTTGACCCCCTAAACATGCTCAAAAACTCACCAAATTTGGCACACACATCAAGACTGGTGAAAAATTTGATATTTTGGGGAAATTACACATATGAATGGCAAAATGACTCAATAGCGCCACCTAGAAAATTGGGCTTTAGTGGAGTTAATACGGCTAGTTTCACGTAAACTCATGAAATTTGGTACACAAGTACAGTAGCCCGAGACAAAAACATTCCTGCTTTTAAAATTTCAAAAAAAGGCTCAACAGCGCCCCCTACAGCACGTAGTGTGCAGGCATTGGAATTTATCGAACTCCTCCCAGGATTTTTATCCGATCTTCACCAAATTCGCTGTGTGGCATCTACACCCATCCAGGATGAAAAGTTATTAAAATCTTGTGGCTGCGTCACACGGTGTGGGCGTGGCATGGCGGCCATTTTGAACAAAAAAGCTTTACATTGTACAATGGAACACATTGTGCGCAGGCATTGGAATTTAACGAACTCCTCCCAGGATTTTTGGCCGATCTTCACCAAATTCGCTGTGTGGCATCTGCACCCCTCAAGGATGACAAGTTATTAAAGTCTCGTGGATACGTCACATGGTGTGGGCGTGGCATGGCGGCCATTTTGGACAAAAAATCTCAATGGCACCCCCTAGAAAATGCTGTGCGCAGGCATTGGAATTTAACGAACTCCTCCCAGGATTTTTATCCGATCTTCACCAAATTCGCTGTGTGGCATCTAGACCCCTCCAGGATGAAAAGTTATTAAAATCTTGTGGCTGCTTCACACGGTGTGGGCGTGGCATAGCGGCCATTTTGAACAAAAAAGCTAAACAGCGCCAACTACAACACGTGGTGCGCAGGCATTGGAATTTAACAAACTCCTCCCAGGATTTTTATCCAATTTTCACCAAATTCGCTGTGTGGCATTTACACCCCTCCAGGATGAAAAGTTATTAAAATCTCGTGGATACGTCACACGGTGTGGGCGTGGCATGGCGGCCATTTTGAACAAAAAAGCGCAACCTCGCCCACTTCAACACGTGGTGCGCAGGCATTGGAATTTAACGAACTCCTCCCAGGATTTTTGGCCGATCTTCACCAAATTCGCTCTGTGGCATCTAGACCCCTCCAGGATGAAAAGTTATTAAATTCTTGTGGCTGCGTCACACAGTGTGGGCGTGGCATCGCGGCCATTTTGAACAAAAAAGCTTAACATTGTACAATGGAACACATTGTGCGCAGGCATTGGAATTTAACGAACTCCTCCCAGGATTTTTGTCCGATCTTCACCAAATTCACTGTGTGGCATCTAGACCCCTCCAGGATGAAAAGTTATTAAATTTTCGTGGATACGTCACATGGTGGTGGCGTGGCATGGCGGCCATTTTGAACAAAATCGCCATGTGGAACGAAATGGGTTTTGGAGGTGAAGGGATCCATGTAAAATCATCAAATCCACACAAATCCTCATTAATCTCAAGACCTAATATTTAATATACAATTCAGGAATGTACGTGGTCAAACGGCTCCACAGCGCCCCCTAGAAATATTCAAATAGTCATATAAAATCACTGCTTTATCTTACAAACATAAAATTTGGTACATACAAACATAAAATTTGGTACATACATACAAGACCAAGACCAACAGATTTGCACAGTCGAAATTCTAATCGGCTCTACGGCGCCCCCTAGGCAAGGTCGTGTGGAGAGGAGTGCGGTGAGGAGCGAGGGCCCGTCTGACGCTGCTTGCAGCTTTAATTATTATTAGGGCCCGAAGCACTACAGTGCGTAGGACCCTATTGTTCCTCTAGTGTTTGGCGGTTTGGCGGTTTAGCGGTTTGGCGGTTTCTTTTTCTTACGCCACTTTGAACCTCAATTTGACCCCCTAAACATGCTCAAAAACTCACCAAATTTGGCACACACATCAAGACTGGTGAAAAATTTGATTTTTGGGGGGAATTACACATATGAATGGCAAAATGACTCAATAGCGCCACCTAGAAAATTGGGCTTTAGTGGAGTTAATACGGCTAGTTTCACGTAAACTCATGAAATTTGGTACACAGGGACAGTAGCCCGAGACAAAAACATTCCTGCTTTTAAAATTTCAAAAAAGGCTCAACAGCGCCCCCTAGAGCACGTACTGTGCAGGCATTGGAATTTATCGAACTCCTCCCAGGATTTTTATCCGATCTTCACCAAATTTGCTGTGTGGCATCTCGACCCATCCAGGATGAAAAGTTATTAAAATCTTGTGGCTGCGTCACACGGTGTGGGCGTGGCATGGCGGCCATTTTGAACAAAAAAGCTAAACAGCGCCAACTAGAACACGTGGTGCGCAGGCATTGGAATTTAACAAACTCCTCCCAGGATTTTTATCCAATTTTCACCAAATTCGCTGTGTGGCATCTACACCCCTCCAGGATGAAAAGTTATTAAAATCTCGTGGATACGTCACACGGTGTGGGCGTGGCATGGCGGCCATTTTGAACAAAAAACCTTAACCTCGCCCACTTCAACACGTGGTGCGCAGGCATTGGAATTTAACAAACTCCTCCCAGGATTTTTGGCCGATCTTCACCAAATTCCCTGTGTGGCATCGACACCCCTCCAGGATCAAAAGTTATTAAAATCTTGTGGCTGCATCACACGGTGTGGGCGTGGCATGGCGGCCATTTTGAACAAAAAGCTTAAGATTGTACAATGGAACACGTGCGCAGGCATTGGAAATTAACGAACTCCTCCCAGGATTTTTGTTCAATCTTCACCAAATTCGCTGTGTGGCATCTACACCCCTCCAGGATGAAAAGTTATTAAAATCTTGTGGATACGTCACACGGTGTGGGCGTGGCATGGCGGCCATTTTGAACAAAAAAGCTTAACCTCGCCCACTTCAACACGTGGTGCGCAGGCATTGGAATTTAACAAACTCCTCCCAGGATTTTTGGCCGATCTTCACCAAATTCCCTGTGTGGCATCTAGACCCCTCCAGGATGAAAAGTTATTAAAATCTTGTGGCTGCATCACACGGTGTGGGCGTGGCATGGCGGCCATTTTGAACAAAAAAGCTTAACATTGTACAATGGAACACGTTGTGCGCAGGCATTGGAATTTAACGAACTCCTCCCACGATTTTTGTCCGATCTTCACCAAATTCACTGTGTGGCATCTAAACCCCTCCAGGATGAAAAGTTATTAAATTCTCGTGGATACGTCACATGGTGTGGGCGTGGCATGGCGGCCATTTTGAACAAAATCGCCATGTGGAACGAAGTGGGTTTTGGAGGTGAAGGGATCCATGTAAAATCACCAAATCCACACAAATCCTCATTAATCTCAAGACCTAATATTTAATATACAATTCAGGAATGGACGTGGTCAAACGGCTCCACAGCGCCCCCTAGAAATATTCAAATAGTCATATAAAATCACTGCTTTATCCTACAAACATAAAATTTGGTACATACATATAGTATCCCAAGACCAACAGATTTGCACAGTCGAAATTCTAATCGACTCTACGGCGCCCCCTAGACAAGGTCGTGTGGAGAGGAGTGCGGTGAGGAGCGAGGGCCCGTCTGACGCTGCTTGCAGCTTTAATTTTTCTTACGCCACTTTGAACCTCAATTCGACCCCCTAAACATGCTCAAAAACTCACCAAATTTGGCACACACATTAGGACTGGTGAAAAATTTGATATTTTGGGGGAAATACACATATGAATGGCAAAATGACTCAATAGTGCCACCTAGAAAATTGGGCTTTAGTGGAGTTAATACGGCTAGTTTCACATAAACTCATGAAATTTGGTACACATGTACAGTAGCCCAAGACAAAAAAACTCCTGCTGTTGAAATTTTACAAAAAGCTCAACAGCGCCCCCTACAGCATGTGGTGCGCAGGCATTGGAATTTAACGAAATCCTCCTAGGATTTTTATCCGATCTTCACCAATTTCACTGTGTGGCATTTAGACCCCTCCAGGATGAAAAGTTATTAAAATCTTGTGGCTGCGTCACACAGTGTGGGCGTGGCAGGGCGGCCATTTTGAGCGTGTGACCATGAGGTGTTAAATGCTCATAACTTCACTGTAGATCAGAAGATGTGAATGAAACTTGATATGCTTCATGACAGGCTATCCCTCAACACTTGGAGGCATTTAAACAGCTCCACAGCGCCACCTAGAAATTTCAAAAATTCATATCGTATCACTGCTTTGTCCGACAGACGTGAAATTTGGTACTTGTGCAGAGCAGGATGACACGAACACAATTGCGTGCTTTACATATTCCGATCGTCTCCACAGCGGCGGTGCGGGGGGGAGCGAGGGCCCGTTCGACGCTGCTTGCAGCTTTAATTAGGGCCCGAAGCACTACAGTGCGTAGGACCCTATTGTTCTTCTAGTGTTTCTTTGGCGGTTTGGCGGTTTGGCGGTTTCTTTATTTTTCTTACGCCAAATTGAACCTCAATTTGACCCCCTAAACATGCTCAAAAACTCACCAAATTTGGCACACACATCAGGACTGGTGAAAAATTTGATATTTTGGGGGAATTACACATATGAATGGCAAAATGACTCAATAGCGCCACCTAGAAAATTGGGCTTTAGTGGAGTTAATACGGCTAGTTTCACGTAAACTCATGAAATTTGGTACACGTGTACAGTAGCCCAAGACAAAAATATTCCTGCTGTTGAAATTTCAAAAAAAGCTCAATAGCGCCCCCTACAGCATGTGGTGCGCAGGCATTGGAATTTAACGAACTCCTCCCAGGATTTTTATCCCATCTTCACCAAATTCGCTGTGTGGCATCTCGACCCATCCAGGATGAAAAGTTATTAAAATCTTGTGGCTGCGTCACACGGTGTGGGCGTGGCATGGCGGCCATTTTGAACAAAAAAGCTAAACAGCAGCAACTAGAAAACGTGGTGTGCAGGCATTGGAATTTAACACACTCCTCCCAGGATATTTATCCAATTTTCACCAAATTCGCTGTGTGGCATCTAGACCCCTCCAGGATGAAAAGTTATTAAAATCTTGTGGCTGCGTCACACGGTGTGGGCGTGGCATGGCGGCCATTTTGAACAAAAAAGCTCAATAGCACCCCCTACAGCATGTGGTGCGCAGGCATTGAAATTTAACGAACTCCTCCCAGGATTTTTATCCAATTTTCACCAAATTCGCTGTGTGGCATCTGGACCCCTACAGGATGAAAAGTTATTAAAATCTTGTGGATACGTCACATGGTGTGGGCGTGGCATGGCGGCCATTTTGAACAAAAAATCTCAATGGTGCCCCCGAGAAAACGCTGTGCACAGGCATTGGAATTTAACGAACTCCTCCTAGGATTTTTGTCCTATCTTCACCAAATTCGCTTCATGGCATCTAGACCCCTCAAGGATGAAAAGTTATTAAAATCTTGTGGCTGCGTTACACAGTGTGGGCGTGGCATGGCGGCCATTTTGAACAGAAAAACTTAATGGGGCCCCGTGAAAAACGTGGTGCGCAGGCATTGGAATTTAATGAACTCCTCTCAGGATTTTTGCCCGATCTTCACCAAATTCGCTTCGTGGCATCTAGATCCCTCCAGGATGAAAAGTTATTAAAATCTTGTGGCTGCGTCTCACGGTGTGGGCGTGGCATGGCGGCCATTTTGAACAAAAAAGCTTAACATTGTACAATGGAGCACGTTTTGCGCAGGCATTGCAATTTAACAAACTCCTCCTAGGATTTTTGTCCGATCTTCACCAAATTCGCTTCGTGGCATCTAGACCCCTCCAGGATAAAAAGTTATCAAAATCTTGTGGCTGCGTCACACAGTGTGGGCGTGGCATGGCGGCCATTTTGAACAAAAAAGCTCAGCCGCGCCCCCTACAAAACGCTGTGCGCAGGCATTGGAATTTAACGAACTCCTCCCAGGATTTTTGTGCCATCTTCACCAAATTCGCTGTGTGGCATCGAGACCCCTCCAGGAAGAAAAGTTATTAAAATCTTGTGGCTGCATTACACGGTGTCGGCGTGGCATGGCGGCCATTTTGAACAGAAAAACTTAGCGGCGCCCCGTGAAAAACGTGGTGTGCAGGCATTGGAATTTAACGAAGTCCTCTCAGGAATTTTGTTAGATCTTCACCAAATTCGCTGTGTGGCATCTAGACCCCTCCAGGAAGAAAAGTTATTAAAATCTTGTCGCTGCGTCACACGGTCTGGGCGTGGCATGGCGGCCATTTTGAACAAAATCGCCATGTGGAACGAAATGGGTTTTGGAGGTGAAGTGATCCGTGTAAAATCACCGAATCCACACAAAACCTCATTAATCTCAAGACCTAATATTTAATATACAATTCAGAAATGGGCGTGGTCAAACGGCTCCACAGCGCCCCCTACAAATATTCAAATACTCATATAAAATCATTGCTTTATCCTACAAACATGAAATTTGGTACATACATATAGTATCCCAAGACCAACAGATTTGCACAGTCGAAATTCTAATCGGCTCTACGGCGCCCCCTAGACAAGGTTGTGTGGAGAGGAGCATGATCAGGAGCGAGGGCCCGTTCGACGCTGCTTGCAGCTTTAATTAGGGTTCGAGCACCAACGGTGTAGAACCCTATTGAAATTGCTGCGTTTCTTCTTATTAGGGTTCGAGCACCAACGGTGCGTAGAACCCTATTGGAATTGCTGCGTTTCTTCTTCTTATTATTAGGGTTCGAGCACCAACGGTGTAGAACCCTATTGATCTTGCTGCGTTTCTTCTTATTATTATTATACTACCGTCTCGTTGGGGCCACTTTTGAGGCCCTTGCACTACTCGAAAACGCATAAAAATCGCCACACACATTGACTCGGTGTCCCCCATGCACATATTGGGGAATTACACATGTCAATGGAAAAATGGCTCAATAGCGCCCCCTTTACAAAAAAAAAGGGCACCCACCCTTGCATTTGGAGGGAACTTGACCTAGAGCTCTGAAATTCGGTACACATATGTATCATGCCAAGACGCAAAAAAAATTCTCTTGCAGCGAAACCCACAATGCAACGGGAAAGCCGCCATTTTGAATTTAGTGTCAAAATTTGGCCATTTTGGCCAAATTTTGGCCAAAAAATTACACATTTTCTAGAGCTAACTCCTCCGAGGTGATAACTCCGAGAAATCTCAAATTTTGCCAGCAGGTACAAAACGCATTGGGGAGCTTAAGTTATCAAAACGCTCCGCAAAAGTATGACGGCGTGCGCGCGGCGGCCCACGGAATGTTGACATTCCGCCATTTTGGCTCAATTTTTGGCTCAAAACTGCCCCCTAGAGGCATTCAAAAATTCAGCCCCTGAACTACGTTTCACTTACAGCTCCGAAATTCAGTACACATATGTGTCACGAAGAGACGCACAAAAAAGCCTCAAGAACCCATACCCACAATGCAACAGGGAATCCGCCATTTTTGATTTACTGTCCAGATTTGTTTTTCAGAAATTTCACATTTTCAAGCGCGAACTCCTCCTAGGGGAAAACTCCTACATAGCTCAAATTTGTATCACATATACTACAGGGGGTGGTGACAAAAAGTTATCAAAACGCTCCGCAAAAGTATGACGGCGTGCCCGCGGCGGCCCGCGGCGTTTTGCCGTTTGGCCATTTTGCCACTGTTTGGCCACTTTTTCAAAAATTTCACGTTTTCAAGACCTAACTCCTCCTCGGGGATAATGCCTAAAGATCTCAAATTCGGTCCACATATACTACAGGTGGTGGTGAAAAAAACTTATCAAAACGCTCCGTAAAAGCATAACGGTGTGCGCGCTGTAGCGCGCAGCGTTTTGCTGAGTGGCCATTTTGGCTGAATATTGCCCCCTACAGCCATTTATAAATTCAGCCCCTGAACTATGTTTCACGTAGAGCTCCGAAATTCGGTACACATATGTGTCATGACAACACGCACAAAAAAGCCTCAAGAACCCATACCCACAATGCAACAGGAAGTCCGCCATTTTGAATTCACTGTGTAAATGGACTGCAGTTGCTCCAAATGACCTGAAACTTGACAGGTGTGATCTAAGTCCCGGCCGGATGTTAGCCATATGTCTCAGTCGCCCGGCAGGAGAAGCGAGAACCCGTCCAACGCTGCTTGCAGCTTTAATTAGGGTTCGAGCACCAACGGTGTAGAACCCTATTGATCTTGCTGCGTTTCTTCTTCTTATTATTCTACCGTTTCGTTGGGGCCACTTTTGAGGCCCTTGCACTACTCGAAAACGCATACAAATCGCAACACACATTGACTCGGTGTCCCCCATGCACATATTGGGGAATTACACATGTCAATGGAAAAATGGCTCAATAGCGCCCCCTTTAGAAGGCAAAAGGGCACCCACCCTTGCATTTGGAGGGAACTTGACCCAGAGCTCTGAAATTCGGTACACATATGTATCATGCCAAGACGCAAAAAAAATCCTCTTGAAGCGAAACCCACAATGCAACGGGAAAGCCGCCATTTTGAATTTAGTGCCAAATTTGGCCAAATTTTGGCCAAAAAATTACACATTTTCTAGAGCGAACTCCTCCCAGGTGATAACTCCGATAAATCTCAAATTTAGCCAGCAGGTAGAAAACGCATTGGGGAGCTTAAGTTATCAAAACGCTCCGCAAAAGTATGACGGCGTGCGCGCGGCGACCCACGGAATGTTGACATTCCGCCATTTTGGCTCAATTTTTGCTCAAAACTGCCCACTAGAGGCATTCAAAAATTCAGCCCCTGAACTACGTTTCACTTACAGCTCCGAAATTCAGTACACATATGTGTCACGAATAGACGCACAAAAAACACTCAAGAACCCATACCCACAATGCAACAGGAAATCCACCATTTTGGATTTACTGTCCAGATTGGTTTTTCAGAAATTTCACATTTTCAAGCGCGAACTCCTCCTAGGGGAAAACTCCTACATAGCTCAAATTTATATCACATATACTACAGGGGGTGGTGACAAAAAGTTATCAAAACGCTCCGCAAAAGTATGACGGCGTGCCCGTAGCGGCCCGCGGCGTTTTGCCGATTGGCCATTTTGCCACTGTTTGGCCACTTTTTCAAAAATTACACGTTTTCAAGACCTAACTCCTCCTCGGGGATAATGCCTAAAGATCTCAAATTCGGTCCACATATACTACAGGTGGTGGTGACAAAAACTTATCAAAACGCTCCGCAAAAGTGTAACGGTGTGCGCGCGGCAGCGCGCAGCGTTTTGCTGAGTGGCCATTTTGCCACTTTTTGGCCATTTTTTCGAAATTTTCACGTTTTCAAGACCTAACTCCTACTAGAGGATAACTCCTACAGATCTAAAATTTGGTCCACATATACTACAGGTGGTGGTGACAAAAAGTTATCAAAACGCTCAGCAAAAGTATGACGGTGTGCGCGCAGCAGCACGCAGCGTTTTGCCATTTGGCCATTTTGGCTCAATATTGCCCCCTAGTGGCATTTAAATATTCAGCCCCTGAACTATGTTTCACCTAGAGCTCCCAAATTCGGTACACATATGTGTCATGACAACACGCACAAAAAAGCCTCAAGGACCCATACCCACAATGCAACAGGAAGTCCGCCATTTTGAATTGAAATTCAGGTTTTTGCTACATTTTTCCTTCTACAGGTAGAAGGTGCTGTGTAACTGGCCTGTAGTTGCTCCAAATGACCTGAAACTTGACAGGTGTGATCTAAGTCCCGGCTGGGTGTTAGCCATATGTCTCAGTCGCCCGGCAGGAGAAGCGAGAACCCGTCCAACGCTGCTTGCAGCTTTAATTAGGGCCCGAAGCACTACAGTGCGTAGGACCCTATTGTTCCTCTAGTTATTATTATACTACCGTCTCGTTGGGGCCGCTTTTGAGGCCCTTGCACTACTCGAAAACGCATATAAATCGCCACACACATTGACTCGGTGTCCCCCATGCACATATTGGGGAATTATACATGTCAATGGAAAAATGGCTCAATAGCGCCCCCTTTACAAAAAAAAAGGGCACCCACCCTTGCATTTGGAGGGAACTTGACCTAGAGCTCTGAAATTCGGTACACATATGTATCATGCCAAGACGCAAAAAAAATTCTCTTGAAGCGAAACCCACAATGCAACGGGAAAGCCGCCATTTTGAATTTAGTGTCAAAATTTGGCCTTTTTGGCCAAATTTTGGCCAAAAAATTACACATTTTCTAGAGCGAACTCCTCCGAGGTGATAACTCCGAGAAATCTCAAATTTAGCCAGCAGGTAGAAAAACGCATGGGGAAGCTTAAGTTATCAAAACGCTCCGCAAAAGTATGACGGCGTGCGCGCGGCGGCCCACGGAATGTTGACATTCCGCCATTTTGGCTCAATTTTTGGCTCAAAACTGCCCCCTAGAGGCATTCAAAAATTCAGCCCCTGAACTACGTTTCACTTACAGCTCCGAAATTCAGTACACATATGTGTCACGAAGAGACGCACAAAAAAGCCTCAAGAACCCATACCCACAATGCAACAGGGAATCCGCCATTTTTGATTTACTGTCCAGATTTGTTTTTCAGAAATTTCACATTTTCAAGCGCGAACTCCTCCTAGGGGAAAACTCCTACATAGCTCAAATTTATATCACATATACTACAGGGGGTGGTGACAAAAAGTTATCAAAACGCTCCGCAAAAGTATGACGGCGTGCCCGTGGCGGCCCGCGGCGTTTTGCCGTTTGGCCATTTTGCCACTGTTTGGCCACTTTTTCAAAAATTTCACGTTTTCAAGACCTAACTCCTCCTCGGGGAGAATGCCTAAAGATCTCAAATTCGGTCCACATATACTACAGGTGGTGGTGAAAAAAACTTATCAAAACGCTCCGTAAAAGCATAACGGTGTGCGCGCGGCAGCGCGCAGCGTTTTGCTGAGTGGCCATTTTGGCTCAATATTGCCCCCTAGAGGCATTTAAAAATTCAACCCCTGAACTAGGTTTCACCTAGAGCTCCGAAATTCGGTACACATATGTGTCGTGACAACACGCACCGAAAAGCCTCAAGAACCCATACCCACAATGCAACAGGAAGTCCGCCATTTTGAATTGAAATTCAGATTTTTGCTGTGTAACTGGCCTGCAGTTGCTCCAAATGACCTGAAACTTGACAGGTGTGATCTAAGTCCCGGCCGGATGTTAGCCATATGTCTCAGTCATCCGGCAGGAGAAGCGAGAACCCGTCCAACGCTGCTTGCAGCTTTAATTAGGGCCCGAAGCACTACAGTGCGTAGGACCCTATTGTTCCTCTAGTGTTTGGCGGTTTGGCGGTTTAGCGGTTTGGCGGTTTGGCGGTTTGGCGGTTTCTTTTTCTTACGCCACTTTGAACTTCAATTTGACCCCCTAAACATGCTCAAAAACTCACCAAATTTTGCACACACATCAGGAATGGTGAAAAATTTGATATTTTGGGGGAATTACACATATGAATGGCAAAATGACTCAATAGCGCCACCTAGAAAATTGGGTTTTAGTGGAGTTAATACGGCTAGTTTCACGTAAACTCATGAAATTTGGTACACAGGTACAGTAGCCCGAGACAAAAACATTCCTGCTTTTAAAATTTCAAAAAAAGGCTCAACAGCGCCCCCTACAGCACGTAGTGTGCAGGCATTGGAATTTATCGTACTCCTCCCAGGATTTTTATCCGATCTTCACCAAATTCGCTGTGTGGCATCTAGACCCATCCAGGATGAAAAGTTATTAAAATCTTGTGGCTGCGTCACACGGTGTGGGCGTGGCATGGCGGCCATTTTGAACAAAAAAGCTAAACAGCGCCAACTAGAACACGTGGTGCGCAGGCATTGGAATTTAACAAACTCCTCCCAGGATTTTTATCCAATTTTCACCAAATTCGCTGTGTGGCATCTACACCCCTCCAGGATGAAAAGTTATTAAAATCTCGTGGCTGCGTCACACGGTGTGGGCGTGGCATGGCGGCCATTTTGAACAAAAAAGCTTAACATTGTACAATGGAACACATTGTGCGCAGGCATTGGAATTTAACGAACTCCTCCCAGCATTTTTGTCCGATCTTCACCAAATTCGCTGTGTGGCATCTGCACCCCTCAAGGATGACAAATTATTAAAATCTCGTGGATACGTCACATGGTGTGGGCGTGGCATGGCGGCCATTTTGAACAAAAAATCTCAATGGCACCCCCTAGAAAATGCTGTGCGCAGGCATTGGAATTTAACAAACTCCTCCCAGGATTTTTGTTCGATCTTCACCAAATTTGCTGTGTGGCATCTACACCCCTCCAGGATGAAAAGTTATTAAAATCTTGTGGCTGCATCACACGGTGTGGGCGTGGCATGGCGGCCATTTTGAAAAAAAAAGCTTAACATTGTACAATGGAACACGTTGTGCGCAGGCATTGGAATTTAACGAACTCCTCCCAGGATTTTTGTCCGATCTTCACCAAATTCACTGTGTGGCATCTAGACCCCTCCAGGATGAAAAGTTATTAAATTCTCGTGGATACGTCACATGGTGGTGGCGTGGCATGGCGGCCATTTTGAACAAAATCGCCATGTGGAACGAAATGGGTTTTGGAGGTGAAGGGATCCATGTAAAATCACCAAATCCACACAAATCCTCATTAATCTCAAGACCTAATATTTAATATACAATTCAGGAATGTACGTGGTCAAACGGCTCCACAGCGCCCCCTTGAAATATTCAAATACTCATAAAAAATCACTGCTTTATCCTACAAACATACAATTTGGTACATACAAACATAAAATTTGGTACATACATACAAGACCAAGACCAACAGATTTGCACAGTCGAAATTCTAATCGGCTCTACGGCGCCCCCTAGGCAAGGTCGTGTGGAGAGGAGTGCGGTGAGGAGCGAGGGCCCGTCTGACGCTGCTTGCAGCTTTAATTCTTTTTCTTACGCCACTTTGAAGCCCAATTTGACCCCCTAAACATGCTCAAAAACTCCCCAAATTATGCACACACATCAGGACTCGTGACAAATTTGATATTTTGGGGGAATTACACATATGAATGGCAAAATGACTCAATAGCGCCAGCTTGAAAATTGTGCTTTAGTGGAGTTAATACGGCTAGTTTCACGTAAACTCATGAAATTTGGTACACATGTACAGTAGCCCGAGACAAAAGCATTCCTGCTTTTAAAATTTCAAAAAAGGCTCAACGGCGCCCCCTACAGCATGTGGTGTGCAGGCATTGGAATTTAACGAACTCCTCACAGGATTTTTGTCCGATCTTCACCAAATTTGCTGTTTGGCATCTAGACCGCTCCAGGATGAAAAGTTATCAAAATCTTGTGGCTGCATCACACGGTGTTAGCGTGGCATGGCGGCCATTTTGAACAAAATCGCCATGTGGAACGAAATGGGTTTTGGAGGTGAAGGGATCCATGTAAAATCACCAAATCCACACAAATCCTCATTAATCTCAAGAACTAACGTTCGATATACAATTTAGGAATGGACGTGGTCAAACGGCTCCACAGTGCCCCCTACAAATATTCAAACACTCATATAAAATCACTGCTTTATCTGACAAACATGCAATTTGGTACATACATATAGTATCCCAAGACCAACAGAATTGCACAGTCAAAATACCAGTCGGCTCTACGGCACCCCCTAGACAAGGTCGTGTGGAGAGGAGTGCGGTGAGGAGCGAGGTCCCGTCCGATGCTGCTTGCAGCTTTAATTTGATATCTTGTAGCCAAAGATTTCCTCAGTTATCTTTGCAATATTTTCCCAAAAAGGTCTAATATTTGCACATGTCCAATATACGTGAGAGTGGTTGGCATCCTTATTACCACATAGTCTCCAGCACAGTTGTGAAATTTTGAGCTGCTGACTTTTGATGTGTGGTGTTATAAAATACCTAATTATGTTTTTCCAGCCATATTCTCTCCATTGTCTGGAGCTGGTTGAGGCATGTTATAAAGGGCAAATAGAATGCCAATCCTCCTCTGACACTTCAAGTTGTAATTCAGTTTCCCACCTCTGTTTTACATATAATGAATTAGTCCTGTTACAGTTATGTAGACATTTATATAGTTTGGATACAATTTTTGATGGCAATTTTCTGTATGCCCCCCTCACCATTTCAACTAGTTCACTGCCCTCTTGTGATAAATGAACCCTGATATCTGAATTGAAAAAGTGTCTTAATTGGAAATACCTAAACAGGTCTGAGTTATCCAAATTGAATTCAATTTTTACCTTCTCAAAAGACTTAAACACTGAGCCTTCAGTTAGAGTACACACAGCTGTGATTCCCTTATCCACCCATCTGAGAAAAGTATTGTCAAGTTGACCACTTATGAATTTAGGGGAATGCGAGGGCCAAACCAACAATTTACAGTCTCCTTCCAGCTTGAATTTATTCACTATATCCCACCAAATCTTAAGGGTTGTTTCAATTATAGGGTTCACTTCTTTAGGCCGTGAACTACCTTTGTCTCCAAGTCTCGATTGGGGTTGGCATGTGTCACAGTTAAGTTCAATATGCTTCCATTTGGAATAATATTCTGTTGCGTACCAGTTAATCACATATCTTAATTGAGCAGCTAAGAAATATTCCTTTAAATTTGGGAGAGCGAGACCTCCTTTCTTTCTCTCAAGCTGAAGCGTTTTGAACCTTACTCTTGGTTTTGCTCCTTTCCATATAAACCTACTCTCTTGTTTCTCCCATTTAGCAAACTGTGTGTCTGGAATATGAACTGGTAAAGAGTTGAATAAATACAACAACATTCATTTTTATCACCTCTATTCTTGAGCTGAGATCTAAGACTAAATTTGTCCATTTTGTCAAGTCTTTTTGAATTGTTGTATTTATTTTACCATAATTAACTTTATATAAGGTACTAAATTCTTTAGTCAGATTGACCCCTAAATATTTTATTTGTTCGGACTCCCATGCGAGTCTATATTTTTGTCTGATTGGTTCGGCTGGACTGCAGTTAATACAGAGTATTTGAGTTTTTTGAATATTTAATTTATATCCAGATATTTTTCCAAAATCTTTTAAAATTTTTTAGAAGTTTAGGGAGTGACTGGTCAGGGTTTTGGAGATATACTATAATATCATCTGCAAAGAGACCTATCCTCTGTTCTTCTTTGGCGACTGTTACTCCTTTCAGCTCATTTGTTTGTCGTATGTGCTGGGCCAAAGGCTCTATGAACAAGGCAAAGAGGGCAGGGCTTAAACAGCAGCCCTGCCTACTTCCTCTGAAGAGCTCAAATCTATCGGTCAGGTCACCATTTATTTTGATTCTTGCTTCTGGCTTGTAATACAAGGCTTTTATGCACTGAATTAAAGTCTCATTGAATCCCATTCTCTTTAAAACTGCGAAGAGATAGGTCCAGCAGACCCGATCAAAAGCCTTTCGGTATCTAGGCTTACTAAGGCTGTTACAGTGTTTTGTTTTTTGGCTTCATAAATTACGTGTAAAGTCCGTCGAATGTTGTCCTGTGTTTGGCGTCCCTTTATAAATCCCATCTGATATTCATCTATTAAATCAGGAAGAAGAGGCTCTAATCTTCTTGCGATTATGGAGGTGAACAATTTATAATCAACATTTAGGATGGAGATTGGACGATATGATTCACAATACTCCTTATTTTTCCCTTCTTTTAATATAACAGAAATAATAGCCTCCTTCCAAGAAGGAGGGCTTTTAGCCTGTTTAAGTGTCCAGTTGAAGGAATCTAACAGTAGGGGGGTTAACTCTTTTTTAAAAACCTTATACCATTCATTGGGATAACCGTCGCTCCCTGGACTTTTATTACCTTTTAATCTACTAATTGCCTTATCGAGTTCTTCTTTAGTTATCGGTTTAGATAACCTCTCGTTCTGTGCGGTCCCTATCAAGGGGAGGTCTAATTTTGCTAGATAATCCTCCATTTGCTTTTCGTCTACTTGTGCTGACTGCTCATACAAGATTTTATAATAAGATTGGAAAGTATCTTTAATTTTTCCTGGTTCAAAGTTTAATTCTCTAGTAGACAGATCCCTGATTCTGTCAATTGAGTTTCTCATTTGTTGTGATCTTAGACACCTTGCCAATATTTTAGTTGCTTTTGGGCCTGCTTCATAAAAGGTCTGTTTTGCAAACCTTAGTTTTTTTTCGATCTCTTCAGTAGCCAAATCTGTCAGTTGATTTCTTATTTCTTTTATACTTCCCGCCAAGGCTTCACTTTTGTCCAGGTGTTGTTTCTTCTCTAGTTCCTTCAATTGGTCTTCTAATTTAGCATGTGTCATTTTTTTCAGTTTTTTTCATATGGACAGTTCTTGATATCAAATTTCCTCGCATTACTGCTTTAATGGTGTCCCATAAAATTATTGGCTCTATTTGATCATCTTTGTTATTGGCAATGCAATCTTGAATTTCTTTTTTTATTTCTTTGACAACCTTTTCATTATTAAGAATACCAACGTTCATTCTCCACAATGATCTCTTGTTTGGATTGTCTAAGTGAATGGTTAGATGTATATCATTATGATCAGAGATATCCGCTATTCCTATGCTGCAGTCTATGACTCGATGCCTGTCATTATTGTTTATCAGAAAAAAGTCAATCCGGGAATGAACCTTATGAACTGCTGAATAGTGAGTATAGTCTTTCTCTAAAGGATGAAGGTCTCTCCATACATCACATAGGCTTGCCTCTTTTATTAACCTTTTTATATCTTTTGATTTATTAATTTTATTTGTTTTTGTACTAGTTGTGTCCTTGGAATGATTTAAAACTGTGTTCCAATCACCGCCGCAAATTAAAATTCCCTCACTTTTAGTTGTGATTTTGTCAAATAATAGTTGAAAGAGTCTCCAATCGCCCTCTGGCGGGAAATAAACATTGATTAAAGTGACAATAGTATTATCAATCCTTCCTATCACGTATCTACCTTCTTTATCACAGTCTTCCTCCATCACTTCAAAATTAACAGAATCAGAGATCAGGGTGATTACTCCTCTTCTCCTGCTATTTTTATGTGAGCAGAAGAATGAATTTATGTAGCCGAGCTTTTTAAATTTCTCATGCTCTTCTTTTGGCAAATGAGTTTCTTGGATAAATGCCACCTGTGCTTTATGCCTTTTTAATTTTGCTATCAGCCTGCTTCTCTTAATCACATTACCAAAACCATTCACATTTATGGACACAATGTTCAGTTTATCCAACCCACTCATGGTGAGTGTTTGTAATGACAGAAGACCCCACTAACGAACGTAAACGTGGAACAAATATTTGAAAACAACAGAAACTGAACAATACCTGACTCCCACTCAATGGGATAAATGTCTGACCCACCGTGACCCCGCTGGCAGGTTTAGGGCAGTGTCCCCCATTTGGGGCCCTATAACAGGTGTAGAAGGCTTAGAAAACACCTCCATCCCTAATGTCCAACGTTGCTCTTCTATCTTCTGGTGCCGCCCCTCCGTATCAATGAATTGAGAAGGCCATATGAGTGAACGCCACTGACGGAGATGTCTGTTGTTAGAATCACATTTCGTCGGATCTTTGGAACTCTCTCAGCCTCTCCTTTGCTCTTAGCCCCGTAGATGATACGTGCTCTCTCAAAGGCCACTCTTCTCGCTGCTGCCATCCCCACAACCTCCGCAGCCGCTCCTCCACGTCTTCTTCGGCACCGGCTGCAGGTACGTCCACCTCGAATCCCTGTTTGCGGAGCTCGAGCCCGGCTTCGTGCACGGTTCGGTACACGCGAGATCCTTCCTTCCAGTGAATGCAATGGTTTTACAATTATGAAAAAGCAAATGCTCACTGATCAAAACTAAGTAAAACAAAGCAAAGGAACTAGTGTCAACGTTATCAAACAAGCTATAAGTACAAACTAACAAATGCACACTAACCAGAACTAAATAACACATAGCTAGGAAAGTGGCAACTATAGTGACTAAACCAGACTGACAAATACTTGACTCAACTACGAATTCGAACAAGTTAACAAACTGCGAATCTAACAAGCGAACAGGAGAACTATCAAATAGCATGTACTGGTAACTTAACTGAGCAACAACTGAGGGAGTGAGGAAGGAGCATGGCAGGCAGATGGAGATGGCTTGACAAAATGGCGGGCAGGTGTGGCTGAATCGGTGTGGGCAGGCTAGTGTGAAAAAGCAGACTAACTGAGGTGAATGGATCCAGAGGGTGGTTTTCACTCTCTGGATCCAGAGGGGGAAGACAGACGAGTGCAACTGATGACTGAAAGAGGCCCACAGTGACTGACCGATGATCCAACTGAACACGGAGAGAAAGTTCTTAGTAGCATGCAAGGTGAGGTAGCAGCTAGGCATGAAACAGATCACAAGACTGACTGAGACTGTATCCCAATTCGGCACTGAGGAAAGACTGGATGTTGCTTATATACAGCAAGCTGAGTGTAGGTGCAGCTGGGAGCTCCAATCACGTGTGCCTCAGCCGATTAGTGATTCGCCGCACCTGTCCACTCGTCCTCACCACCTGCCGTGCTCATGCAGTCCTGAGTGTGATGGGGGAGAGGGAGAGGGAGAGAGAAAAGAGAAAGAGGGACAGAACCTGTCACTAAACATTGGCAGAGGTGCAGGGCATGACAGTAAGACCAGAAAAACCAACCTGTGCACTGCCTGGATTGACTACAAGAAAGCCTATGACTCAGTGCCACACAAATGGATACTGGAGTGCTTGGAGCTGTACAACATCAACAGGACATTAAAAGACTTCATCAAGAATTCAGTGGGACAGGGGAAAAGAACACTAGAGGCCAACTCAAAGCCAATTGCACAGATGAGCATCAAGTGTGTAATATAACATCATAGGTGGTTCAAATCTTGTTCTTCCTAAGAACCTGTTTGCTTTTCCATTGGCAAGGAGCCAAGTTGGAGCCATGCCATTGTGTCATAAAATGACTACTCTTGCATCAGTTACACAGTAGTAAAACACAATAAGTTGATGATAGTATCCATTTTTATTTTCATAGATGGTCTTAAGGATGATTGCAAGGTGGAGGTCACCTGTTGCCTGAGCACATTTACGATCATGCTACCAATGGGACACAACCTGGTTTTTGCCAGGACCAGAGACATCCTGGCGAAAAAGTCAAATTACCTCTTGTGTTTCCTTTTCCACTGTTGATCATTGGTCATGATAACCCCGCCTCTAGCCCCTGGTGTACTCAGTTCTTTGTTCTGGCCCAGCAAAGAGTTGGTGCTTGCTAAGCGCCAGTTTTTAGCACCTGGAGCCAGTACTTATGCAGTGGAAACACAAAGGGTTTAGCTGGCAGATCACGGCTGGCAAAGTGCAAGCAGGAAAACCAGGATTGCTGGTTCTTAGTCTGTAGGTTTTAAACAGTGAAGCAGGCAGCGAAATAGCCAGAGTGATGAGAGAGCAGGGCAAGAAATCAGTCAGGGCATGTGTTGAAGTCAATGATCTGGCAGACTGAGGTCTGAGCCATGTTTTTATAGTGTGGAGTGTTGATTAGGGGCAGGTGAGCCAGCTCCTGCACAGGTGTCTTGATTTGGTGCTACTTAGGAAACTGCTCAGTCAAACACATACACTAGCAGTGTCCCAGTTCAGGGGCTGCATCCTTCGAAGGACCCAGCCTTCTTGTCCTTCGAAGGATGGGTAGGCTGCATGAGAAGGCTGCATGAGCATTTGTTAAATGAGACAGTCTAGCCTACGATGAACTTCCTACTTGCGTCATGACGTCCCGCAGCGCCGCTCCTGTTGTCTTGCAACCCGGACTGCCAAATTTTTTATCGATAGGGTCAGGATAAGATGACGTTGTAATTTTACCTAATTTTTTGACTGAATTTGATCCCAAAATTGTAATTTTTGTTTTTAATGTGTTTTATATAGTTAAAGATTTGAAGGCTTTGTACTGTACAATGGGTAAGTATAGGAACTGTCTGGAAAACAAGACGCACTTACAGCTTGTTTAAATCTGTTAGCATCAGTGTGGATGCAGTGTGATTTATAATATATGAACTTCAAATATTATAAATCACCACAATCCCTGGGCTGAGTGTTTTTGATGACGATCACTAAATACAAGCTGTCTGAACAGAAATCTAATATAATTTATGTTAAAAACATGTTATCAGACAACTTGGTGAACTAAACCAAGAAAAGCAAGGATAGTCACGTTATCGCTCGTCTACACAGAGAATTACCACCAATAGAAGCTCCAGCAGCATTTTGTAACCGTTTTACTTCACCTCCATATAATAATTTAAATAAGGGTAAAATATATGAATATTTATGAATGAATAATTAGTTTTTGTGATAGTCACGGTCAGAAAAAAAATCGCCACAGTCTCAGTAAAATATAACTTAAACACTGAAGCTGTACAACTGGAAAGTAAACGTTTTAAATTGCAACGGCTCGCATCAATAACATAACATTATTAAATCGATTTTTTAAAACAAATTTTAATGTTTTCAACATTTGTATCGCTAGCTTTTGGAGTGAGCTGTAACACAATACTTATATTTGAAACTACAATCTTCCCCCGCTGATGAATCCATCTTTCCCGTCAGCTGGCAGCAGTTAAAACTCCAGCTGTTGATCGAACCGTCACTGGCGCGCAATGAATCTTGGGATATTTGGGGCTATGAAGGATACTCTGATGCATCCTTCAAATCCGTGGAAAAGAAGAATGCATTCGTCGTCCGGATTTGAAGAAGTCTTTGAGTTTGAAATGGGACAGCCTAGTCGCACCGCTGTGACGTATGCAGCCGACGAATGCAGCCTTCAAAGGATGCAGCCCCTGAATTGAGATACAGCTACTGAGGGAAAGAGGAATGAGGAGAGACTGCCAGCTAATCAGGGCAGAGGCCAGGATCCTAACAGATGTCTCCCAGCAACGATAATCTGTTTTGGGCAGAAAGTCACCCTGCTGCTACTTTGGTGATTCAACTAAATATTTGTGCTTCAGTAATAAAATAATGAGTAATTATCACTGAATAGTTTTAATTAAAAGAGTTAGACAAAAAACACGAGTCATTAACAGGCAGTAGTCATTAAGAAGAAATCACAAATATAACACAAAGAATAGCTGGAAAACTTGACTACAGAAATTACAAAAAGGCTCATCTCCTTTCTCTATGGTAGTATCGGCACTGGTCACTACCTGGAGCATTTCCTAAACAGGCCTGGGTCAGTTGAACGTGGCAGTGCTGTTTGGATTGTGTAGGAGCAGTGTGAACTGGCACTAGGGGGGGTGACTCTGGGACACCAGAGTTCACCGCCTAGCCTCCTGGAGGTGTCGTGGGACTAAGTAGGCGAAACACCGTTGAAGGGAGGTTTCCACCTGATGACCCCCTGAGATGTGTTAGGAATCACTGCTCACTGTGAGGTATTGAGACAGATTAGGGATCCTAGGTCCTCATTGAGTACGAATCCTCTTTTTTTTTAGCACAAGTATCTTGTGTTTAAATTAACTCATAACTAGCTTGGCTAGTGACTGCTGTGAATAGGGCAGCTGACAACAAGGGAAAGACCATGTGACTGCGTGGAAAGACAGCTGACAGGAGGGAAAAGACCCCACAGGTGCTGGTATGGGCTAGCAACCCATGGCAGCAGTGGCAGGACTTAGCCTTGCTACAACCAGCCTTAGCTACAGCCAACATAAGGAAAATACCCCAAGAGTCAGCGAGAGCAGGGGTGGAAGATGACTTCCAGGTGGACTACACGGTAACGGACAGTGGAACGATATGACTATGCCTTGGATACGTGACTCAGTGAGGGATGGGGGCACGGACCCATCTTTTAGGGCCAGAGGTAGTAGTACTCAGGAGACAATGAAGGCAGCGAAGGAGAGCAAAAGTTGTGCAGTGGATAGGAAGCTTCAAGCCTGTCCTTGTGGCTGGCAAAAAATAACATCAATCCAAGGCCTTAGAATTCATCAGGGAAAGAAGAAGTGTTTAGCGTTGGAAGGGCGAGGTGGCCGCATCGACCAGCATTTCTTGAGAAGTCAGTCGAGTCAGTCGGATGAAGTCCAGCGACAGGTAGAAAACCACAGTTCGCAGGATATCAGTAACACGGTCCCTGGGGAGGAGGAAGTACGGAGAGGGGATGAATTTGGTGATGAGGTCCACAGGCCAGCCAAGGAGAGAAGCATGGAGCAGAGAGCTAAAGTTAAGTGGCCGAGGACCAGTGATAGTAAAGAGTGGGAGGCAGTTAATAGAGATTTATCAGTTATATTAAGCAGGCTTAGAGGAGATGTGGTGGAGAGATTAGACAAAATGGGAGATGTGATTTACTCTTATGGTCTAGAGAGATTTGGGGTGTTTGTTAAAAAGAGGGGTGTGAGGGTGCAGGTAGGCAGGTCTAGGCGGCAAAGAGAAATAGAGAAGTTAGTTAAGGAAAGGAGGCAGTTAAGGAAGTTATGGAGGAAGGCGGCAGAAGAGGAAAGGGAGGGAATTAATGTGTTGCAGGAGGAGCTGAGAAGCAGGTTAGTAGTGCTCAGAAGGGCAGACCATCTTAGGGAGAAGAGAAAGAAGAAAGAGCGTGCAAGGTCAGCATTTTTTAGGAACCCCTTTAATTTTGTAAAGGGCTTGTTTAATCAAGAAAAAGGAGGGCAACTTAAGGCAGTAAAGTCAGAGATTGAGGAGTATTTGAGGTTGACATATGCAGATTCAGAGGAGAATAGGAACATAGGTCTTCCACCTGACATGCCACCACTGGGGGATGTGGGGCAGGAGATGGATGTTAGCCCACCTAGATGGAGAGAAGTTGTGGAGGTGGTCAGGCGTGCAAAGGCTTCATCGGCCCCAGGGCCTAATGGAGTCCCCTAACGGGTCTATAAGAATGCACCTGGCATCTTAAAGATATTGTGGCGACATATGAGAATAGTTTGGGAGAAACAAAGTATCCCTAGAGCATGGCGTAGGGCAGGAGGTGTCTTTATCCCTAAGGAGAAGGAGTCCTCGGACCTCAGTCAGTTTCGGATGATTTCTCTCCTCAATGTTGAGGGAAAGATTTTCTTTAGCATAGTCGCACAGAGGTTGGCCAGCTACTTAGAGAGGAATGGTCTGATAGATACTACAGTGCAGAAGGCAGGGATACCTGGATTTGCTGGATGCTTAGAGCATACTAGCATGATTTGGCATCAGATTCAGACAGCTAAGAGGGAGAGGAGAGACTTGAATGTTGTATTTTTAGATCTGGCTAATGCGTTCAGGTCGGTGCCGCATAGTCTTATTTGGAGTTCCTTTCACTACTTTAAAGTGCCAGAGATAGTTATTAACTTGGTGAAAGCCTATTTCAAGGATATTAGATTATGTGCAAGTGTAGCAGATTCCACAACAGGCTGGCAAAGATTGGAAGTTGGTATTATGGCAGGATGTACAGTTTCTCCATTAGCTTTTACTATGGCCATGGAGGTAATTATCAGGGCTTCCAAGTGGGTTGTGGGTGGGGAAAGACGACAGAACAGGATGCGTCTTCCACCGGTTAGGGCTTATATGGACGACATGACACTGCTAACTACAACAGTGCCATGTACAAAGAGGTTGTTAGACAGAGTTAATCAGAATCTCAAATGGGCTAGTATGAAGATTAAGCCTAGTAAGTCAAGGAGCATTTCAATATACAGAGGGAAAGTAAGTGATAGGAAGTTTTCTATAGATGGTGAGGAAATCCCAACTATTAGGGAGAAGTCAGTTAAGAGTTTAGGAAGGTGGTATAATGCAGATTTGAATGATGTTGAACAGGTTGTGCAATTTAGAAAGGATGTTGCAGAAGGGCTGGTTAGAATAGATAAATCAGGGCCCCCAGGAAAGTTGAGGTTGTGGTGTTTGCAGTTTGGCTTGTATCCTAAATTAATGTGGCCATTATCAGTTTATGAAGTCCCACTGTCCGTGGCAGAGAGAATGGAAAGGTTAGTTAGCTCCTACATTAGGAAATGGTTGGGTGCTCCTAGGTGTTTAAGCAGTGTAGCTTTATATGGGAAAGGAGCACTTCAGCTGCCAGTATCTAGTTTAACAGAGGAGTATAAATGCACTAAGGTTAGGACAGAGCTTTTGTTATCTGGGAGTAGGGACATGTTAGTTAGCAAGGTGGTTCCGAATCCTACCAGGGGGAGGAAATGGAACCCCAAAGCAGCAGTGCAGGAGGCAGAGGCAGCTCTTAGGCAGGCAGAAATAGTAGGAAATGTTCAATTTGGCCGGGGAGGCTTGGGGCTTGGCCCAGGCAAACCATCGTGGGACAAAGCAGGTCCAAAGGAGAAGAGAAAGCTGGTAGTGGAGCAAGTTCGCAGGCAAGAGGAATTGTTAAGGGGAGCAAAGGCAGTTGGTCAGGCCAAACAGGGACAGTGGTTGAACTGGGAAGGTGTAGAGAAGAGGAAGCTCAGTTGGAGGGACCTGTGGTGTATGGAGGAAAGTCGGATTAAATTTCTGATAGGGGCGACATACGATGTCTTGCCAACCCCCCAGAACCTAAGACTCTGGGTGAAGGGCGACCAATCGTGTCCGCTGTGTTTAGATACGGCAAGTTTAAAGCATATTTTGTGTGGTTGTAGAATTAGCTTATCACAAGGCCGGTATACATGGCGGCATAATCAGGTGCTGAGAAGCTTAGCTGCAGGCATTGAAGAGAGAAGAAAGCAGGTGAATGCTGGAGGTTCCAGAAAGGAGAGGCTAGTTGTGCAGTTTGTTCGAGAGGGGGAGAAGAATAGAGGAACTAAGTCAGGGAGGAGACAGGGGTGTGGTCGTCTGGTAGGAGCTAGTGATTGGGAAATGCAGGTAGACTTGGGAGGAAAGCTAGTTGTTCCCCAGGAAATAGTTTGTACAAATCTAAGGCCAGACATAATTTTGTGGTCAGTGAGTCAAAAGACTGTGTATTTCAATGAGCTGACAGTTCCCTGGGAAAATTCAGTGGAGGCAGCCTATGAGAGGAAGAAGATTAGATATGCTGATTTGAAGACAGAATCTGAGCAGAGAGGATGGAAGGCTAGGGTTCGTCCAGTTGAAGTGGGGTGTAGAGGTTTTGTTGCAGGGTCAGCTGTCTCACTTTTGAGGGAGCTGGGAGTGCAGGGACAGAATTTGAGGAAGACAGTGAGGGAGATGTCAGATGAGGCTGCAAGATCTAGTCAGTGGATATGGATTAGGAGAAACACTAGTAGTTGGGGGGTGAAATAAAGGCAGTGAGGGAGAAGGGGGAGGCAGAGGACATGCCTAACCCGGCAGGAGGAGAGGATAGTCTAAACAGACACCTCTCCTCTACTCTGCTTTCCCCGCCCCTCTTTCCCTCTTCCAATAGGCAGAGATCCAGGAAGAGGAAGTGAGTGTATTTAAGGTGAGGGAGTGGCCTGCTAGAGTCTCTCTGGATATGGATTAGGAGAAATAATAGTAGTCGGGGGGTGAAATAAAGGTAGTGAGGGAGAAGGGGGAGGCAGAGGACATGCCTAACCCGGCAGGAGGAGAGAATAGTCTAAACAGACACCTCTCCTCTACTCTGCTTTCCCCGCCCCTCTTTCCCTCTCCCAATAGGCAGAGATCCAGGAAGAGGAAGTGAGTGTATTTAAGGTGAGGGAGTGGCCTGCTAGAGCCTCTCGGTGGCACCATGCGGCCAGCTCAGGTGAGTTTGTGTTGTAAGGTGCAGGTTTGTTTCGTTTGTGCTCCTGTTTTGCTTGACTTCTGTCATAATCACTTAGCACTTAGCAGTTGTGTGTGGCATCTAGTGCTAGGGTAGCAGTGCAGCACTTAACAATAGTGATTTGTTAGTAGTATATTTTAAGCAATTAGTGGTTAGCAGTAGCATGTAGCATTTCCACTAGCTAAATGGTAGCATCGGCACTGGTCACTACCTGGAGCATTTCCTAAACAGGCCTGGGTCAGTTGAACGTGGCAGTGCTGTTTGGATTGTGTAGGAGCAGTGTGAACTGGCACTAGGGGGGGTGACTCTGGGACACCAGAGTTCACCGCCTAGCCTCCTGGAGGTGTCGTGGGACTAAGTAGGTTGCAGCTACTGAGGGAAAGAGGAATGAGGAGAGACTGCCAGCTAATCAGGGCAGAGGCCAGGATCCTAACAGATGTCTCCCAGCAACGATAATCTGTTTTGGGCAGAAAGTCACCCTGCTGCTACTTTGGTGATTCAACTAAATATTTGTGCTTCAGTAATAAAATAATGAGTAATTATCACTGAATAGTTTTAATTAAAAGAGTTAGACAAAAAACACGAGTCATTAACAGGCAGTAGTCATTAAGAAGAAATCACAAATATAACACAAAGAATAGCTGGAAAACTTGACTACAGAAATTACAAAAAGGCTCATCTCCTTTCTCTGTGGTAGCATCGGCACTGGTCACTACCTGGAGCATTTCCTAAACAGGCCTGGGTCAGTTGAACGTGGCAGTGCTGTTTGGATTGTGTAGGAGCAGTGTGAACTGGCACTAGGGGGGGTGACTCTGGGACACCAGAGTTCACCGCCTAGCCTCCTGGAGGTGTCGTGGGACTAAGTAGGCGAAACACCGTTGAAGGGAGGTTTCCACCTGATGACCCCCTGAGATGTGTTAGGAATCACTGCTCACTGTGAGGTATTGAGACAGATTAGGGATCCTAGGTCCTCATTGAGTACGAATCCTCTTTTTTTTTTAGCACAAGTATCTTGTGTTTAAATTAACTATTTTCAGCTTCCTCATCTCCTCTGTCATTTGCCACTTAAAAGAGGCGTGACACACAGCTGGAATATACAAAACATGTTGAGAACAGGACTGACAAATGTATGTATGTATTTTATATTTTTCAATCAAAATATCTGTAACTCTTCATTTGTATGGTACTGTATTGTGAGTTATACCTCTTAAACTTACCATACATTTTCACATTATGCCATGTTCTGAACTTAATCATAAGCACATTATCATGTTCTGTTCATCTGACAGAGATCACACAATACAGCACTAATCTTCAACAAAACAATAGATTACAAGTCATATTTAATTGACATTGCTTTAAAACAATGATTTAGAGGCAAGGATGTCTCATTTTGTTAAATGCCTGTTGCCTTGACTCCACTTTCCTCATGTCGCTTCCTTGTCTTCTCCACCAGCATCCAATGGGAGGCATTAAGATGATTAAGGAGTTGTAGAAAGGAATCGAGGTATAACTGAGAAATGAGAAGAGGCTAAGACAATCTGGTAACGGTGAGAAGACCTCCCTGCTGTGGTGAGTAATTGGCTCATAGAACATAGGTAATAAAATAGAACAGGAAGTGATCACCCAGAATTTAGGGGGGTTTTCACAGGTTGTAACTAATGTGTTGATACAGAGGATGCAGATAGCATCAAATGATCTTGCACTCATTGTGCCTTCTTTCCAACTTTTTTTCTCAGTACGATGTATGTCCATTTATGATGTGAGATACAATAAAATTGCCACTGAAATATTGTCATTTTGATGTGTTCATATTACCACCAGCACTAGTATTTTTCTTTTATTTCTCACATCATTGTACTAATTTACTGGTGAAGTTCCACCTTTCTTTCCTCATGCCATTACCCTCACCAATACAGTAGAAGTTAGTATACCCCATGCATAACATCACTTAAATATCAAATGACTCAAAATTGTATTGCCTTACAGGAATTGCATTACTTCTAAGTTGAACATTAGAGCATTCATTCTTACATTAAACTGAAAACTTAGTATTAAACTATTAACTAGAAAAGCACTCGGAGAGCTAAGACCTCTGCCAAGCAACTAATTTCCAGAATCCTTGAAAAAAAAAATTACCAAAATTGAATCATCTGTTCTTTGTCCCATTATCAACATTTCCTGAAAATTTCATTAAAATCCGTTTATAACTTTTTAAGTTATCTTGCTAACAGACAAACAGACAGACAAACGCTGGCAAAAACATTACCTCCTGCCTCCTGTTAGAAGCGGAGGTAAAAGTTCAGGCCCCATAGTTGGAGCTCAATGCAACTAAAGTCAGCACTTAGCATCATTACTGAGATTCAAATCTTTTAATACAAACAATACTTTGTATGTCCATACGTAGTATGTTAATTTCATCCTCCACGGCATGGAGGATTCCAGTGTTGCGCAACTTTCTGGAGAGATGTTCTGCTATACTTTTTTAAAAACTGCTCTTTGTTGGAAGGTTTGTGTTGGATCTACATTTTATTTTTAAAATATCCTTAGGGTGCTTTTTTAATATACAAATCAGGTGGCATAATTAACAAGGTCCTAAAGAATTCCTGCATTCTCTATTCCTATTCCAATTTGTGTGTTTTTGTTTTTTTGTTTGTGGTCTCAATTACTACTTTCAAGTCTGAAGTCTCGTTCTTTCAGTACAGCAAAATTTTGTAAATTATGGTCCCATTTAGAATAATGTACAATAAAGTGGGGCATATTTTAGGGTGGGGCTACCTTGTAGTTGAAGATGAAATGTTATGTGTGTCTTTCAGGCACTTGGGGTGCCACTGCTCCAACTTTAAGAACTACTAGAGAGAATGCAAATGTGCCAAATGGCAATTTGAAAACAAAAATAAAAAATCTGGAGACATATTGTTCAAGGCCATCTCATATAATTAGAATATAGTGGAAAAGGTTTTATAGTTTTAATGAGACATTGCTCAAAGTGAAGACCGAATATATTCTAAAATCATGACACAGACTGAAATATTTAAAGCCTTTATTTGTTTGAACTTTGATGATAACAGCTTACAAGTCATGAAACCACCCCAAAAGCAATCTCTAAACATTAGAATATTTCACAAAAGGCCACAGAGATGTCAATTAAGAACTCTACACACTCTCACACAGTCCTGAGAAGAGCTCTAACTAGGCTAATGTGTCTCACTTGGGCTAAGCAGAGAAAGAACTGGACCGTTGCTAAGTGGTCCAAAGTCCTCTTTTCAGATTAAAGCAAATTGTAAGACTTACTTCCCTCACAGTGATTCATGCTGGGCAACTCCTCGGGAGAGCCAGTTGCATCATCAAGGACACCACACATCCTGGACATTACCTTTTCTTCCCCCTGCCCTCTGAAAAGAGATACTGGACAATAAAAACTCAAACAAACAGTCTGAAACACAACTTTTACCCACAGGTGTCACCCCCTCCCCTCCCACCTACCAGTCTACCAGTCTGAGTCGGAGAGTTACACCCTCACATCCGGCCACATCCACTCTAGCATGTTTGCACTAAATGCCGTTTGGACGGTTTTTATGTAAATAACTGTATATAGCTGTCATAATATCCCTAAATATAATTGTCATCTGCAGAGTGTACATATCCATCCCAATACTTACTTTTATACTGTTTCTATTCTTTTATAGTGTCATATATTGTCTATGTTGTGTGTCTTATGCTGCTAATTCCAATGAAGAGCTGCTAAACTGCCTTTCACTGTTAAATCACAATGACAATTAAAGCTGCAAGCAGCGTCGGACGGGCCCTCGAAAAAAAAAACGCCAAAGAAACAAAGACACCGCCAAACCGCCAAAGAAACACTAGAGGAACAATAGGGTCCTACGCACTGTAGTGCTCAGGCCCTAATTAAAGCTGCAAGCAGCGTTGGACGGGCCCTCGCTCCTCACCGCACTCCTCTCCACACGACCTTGTCTAGGGGGCGCCGTAGAGCCGATTGGAATTTCGACTGTGCAAATCTGTTGGTCTTGGGAAACTATATGTATGTACCAGATTGCATGTTTGTAGTGTTTCTTTGGGGGGATGGCGGTTTCTTTTTCTTACGCCACTTTGAACCTCAATTTGACCCCCTAAACATGCTCAAAAACTCACCAAATTTGGCACACAAATCAGGACTGGTGAAAAATTTAATGTTTTGGGGGAATTACACATATGAATGGCAAAAGGGCGCCACCTTGAAAATTGGTGAGCGGAATGTCTATAGCACGCAATAGTATTTGTCTCATCCTGCTCTGCACATGTATCAAATTTCATGTCTGTAGGACAAACCAGTGATTTTATAGGAATTTTTGAAATTTGAAGGGGGTGCTGTGGAGCTGTTTGAAATTTGGAGTGTTCAAATCTGTTGATCTTGGGATACTGTACGTGTGTACCAAATTTCATGTTTGTAGGATAAAGCAGTGATTTTATATAAGTATTTGAATATTTGTAGGGGGCGCTGTGGAGGCGTTTGACCACGGCCATTCCTGAATTGATTATCAATTGTTAGTTCTTGAGATTAATGAGGATTTGTGTGGATTTGGTGATATTACATGAATGCCATCACTTCCAAAACCTGTTTCATTCCATATGGCAATTTTGTTCAAAATGGCCGCCACGCCACGCCCACACCGTGTGATGCAGCCACAAGATTTTAATAACTTTTCATCCTGGATGGGTCTAGATGCCACACAGCGAATTTGGTGAAGATGGGACAAAGATCCTGGGAGGAGTTCGTTAAATTCCAATGCCAGCGCACAGCATTGTCTTGGGTGCGCCGTTGAGCTTTTTTGTTCATAATGGTCGCCATGCCACGCCCACACCGTGTGACGTATCCACAATATCTTAATAACTTTTCATCCTGGAGGGGTCTAGATGCCACACAGTGAATTTGGTGAAGACCGGATAAAAATCCTGGGAGGAGTTCGTTAAATTCTAATGCCTACGCACCACATGCTGTGGGGGGCGCTGTTGAACTATCTTTGAAATTTCAACAGCAGGAATTTTTTTGTCTTGGGCTACTGTACCTGTGTACCAAATTTCATGAGTTTTCGCGAAACTAGCCGTATTAACTCCACTAAAGCCCAATGTTCAAGGTGGTGCTGCTGAGCCATTTTTCCATTCATATGTGTAATTCCCCCAAAATATCAAATTTTTCGCAGTTCCTGATGTGTATGGCAAATTTGGGGAGTTATTGAGCATGTCTAGGGGGTCAAATTGAGGTTCAAAGTGGCGCAAGAAAAATTAAAGCTGCAAGCAGCGTCGAACGGGCCCTCGCTCCCCCCCGCACTGCCGCTGTGGAGACGATCGGAATATGTAAAGCACGCAATTGTGTTCGTGTCATCCTGCTCTGCACAAGTACCAAATTTCACGTCTGTCGGACAAAGCAGTGATACGATATAAATTTTTGAAATTTCTAGGGGGCGCTGTGGAGCTGTTTAATTGCCTCCAAGTGTTGAGGGATAGCCTGTCATGAAGCATATCAAGTTTCATTCACATCTTCTGATCTACAGTGAAGTTATGAGCATTTAACACCTCATGGTCACACGCTCAAAATGGCCGCCCTGCCACGCCCACACTGTGTGACGCAGCCACAAGATTTTAATAACTTTTCATCCTGGAGGGTTTCAGATGCCACACAGCCAATTTTGTGAAGACAGGACAAAAATCCTGGGAGGAGTTCATTAAATTCCAATGTCTCCAAACAACCTTGTCTAGGGGGCGCCATAGAGCCGATTTGAATTTCGACTGTGCAATTTTGTTGGACTCGGGATTCTATATGTCTGTACCAAATTTTATGTTTGTAGGATACAGCAGTGAATTTTTATGAGTATTTTAATATTTGTAGGGGGCGCTGTGGAGCCTTTTGAACACGTCCATTCATGAATTGTATATTAAACGTTAGTGTTTGAGATTGATGAGGATTTGTGTGGATTTGGTGATATTAGGTGGATCCCTTCACCTCCAAAACTCATTGCGTTCCACATGGCGAATTTGCTGAAAATGGCCGCCAGGCCACGCCCACACGGTGTGACGCAGCCACAAGATTTTAATAACTTTTCATCCTGGATGGGTCTAGATGCCACACAGCGAATTTGGTGAAGATAAGATAAAAATCCTAGGAGGAGTTCGTTAAATTCCAATGGCTGCGCACCACGTTTTCTAGGGGGCGCCGTGGAGCTTTTTCAAAATTTCAAAAGCAGGAATGTTATTGTCTCGGGCTACTGTACCTGTGTACCAAATTTCATAGCTGTATGTGAAACTAGCCGTATTAACTCCACTAAAGCCCAATTTTTAAGGTGGCGCTATTGAGTCATTTTGCCATTCATATGTGTAATTCCCCCAAAATATCAAATTTTTCACCAGTCCTGATGTGTGTGCAAAATTTGGGGAGTTTTTGAACATGTTTAGGGGGTCAAATTGAGGGTTAATTTGGCGTAAGAAAAATTAAAGCTGCAAGCAGCGTCGGACGGGCCCTCGCTCCCCCCCCGCAACGCCGCTGTGGAGACGATGGGAATGTCTAAAGCATGCACTCGTGTTCGTCTCATCCTGCTCTGCACATGTACCAAATTTCATGTCTGTACGACAAACCACTGATTTTATATGAAATTTTAAAATTTTGTAGGGGGCGCTGTGGAGCTGTTTGAGTGCGCCACAGTGTTGAGGGATAGGCTGTCATCAAGCATATCAAGTTTCATTCATATTCGGCCATGCGCAGTCAAGTTATGAGCATTTCACACTTCATGTCCACACGCTCAAAATCTCTGCCCTGTCACGCCCACACTGTGTGACGGAGGCACAAGATTTTAATAACTTTTCATCCTGAAGGGGTCTAGATGCCACACAACCAATTTGGTGGAAATGGGATGAAAATCCTGGGAGGAGTTCGTTAAATTCCAATGTCTCTGCACCACATTGTCTAGGGGGCGCTGTGAAGCCAATTGAAATTTCAAGTGTACAGATCTGTTTGTCTGGATACACTATACATGTGTACCAAATTTCATGTTTGTAGGTCAAAGCAGTAGTTTTTTATGAGTATTTGAATATTTGTAGGGGGCGCTGTGGAGCCGTTTGAACACGCCATTTCCTGAATTGTATATCAAACATTAGTTTTTGAGATTTGTGAGGATTTGTGTGGATTTGGTGATATTAGGTGGATCCCTTCACCTCCAAAACTCATTTCATTCCATGTGGCAAAATTGGTGAAAATGGCTGCCATGCCACGCCCACACCGTGTGACATAGCCACGAGATTTTAATAACTTTTGATCCTGAAGGGGTCCAGATGACACACAGTGAATTTGGTGAAGACCGGAAAAAAATCCTAGGAGGAGTTCGTTAAATTCCAATGCCGAAAACTCATTTCATTCCATGTGGCAAAATTGGTGAAATTGGCTGCCATGCCACGCCCACACCGTGTGACATAGCCACGAGATTTTAATAACTTTTTATCCTGAAGGGGTCTAGATGCCACACAGCGAATTTGGTGAAGACTGGATAAAAATCCTAGGAGGAGTTCGTTAAATTCCAATGCCTGCGCACCACGTTTTCTAGGGGGCGCCGTGGAGCTTTTTCAAAATTTCAAAAGCAGGAATGTTTTTGTCTGGGGCTACTGTACCTGTGTACCAAATTTTATAGCTGTACGTGAAACTAGCCGTATTAACTCCACTAAAGTCCAATTTTCAAGGTGGCGCTATTGAGTCATTTTGCCATTCATATGTGTAACTCCCCCAAAATATCAAATTTTTCACCAGTCCTGATGTGTGTGCAAAATTTGAGGAGTTTTTGAGCATGTTTAGGGGGTCAAATTGGGGTTCAATTTGGCGTAAGAAAAATAAAGAAAGAAAGAAAGAAACTGAGCAGGAACAATAGGGCCTTTGCCCTGCAAGGCAAAGGCAGCGTTCAGTGTTTCACACTGATCGCTGCCCTTTGCCTTTTTCGGGCTCGGGCCCTAATAAAGAAAGAAAGAAAGAAAGAAAGAAACTGAGCAGGAACAATAGGGCCTTTGCCCTGCAAGGCAAAGGCAGCGTTCAGTGTTTCACACTGATCGCTGCCCTTTGCCTTTTTCGGGCTCGGGCCCTAATTAAAGCTGCAAGCAGCGTTGGAACGGCCCTCGCTACTCACCGCACTGCTCTCCACACGACCTTGTCTAGGGGGCGCCGTAGAGCCAATTGGAATTTTGACCGTGCAAATCTATTGGTCTTGGGATACTATATGTATGCACCAAATTTCATGTTTGTAGGATAAAGCAGTGATTTTATATGAGTATTTGAATATTTGTAGGGGGCGCTGTGGAGCCGTCTGAACACGTCCACTCCTGAATTGTATATTGAATGTTAGGTTTTGAGATTAATGAGCATTTTTGTGGATTTGGTGATTTTACATGGATCCCTTCACCTCCAAAATCCATTTTGTTCCACATGGCGAATTTGTTTAAAATGACCGTCATGCCACGCCCACACCGTGTGACGCAGCCATGAGGTTTTAATAACTTTTTATCCTGGAGGGGTTTAGATGACACACAGTGACTTTGGTGAAGATGGGACAAAAATCCTGGGAGGAGTTCGTTAAATTCCAATGTCTCCACACAACATTGTGTAGGGGGCGCTGTGGAACCGATTGGAATTTCAAGTGTACAGATCTGTTTGACTCGATAGACTATACATGTGTACCAAATTTCATGTTTGTAGGTTGACGCAGTGATTTCATATGGTGATTTGAATATTTGTAGGGGGCGCTGTGGAGTCGTTTGAACACGCCACTTGCTGAATTGTATATCAAACATTAGTTTGAATTTGGTGAAGATCAGATACAAATCCTGGGAGGAGTTCGTTAAATTCCAATGTGTCCAATAGACTTTGTCTAGGGGGCGCCATAGAGCTCATTGGAATTTTGACTGTGCAAATCTGTTAGTCTCGGGTTTGTATATGTATATTCCAGATTTCATGTTTGTAGAATAAAACAGTGATTTTTTATGAGTATTTGAATATTTGTAGGGGGCGCTGTGGAGCCGTTTTACCACATCCATTCATGAATTGCATATTAAATGTTAGTTCTTGAGATCACTGAGGTTTTGTGTGGATTTGGTGATTTTACGTGGATCCCTTCACCTCCAAAACTCATTTCGTTTAACATGGCAAGGTTGCTCAAAATTACCGCCATGCCACGCCCACATCGTGTGACGCAGCCACAAGATTTTAATAACTTTTCATCCTGGATGGGTCTAGATGCCACACAGCAAATTTGGTGAAGATGGGATAAAAATCCTGGGAGGAGTTTGTTAAATTCCAATGTCTCCACATGACCTTGTCAAGAGGGCGCCGTGGAGCCGATTGGAATTTCGACTGTGCAAATCTGTTAGTGTCAGGTTTGTATATGTACATTCCAAATTTCATGTTTGTAGAATAAAACAGTGATTTTTTATGAGTATTTGAATATTTGTAGGGGGCGCTGTGGAGCCATTTGACCACGTCCATTCATGAATTGCATATTAAATGTTAGTTCTTGAGATCAATGAGGATTTGTGTGGATATGGTGATTTTACATGGATCCCTTCACCTCCAAAACTCCTTTCGTTTAACATGGCAAGTTTGCTCAAAATGGCCGCCATGCCACGCCCACACCGTGTGACGCAGCCACAAGATTTTAATAACCTTTCATTCTGGATGGGTCTAGATGCCACACAGCGAATTTGGTGAAGATAAGATAAAAATCCTGGTAGGAGTTCGTTAAATTCCAATCCCTGCGCACCACGTTTTGTAGGGGGCGCCGTGGAGCTTTTTTGAAATTTTAAAAGCAGGAATGTTTTTGTCTCGGGCTACTGTACCTGTGTACCAAATTTCATAGCTGTATGTGAAACTACCCGTATTAACTCCACTAAAGCCCAATTTTCAAGGTGGCGCTATTGAGTCATTTTTCCATTCATATGTGTAATTCCCCCAAAATATCAAATTTTTCACCAGTCCTGATGTGTGTGCCAAATTTGGGGAGTTTTTGAGCATGTTTAGGGGGTCAAATTGGGGTTCAAAGTGGCGTAAGAAAAAGAAACCGCCAAACAAAGAAACAAACAGAGCAGGAACAATAGGGCCTTTGCCCTGCAAGGCAAAGGCAGCGTTCAGTGTTTCACACTGATCGCTGCCCTTTGCCTTTTCGGGCTCGGGCCCTAATAAAGAAACCACCAAAGAAAGAAAGAAAGAAAGAAACGAACGAAGAACAATAGGGCCATTGCACTGCAAGGCAAAGGCCAGCGTTCAGTGTTTCACACTGATCGCTGCCCTTTGCCTTTTCGTACTTGGGCCCTAATAAACCGCCAAAGAAAGAAAGAAACGAAACGAACGAAAAACAATGGGGCCTATGCACTGCAAGGCAAAGGCCAGCGTTCAGTGTTTCACACTGATCGCTGCCCTTCGCCTTTTCGTGCTCGGGCCCTAATAAAGAAAGAAACAATCAGCGTTGGATGGGTTCTTGCTTAGTGCTGGTCAGCGACCGATGCATACCATCAGGGCCAGACTTTGATCACGCATGTGAAGTTTAAGGCCAATCAGAGCATGTACAGCCTTGTTAGACTGCACTTCCTGTTTCATGGCGTGCTGGCGACTGAGACAGGAAATAGCAATATGCATGCCATCAGGCAAGGACTTATATCACAAATGTGAAGTTTTAGGCAGATTGGAGCATGTGCAGTCTAATTAGAGTCCACTTCCTGTTCTGTGGCGAAGGACTGAATTTAAGGGGGCTGCCATGGCCACGCCCTTTGACTTCTGCAGAACATTTTGATAAGTTTTCATTACTAAGGCCTGTTGTATATACTGGTCAAATTTGAGTTGTCTTTGAGTGACGTCTTATGAGGCGTTAATGACAACAATTTCACACTTAACACAAAATGGTGGATTTCCTGTTTGGTTTGGAGAATGGCTGCAACCATTATTTTTGAGCACCTTGATGTGCTACATATGCCTACCAAATGTCATCAATGTAGGTGAAACGGCCTGCCCGTAGTAGATGAACCAAATGTTGCAGTGTTGCAGGGGGCAATGTGGAGCCATTTTACCACTCTCACATGTGCTATTCCCCCAAAATATATCCACAGCATTCATGATACAACAAAGCTGGAGCAGTTTGGACACTTTATGTGTGAGTTACAACATCTTCCTAAGGCTTTTTTTGGTTTGTGTGAGGTTCAGATTCAACTTAATTGTCATTATACATGTCACAAGTACATGTCAGCCAACTAACCATGCACATTTAAATTTAAAAAATGAATCTGTGAATCATTCTAATAGCTCAGTGTTGGATGCAAGATTTATATTTATAAATGGTACTATGCAGTATTTGAGGTATAGACAGTTAAACTCCTCTCTCTCTCTCTCTCTCTCTCTCTCTCTCTCTCACCTGTGTGTGTGTGTTTTGGGGGAGGGGCAGGCAGGCTGCTGCAACTGGAGGAGACATCAGCAGATTTAAGGTTGATCTGACTCAAAGTTCAGAGGGCCACATCGGCGACACCCGTTTTTTTTGTGGAAGATTTTGATAACTTTTCATCAGTAAAGCCTGTTGTATATACTGTCCAAATTTAAGGATTATATCACTAAGTTTGAAGCAGTGGAAAGGGCAACTGTCCAGCCTAGAACTTCCTGTTACCACTAGGTGACGCTATGACTATGACTAAATTTTAAAATGTGGATGTGTTCACATCCAGATTCTTGTCCAGAATATGAAATTTGGGCCAGATCGGATCATGTACAGCTGAGATATAAACACTTTAGTAGTCATGGCGAGACATCGAAGTTCGCCACGCCACCACAGACACGCCGTTTGACAACCAGTCACAGTTTTCTCCATGAATCATCATCAATGTCTTGAGGCTTATGTCACCACATTTCAGGTGAATACGGTCAACCGGCTAATAATAGTACATTGCCGTTGTACGTTGCCAGGAGGTGGCGCTACGACTGTGGATGGATATTTGCACATGGATGTGATCAGGGCCAGACTGTGATCAAGTGTGTAAAGTTTGAGGCAGATCGGAGCCTGTGAAGTGTATTTAGACGGCACTTGAATTTTTATGACGAAATATCAAAGTTCAGGAGGCCACCACGCCCACGCCCTCAGACTTTTGCGGAGCGTTTTGATAGCTTTTAATCACGAAGGCCTGTTGTATATACTGACCTAATTTCAGCTGTCTTGGAGTTACCCTGTGTGCGGTTATAGCTCTTGAATATGAGCAAAAATCAAAAATATAAAGCAAAATGGCGGACTCCCTGTTGCATTGTGGGTATGGGTGCAAGAGGATCTTTTGTGCGTCCTGTGGTGATACATATGTGTACCAAAAATTGTAACTGTAGGCGAAAATAACCAGTCCCAAACCCTGTTTTTTCATTTTCTAGGTGGCGCTGTTGAGTCATTTTTCAATGGACATGTGTAATTCCTCCAAAATATCAAATTTTTCGCCAGTCTTTATGTGTGTGCAAATTTTCATGAGCTTTTGAGCATGTCTAGGCCCTCAAAAATGCAATTTAAAATTCCACCAAATAATAATAATAATCCTTTGGATTTCAATAGTGTTCTTGCACCTCGGTGATCGAACGAGTAGCATTCCAATAGGGTCCTACGCACCATTGGTGCTCGGGCCCTAATAAAGATTTATCTATCTATCTATCTGTTTGTCTGTCCATCAGACAGACGTCTGTCTGTCTGTCTGTCTGTCTGCCTATCTATCTATCTATCTATCTATCTATCTATCTATCTATCTATCTATCTATCTATCTATCTATCTATCTATTATCTATCTATCTATCTATCTATCTATCTATCTATTTTGCATTTACTTTGGAAATCAAGATCAAAAAGAGGAAGAGTGAAGAGCCACAGCATTAAAGTTGCTTGAAGTCCAGTGTGAAGTTTCCACAATCCATGATGACTTGCAGTGCCATGTCATCTACTGGTGTTGGTCCCCTATGTACTCAGACTCAGACTCAGACTTCTTTATTGTCATTCGACCCTTACAGGATGAACAAATGCAGATTCTCAGGACTTGGTGTAGCTTATAAAAAGATATAAAAGGTAAGATAAAAATAGACAAGTAATAAAAAATAATAATGATAATGACCTTCAGGATAGTTAATAGTAATGTAATGTGCTAAATGTTTCTATCTATATTTAAGTACACATATATATATATATATATATATATATATATATATATATATATATATATATATATATATACAGTTGTGTGCGAAAGTCAGGGCACCCCTTTAAAAACAGCATATTTTATATATTAAAAAATTAATATCCATATTTATAGTCTTTCTGGGATATGGGAAAAAAAGACAATATTATCAGGAAACATTAATGCATAGTTACATTTTATTTTATAACTTGAACAAAATTACAAAAATAAAAAACATCATTTTGGCCTGTGCAAAAGTCGGGGCACCCTGAGAGTTTCAATGTGTCAGATTCTTTTAACAAATTCAGACCTTTACCAGCTCATTAGTCCTGAAGCATGTGTCAACAATTGTCATTAGGGAGCGCCAGCTGGTGTGTATTTCAGGGTTTCTTAAATATGGCGACTCCACAAACCTGTGCAAACAACAGCAATCATGGGTTCCTCTAAGAAGCTAAGTAAGACAGAAAAAATGAAAGTTATTGATGCCCACAATGCCGGGGAGGGCTACAAGAAGATAGCAAAACGTTTTCAGCTTGCAGTTTCCACAGTGCGAGGTATAATTAAGAGATGGCAGGTGAGGGGAACTGTGGAGGTCAAGATGAGATCTGGAAGACCAAGGAAACTCTCGGACAGAACAGCTCGTAGGCTGGTCAGAAAGGTAAATCAAAACCCACATTTGACGTCAAAAGACCTGCAGGAAGATTTAGCAGACTCAGGAGTGGTAGTGCACCCGTCCACTGTGCGGCGATACTTGCACAAACAAGACCTTCATGGAAAAGTCTGCAGAAAAAAACCTTACCTCCGTCCTCATCATAAAATACAACGTCAAAAATATGCAACAGAACATGTACAGAAGCCTGATGACTTTTGGAAACAAGTGCTGTGGACTGATGAAGTTAAAATAGAACTCTTTGGCCACAATAAGCAAAGGTATGTTTGGAGAAAAAAGGAGCAGCATTTCATGAAAAGAACACCTTGCCAACTGTTAAATATGGGGGTGGATCCATCATGCTTTGGGGTTGTGTTGCAGCCAGTGGGACAGGAAGCATTGCTCGGGTGGAGGGAAGAATGGATTCCATTAAATACCAGCAAATTCTGGAGGCAAATATCACAGCATCTGTAAAAAAGCTGAAGCTGAAAAGAGGATGGCTTCTACAACAGGATAATGATCCAAAACATACTTCAAAATCCACCATGGACTACCTCAAGAAACGCAAGCTGAAGGTTTTGGAATGGCCTTCACAGTCTCCAGACTTAAACATAATTGAAAATCTGTGGGTAGATCTTAAAAGAGCTGTGCATGCAAGACGACCCAAGAATATTGCAGAACTGGAAGCCTTTTGCAAGGAAGAATGGGGGAAAATCCCAAATGATAGAATCTAGAGACTTGTCGTTGGCTATAAAAAGCGTTTAGAAGCTGTGATATCTGCCAGAGGGGGTCTTACTAAGTACTGAAGGTACTGACGCTGTAGGGTGCCCCGACTTTTGCACAGGCCAAAATGATGTTTTTTGTTTTTGTAATTTTGTTCAAGTTATAAAATAAAATGTAACTATGCATTAATGTTTCCTGATAATATTGTCTTTTTTTCCCATATCCCAGAGAGACTATAAATATGGATATTAATTTTTTAATGTATAAAATATGCTGTTTTTAAAGGGGTGCCCTGACTTTCGCACACAACTGTATATATATATATATATATATATATATATATATATACTTACATATATATGTGTGTGTTTGTTTGTTTATGTATAATATTTATATTATACATAAACATATGTATATACACATATATACACCAATAAAAATATACACAAAAACAAATTAAATGGACATATATACACATTATACAGGGCACAGGGCCAGCAGCAGCATTTTAAAGTGAATGGTGACATTAAAGTGACGAATGCAGGTTACAGTTTAGAGTGCAATGATGGATGAGGTGCTGTTGAACAGTCTGACTGCATCCGGGTAGAAGCTGTTTTTCAGTGTGGATGTTTTTGTTTGTATAATCAGGACTAAAATCAATACTGCCAAAACCACTTACAAATGGTGTGTGATGAAAAATATTTAACCCTTTCCCCCATATTCTTATTATATGAGATGCACTTGTACTTGTTTAAGTGAAGAGCAAACTGAATTTAGATTGCTTTTGGTTTCATGATTCTGCTTGATGTATTAATTGATTTAAAGTTAAAATATTACAGTTTTTCTAAGTCGCTTTGGTGCATTTCTCTGATCAGAATTAAAATACTCATAACTGGTAGTTCAACCTCCACAACATTTAGTCATTTGTGCACATCATAGTCGCAGTTTTTCATTCCTTCCAACAAATTGCAAATGCTTTTGGACATGCATCAATTGCTTTCATACCTTACTGTAGTTTTCAAATGGCTGTGCAAATAGTGTATAGTGCTGTATTGAGCATTCTCAGGTAGTGTCACCAAGATCTGACTTTTTTGCAATTGAAAACACTTACAGAGTAAACTTTTTAAAGAAAACATGACAAAGCCATTTGACCATCTTGTTCATAAACAATGGTGTCAGGACTTTTCATCTTGATGACACTGACACTTTCATTGACATGAATACTTGCTTTTGAGGAATGAACCATACATTTTGAGCATGTGACACACTTTTGCAGGTTATGAACTAGATTTTACAGTTTGTACAAATTGTTTTGAGAAATGCACTAACTGTTGTGCAAATGTTAATAGTGATGTGAGAAATGCACCAAAGTGACTGAGAAAAACTGATAACATAACAAATTATGAATTACACCTTCCACCTGAAATTTACAGAATACAATGTGATCTTTCAAGTACGGGGTACAGGGTTGTGGTCAGGTAACAATGTGGCACATCTTCACCCAGTGGAGAGGTGTGTTAATCCTCCTCAGGCCCAGGAATACCACCACTGGCCTAGCCATGGTTAGGTCCTGCAGCCAGCAGCAGGGCCTCCAATGCTAATTGGAGGCTCTGAAGCACTGTGAGGCATGCAAATATCTCCGGCTTTACTCTGATACCCTTCTGTTCCACTTCCAGTCCTCTCCAATCCCCTCATTCCACCTGACTGGAGGAGAGCTGAGAGAGGAGGTGAACACAGCTGCTGGTTTGTTCCCTCCTTCCCGTGGGCCCCGGCTGTGCTGAGGAGAGGGAGGAGGGTACTGCAACCGCTGTTGCCTTGATTAGGGGCTGGCCTTCCAGGCCCATGTCATGTATTGTACATCAGAGGAGATCAGCAAACCAGCCTGAAAGTCAGATGACACCAAGCACATGCACAGTGCTCCCTAAACTCCCCACCCCACTCGTGCTTGCCCTTCCCCTCTTCTCCTTTTATCTTTCACTTCCCCCATCATTTCTTAACTGCCATTTCTCATCCATCTCACCTGCTGCTCACACTCTTGCTACCCTCTGTCATCCCTTTCACCTAGTTTCATCTCACCTGTCTCACCTCACAAACTCATATAGCCCCCATTCTCTCATGGGAGAGAATGGGGGATCAGAAAAAGGAACCCGCTGGTCATTACAAAGGGAGGATAGAGAGAAAAAAAAACTTTTACAAGATGAGTGGCATTTTGGTGGGGGCCATCTGGGTAAAGGACCAGAACAGACCAGGCACGAGGAAGATGTTTAGACTTGGGTGGAGAACTTGTCAAAACCATCAGGCTTTAGCCTTTGATGAAGACCTTTTGGTTCAGTACTCGAGAGTCACTTGACATTCAGATGGTGTTAGCGGAATAATTGTCAAGAATCTGTCTTCATTATTTATCGACAGCAATATTTTTGGTTTAGTCCTAGTCTGTCTGGAGAAAGACAACAACCAGAATCATGAAATGCAAAACACATTCAGTGCTTGTTAACATCCTGAAATTCATGTGTTAGGGTAAATTACATTTAACCTTTCAACTTTAACTTTTAACCTTTAACACATACTCTCAGGGGACACTGACACTGAGAAGAACACCAAGCAGCCTCCACATTCACATATGTTTTGAGTACTGAATGTTTGTTTGCTCCTTGTTTGGATAACAATCTGCTTGTACCCAAAACATGAGCACCAAATCTCTGGGGACTCATTCTCCTACGTCACGGTGTACCTGATAACTCTGGAACAGATAACTACAACTAGGGCTTAAGGTGCCAGAGCTATCTTCTAAGAGTCACCCTTACATGACATCACAAAGATTAAGAAACACACAGAGTGGGGGGACAACTTCCTTCCACAGATGCGTCGTTTGGTGACTGGTCGGGAGAAGACTCCAAAGATGCAGACGAATTGGATGGGCTGCTTCAAGCAACCTCCCTTTCCATCTTTACTATAAAAATTGTAATCACATATCTATCATTTTCTTTACTTCGTGGGTCGTGCCTTACAGTAAAGAGCCTTGTACAAGCTTTTGACACTCCAATATTCAGATTAAATTAACTAAAAAGGAGAAGTCGTTTGTCTTCTATCCCAAATAAACCAACACGCATCTCAACACATGCATTTCCTGACCCTAAGGATTTCATTGAAAAATCACAACTACAGTAGACCGCCGTTTGTTTGTAATGCTTTGTTTTTTAAAATACAAGGATTGTTTTTCAGATGAGTTATGATGTCACAATCATTGTTTAAATTGCACTTCTTAAACATATGTGCTTATTTGTTTTACATGTGCACAGACAAATGTTCCACTTTGTGCAGAAGACTTTGGAAGCTGTCTTCTGATTTACTGAATGTTCAAGTTGTTGAACGTGTGCTAGCTCAGGTTATATTTCTGAGGTTGACAGAAGTACATGCACTGTGTGCACAGTTTAGGAATGATGCATTTAAACTTGTAGCTTGGTTCACCATCTTGTATGCATGTATTTAGTGGTTTACTGTCATCATTCTAGATACATCAGTATTTTCTGGATGATTATAAATATGTGAACTACTGAACTACTCAACTGGTATCGTTTAACTGCAATACAATAGAGTAAGCCAAACATCAGCACAAATGCATCAGCCAGTCTGGGAAGATCACTGAACAGATTCATCTTCAACTACAACAGAAGTGCTCTCAGGGCTGAATTGGAGTGTGTTTTGTGACCACAGTGAGAAAAAAAATCAGCAGAATCAATCTGGCTGATCTTTCCACTGCAAAATACATACAGTCCAATCAGAATAATGCCAGAAGCAAGGTTGCAAGTCATACCCTGCATGCCTGTGTCTTCTGCCCATGGCCTTAGCAGCTGCAGTCACAAAAACTCAATCCTTTTAACCTGCAAGATATTGTGGTGATGTGAATCAAATTTAATAAAAACCAATCAGTCAATAGCCAAAGGATGATAAAATAATGTATATTTCAGTGATGTTTTCCTTTGAAAATATAATGTTGAGCTTACAAATAGTCCTTAAGATAAATACAGTTCTCCTCAAAATAGGCCCATTAGTCAAAAAATTCAAAACTTAAAATTGGTATTAAATAAAATTAATATCATTTAATGAATAATATAATTTGAGTGCCGGAAGCTTTAAAAATGCTTTCATTAGTTTTCTATAAAATTCTGACACCTGTCTTTTGAGGTTTTAGTACATTCCTCATGAGAAAAAGCTTCCAGTTCAGTAATGTTCTTTGGTGTCTATGCATTTGCTGATTTCTGTGAATAAGATAAGATTTACAGAAAGCAGAAGTACATTTTTAGTGGGATTCAGATCCACATGAACACTCAAGGACATTGCAGTTATTTTTAAATTAATTTTTCAAGTTTTAATATCACACATGCCTCATTCCTCTCTAGAATGGCCTTGTATTTCAGAGGATTCATAATGGTGGGGACACTGTCAAGTTTACCTGTTTTTGCAGCTGTAAAACACTGCGACAAGATAACAGACCCTTCCAGGGCCAACTGTTGGGATAGTGTTCTTTTTATCAAAGATGGTTCCTGTGCTGTCCTCGCCGCACGGGCCTGTATGCTGCTAGACAGCCAGCGAACCAAAGGAAAACTCCGTACACAAAGCTTTCTTTTCTTGTTTTATGGAGCTCTCAGAACACATACACATATGTGCATGATGTGTGTGATTGTGATGTGAGATGAGATGATGTGATGGTAACTGCAACACAGAAAAAATACAACTGTAATTACACATGTGCACGCGACACGAGCGGCTAGCTAACACACGTAACTGCTAACGTAGTGTCATTCATTTACCAAACTTATGTCGAGTGGCTTTCAGAAACATTGTGAGCTCAATGAACTCGAAAAATATGTACTCAAAGTACTTTGTACACATATAATACTTACAAAGACAAAAATCTTCCAAGGTACAAACGTTTTAGAACAAAAGCGTGATAAGTTGTTCAGGCTCCGTACTGCCATCCGGCTAGCTTGTTTTACCGAGAGAAAACTAACATAGCTTGTCTATATGCGAGAGGAGCATTCACTCTGCTGTGATCAAAACGATCCTTTATAAACAAGATGTCTCACTCTGTGACTTTTTAGACTTACCTTTTAACAATTCTTATCACACATTTTAAACTTATTTATTTCCATCTATGAACTTATTTAACCTTTAACTAACTTCTTGTTCTTATGAAAATATTGATTACCTTAGTCCAAAGGCATGACACTCCCCGCTTGATATAATCACATTATATCACCACAAATATCAAAATAACACAATAAAACATTTCCAGTGTTCCATGTCACTGAACATATCACTCAGTCTCTGAAAGTAGGACTATGACCTCTGAGATAGGTCTTAGAAATACTTTTGCAGTCCTGTCCTTCACGATCCGCACTTCCATTTTGTGGACCTTCTTATCACTGCTAGGTACAGTTTTTACAACAAGTCCCATGGGCCATTTGTTCCTGATTGCTTGAGCATCCTTCAACAGAACAATGTCCCCTTCCTTGACATTTGGTTTGTTGTCAGTCCATTTTATGCGCTTCCGTAAAGTTGACAAATATTCCCCTTTCCATGTCTTCCAAAACTTATCTGTGAGATGTTGGACTTGTTTCCACTGTTTTCCAAACAGCTGTCCTGAGGAGAAGTTGCCAGATGGGGCAGAAACTGTGCTTGACTTTTGCGTGAGTAACATCGCTGGAGTAAGTATTTCTGGACAGTCTGGGTCGATAGATATTGGAACGAGAGGCCTTGCATTTATAATAGCCATTACCTCAGCCATAAATGTGCTTAAAACTTCATGCGTGAGACACATCTGACTGTTTTTCAACAACATTGCGTCTAGGATACGTCTAGCCACTCCTACGAGACGTTCCCAGGACCCTCCCATATGTGACGCGTGCGGAGGGTTAAATGTCCATGAACACCCCTTCTCATCTAGGTACTTCTGCACTGCTGTGTTGTTAGTGTCCAAACCCAGTTCCTTGCACGCCCCAACAAAATTAATCCCTCTGTCTGACCGCAAGAGTTTAGCTGGGCCACGAATAGAGAAAAACCTTCTTAATGCATTTATGAAACTGTCTGTGGACATCGTTTCAATCAGTTCAACGTGTAAGGCCCTGGTTGACATGCACGTAAAGAGGACAGCCCATCTTTTACTCTCAGCATTACCTCCTCTAGTATGATGCGTAACAATAGTCCATGGCCCAAATACACTCAACAAAAATATAAACGCAACACTTTTGTTTTTGCTCCCATTTTTCATGAGATGGACTCAAAGATCTAAAACTCATTCCAGATACACAATATTACCATTTCTCTCAAACATTGTTCACAAATCTGTCTAAATGTTTGATAGTGAGCACTTCTGCTTTGCTGAGATAATCCATCCCTCCTCACAGGTGTGCCACATCAAGATGCTCATCAGACACCATGATTAGTGCAAAGGTGTACCTTAGACTGTCTACAATAAAAGGCCACTCTGAAATGTGCAGTTTTTGCTTTATTGGGGGTCTGGGGACTCAGAACCAGTCAGTATCTGGTGTGACCACCATTTGCCTCATGCAGTGCAACACATCTTCTTCGCATAGAGTTTATCAGATTGTCAATTGTGGCCTGTGGAATGTTGGTCCACTCCTCTTCAATGGCTGTGCGAAGTTGCTGGATGTTAGTGGGAACTGGTACATGCTGTCGTATACGCCGGTCAAGCACATCCCAAACATGCTCAATGGGTGACATGTCCAGTGAGTATGCTGGCCATGCAAGAACTGGGACATTTTCAGCTTCCAAGAATTGTGTACAGATCCTTGCAACATGGGGCCGTGCATTATCTTGCTGAAACATGAGGTGATGTTCATGGATGTATGGCACAACAATGGGCCTCAGGATCTCATCACGGTATCTCTGTGCATTCAAAATGCCATCAATAAAATGCACCTGTGTTCTTCGTCCATAACAGATGCCTGCCCATACCATAACCCCACCACCACCATGGGCCACTCGATCCACAACATTGACATCAGCAAAGCGCTCACCCACACGATGCCACACACGCTGTCTACCATCTGCCCTGAACAATGTAAACCGAGATTCATCCGTGAAGAGAACGCCTCTCCAACGTGCCAGACGCCATTGAATGTGAGCATTTGCCCACTCAAGTCTGTTACAGCGACGATCTGGAGTCAGGTTAAGACCCCGATGAGGATGACGAGCATGCAGTTGAGCTTCCCTAAGACGGTTTCTGACAGTTTGTGCAGAAATTCTTTGGTTATGCAAACCAATTGTTTCATCAGCTGTCTGAGTGGCTGGTCTCAGACGATCTTGGAGGTGAACCTGCTGGATGTGGAGGTCCTGGGCTGGTGTGGTTCCACGTGGTCTGCGGTTGTGAGGCCGGTTGGATGTACTGCCATATTCTCTGAAACGCCTTTGGAGACGGCTTATGGTGGAGAAATGAACATTCAATGCCCGAGCAACAGATCTGGTTGACATTCCTGCTGTCAGCATGCCAATTGCACGCTCCCTCAATGCTTGCGCCATCTGTGGCATTTTGCTGTGAGACAAAACTGCACATTTCAGAGTGGCCTTTTATTGTGGGCAGTATAAGGTACACCTCTGCACTAATCATGGTGTCTGATGAGCATCTTGATGTGGCACACCTGTGAGGTGGGATGGATTATCTCAGCAAAGCAGAAGTGCTCACTATCAAACATTTAGACAGATTTGTGAACAATGTTTGAGAGAAATGGTAATATTGTTTATCCGGAATGAATTTTAGATCTTTGAGTCCATCTCGTGAAAAATGGGAGCAAAAACAAAAGTGTTGCGTTTATATTTTTGTTGAGTGTATTTGGGCCATGGACTATTGTTACGCATCATACTAGAGGAGGTAATGCTGAGAGTAAAAGATGGGCTGTCCTCTTTACGTGCATGTCAACCAGGGCCTTACACGTTGAACTGATTGAAACGATGTCCACAGACAGTTTCATAAATGCATTAAGAAGGTTTTTCTCTATTCGTGGCCCAGCTAAACTCTTGCGGTCAGACAGAGGGATTAATTTTGTTGGGGCGTGCAAGGAACTGGGTTTGGACACTAACAACACAGCAGTGCAGAAGTACCTAGATGAGAAGGGGTGTTCATGGACATTTAACCCTCCGCACGCGTCACATATGGGAGGGTCCTGGGAACGTCTCGTAGGAGTGGCTAGACGTATCCTAGACGCAATGTTGTTGAAAAACAGTCAGATGTGTCTCACGCATGAAGTTTTAAGCACATTTATGGCTGAGGTAATGGCTATTATAAATGCAAGGCCTCTCGTTCCAATATCTATCGACCCAGACTGTCCAGAAATACTTACTCCAGCGATGTTACTCACGCAAAAGTCGAGCACAGTTTCTGCCCCATCTGGCAACTTCTCCTCAGGACAGCTGTTTGGAAAACAGTGGAAACAAGTCCAACATCTCACAGATAAGTTTTGGAAGACATGGAAAGGGGAATATTTGTCAACTTTACGGAAGCGCATAAAATGGACTGACAACAAACCAAATGTCAAGGAAGGGGACATTGTTCTGTTGAAGGATGCTCAAGCAATCAGGAACAAATGGCCCATGGGACTTGTTGTAAAAACTGTACCTAGCAGTGATAAGAAGGTCCACAAAATGGAAGTGCGGATCGTGAAGGACAGGACTGCAAAAGTATTTCTAAGACCTATCTCAGAGGTCATAGTCCTACTTTCAGAGACTGAGTGATATGTTCAGTGACATGGAACACTGGAAATGTTTTATTGTGTTATTTTGATATTTGTGGTGATATAATGTGATTATATCAAGCGGGGAGTGTCATGCCTTTGGACTAAGGTAATCAATATTTTCATAAGAACAAGAAGTTAGTTAAAGTTTAAATACGTTCATAGATGGAAATACATAAGTTTAAAATGTGTGATAAGAATTGTTAAAAGGTAAGTCTAAAAAGTCACAGAGTGAGACATCTTGTTTATAAAGGATCGTTTTGATCACAGCAGAGTGAATGCTCCTCTCGCATATAGACAAGCTATGTTAGTTTTCTCTCGGTAAAACAAGCTAGCCGGATGGCAGTACGGAGCCTGAACAACTTATCACGCTTTTGTTCTAAAACGTTTGTACCTTGGAAGATTTTTGTCTTTGTAAGTATTATATGTGTACAAAGCACTTTGAGTACATATTTTTCGAGTTCATTGAGCTCATAATGTTTCTGAAAGCCACTCGACATAAGTTTGGTAAATGAATGACGCTACGTTAGCAGTTACGTGTGTTAGCTAGCCGCTCGTGTCGCGCGCACATGTGTAATTACAGTTGTATTTTTTCTGTGTTGCAGTTACCATCACATCATCTCATCTCACATCACAATCACACACATCATGCACATATGTGTATGTGTTCTGAGAGCTCCATAAAACAAGAAAAGAAAGCCTTGTGTACGGAGTTTTCCTTTGGTTCGCTGGCTGTCTAGCAGCATACAGGCACGTGCGGCGAGGACAGCACAGTAAAAAGACGAGTAAAAAGACGTCCAAACCAAGCGGACGTCTTCTCAGCGGGTTCAAGCAAAGCAGAGCAACGTTAAGCAAACATGAGCTTACGTTCAGGAAAGAACTATTTGAAAGACTATGGACAACAAGTGGATGCAGAGCAGCCAGACGCCACAGATCAACCGTCGGACAATCGGCCACCGTCACCACCATTCGACATCAGGTCCAGGGCTTCCAGCAGGCAGTCCCACACATCATCTACAGGGTCTTCAGCCATAAAGGCCTATGCCAGGGCGCAAGCAGCAAAAGCTCAACTAGCCTTTGCCGAAAAAGAGGCTAACGTGATGAAACAAAAGGCGGATTTGGAGGCTAGCCTCCATGTGCTAAAATGTCAAAGGGAGGTGGCAGCAGCAGAAGCAGAAGCTGCCACTTATGAAGAAGTAGAGAATCAGAGCGGGGAGAGAAGCATAGAGCACTTTTCTGAAACTGAGCCTCTTGATGCAGCACAACGCACTAGTGAATACGTGGCTCAACAGCACAACTTACTTCTTCCAGAAGCTCCTGGCAGGTCACAGCGGCCCCTTGAAACGAGAGACAATGCAGTAGAAGTGGAAGCCAGCAATCGGTCACTTCATCAGGTAACAACTGCTACCCAGTATGTACCTCCCCCAATGAATACAGGTATAAAACAAGAACAAAAGGTAACCAAGGGTCCCATGAACACTCATCTGCTAAACCCTCCAGCTAACTCCTTTCAGCCTCCAAACAACAACTCAGCTGAGTTCAGTGGAGTACAAGATTTTGCAAAGTATCTCATCCGCAAAGAACTAGTCAGTGCTGGTTTACTGCATTTCGATGACAACCCTGAAAACTATTGGGCATGGAAAGCCTCATTTGTTAATACAACTAAAGACTTAAACCTGTCAGCTAGAGAGGAACTAGACTTGCTCACAAAGTGGCTAGGGCCAAAGTCTTCAGAACAGGCCAAAAGGATCCGTGCTGTACATACCCTCAATCCCTCCGCAGGTGTGCAAATGGTCTGGCAGCGCCTTGAGGAGTCTTATGGCTCCCCAGAGGCCATTGAGGATGCGCTCTTAAAAAAGGTAGAGGACTTTCCAAGGCTAACGAACAAGGACAATAGTAGGCTGAGAGAACTTGGTGACCTCCTATTAGAGTTACTGTGTGCTAAAGCAGATGGTGCACTACCAGGACTTGCATACCTAGACACAGCTCGAGGGGTAAAACAAATAGTTGAAAAACTTCCTTTCAATCTGCAGGAAAGGTGGACAACTGTGGGGACACAATACAAGGAGATTCATAGAGTGTCATTTCCTCCTTTTTCAATTTTTGTGCAGTTTGTTCAGCAACAAGCCAAAATGAGAAATGATCCAAGCTTTGTCACATCCAGTTGTAACAATCAAGCTTCCGCAGAAAAGCCCACTCCATACCATCGCAAAGCCACTGTGTCAGTACACAGGACAGATGTTGCGGAGAAACATGGTCCTGAGACAAAGAAAATAGAGGAACCAGATCGGCAGTGCCCGATTCACAAGAAGCCGCATCCGCTGAAAAAATGCAAGCTGTTCAGAGATAAACCCATAGAGGAACGTCGAGCCTTTCTTAAAGAGCATCGCATTTGCTACAGGTGTTGTGGTTCAGTTCAGCACATGGCAAAAGATTGTAAAGTGACGGTTAAGTGTAGTGAGTGCAACAGCCCCAAGCACATATCGGCACTACATCCAGGTCCTACTACTCCACCAGAAAGTGACGAACAAAGCAAAGATGAAGAGCAAACTGAGAACCCTCCTGCAGTTGTATCCAAGTGCACTGAGGTATGTGGTCAAAGTAGTAGCCCACGCTCTTGCTCTAAGATCTGTTTGGTGAAAGCTTATCCAGAAGGTCAGAAAGACAGAGCAATTAACATGTATGCAGTGATCGATGAACAAAGCAACAGGTCCCTGGCCAGGACAGAGTTCTTCAACCTGTTTGAAATTAAAGCCACACCTACACCGTACACATTAAAAACCTGCTCCGGGAGAGCTGAAACTTCTGGCAGGAGAGCTGTGAACTTCTTCGTACAATCCATGGACGGAAAAACAGACATCCGGCTGCCCCCCTTGATTGAATGTGATTCAGTGCCAGATGACAAAACTGAAATACCTTCTCCCGAGATTGCTCGGTGTCATCCCCACCTGCTCCCTATTGCAAACAAAATCCAACCAGTCGACCATCATGCTCCAATCCTCTTACTTCTGGGACGGGACATCCTCAGGGTACATAAGGTACGCGAGCAGGTAAATGGGCCACATAACGCTCCTTATGCACAAAGGCTGGATTTAGGCTGGGTTATTGTGGGAGAGGTGTGTTTAGGGAAGGCTCATAGCACATCAGAGGTAAATGTTTACAAGACACACACAATGGACAGTGGTCGTACATCTTATTTTGAACCATGTCCAAATGTCATTACAGTTAAAGAGAACTACGGTGTCCCAGCACAACAAAGCATTCAGTCAGTCGCAAAATGGAGGGACACTCTTGAGTTTACACACAACACAGACAAGTTAGGTCACTCTGTGTTTGAGAGATCCAAGTCAGATGATAAGGTCGCACTGTCTATAGATGACAAAACCTTCCTAACTCTTATGGACAATGCAGTTAGTCAAAACAAAGAGAACAGTTGGGTTGCTCCTCTGCCCTTCCGCTCCCCAAGAAAGAGACTCCCAAGCAACAGAGAGAAAGCCCTAAAGTGTCTATACTCGCTCAAAAAGACTCTAGAAAGAAGACCAGACATGAAAGATCACTACACCCAGTTCATGCAGAAAATGCTGGATAACGATCAAGCTGAACTTGCACCACCTCTACAGGAAGGTAAAGAACATTGGTACCTGCCTACATTTGGTGTATACCACCCGCAGAAACCAGATCAAATACGGGTCGTTTTTGATTCTAGTGCAGAGTGTGACGGGATATCACTAAACCAAGTGCTCCTTAGTGGACCCGATCTGAACAATTCTCTGATTGGAGTGCTATTGAAGTTTAGGAAAGAACCTGTAGCCCTGACAGTAGACGTGCAGCAAATGTTTTATTGCTTCGAGGTGTGTGAAGAACACAGAGACTATCTTCGCTATCTCTGGTTTGAGGGCAACCACATCAACAAGAGTGTAGTTGAATACAGAATGAAAGTCCATGTTTTTGGTAACAGCCCGTCACCCACTGTAGCCATTTACTGCATGAGACGGGCAGCACAGGAGGGTGAACAAGAACATGGCACTGATGTAAGACAGTTTGTTGAGAAACAATTCTATGTGGATGACGGACTCACATCAGTTGCCACACCAGAGGATGCTGTTGATCTGTTAACAAGAACCAAAAACATGTTAGCTGAGTCTAATCTGAGACTCCACAAAGTTGCATCAAACTGTAACACAGTCATGGAAGCGTTTCCTGTGGAGGACCGCGCAAAGGATTTAAAAGATTTGGACCTCGGAGTAGATCCTCTCCTGGTTCAGAGGTGCCTGGGACTCTGTTGGAATCTGCAAACAGACAGCTTCACTTACCTTGTATCTAACAAGACCAAACTGTTCACACGCAGGGGAGTGCTGTCAACAGTCAATAGCCTGTATGACCCTTTGGGCTTTGCTGCTCCCATAATCATGCAGGGCAAAGCACAACTCAGAGAACTGTCATCCGAAGAGAGCGACTGGGATGCACCACTTCCTCCAGAAAAGGAGGAGGCGTGGGTTACATGGAAAGACTCTCTAAAAGCTCTTGAAGATCTGCAAATAAAAAGGTGCTACAGTACAGGTTCCCTAAGTGCTATGAAAAGTAATGAATTGTGTATCTTCTCTGACGCGTCTACTGTAGCAATAGGAGCTGTAGCTTACCTGCGCTCTTCAGACAGTGACGGTCAGTACCATGTAGGCTTCGTGATGGGAAAGTCTAAACTCGCTCCTCGTCCTGCACACACTGTACCACGGCTAGAGCTTTGTGCTGCCGTACTTGCAGTCGAAATGTATGAGTTAATCAGAGACGAGTTAGACATAAAGATAGACAATATAAAGTTTTTCACTGACAGTCCTATTGTGTTGGGGTACATACATAACACCTCTAAAAGGTTCTACATGTATGTAGCCGACCGTGTCACACGCATTAAGTTATCTACACGACCTGACCAATGGCATTATGTAGCAACTGAGTTAAATCCAGCTGACCAGGCAACTAGAGCTTTCCCAGCCACTGAACTTAAGAACAGTAAGTAAGTAGTAAGTAAGTAAGTAGGTAAATTTTATTTGTACAGCGCCTTTCGCAGACCAGGGTCACAAGGCGCTTTACAGTTACAATAAAAACAATAACAGTAAAACAATAATAACAATAAAAACAATAAAAGCAATAAAAACAGTAAAAGCAATAAAACAGTACCACTATAAAATAAAAACAATAACAGGATAAAATGGAGTTATAAATTAGTGATCAATCCTAGCCCCTAAAAAACCGTCAACCGAATGCCTGAATAAATAAATAAGTTTTAAGAGCTTTTTTAAATGGTTCGACAGAATCCAGTGAACGCAGAGAGACAGGGAGATCGTTCCAGAGCCTGGGAGCAACAGCCTGGAAAGATCGGTCTCCTCTGGTTCCTTTAGTACCTGGGGCACAGGCCCAAGCTTTCTGTACACAGACAAGTCTGCTGATAAGTCACTCAAAGACAATCCATTCCCTCTAGTTGAGCCTGAAAAGGACAAAGAAATACGTCCAGAAGTCAAAACACTGTTAACCACAGTATCAGTATCACAGTTAGGCTCAGAACGATTCAAAAGGTTCTCAAGCTGGGTGACACTGTGCAGAGCAGTAGCCAAACTTATCCATGTCACTGCATCCTTCAAACAAAGACTGAACAGAGGAAAAGGATGGAAAAGTTTCAAAGACCATACAAACGTGGAAGAACTCCTTCAAGCCGAGAACGTTATCATTCACTCTGTTCGGCAGGAGGCATACAAAGAGACATTAAAAAAGATCAAAGAAGGGAAACAGAAGAGCTCAAAAAATGACACGCTCAAAAAGCTCAATCCAGTTGTGGACAAAGATGTACTATTGCGAGTCGGTGGACGTCTTTCTTCTGCCAACCTCACAGACAATGAAAAGCACCCTCTGATTATCCCTTCTGCCAGCCACATTGCCACCCTTCTTGTGAGACACTTCCACGAACGATCAGCTCATCAGGGACGTCACATTACGGAAGGAGTTGTCCGTGGTGCTGGTTTCTGGATTGTTAGAGGTAAACGACTTGTGTCTTCTATCATACATAACTGTGTCACCTGCCGCAAATTGCGAGGCAAAATGCAAACACAGAAAATGGCAGACTTGCCTGCAGACCGTGTGAACCCTGAACCTCCTTTTACTACTGTGGGATTAGATGTACACTCAACAAAAATATAAACGCAACACTTTTGTTTTTGCTCCCATTTTTCATGAGATGGACTCAAAGATCTAAAACTCATTCCAGATACACAATATTACCATTTCTCTCAAACATTGTTCACAAATCTGTCTAAATGTTTGATAGTGAGCACTTCTGCTTTGCTGAGATAATCCATCCCTCCTCACAGGTGTGCCACATCAAGATGCTCATCAGACACCATGATTAGTGCAGAGGTGTACCTTATACTGCCCACAATAAAAGGCCACTCTGAAATGTGCAGTTTTGTCTCACAGCAAAATGCCACAGATGGCGCAAGCATTGAGGGAGCGTGCAATTGGCATGCTGACAGCAGGAATGTCAACCAGATCTGTTGCTCGGGCATTGAATGTTCATTTCTCCACCATAAGCCGTCTCCAAAGGCGTTTCAGAGAATATGGCAGTACATCCAACCGGCCTCACAACCGCAGACCACGTGGAACCACACCAGCCCAGGACCTCCACATCCAGCAGGTTCACCTCCAAGATCGTCTGAGACCAGCCACTCAGACAGCTGATGAAACAATTGGTTTGCATAACCAAAGAATTTCTGCACAAACTGTCAGAAACCGTCTTAGGGAAGCTCAACTGCATGCTCGTCATCCTCATCGGGGTCTTAACCTGACTCCAGATCGTCGCTGTAACAGACTTGAGTGGGCAAATGCTCACATTCAATGGCGTCTGGCACGTTGGAGAGGCGTTCTCTTCACGGATGAATCTCGGTTTACATTGTTCAGGGCAGATGGTAGACAGCGTGTGTGGCATCGTGTGGGTGAGCGCTTTGCTGATGTCAATGTTGTGGATCGAGTGGCCCATGGTGGTGGTGGGGTTATGGTATGGGCAGGCATCTGTTATGGACGAAGAACACAGGTGCATTTTATTGATGGCATTTTGAATGCACAGAGATACCGTGATGAGATCCTGAGGCCCATTGTTGTGCCATACATCCATGAACATCACCTCATGTTTCAGCAAGATAATGCACGGCCCCATGTTGCAAGGATCTGTACACAATTCTTGGAAGCTGAAAATGTCCCAGTTCTTGCATGGCCAGCATACTCACTGGACATGTCACCCATTGAGCATGTTTGGGATGTGCTTGACCGGCGTATACGACAGCATGTACCAGTTCCCACTAACATCCAGCAACTTCGCACAGCCATTGAAGAGGAGTGGACCAACATTCCACAGGCCACAATTGACAATCTGATAAACTCTATGCGAAGAAGATGTGTTGCACTGCATGAGGCAAATGGTGGTCACACCAGATACTGACTGGTTCTGAGTCCCCAGACCCCCAATAAAGCAAAAACTGCACATTTCAGAGTGGCCTTTTATTGTAGACAGTCTAAGGTACACCTTTGCACTAATCATGGTGTCTGATGAGCATCTTGATGTGGCACACCTGTGAGGAGGGATGGATTATCTCAGCAAAGCAGAAGTGCTCACTATCAAACATTTAGACAGATTTGTGAACAATGTTTGAGAGAAATGGTAATATTGTGTATCTGGAATGAGTTTTAGATCTTTGAGTCCATCTCATGAAAAATGGGAGCAAAAACAAAAGTGTTGCGTTTATATTTTTGTTGAGTGTACATCTAATCCCACAGTAGTAAAAGGAGGTTCAGGGTTCACACGGTCTGCAGGCAAGTCTGCCATTTTCTGTGTTTGCATTTTGCCTCGCAATTTGCGGCAGGTGACACAGTTATGTATGATAGAAGACACAAGTCGTTTACCTCTAACAATCCAGAAACCAGCACCACGGACAACTCCTTCCGTAATGTGACGTCCCTGATGAGCTGATCGTTCGTGGAAGTGTCTCACAAGAAGGGTGGCAATGTGGCTGGCAGAAGGGATAATCAGAGGGTGCTTTTCATTGTCTGTGAGGTTGGCAGAAGAAAGACGTCCACCGACTCGCAATAGTACATCTTTGTCCACAACTGGATTGAGCTTTTTGAGCGTGTCATTTTTTGAGCTCTTCTGTTTCCCTTCTTTGATCTTTTTTAATGTCTCTTTGTATGCCTCCTGCCGAACAGAGTGAATGATAACGTTCTCGGCTTGAAGGAGTTCTTCCACGTTTGTATGGTCTTTGAAACTTTTCCATCCTTTTCCTCTGTTCAGTCTTTGTTTGAAGGATGCAGTGACATGGATAAGTTTGGCTACTGCTCTGCACAGTGTCACCCAGCTTGAGAACCTTTTGAATCGTTCTGAGCCTAACTGTGATACTGATACTGTGGTTAACAGTGTTTTGACTTCTGGACGTATTTCTTTGTCCTTTTCAGGCTCAACTAGAGGGAATGGATTGTCTTTGAGTGACTTATCAGCAGACTTGTCTGTGTACAGAAAGCTTGGGCCTGTGCCCCAGGTACTAAAGGAACCAGAGGAGACCGATCTTTCCAGGCTGTTGCTCCCAGGCTCTGGAACGATCTCCCTGTCTCTCTGCGTTCACTGGATTCTGTCGAACCATTTAAAAAAGCTCTTAAAACTTATTTATTTATTCAGGCATTCGGTTGACGGTTTTTTAGGGGCTAGGATTGATCACTAATTTATAACTCCATTTTATCCTGTTATTGTTTTTATTTTATAGTGGTACTGTTTTATTGCTTTTACTGTTTTTATTGCTTTTATTGTTTTTATTGTTATTATTGTTTTACTGTTATTGTTTTTATTGTAACTGTAAAGCGCCTTGTGACCCTGGTCTGCGAAAGGCGCTGTACAAATAAAATTTACCTACTTACTTACTTACTACTTACTTACTGTTCTTAAGTTCAGTGGCTGGGAAAGCTCTAGTTGCCTGGTCAGCTGGATTTAACTCAGTTGCTACATAATGCCATTGGTCAGGTCGTGTAGATAACTTAATGCGTGTGACACGGTCGGCTACATACATGTAGAACCTTTTAGAGGTGTTATGTATGTACCCCAACACAATAGGACTGTCAGTGAAAAACTTTATATTGTCTATCTTTATGTCTAACTCGTCTCTGATTAACTCATACATTTCGACTGCAAGTACGGCAGCACAAAGCTCTAGCCGTGGTACAGTGTGTGCAGGACGAGGAGCGAGTTTAGACTTTCCCATCACGAAGCCTACATGGTACTGACCGTCACTGTCTGAAGAGCGCAGGTAAGCTACAGCTCCTATTGCTACAGTAGACGCGTCAGAGAAGATACACAATTCATTACTTTTCATAGCACTTAGGGAACCTGTACTGTAGCACCTTTTTATTTGCAGATCTTCAAGAGCTTTTAGAGAGTCTTTCCATGTAACCCACGCCTCCTCCTTTTCTGGAGGAAGTGGTGCATCCCAGTCGCTCTCTTCGGATGACAGTTCTCTGAGTTGTGCTTTGCCCTGCATGATTATGGGAGCAGCAAAGCCCAAAGGGTCATACAGGCTATTGACTGTTGACAGCACTCCCCTGCGTGTGAACAGTTTGGTCTTGTTAGATACAAGGTAAGTGAAGCTGTCTGTTTGCAGATTCCAACAGAGTCCCAGGCACCTCTGAACCAGGAGAGGATCTACTCCGAGGTCCAAATCTTTTAAATCCTTTGCGCGGTCCTCCACAGGAAACGCTTCCATGACTGTGTTACAGTTTGATGCAACTTTGTGGAGTCTCAGATTAGACTCAGCTAACATGTTTTTGGTTCTTGTTAACAGATCAACAGCATCCTCTGGTGTGGCAACTGATGTGAGTCCGTCATCCACATAGAATTGTTTCTCAACAAACTGTCTTACATCAGTGCCATGTTCTTGTTCACCCTCCTGTGCTGCCCGTCTCATGCAGTAAATGGCTACAGTGGGTGACGGGCTGTTACCAAAAACATGGACTTTCATTCTGTATTCAACTACACTCTTGTTGATGTGGTTGCCCTCAAACCAGAGATAGCGAAGATAGTCTCTGTGTTCTTCACACACCTCGAAGCAATAAAACATTTGCTGCACGTCTACTGTCAGGGCTACAGGTTCTTTCCTAAACTTCAATAGCACTCCAATCAGAGAATTGTTCAGATCGGGTCCACTAAGGAGCACTTGGTTTAGTGATATCCCGTCACACTCTGCACTAGAATCAAAAACGACCCGTATTTGATCTGGTTTCTGCGGGTGGTATACACCAAATGTAGGCAGGTACCAATGTTCTTTACCTTCCTGTAGAGGTGGTGCAAGTTCAGCTTGATCGTTATCCAGCATTTTCTGCATGAACTGGGTGTAGTGATCTTTCATGTCTGGTCTTCTTTCTAGAGTCTTTTTGAGCGAGTATAGACACTTTAGGGCTTTCTCTCTGTTGCTTGGGAGTCTCTTTCTTGGGGAGCGGAAGGGCAGAGGAGCAACCCAACTGTTCTCTTTGTTTTGACTAACTGCATTGTCCATAAGAGTTAGGAAGGTTTTGTCATCTATAGACAGTGCGACCTTATCATCTGACTTGGATCTCTCAAACACAGAGTGACCTAACTTGTCTGTGTTGTGTGTAAACTCAAGAGTGTCCCTCCATTTTGCGACTGACTGAATGCTTTGTTGTGCTGGGACACCGTAGTTCTCTTTAACTGTAATGACATTTGGACATGGTTCAAAATAAGATGTACGACCACTGTCCATTGTGTGTGTCTTGTAAACATTTACCTCTGATGTGCTATGAGCCTTCCCTAAACACACCTCTCCCACAATAACCCAGCCTAAATCCAGCCTTTGTGCATAAGGAGCGTTATGTGGCCCATTTACCTGCTCGCGTACCTTATGTACCCTGAGGATGTCCCGTCCCAGAAGTAAGAGGATTGGAGCATGATGGTCGACTGGTTGGATTTTGTTTGCAATAGGGAGCAGGTGGGGATGACACCGAGCAATCTCGGGAGAAGGTATTTCAGTTTTGTCATCTGGCACTGAATCACATTCAATCAAGGGGGGCAGCCGGATGTCTGTTTTTCCGTCCATGGATTGTACGAAGAAGTTCACAGCTCTCCTGCCAGAAGTTTCAGCTCTCCCGGAGCAGGTTTTTAATGTGTACGGTGTAGGTGTGGCTTTAATTTCAAACAGGTTGAAGAACTCTGTCCTGGCCAGGGACCTGTTGCTTTGTTCATCGATCACTGCATACATGTTAATTGCTCTGTCTTTCTGACCTTCTGGATAAGCTTTCACCAAACAGATCTTAGAGCAAGAGCGTGGGCTACTACTTTGACCACATACCTCAGTGCACTTGGATACAACTGCAGGAGGGTTCTCAGTTTGCTCTTCATCTTTGCTTTGTTCGTCACTTTCTGGTGGAGTAGTAGGACCTGGATGTAGTGCCGATATGTGCTTGGGGCTGTTGCACTCACTACACTTAACCGTCACTTTACAATCTTTTGCCATGTGCTGAACTGAACCACAACACCTGTAGCAAATGCGATGCTCTTTAAGAAAGGCTCGACGTTCCTCTATGGGTTTATCTCTGAACAGCTTGCATTTTTTCAGCGGATGCGGCTTCTTGTGAATCGGGCACTGCCGATCTGGTTCCTCTATTTTCTTTGTCTCAGGACCATGTTTCTCCGCAACATCTGTCCTGTGTACTGACACAGTGGCTTTGCGATGGTATGGAGTGGGCTTTTCTGCGGAAGCTTGATTGTTACAACTGGATGTGACAAAGCTTGGATCATTTCTCATTTTGGCTTGTTGCTGAACAAACTGCACAAAAATTGAAAAAGGAGGAAATGACACTCTATGAATCTCCTTGTATTGTGTCCCCACAGTTGTCCACCTTTCCTGCAGATTGAAAGGAAGTTTTTCAACTATTTGTTTTACCCCTCGAGCTGTGTCTAGGTATGCAAGTCCTGGTAGTGCACCATCTGCTTTAGCACACAGTAACTCTAATAGGAGGTCACCAAGTTCTCTCAGCCTACTATTGTCCTTGTTCGTTAGCCTTGGAAAGTCCTCTACCTTTTTTAAGAGCGCATCCTCAATGGCCTCTGGGGAGCCATAAGACTCCTCAAGGCGCTGCCAGACCATTTGCACACCTGCGGAGGGATTGAGGGTATGTACAGCACGGATCCTTTTGGCCTGTTCTGAAGACTTTGGCCCTAGCCACTTTGTGAGCAAGTCTAGTTCCTCTCTAGCTGACAGGTTTAAGTCTTTAGTTGTATTAACAAATGAGGCTTTCCATGCCCAATAGTTTTCAGGGTTGTCATCGAAATGCAGTAAACCAGCACTGACTAGTTCTTTGCGGATGAGATACTTTGCAAAATCTTGTACTCCACTGAACTCAGCTGAGTTGTTGTTTGGAGGCTGAAAGGAGTTAGCTGGAGGGTTTAGCAGATGAGTGTTCATGGGACCCTTGGTTACCTTTTGTTCTTGTTTTATACCTGTATTCATTGGGGGAGGTACATACTGGGTAGCAGTTGTTACCTGATGAAGTGACCGATTGCTGGCTTCCACTTCTACTGCATTGTCTCTCGTTTCAAGGGGCCGCTGTGACCTGCCAGGAGCTTCTGGAAGAAGTAAGTTGTGCTGTTGAGCCACGTATTCACTAGTGCGTTGTGCTGCATCAAGAGGCTCAGTTTCAGAAAAGTGCTCTATGCTTCTCTCCCCGCTCTGATTCTCTACTTCTTCATAAGTGGCAGCTTCTGCTTCTGCTGCTGCCACCTCCCTTTGACATTTTAGCACATGGAGGCTAGCCTCCAAATCCGCCTTTTGTTTCATCACGTTAGCCTCTTTTTCGGCAAAGGCTAGTTGAGCTTTTGCTGCTTGCGCCCTGGCATAGGCCTTTATGGCTGAAGACCCTGTAGATGATGTGTGGGACTGCCTGCTGGAAGCCCTGGACCTGATGTCGAATGGTGGTGACGGTGGCCGATTGTCCGACGGTTGATCTGTGGCGTCTGGCTGCTCTGCATCCACTTGTTGTCCATAGTCTTTCAAATAGTTCTTTCCTGAACGTAAGCTCATGTTTGCTTAACGTTGCTCTGCTTTGCTTGAACCCGCTGAGAAGACGTCCGCTTGGTTTGGACGTCTTTTTACTCGTCTTTTTACTGTGCTGTCCTCGCCGCACGTGCCTGTATGCTGCTAGACAGCCAGCGAACCAAAGGAAAACTCCGTACACAAGGCTTTCTTTTCTTGTTTTATGGAGCTCTCAGAACACATACACATATGTGCATGATGTGTGTGATTGTGATGTGAGATGAGATGATGTGATGGTAACTGCAACACAGAAAAAATACAACTGTAATTACACATGTGCGCGCGACACGAGCGGCTAGCTAACACACGTAACTGCTAACGTAGCGTCATTCATTTACCAAACTTATGTCGAGTGGCTTTCAGAAACATTGTGAGCTCAATGAACTCGAAAAATATGTACTCAAAGTGCTTTGTACACATATAATACTTACAAAGACAAAAATCTTCCAAGGTACAAACGTTTTAGAACAAAAGCGTGATAAGCTGTTCAGGCTCCGTACTGCCATCCAGCTAGCTTGTTTTACTGAGAGAAAACTAACATAGCTTGTCTATATGCAAGAGGAGCATTCACTCTGCTGTGATCAAAACGATCCTTTATAAACAAGATGTCTCACTCTGTGACTTTTTAGACTTACCTTTTAACAATTCTTATCACACATTTTAAACTTATGTATTTCCATCTATGAACGTATTTAAACTTTAACTAACTTCTTGTTCTTATGAAAATATTGATTACCTTAGTCCAAAGGCATGACAATTCCATTTTTATGCAAACATACAGCTGATCCATGGTTCCAAACTGCCCCCCCCTACCTACCGGAGGCGTAACTTTACGTACCTTTACGTAATGTTCTCCAATTGGTTCAACGCTGCCGGCGTACTTAGTGTACGTACTTTACGTAGCTTTACGTAATGTTCTCCAATTGGTTCAACGCTGCCGGCGTACTTAGTGTACGTAGTGTACACCCCATATTTATTATTTTTAATGATGTACTATTTGTATTTTTTGTATCTTTTATTGTAAGGTGTCCTTGGGTGCTCAGAAAGATGCCAACAAATAAAATTTATGATTATTATTATGATTATTAAAATAAATAATTAATAATGGAACCATGTAATTTTTTACTATTACTTGGAGTTCATAACTATTCATTGAGTGCTACTTTTATAAAAACCAAGAAGTAGACTTACTGCAGATATATTGTATTAGTTGTTAATATCCTATTAACAGCCATTCTTCTCTGTTCTCTAAAATATGCTGTCCACGATCTGATTCAGCTGTTTGTTACTGCAGGGAGACACCCTCAGAATCTGGCCTCTGGAGGAGGAGCCCTGACATGCTGTGAGATTGCGAGACTCGGTGAGATTCACGGAATTCAACATGGCGGCCCCCAGCTGCTAGAGTAGTATTATACAAATCGCCGTTTTTCCGACTTATTTATCACATTAAACAGCCGAACTAAGCTTCTTTCTCAAGATCGTACACTGTATCTACCACAGTGGAGGAACTTGAGAACTTTATTGACGACTACTACGTCCGCTGCACGATGGAAGGCTCCAACACCACCACTTTCCCTGAGAATCCCAACAAGAGGAAGAAAGCCGACTCCTCTACCGACACACAAGACCTGGAGTCTACTGATGTCCCGATTAGCGTGCTAGATTCGATAAACAAAAAGCTCGACATCCTCGGCATGCTCCACCAGGAGATCAAGGATCTGAAGGCTAGTCTGGAGTTCACTCACCAGCAGATAAACGATCTGCAGCGGGACAACGCCGAACTCCGCTCCACGCTGACAGCTGTCACCACAGAGGTAAGTACGCTTAAAAACGAAAATAAATCCCTGAGAGAGACCGTCCTGGACATCCAAAGCAGAAGCATGAGGGATAATCTCATCTTTTCGGGCATCCCTGAGTCCACACCGGACAACCCTGAGTCCCTAGTGAAAAACTTCCGGACGTCGGCCCTTAAAATCCCTGCGGAAACGGTAAAAAACATCACTTTCCACCGCGTTCACCGGCTGGGACCCCGAGGAGGAAACCGTCATCGTCCCATCATTGCTAAATTCGAGCACTTCCAGCAGAAAGTGCTCGTAAAAAGCAGAGGACGGGAGCTTAAAGGCACCTCATTCGGCATGAACGACCAGTTTCCAAGGGAGATCAACGAGAGGCGCAAAGTGCTCTATCTGATCATGAAAGAGTACCGACAGAAAGGTAAGCGGACTGCACTGGTTGTGGACAAACTCTACATAGATGGCCAGCTGTTCCGGGAATCCTCCATCACCCCCTGGCTCTTCTAAAAGATGCGGAAATACCTAGGATAAATTCTCACAAAACGGCTTTGATGCTTAAACTCGTCACTTATTAATTTAAAATAGAAAACTTATTAAAAAAAAAAAAAAAAAGAATCTCACAGGTGTAAATGTGTAAATGTTTCACTGCCCCACTTTGCACTCCCCGTTCAGGATCCCCTCCCTCCTTTTACTCTTTTCTCTCTCCCTCTATGTACTTCTCACCTCACCCCTCTCCCCCTCTCACACACTCCCCACTCCCACCCACACCCCATGTATCCCCAATGTTTGTTGTGCTTATGTGCCTCATAATGTGTTTGTTATTAGTTTTGAATGTCTGGTTGTGCTTTTAATCGCTATATGTATAGATCATGACTTGCTGTATATATCTCTCACCATCTACCACACATCTCTACCCCAACACCTCACATCTCACCATCCCGACACCCACAGCTCACAGACCACAACATTTAACTTACAGACAGCAACAGAGAGCTCACAAAGACACACACAAAAGCTAGATTACATTATCACATACTCAGTGTTAGAACACCTTCACTTACTATGTCGAAGTTAAACTTTGTTTCCTGGAACGTACATGGCATACGCTCACAGGCAAAAAGAATTAAAATCCTGGACTATGTTTCTAAACTAAAAGCAGATATTTTGCTCCTGCAAGAGACACATTTATTACAGTCAGAAGAAAAATCTCTTACAGATACTAATTATAACATCATCTTTTCATCTTGTTATAACAGCAGACAAAGAGGAGTCTCCATCCTAGTCCATAAGAGAGTACCACTTACTTTAATCTCCACAGTAACAGATCCAGAAGGCAGGTACATTATTATCCAGGCAACAATTTTTTATAAATTATATACAATCGCCAATCTGTATGCTCCTAATAATGACGATCCAGCCTTCTTTCACACAATTTTTTCTCATTTAGCAGAATTATCTGCTAACTCAACAACTATTATTGGTGGTGACTTCAACTTAGTTCTGAATCCTTCAGTAGATCGATCAACTAGTCCAAAACATACAAAACAATCACAATCAGTCAAAGTCATACAGGATTACATGAAAGATTTTGGATTGGATGATGTCTGGAGACTCAAAAACCCAACAAAGAGGGACTATACTTTCTTCTCCACCGTGCACCAATCTTTTTCAAGAATTGACTTTTTTCTCTCAAACAATTCTATTGCACATAAAGCTACCACTAGAATTCACCCAATCATAATCAGCGACCATGCACCAATATCCCTCAGCCTGCAAACCGATCTCAACCGTAAGCCTCCTCAGACTTGGCGTCTTAACATTTCTCTACTTAAAGATGCAGAATTTGATCAGATAATAAGGAGGGAGTGGGCAGACTTTCTAAAAAATAATGACTCTCCTGACTTATCACCATCTCTACTTTGGGAAACTGGAAAGGCTGTAATCAGAGGTAAAATAATATCGTACTCCTCATACAAGAAAAAAAAGGAACAACAAATAGAGACAGATATTGAGAAAAAAATCAAACAACTTACAGAGGATTATGCAATAAAACCAAGTGATCAACTATGGTCTGAACTACAAAATGCAAAATTACACCTCAACAATATCCTGTCAAAAAAAACTGAATTCTTACTACAACAACTCAGATATAATAACTTTGAACACAACAATAAATCAGGCAAATTTCTTGCAAATCAACTTCAACGCAACAAAGAAAAATCCTTCATTACAGCAATCCAGGATCCCACTGGCAAATATACTCAATCACCCGAAGAAATTAATCAGATTTTTTACAGCTCGGGACCTTGGTCAGGGTAGGCTGCAGAGTACCCAGCCTCTGCGGCCCTCTGGCCCTCCCCCTTCCATCTCTCCCGCCCCTCAAGCTTTTAATGCACCACATCACACACAGGGTTGCACTCAAACACGGTTTAGGGTTAGTTTTCCTCGTCAGGGACCGAGGAAAATCAGTAATAGGGAGGAAGCGGTGTCTTTACACATCCATGGCATGTCTGGTGGGGGCCCGGCCCCCTCTGGGCCTGGGTCGGTGGGAGTGGACCCTCATCTGGGTCACCATGGCTTGGGGTTCCCCGGGGTCGGGAGGTGACGGTCTGGGGGGGGGATCTCCTGCATGTCTGGCGGGTCCTCTGGCGCTGTGGCTCTTGTTGGGTTGAGGGCTGGACTCACTTGCCTGGTGGTTGTCGTGGCTCTGGTGCTGGCTTGCGGTGGGCGGCGGCTCGGATCCGGTATGGGTTTGGGCGCGCCTTCGGGGGTGGGGACCGTGGGTTGCCGCGCTTCCCTGGGGCATGGTGCTAGTGGTATGCATGGCGCCTTCCTGTTAGCGGCGCTGACTCCCCGTCCGCTCGCGCTCTCTGGGCTTGCATCTGGGCCCGGCCTTGGTTTTCCTCTGGCTGGCTCCCGGTGGTGGCCTGCTTGGGGTGGGGCCGGCGACCTTCCCTGCGGTGGAGCGCTCGGTCCCTGTGTCTGGCTTCCCGGGCTGCGGTGGGCCTCCTGCCTCCCCTGGGGTGGGGGTGTTGGGTGGGGGGTGGGTGGGGGGCGGTTGGGGGGTGGGGGTGGGGGGCGGGTGGGGTGGTTGGGGGTGGGCGTTGGGTGGCGGGTGTGCCCCCATGCCCTGTGCCCCCCGGTCTTGTCCTTGGCGCGCTGGGGGTGTCGGTTGCTGCCTTCTCTTGGTCTCTGGGTCCGTGTGCTTGTCTGCGGCCCGGGCGGCCTTCTGGGCGGTGCCTCCTGGTGCTCCCCCTGCCCGGGGTGTGGGGGCACTTGGCCGGCCTGGCCCTGTTGACTTGTGGTAGTCGCTCTGGGCTTCGGTGTCCATCACACATGCATGTTTGTTCAGGGCTTACCAACTCCTGTCGAGTCCCCTTTCTGATAGTTGATGGGACCCGCCTGATTGTGCGGAGTCATTCTCCAGACTTTGCACGAAACTCACGCCCTCTATATACTTCTCTCTCACTCCTATCCCCTGGCGTCCTAACTCTGCATACTGTCAGGACTTCTGGTTTCCAATTCATTTCTGTGCTGACTATTTGTTCCCAATTTTCAGATGTGGGATCGGTTGTTGGAAATGACATAGCATTTTACAGCACTCTTATAGGACTCAAATAGCACTGCCTGTCTGTACCCTCCCTGTTCGTCTTGTCTTGTCCTGTCCTTCATTTGTTTCCCCCTCAATTCACTGAGGTGCTGCACTGCCCCCTCTGGCTCATGATAGAAAAATTCAATAAAGAATGACAGCTTAGCCTCCAGGGGGGGCCGGTGATGGTCACGCACACGCACTAAATATTAATATATTTTGCTGCAAGACTAAAATATGCATTGATCTCATTAAAGTTGACCCCCTTCTGTGGTGTTATACGTTGAGTATAAATGCAGACAAAAAAAAAAAAAAAAAAAAAAAAGATTTTTTACAGCTATTATCATAATTTATATTCAGCTGCAGTTAACCCAAACAAAGAAGATATTCACAATTTTCTTGACAACTTAAACTTGCCTAAACTAACAACTGAAAACAGAGACATCTTAGACGCTACATTGACTATTAGTGACTTGCAGAGTGCATTAGACAGTATGCCAGCAGGCAAGGCACCTGGTCCTGATGGTTTCCCTGCTGAATTCTTTAAACATTTCTGGCCAATATTTGCACCTCTTTTTTTCAGGACAGTGACAGAGATAAAAAGTAATGGTTATATAAGCACTCACATGAATACAGCTGCAATTAAATTATTATTGAAACCAGATAAAGATCCCACGTTTCCTTCCAGCTATCATCCTCTATCTCTAATAAACACCGATATCAAAATTATCGTGAAAGCACTCGCCTCCAGGTTGGAGAAAATTATCCCGTCAATAATTCACAGTGATCAAACAGGATTTATCAAGGGCAGACACTCCACCAACAACGTCAGAAGACTTCTGAATCTGATCAGTTTGACGCAACGCTGCAACAGAGAAGCGATTGTTGTGTCGCTTGATGCAGAAAAAGCCTTTGACAAAGTCAACTGGTCCTTTCTCTTCACTGTTCTCCGCAAATTTGGCTTTGGAGAGTCATTTATCCATTTGGTATCAGCTCTTTATAATTCACCCAAGGCCACAGTCACCACCAATGGGATCACTTCAAAAAGATTCAGTTTGCAAAGGGGTACCAGACAGGGATGCCCACTCTCTCCCTTATTATTTGCGATATTTATTGAACCGTTGGCAACTGCAGTCCGTCAAAACACCGATATCAAAGGTATCTGCTCTCAGGCGTCTGAACACAAAATTAATCTATATGCGGATGACATTTTACTTTATCTGCCAGAACCCAAAACATCATTAAAGGAAATATTCAACCTCATCACAACTTTCTCACGTCTTTCAGACTACTCAATCAACTGGTCAAAATCAACTATTCTTCCATTAACAGAGAATTCGTGGAACCCTGCAGTCCAAAACCTGGATTATTCCTTTCCCACTGGTCACATTAGATATTTGGGCATAAATATTTCCTCAAAACTCTCCGAACTAGTCCACCTGAATTTCACTCCACTTTTGGAGAAACTCTGTGGTGATCTGAGGCGTTGGAATAACCTTCCCATCTCCCTTTTGGGACGAATAGCTACTGTCAAAATGAAAATACTACCTCAAATCAACTATCTCTTTTCCATGATCCCATTTAAACCCACATCAAAATGGTTCCAATCATTAGATTCTGCTATTGGTAAATTCTATTCAAAAAACAAAAAAGCTAAAATCAGCCTGACTACTCTCCAGAAAAGTAAATCTGAAGGTGGTCTGGAAGCCCCCAACTTCATGCATTACTACTTGGCCAACCAACTACAATATCTCACCAAATGGATACATCCACAGGAAGAATACAACTCCTGGCTGGAACTAGAACAGTTAGACTGTAACCACATCAAACTCTCTGACCTTCCCTTTATCACCTCCACCCTTAAATTCCATCCTTGCTTCAAGAATCCTTTGATTGCCTCCACCCTATCCGCTTGGTGGAAATCCCTGGAAATCACTGGCTCCCAGCTTCAACCCAGCATACTATCCCCAATATGGCACAACCCAGACTTTGTAAACAATAAAATACCTCTCTATCTCAGCTCTTGGGCAGAAAAAGGGATCACCCATCTCCATCACCTTCTCCAAGATAATATAATTATGACATATACAAACTTATTCCAAACATTCCAAATAAGCAATGGAAACTTTCTCCAGTATCTACAAGTAGAGAGGACAATTACAAGGAAAATTCCAGCGCTTCGGACCACTTTACAGCCACCTGATTTACAGCCACCGGAATTTGTCAAATGCATTGCAAAACTGTCCCCAAAAAATAAGAAAAACCTCTCAAGAATTTATAGTTTACTCTTAAAAACGGACTCTATACATTTGCCAATTTTAAAATGGGAAAAAGACTTTTCCATATCCCTTGACCATGATTTCTGGACCCAGATCTGTAGTAACACATTCAAGATGACAAAAAATACCAACTTACAATTGATCCAATTTAAGGTTCTCCACAGAACACATATAACGCAATATAAAATGTACAAAATGGGTTTCTCGCACTCTGATATATGCACACAATGCACACAAAAGACGGCTGATACTTATTTTCATGCCCTTTGGCTATGCTCACCTGTCTATCAGTTTTGGGCAGCAGTGACACAGAAACTCTCCTCTATCTTGGACTGCAGGATCCCACAATCTCCAAACATTTGCTTAATTGGTGATCTCACAACAACAATCCTACCAGACACTCAATTCCAACCCACGCTTGTAGCTCTCACAATTGCCAAGAAAACTATTTTAGTTAATTGGAAAGATAAGAAAGCCCTCAACATCATCCATTGGCTGAACCTCCTCTCAGAACACATTTCACTTGAGCAAATCTCTGCTACTCGGAAAAACCAATTGGTATTCTTTACAGAAAAATGGGCTCCATTCATTAGATCTTTAAATATAAATCTCTAACTTTGTATTGCCTGTTAGCGTATGCCACACCCCTAATTTAAGAAAAAAAAAAAAAAATGTTGTGATGCTCCAGAACAAATGTATTCTATCTGTGTCATTGGTCTGACCTTCATTTCAAGTATCCTCTACTATACTACAGTCTCTTAAAGCTCTCCTCCTCAAGGAATGTTGGCGCCATGGACTTCAAGGCCGTGTGGATGCACTAGTGGTGTCTTTTTTCCTGTTGTCCCTGGGGCTGCTGCGCATCTCTTCGGGGCCTGCTTGGTTCGGGCTCTCCCCCCTGGTGGTGGAGGTATCCGGTGTCTCGCCTTTGGAGCTCCTAGGCTGCTGGATCTGCGCGCTCTCCCTTCCCGGGGGATGGTGGTGGCTGGTCTCTTCTGGGGCGCTCTGGCTGGCCCTGGGGGCTTGGGGTGTGTTGGCCCCCCTGCTGCTCCCCCGCCCCTTTTCTGCTCCCCTTCCCTCCTCCTCCCTCATCTTCTGCCTTCCTGCTCCTCCTCGCCCCTCTCCCTCCCCCGGGGGGGCCTGGGGTCCTCTGCTGCCTGGGGGTCTGGCGCGGGGGCCGGGTGGCCTCTTCTGGGGGGGGGGTTCTGGCTCCTGTCTGGGCGTGTGTGCTACCACCGGAGATGGAGAATCGCTGGCTGGGTGTGCCCCCATGCCCTGTGCCCCCCGGTCTTGTCCTTGGCGCGCTGGGGGTGTCGGTTGCTGCCTTCTCTTGGTCTCTGGGTCCGCGTGCTTGTCTGTGTCCCGGGCGGCCTTCTGGGCGGTGCCTCCTGGTGCTCCCCCTGCCCGGGGTGTGGGGGCACTTGGCCGGCCTGCCCCTGTTGACTTGTGGTAGTCGCTCTGGGCTTCGGTGTCCATCACACATGCATGTTTGTTCAGGGCTTACCAACTCCTGTCGAGTCCCCTTTCTGATAGTTGATGGGACCCGCCTGATTGTGCGGAGTCATTCTCCAGACTTTGCACTAAACTCACGCCCTCTATACACTTCTCTCTCACTCCTGTCCCCTGGCATCCTAACTCTGCATACTGTCAGGACTTCTGGTTTCCAATTCATTTCTGTGCTGACTATTTGTTCCCAATTTTCAGATGTGGGATCGGTTGTTGGAAATGACATAGCATTTTGCAGCACTCTTATAGGACTCAAATAGCACTGCCTGTCTGTACCCTCCCTGTTCGTCTTGTCTTGTCCTGTCCTTCATTTGTTTCCCCCTCAATTCACTGAGGTGCTGCACTGCCCCCTCTGGCTCATGATAGAAAAATTCAATAAAGAATGACAGCTTAGCCTCCAGGGGGGGCCGGTGATGGTCACGCACACGCACTAAATATTAATATATTTTGCTGCAAGACTAAAATATGCATTGATCTCATTAAAGTTGACCCCCTTCTGTGGTGTTATACGTTGAGTATAAATGCAGACAAAAAAAAAAAAAAAAAGAATCCGGCCTCTCCCAACTTATGTTTTCTCCTCTAGCCTCTCCTCAGCTGTGTCCTCTCTGGACTCTGCACATGTGACAACCAAAAGGGGAATGCAATGAGTCCTTTGTGGACTCTTTTTGGCAGACCAAGGAATAAATTAGCTGTCTCTCCTGTGTGTCTGTGTCCTCCCTTGGGTTTGTCTCTCTTCTTCTTTAGAGCCTCTTTGCAATCCAGCAGCACATGCACATGGCCACTACGCGAGAAAAGTGTTGAACAGTCCATCCTTGCCCCTTTGCCACACACTATGCTTCCTGCACCACTAATACCTCTCCACCACCCCTCTGCTCCTCTTTACTCTCAGAGGAAGTCCCCCTTTCCTGAAGCCATCACTCTTGACACCCTTAGGTAAGGACTAAAATGTGACTTATAGGCTCAGACAGGGACAGGCTATGTAGTTTGTATTTGTGCAGCAGCTAAGAGCAACACATGTGGCTGAGCAGTGTGAGGCACCGGTTTCTCATGTATGGAGCTGAAGGCGGAAACCACAGTGTTTTCTCTGCCTCCCCTTTGATTGAAAGAAGTCTGCATATGTTTTTTTCCACAACCAGACTCAGCCGTTGACCTCTCTTTGAACTGCCATATGCTTCCTGGTCTACCTTTTGGCCTATCTGGATCAACTAGAACTATTACTTACTGTCAGTCGCAGAAAATATCATAATATTTTAAGAACTCATAGCTGAAAGGAGTTGTATGCCTGTGAAGCTTTTCTTGCAATTCCATCTACAATTGCATACAGCATGTGTTACAGACAAGGGGCTTTTTTTTATTAGTTTTGAATAAAAGCACAACAAAGCACATTTAAAGATGGTAAGGGCAATAAAATGTTGCACTGTAGAAACATATTTTTCCACTTGGTAGATCTTGTGGCTGAGTTTAGTTGTATATACTAATACTAATGGAGAGTATTTTTATGATTCAATTATCTGTGGAAGTCCATGGCCACCAAAATGAAAAACTTTTCATTTCACAGTGTTTAATGTAGCAGTTTAGAATTTTGTGACGTGATGGCTAAATTTGCCTAGACTCTGATAATCTGAAAACAGGCTTGAAGAGATAATCTCACTTCATATCCTATTCTCTGAACAGTTCATGTGTGCCTATAAATCTGGAGGTAGTCATAGTACAGAACAGTGCAAGGCCCATAATCCCTGACTGCTCCCCAGGTGTTGCACTGCGGTAGCCCACTTCTTCTATGTATAATTAAGGTTAACTATGAACAGGATGGGTTAAATGCAGAGAAGGAATTTCCCCAAGGGGATCAATAAAGGCTAGATTATTATTCAATCAATCTTTATTAAGGACACAAGTACAGACACATGATTCATAGTTACGTTTTTTAAAAAGTATGAAAAGGAATACTGCAAATAATTACAGTTATATTTACAGTATACAAAGATATATATATATATATATATTAGTGCTGTCAAAAATATCGCGTTATTAACGTGTTAACTCAAATCAATTTTAACGGCGTCAATTTTTTTATCGCAGGATTAACGCGGGCAGGGGTGGGTGAGCGGGGGGTATGGTTGGCGAGGTCGAGGGCGAGGTGTTCGCCATCGGAGTCAGACAGGATCTCCTGCTGGTGGTGGTACAGCAGCAATATTCTCGCTCGCCTTTCTGTCGGCTCCTTTTCCAGGTCCCGAACCGCGTGCCGCTGATGCAGATGCTCCGCCAGGTGACGGCGGACTGGGGTGCGCGCATGACGATTGACAAGACCAGTTATCTGTGTGTGTTGTCAGAGTGAACTGAGTTATCATCGTAGCATATCTAGTCTGTAATATCACTTGATGGCCAAAGACAGCTGACAGCTGAAATTCTCCGCCTCCTCCTCATATAAAATGATAATTCAAGGGACATTTGGAATAGATAAAAAATGTGCGATTAATTTGCGATTAATCATGAGTTAACTATGACATTCATGCGATTAATCGCGATTAAAAATTTTAATCGATTGACAGCACTAATATATATATATATGTAAAGCATTTCTCAACCACCTATTTTGTAAAGGCATGAGTGCCAATGAGTCCACAGTGTTGACGTGAATCTCACTGAGCTGATCTCAGGACAAACCAGAGTCTGTATAATGGCATTAGATGAGCTGATAAGTCGCTACATGAATTTATAACAACAATGCCGAAGTGCAGCAGGACAAGCAAGAACCCCACAGTCAGCAAACATTTGACTGGCACTACAGTGTCTGGGCATCTTTAACAACAGTCACATTGAGTCATTATATGCAACTGTAAGCCTCTGCAGGCTGGATTTTTGTAACTATGCCACAGTTGTGCAGTGTACAAAAGAGAGCAGAATGACTGAAACAAGGTAACTTTGACATTCACAGAGCACATATTAAACTTACTGACCAACATGTTTGTGACGGCCCCTGCTCTATAGGCTGGTCTCAGATTAACAACGATGATCAATGTCTTTCTATAGGCGGAGTTGCCAAGGTGGATGTAGGCGGTCTTGGCTGTCCGGGCGCCTGGGCCCAGTGTTCCCGTGGCTATAAAAGCCCAGCCTACTTGGCATCTGTCTCTCTCTCATTCCGCTCTGCCTGTGGCTGCGGCCACATTGCGTTTGTATTTGGTTTGGTTAGGTTAGGTTATTGCACCTCCAGCATCCTCACAACACCATGAACATGCATCCACATTCTCACCACTGACATTACTGACGCTCATACTCCACACGCTTAATTTCTGTTTTCCTTAAATAAATATTATTTGCCGGCAATTATTGTGTTGTTCCCGTTTTTGTCACGGCCTAATGGCCGGGTTATGACATGTTTGATACAATTTACACAGCTGCCTGTGCATGCCCCTGTCATCAGTGAGGTCACTGCAGATATAGTGACCCAGGCACTTCATCTCATTAGTTGCATTAAGAGATGTGCCACACACAATGAACTCAGGAAATGTTAGTTTCTTATCGTCCTTCATTCTCACAATCATTATATAGCTTTTGATTGCGTGATATTTAATATCATTTTTGAAGCCATATTGAGAACAGATATTCAGAAGCTGCTGAAGTCCTGCACTGTACGGACAGAACATAACCAGGTCATCTGCATACATGAGGTGATTAATCACAGAGCCTCCAGCAACACATCCCATTTTACAGTTATTGAGCTGCACAGAAAGATCATCCATGTAGATAGTAAACAGCAGAGGTAACAGTGTCCCACCCTGCCGGACCCCATTGCTGACCCTGAAGGAATCCGACACTGACCCACCCCATTTCACCTGTATTGTCTGCTGTGAGTACCAGAATATGAGAATTCTGATGAGATACCCAGGAACACCTCTATTAGACAGTTTTCTGAACAATTTGTCATGATTAATTCTATCAAATGCTTTAGAAGCATCAAGGAAACACAAAAACATAGCTGAGCCCTGGCTATGATATTTATCTAACAATTCCTTCAAGGCAAAAATACATGTATCTGTACCATGCTCAAGTTTAAAACCAAACTGGTTGGCAGCTGTATAAAGATAGGGTTCTAGTCTGTTCAGGATAGCTCTTTCCCACACTTTTGAGACTGAGCTTGCCAAAGCTATAGTTTAGGCGATAGTTGTCCATGCTGCCCAGTTTACCTGCTTTATTTTTAATCACAGGGACAAGTAAAACTGACAATAGTGGCTCAGGCAGAGTACCATGTACCATAAACCCAGTAAGACATATAGCCAACAGGGAATACAATTTTTTGCTTGCAAATTTGAGATGTTCTGACGTTACTTTATCTATTCCACATGACTTATTGTGCTTCAGTTTGGTGACTGCCTCAAAAACTTCTTGCAGAGTTATTATCACTCCCTCATTATATTCTGAGGCATCTGCAGTAGCCAAATTACTCTTTATACAATTAAACAATTAATAATAATAATTATGCCAAAGCTGGCAAATATTCCGAAAACCAGTTATCCCATCAATATTCATAGGAAGAGAAGTTCTGCAGTTGTTTAACTCTCTAATCTCTTTCCAGATTTTCATTCCAAGTCTTGTTTTGCAGTTTACATGCCAGTGATTCTGATCTCAAGCAGTTCTCATTCCTTTTAATATACCTCAAAACACATTTAAATCTAGCGTTAGCATGTTTTTTGTTCTCAAAGAATGGCCCATTTCTGTGTTTACCACTCGTCCACGCTTTAAATGCACTACGAGCCTCAGCATGGGCTTCGTCCACATATCTATTCCACCCAGGTATACCACTGTGAGTGCTTTTTCTATTGGCCTACCTGATTTAATGAGAGCATCCACAATTTCATTGTACAGCAAGCATAGCTGAAAACAATGCTCTTGATTTGTACAGTTAATGTCACAACACAGAATGGCATCTTTAGGTATAACAGTTTGACCAAGGTACATATGTGTCCTCTGGTGATATGCATAGATATCCTCACTGGTGAAATTAGACCAGTCCAGTTTTTCATTATTAGCAGCCACTTCCACAGGAATTAATTTAGGAATATCATCAAAGTTACATTTGAATGAAAATGGCATATGATCAGATGTGGCTAAGTCATATCTAATCTGCATTTCATCAATCAAGGCATGTGGATCAGCTGTACAAATGCAATAGTCTAGCAAAGATGTTGTATGCCAAACATTGCTTACATAGATATAGCTTTCTGTTGGCAAGAGGTCTTGGCTGGATAACCTAAGACAATTTTCAGCACAGAATTGTTTTAAATGTTTGGCAAAAATGATTTATCATCAGCAATATCAGCATTCATGTCCCCAACTATGAAGATGCATGTGCAATCAGTGTCCTGAATAAATGTCATAATAGCCGCAAGTCTATTTATGTACTCATCCTCGTTTTGCACACATTCATACGGAGTGTATACGCTCAAAATTACAAACTTGCAGTCACAATAATGGATTTCAAGGCCAATAGCCCAATCAACCCCCAGTCTCAGCACCCTCACCACACTGTCATATTTCTTATGCCACAAAACAGCAACCCCACCCGGTATTCTGCCTTTAACATGTTTAGTATTTAGATCAGTTGTGGACTCTCCAGCCCCGTGAAAGTCCTTGTTTATACTATTGAGTCTTTCAAGGTCTTGTTTGGCCGAAAAAGTCTCTTGGATGCACAAGACATTGCATCCTCCCAGGAGCTTGTCCACAACAATACGACGTGCTCTGTCCCCTTCACTTTGTCCCACATGCAAACCACATGCAATATAACAGACAAGGGAGAAAGCCATAATAGTCTGTCATTACGTACGTATTCCTTTATCCTTTATCCTTTTTCCATTATCCAAGCTACTCTCCACGGCAGTGCTAGGTTCCACGATAGCTGGTGGAGAATCCTGCATAGCCCGACACTGACCATGTGTGCCCACAGCCCTGTGCACCTCATCAGCTAATGTTATCAGCTGCCACAGGTCTGGGTCGTGCATACACCCAACATCACTGCATTCAGCTGTGACATGAAAGGAACTGTAACAGCCCTGAGTTGAGGCAAATTTTCCTGCATACTACTGTCTGGTTCTGAAGTTTCTCCACCATGTATCCACATAAAGTGTCAGCGTCAAGCGCAAGGTCAAAGCGAGTAACAAATACACTCAGCAGCTTAGATGTTACAGCCTTCATGGCACAGACATTGCTTGTCCAAGTTATGCCCATTTTCCTCCACTCTTTCCTTGCTGGAATGCATTGATCCGTAGCTGACTGGGGCACATGCTTCAGACGCCCACCTTCTTTGATAATAGTGATCCACGCCTGAGTCAAAGCGCCAGCAGACGTCTCAGCAGGCTCGGCAGTCACACTGGGAGCCTGCCTGTCCACAGACACCACAGGCAGGTGTCTGCAGTCAGCTTGCGTGACTCAGAACCAAGCTTGGTAGAGGACTGAGTTTTCTCAATTACTGCTACTCGTTCAATGGCCTCCGTAGCTTTGGCAGATTGTCGCTAACATTAGCCTGCTCCTCAGACGCAATCCTCATGGCCACGACTTCCTGGCTAAGTTGTTCCATTCTGCTTAGCAGTGCTGACGCATCCATACTTCCAAATCCAACAAGCGGCAGTTCATCCAAATAATGTGAAACGAACTGGGGATATTTTCACCACATTCGTTGAGCACTTTCAAACATGCTTTGATATTGTTTATGGGTAACCCTTTATAATAATGATCATTTATAAGGCATTTATAAGCTACAAGTAAACATTAGTGGATAGTTAACTAATCATGAACAAACCACTTATATACATTCGTAAATGATTATTAAATCATTTGTAAATGATTATTAAATAATTTACAACTTATGTTACAAGACATTTATAAGCTATTAGTAGATCTTGAACTAATCATGACCCTAACCCTAAACTATTTATATATATTTGTAAATGATCATTAAACCAGTTATAACTTAAGGTGTACAACATTTATATATGATTTATACATTATTAGAAACACTGCATCAGCATTGTTTGTACGTGATTTATTCATCATGAACTAATGTTATTTGATATGTAGGAACACATTTTTGAATGATTTAAGGAAATATCCACTACCACCATTTGTTTATTCATGTTTAACAAATGATTTGTTAGACATTCATAAAAATGATATAAATCTTTTGTGGATGTTATTGTGTCCCGTAATCTAAAGTGAAAACTATTCACTGTTTACAAATGTCTGTTAATGTTTATTCATGATTTGTGGACCTTTTACTCACCTCTTATGAACCATCTGGCTTTTATGTATACAGATACTAAGAAATTACTAACTTCTCTTTTCATGTTTAAACACATGATTTGTTAGACATTCATAAAAAAAATCTATAAATCATTTGCAGATGTCATTATGTCCCCTAATCTAAAGTAAAAACTATTCATCATTCACAAATATCTATTGATGACATTGATGACATGATAACATTTGTTTACTTTTTCATCACATGTAAGAAATGTTGTAGACAACTTTGGGATCCATCCTTCTCTTTGACATCAAACAGTGACAGAATTAGGAGTAGAGAGTATCAGTGTATAAAAACTTTATTAAAACAAACACAACAACCAATATTTTTGATCTTGCAAAAATCCATTTGTGTCCAATCGACTTCCTCACAGCTTCCCCCCTGTGGTTGTCCCGCCGACACCTCCTGGATCATACAATAAGAAAAACAGGGTCATACATTTATATGACGTTATAACGCCAGCTAAAACAATTACTACTATTCTTAATAGCACAACTTCTTCAATGTTTCATGTAACGCTAACTTATAACCTTGCATCAGTCTGCATTGACTATGTGGGATTAACAAAACTATCCAAACCACACTGTCATGTTGTATTGATAAAGTTGGCTAGACTAGCGGATATAGCCAATATAGCTAACTAGCTAAAAACAATTAGTGTTAGGGTTGCTTGATAGTTTAGCAGATTTAGCCAGTTAAAATAATTCTACAAATAAGTTAGCCAGCAAACGTGACTTTAGAACTGTGGTATTGTAATGTTATTTTAGCCATCAGCTTAGCATACATTACCTGCGCTGCTGCTGCAGCTCTTATCCAGTCTTCGATAGTTCAAGGTCACTTGGAACGCTTAGCTCTTGTTCTGACCTACATGTTAGAGCCCAGGATGTCTAATGGACAGTGTTGTCAATAATGTTCCATCATGAACAAACAAGTGGTTTGTTCATGATTAATTAACTATCCACTAATGTCTACAAATAGCTTATAAATGCCTTATAAATGATCGTTATTATAAAGTCTTACCTGTTTATGTCCTGCTGATGGCCCTTGTGAGCAACATTACGCATGGTGGTAGGGCAAACTTCGAAGAGGATTCATTTGGATTCCTCAGTCCGCTCTGATGAGAAATGTCTAGTTGACAGCATTATTATTTCATCTTGGTTCGCATTTTAAAAACTCGGAAGTTTAACAACTCATCCTCAACAATTATCTTGCCACTTGAGGTTTTGTAAATCTCAGCTTACATCTTAGTTTACATCGGCGAGCACCACCACCATCTCTACACAATGACGATATCATTATTAATAATAATAAATCATATTTATGAGACAGATTCCAGTTTGTTCATGTTAATGATAATTCTTGCATTCACACCAGAGTTAATTATTGAGTTCCACAGGGTTCTGTGTTAAGACAGATACTATTTACTTTGTACATACTCCCCTTGGCAATATTGAAACAACGCATATATTTCAATTGTTATGCAGATGACACCAAGTTATATTTATCTATAAAGCCAAATGAAACCAATCAGTTAGTCAAACTCCTGGCATGTCTGAAGGACATAAAGGCCTGGATGACTTGTAAATTTCTTCAATTAAATTCACACAAAACTGAGGTCATTATTTTTGGCCCTAAGTACCTCAGAGACACACTATCTAACCAGATAGTTACTCTGGATGGTATTACCTCTGCCTCCAGTTCTACTGTAAGGAATCTTGGAGTTATTTTTGACCAGGATATGTCCTTAATGACCAAGCTCCATCTTATCTTAAAGACCTTGTTGTACCTTATCATCCAAACAGAGACCTTTGCTTTGAGACTGCAGGTTTACAAGTGGTTCCCAGAGTTTCCATAAGTAGAATGGGAGGCAGCGCCTTCAGTTCTCAGCTCCTCTGCTGTGGAATCACCTCCCAGTTTGGGTTCGGGAGGCAGACACCCTCTCTACTTTTACGATTAGGCTTAAAACTTCACACTTCTCTTCACACTATACACCTCAGACTTTTGTTACAGCTCAGAGCTGTGTCATAACCAGAATTTTGCAGATGACACAACCATCATGGGATGTATTAGGGATGATAGAGAGGATGAGCACAGGAGGCTGATGAAAGACTTAGTTACCTGGAGTGAAAAAAACATCTACAGTTCAACATTTCAAAGACCAAGGAGCTAGTCATAGACTTTGGGAAGTTCAGACCACGTCCACATCCAGTGTCGATCAGGGGCGACGAGGTCGAGATTGTATGCAACTACAAGTACCTTGGGGTGTGGCTGGACAACAAGCTGGACTGGACATGCAACACAGACCACCTGCACAAGAAGGGCCGGAGTAAGCTGTACTTCCTGAGGAGGCTGCAATCATTACACATTTGCAGGAAACTGTTGTGGATGTTCTACCAGACTGTGATCATCAGTGTTCTTTTTTATGCTGTGGTGTGCTGGGGTAGCAGTACATCAAAAAAGAACTCCAACAGTTTGAACAAACTGGTCAGGCGAGCTGGCTCTGCAGTTGGCATGAAGCTGGGCTCCCTTGTGACGGTTGCATAGAGAAGATCCCTGGACAAACTACTGGCCATCATGGATGATGCCAGTCAGCCTCTGCACACTGTCATCAAAGCACAGAGAAGCCTGATCAGTGATAGACTGCTTCTCCCCAGAAGCAAAACCAAACGACTCAGAGACTCCTTTGTCTCCCGAGCAATCAAACTGTACAACTCTGCACTAGGTGGGAGGGGGAGGGGGAAGGGTGTAGGGAGGGAAGGGGATGGGAAGATGAGGATGCGCATTGAGCATTAACACTAAGCTTTTCCCAGGCTTGTGTAATTTACAATACATGTGCAATTGTCTTCCTGGTATGCAATAAGTTTTTTTAGTAATAGTTTTTATTATAGTCTTTATTAATGTATTATTTTTTAGCTATGTTTGATCTACTATTCTATTATAATATCGGTGCTGTACCACTGCTGGAAACACAATTTCCTGAGGGATTCCTCCGAATTGATTAATAAAGTTTCTATCTATCTATCTGTCTATCTATCTATCTATCTATGTGTCGGGGGGGTCTGCAGACACAGTCAGGCAGAGACAGGTGGGGGGGTTTAAATAAGGTTTATTTAAACCAAAAACAGGATAAAACAGGACAGGAACTAAACACACTAAAAACTAAAGCAGGATGAAAACCGAACCAAAAGCCGAATAAAACAAGAAACGGGATAATTTAGAACTAAAGAAGCAAAACCAACTCACGATGGGCGGGGGGGGGGAAAGAGGGCAGGCAGGATCCACGGGCCGGGCGTCGGAGAGCCGATCCTCTTCGAGGGGACAGGAGTCGAGATCTCTCGGCAGGAACCAGGATTCGTATCTGCCGATAGCAGGAACACGGACTCTCGGGAGGCTCCCGACACCTCCAGGAACGGGCTAGAAGGGACCGTGCTACGAGTGGCAGCCAACAGCGGCAGCCCCGGGCAGCGCGGAAACAGAGGCTATGATCTGGCAATGAATAACCGGTTGAACTGATCTTTATTGGTGGGGTGATTGTTGAGGAGTGCAGGAACACGGCCGCCCGGAGTTGCCGCTGATTGGCGATTACAGACTCGCTGCAGCTGTGGGGCAGAACCCGGGCTGCAGCCAGAGGACGGAGGAGGGGAAAGGAGGGAGCCAGGCCGGACAGGGGTGAGAGAGAGGGAGGGGGGCGAGCAGGGACCCTGACACTCTGTATCTAATTTTTCTTTTTGATAAAGCCACCCCCGGAGCCCTGCCACCGAGAAGCTTGTCAACCACCTCGGTGACTTCAGCTCGGGTGATGGGCGAGTCCGCCTCTGAACACTCAGCCTCTGCCTCCTCAGTGGAAGACATGACGGCGGGATTGAGGAGATCCTCGAAGTATTCCTTCCACCGCCCGACGACATCCCCAGTCGAAGTCAACAGCTCCCCACCTCCACTGTAAACGGTGTTGGTGAAGCACTGTTTCCCCCTCCTGAGGCGCCAGACGGTTTGCCAGAATTTCCTCGGGGCCGACCGGTAGTCCTTCTCCATGGCCTCCCCGAATTCCTCCCAGACCCGAGTTTTTGCCTCCACAACGGCCCAGGCTGCGGCACGCCTGGCCTGCCGGTACCTGTCAGCTGCCTCAGGAGTCCTATGAGCTAGCAGCGCCCGATAGGACTCCTTCTTCAGCTTGACGGCATCCCTTACTTCCGGTGTCCACCACCGGGTTCGGGGGTTACCGCCACGACAGGCACCAGAGACCCTGCGACCACGGCTTCGAGCAGCAGCTTTGACAATGGAAGTGGAGAACATGGTCCACTCGGACTCAATGTCTCCAGCATCCCCCGGGATCTGAGAGAAGCTCTCCCGGAGGTGGGAGTTGAAGACCGCACTGACAGAGGGCTCCGCCAGACATTCCCAACAGACCCTCACAACACGTTTGGGCCTGCCGAGTCTGTCCGGCTTTCTCCCCCGCCAGCGCATCCAACTCACCACCAGGTGGTGATCAGTTGACAGCTCAGCCCCTCTCTTCACCCGAGTGTCCAAGACACACGGCCGGAGATCAGATGACACAACTACAAAGTCGATCATCGACCTCCGACCTAGGGTGTCCTGGTGCCACGTGCACTTATGGACACCCCTGTGCTCGAACATGGTGTTCGTTATGGACAAACTGTAACTAGCACAGAAGTCCAATAACAGAACACCGCTCGGGTTCAGATCAGGGAGGCCGTTCCTCCCATTCACCCCCCTCCAGGTCTCACTGTCGTTGCCCACGTGAGCGTTGAAGTCCCCCAGTAGAACAATGGAGTACCCAGTCGGAGCACTGCCCAGCACCCCTCCCAGGGACTCCAAGAAGGCCGGGTACTCTGCACTGCTGTTCGGCCCGTAGGCCGAGACAACAGTGAGAGACCTGTCCCCAACCCGAAGGCGCAGGGACGCGACCCTCTCGTTCACCGGGGTGAACTCCAACACGTGGCGGCTGAGCTGTGGAGACGTGAGCAAGCCCACGCCAGCCCGCCGCCTCTCACCATGGGCAACTCCAGAAAAATGGAGAGTCCAGCCCCTTTCGAGGAGCTGGGTTCCAGAGCCCAAGCTGTGCGTGGAGGTGAGCCCGACTATATCTAGACGGTATCTCTCAACCTCCTGCACAAGCTCAGGCTCCTTCCCCCCCAGTGAGGTGACGTTCCACGCCCCAACGGTTAGAGTCTGTGTCTGGGGATCGGGTCGCCGAGGCCCCCGCCGTCGACTGCCGCCCAATCCACATGGCACCCGGCCCCTACGAGTCCTTCTGCGGGTGGTGGGTCCGCAGGAAGGCGGGCCCACGTCGTCCGTTCGGGCTATGCCCGGCCGAGCCCCGTGGGCCAAGGCTCGGCCACCAGGCGCTCCCTTGCGAGCCCCGACCCCAGGCCTGGCTCCAGGGTGGGGCCCCGGCTGCGCCTTGCCGGGCGACGTCACAGTCCTGCTTTTAAGTCAATTAGTTATTACTGTATTTAATTTTATCATACTACATCATTAAAGTAATTATTTTATTTTATTGTCATCAACCACAGAATTCAATACATTTCATGATATCTGCGCTCGATGGTTAGTACCATCGCCTCACAGCTCGAAGAGCTCTGGTTCATTTCCCAGCCTGGGCCTGGGATCTTTCTGTGTGGAGTTTACATGTTCTCCCTGTGCGGGGGTGGCTCCCTCCCACAGTCCAAAAAACATGCTGAGGGTAATTTGTGATTCCAAAATTATCTCTAGGTGTGAATGTAAGTGTGCTTGGTTGTCTGTCTCTTTGTGTAGCTCTGTGATACACTGGCGACCTGTCCAGGATGTCCCCTGCCTTTGCCCTGAGTTGACGGGGATAAGTTCCAGCCCCTCCACGACCCTACAGAGGATTAAGCAGTGTATAGATGATGGACGGATGTGCTTTATTTGACCTATTGACGTACACACTGTCCTGTCATGCTTCTCCAACCACAAATATCAATACATGCAAATTCTGACACAGTCATGTAAAAAACAACTTGATGACTTTGGACAGACAGTCCAGTTGCTCACCTATGTAAAGTCAATCAAATATATCAATTTACCACCTGCAGACGGCATAGTCAATACATAAACTTCACACAACAAACTACTCTCCCTCTTGCTGCCAACTTTGCCCTCACCAAGACATGGTGTTACAAGTGCTATAGATATTTTTAAAGGTCACAGAGATGGAGCACAGCAACAACATATAATATAAAACAGTTGAAGCTTTATAGCCTGACAACATTTTTAGCCATACAGTATCTTATTTTAAAGAATTTACAATGAATTTTGGAAATTAGTTTATGGTGTATACAAATTAGATCTTGTAATTGAAATTCATAAAACATCAGCAGTGTGCCTGGGAGTATACTTTGATTCATGCACTGCTGTACACAATGTGATGTTCCAGCATACCTACAGATGGATATATCGAGATAATCCACATGACAAAGAATTGACGTCCTCCTTTGTCCCACAACAGACATTATTATAGCTCCAAGAGAGCTTTGTTACTTGACATAAACTAATGTTCTTTTTAGTGCACTTTGTGAAAAACAAACTTAGATATTCATTTTTCTTGTTAGAACAGTATAGCATGCTCACCATAATCTTTGAATGCAAGTATATCAAGAGCACTTGGGAACACTTTGTTACCAAGTATGTCCTGAATACAATGTGCTCCACAGGTTAATGAGCTCTAAAAATGTAACTTATGGTGGACCTCTTCTCAGGACAAAGCATGTACAAGAGCAAAAGCAAAAATATTAAAGGAAACACGCTTTGAATCCAGAAATGCAACATTTATGAGAACACATACAAATGAGGAGTGCATAACACGCCTTGTGGATTAACCACCTATGGAGCAAAAAAACTGTGTTGTAGAGTGCTCACTGGAGGACATATTAGGAAATAATTCACCTCCTCTATACACTCCTTGCAAGGAAAAGTGTCCTTCAACTACCTGAAACTCATGGAAATCCACAAAGAATTTTGCAATTGCCTGGTGTAAAATCTTAAAATCTGCAGCTTATGGAGAAATGTTAGTAGTAATCCTATTGCAGCACACCTAATACCTGTTGCATTACCTGAAATATTTAGCTTTTAGTACATATGCCAAATTAGCTTTGTTTCATTCATACAATCAGGCAAAGAGGAATTAAAGTTTTTAAATACCTCCGACAGTTTCGACGGATCTCTTCCATCTTCCTCAGAACGTCATCCAGATGTTGGAATGACGTGCCTTATCAGCTGATGTTACTGAGGCGTGGTCAACCTGCCAAACTTGACAGGTCGACCACGCCTCCTGCTGTCAGATCGCCCCCACTCCAAGATGGCACTCCGGGTGTGGGACAGGTTGTAGGCTCCCTCATCTCTGTTCATCATCCTGGGGGCACGTTTTCTAAATTCCATCGCCTCCATTATCCAGCGTCGGAACCGGTTTTCTTCGGCGTGAATGACTCTGGCTTCTTCTCAGTTAATGATGTGGTTCTCCCTCCGGCAGTGATTGACTATTGCTGATTTCAAGTCTACTTGTTTGACTTTGGCTTTTTCTGTTCTGGTGTGTGTTTTTTTGGTTTCTTTCTCGCAGTCTTCTTTATATTGTTTTTTTTTTTTTTGTATTTTGAAGCACCTGCCCGTTTCCCCAATGTATGTGTTGTTGCATGAGTGGCACGGAATTTCATACATGATATTGCACTTTTAGTCAAGTTGTATTTTGTCCTTAGGATGTACCAATAGTTGTTGGAGTTTGATGTATGGTTTTACTGGTGTGTCAATGCCATATTTCTTCATTATGCGTTGGATGCGTTCTGTGGTTCCTTTGATGTACAGGAGAGTGACGTAGCCTCGAGTGTAGACAGTGGTTTGCTTGGTTTTCTTTTTGCGTTGACCTCTTCTTAGTACCTGTTGTTTCCCCTTGTTTATGGTCCAATGTGGATATAGGTAGCTGATAAGTGCTCTTGTGATGTGACGTTCCTCGTCCTCCCGGTCTTCTTGTGTCGTGATATATTTTGTGTGGTCATACAGAGTGACAGTTTGTGGGCTATGGGATGTTCTGAGGTCCATAGTAAGTACTGATCAGTGTGTGTTGGTTTGCTATATGTTTTTATGGTGATATCGCCTGTGTCGTTGTGTTGTATTTTAATGTCCAGAAACACAATTAACTGTTTCGCTTCCTCTTTATATGTGAGTTTGATATTACCGGTTTCATCTATGGAGTTGAGGTGGTCCATTAGTTCTTGTGTGCTCCCTTTCTTTATTCTTTCTAGGATGTTGTCCACATGCCATCTCCACAGGTTTGGTTTACAGTTCAAACCATCTACGTTTCAATCTACACTGCAAAGATGAAGGGCTAATTCCAACAAGCCTCACTGCACAAGCGACCCCTGAAAGCTGATCTCATTGCTGCCCGTACAGATGCTCGGCACGTTGGGCACCAGAACAGCAACTCTCCATTTAGGTAATGAGACCTGGCAGCATGTTTTCTATGTACTTCGAGGCTCTACACAAGCAGCAATGCTGGCCTTGGACTTTCTCGTTGCTAACCACGCCTTCCTGGATTATGCCCATGGCCAACCACAGTTATGGGACACCGTTATTCCCCTTTTGAGTGGCAAGGATTTGATACCCGAGTATTGTAATGTTTAAGTTGCCACTATGGTGACACTGCCCCCCCCCTCTCCTCGACAAGATGCTGGTGCCTGTAAATGTGTCCCCAGCTCATTGACTGGCTCCACGAGTTTGTGGGCTACTTGGCACCTAACCTTCATAGTGAATGTGTCGTGGCTCACACAGTGACATCAGTGAAAAATAAGGTTACGGCACCCCCGGTTTTAAACGCAACAGACCAGGACATGCACTTGGGGGAGTCTTTCTCTGTGAATGAGTCTAAGCTTGTACCCCTCCCACAGGTCCCAGTTGAGACTGTGTCTGCTATATCGGCCACTGATGTGCCTCTTGTGTTGCTGGAGGAATCCTGGCTAGTCAGCAGCAGAAAGCACAGTTAGCTGCATTGTTAACTTAACACAAGGAGATATTCAGCACATCAAAAGGGATGACTGGCAAATGCACACTCATCAAATATCACATCAAAACTGTTGGTCATCCTGCCCTAGAACAGCGTGCCTACAGAACCTCACCAGAAAAGAGAGAGGAAACAGAGAAGCAAGTGGCGACCCCGTTAGCTGATGGGATCATAGAGAAGAGCTGCAGCCCATGGGCCTCACCTGTTGTCCTGATAAAGAAGAAGAATGGTGAGTGGAGGTTCTGTACTGACTACTGTCGCTTAAACAGTCTAACAGTGAAAGACTGTCATCCCCTCATGTCATTCCCAGGGTGGATAACGTCTTGGATGCCTTGATCCCTGTGGTTTAGCACATTAGATTTCTCTAACGGCTACTGGCAGGTTGAGGTTGCTGAGGAAGACGGAGAGAAAACAGCCTTCATAACAGACAGGTGGTCAATGCCCCTGGGCTTCACCAATTCACCTGCAACATTTCAGCACATGATGGAGCTCATGCTCAGAGGTCTTCCAATGTGAGATGTGTATGGTGTACCTGGATGATGTACTGATGATGTCTCTTCAATCTACGGGAAGTTTTCACCAGGATTCAGACAGCAGACCTCAGACTAAACCCTACAAAGTGCCACTGGCCCAAGATCACGTGGTGTTCCTGGGGCATGTTGTTTTACGCCATGGCCTACAGCCTGACCCTCGAAACACAGACAATGTCAAGAACTGGCCCACGCCACAGAACCCAACTGAGGTGAGAACTTTTGTGGGCCTTTGTGTTAGGGTGCAGGGGAGAACCCAACTGTGGACACAGAACGGGCTCAGGCAGAGTTTTCAAAGGAAGATTTAATCAAACCAGGCAAGGACCATGGGGGAAGCTACAAAACCAAAACCTACTCAAATACAGGAGGAATCCAGAGACTAAACTCAAACACTAACTAGACTACAAGAGGAAAACAGAAACAAGACTAAACTGAAGCCTAAGCAGAATATAAATATCTAAACTAACGACAGCAGGAAAACCTAAGAAAACCACAAATGATTTAACTAAACAAAACCAACAGAACTGAGACATAAACTACGAACTAAAACCACTACAGAGGAATAAAACTAAACTGGAGGAGAAGAGAATGGAGAAACCAGGCTTGATACTGAAAAAGGACCAAACTACAAAAACCAAAGTATAACTCTACCTAACAAACAGAATAGGAACAACAGAAAACCTGTGAGAACAAACTAAATCACTACAAACAAAACGGGGTTACTCACATAACCTAAACAACTAAAGGGACAGGTAGGATCAGGAAAATGCAGGCTGGAAGTTTGGGTGATGGAAGTCCGAGTGAAGCAGGCAGAAGTGCAGGCAAGCAAACAGGGAACTGGTGGGAGACAGGGCAGGGTCCAGCAGGGAACAGGTAACATTGTTTTATGATCTGGCAGCGGGTGAGTCAGTGGCTTGAGCATTTATGGGAGGTAATCATGTCCAGGTGGGCTGCTCTCCGCAGCTGCCTCAAATTGGTAATCAGGGCACCAGCAGCCAGGGCTGAGCTGACAGAGTGAGGCAGAGTGTGGGAGAGTCAGGGCGAGTGAGGGGGAGCACAGGCTGGAGCAGGAATCCTAACACTTTGCTCCTTAGCCGAGGAGGAGCAATAGCCACTGTCTTCAGGAGTCACTATAAATGTAAGCAGCTATCGTCTTCATCCTTCTTCAGCTTTGAACTGAATGTTTTTGAGCTTGGTCGCTCTCACACAGTGTTCTGTGCTGTGGTCTATCGGCCCCCCAAATACAGTAAGGACTTTTTAAATGAGTTTTCCAATTTCCTGGCTGAGATTATGCCTAAATATGACCGTGCCCTTATTGTTGGGGATTTTAATGTTCATGTGTGTCGTCCTGATAAGCCAATGGCGAAGGACTTTTTAAACCTTAGTGACTCTTTTGCAGTCAGTGTCTGGACCCACATAAGAACACGGACACACACTTGATTTTGTACTATCATATGGTCTGCCTGTTCTTAACTTAGAGATTTGAGACACAGTGTTTTCTGATCATATGCCTGTATTATTTGATGTTGATCTTCCCTGTACTACAGTTAAACCTGGCGCTGCTGCTCGGCGCTGTCGCATCATTAACCCTTCCAATGCTGTTTACTTCTCAGCTGCTTTCACTCACAATGCCGTCATTCCTGAGTTTGTGCGCAATACAGAGGAGCTTAGCTCATGATTTTACTCTACCTGCAAAATTGTTTTGGACTCTGTGGCTCCATTAAAGACCAGGCAGCCCAAAACTAAATCTGAGCCCTGGTTAAATGACATGACTTGCACTGTCAGACGTGAGTGCCTTAGAGCTCAGCGGAAGTGGAAAAAGGATAAACTGCAGGTGTCTTTTCAAATACTAAGGGACTGCTGGCGTTGTTATCAGAATACTGTGAGAGATGCTAAAAGAAAACACTTGTCCAATATTATTCTGTCAAACTGTCACAAGCCTCGTGTTTTATTTAAGATCATTGATTCGGTTCTTAATGCTCCGTAGACTGTCTTTATGGAGGCCTCCTCTGCTGTCTGTGAAAACTTCCTTCACGTTTAATTGATAAGGTCTCCTCTACGAGGGCTCTTATCTCACCTTCTGCTCCTGACCCCTCAATCTCTGTCACCTGCTCTGCTGTTTTTGACCAGTTTGAGCCTGTGAGTCTGTCCTTTTTACAGGAGATTGTTGGTCATTTGAAGCCCTCAGGTTCTCCTAACGATGCTGTCCCTCCTCGTCTTTTTAAAGAGGTTTTCCCCAGTGGGGGGCCAGCGGTTGTTGCCGTTATGAATTGCAGTCTGTCCTCAGGTGTGGTCCCTGAACATTTTAAACATGCAGTTGTGCAACAACTGATTAAAAAAAACTGGTCTTGATCCTGCAGTTCTTGCAAATTTCAGGCCAATCTCCAAACTGCCTTTTCTTTCAAAAGTCCTTGAGAAGATAGTCCACAGCCAATTAACGGCCTTTTTGGAAGAGCATAATATTCTCAAGGTTTTCCAATCCAGTTTTAAAACCCTACATAGCACTGAATCAGCTCTTTAAATAATTTTAATGATATCTTTTTAGCTACTGACTCTGGTGAGTGTGTTGTTCTTATGCTTTAAGATTTAACTGCTGCATTTGACACAGTGGATCATGAAATCCTAATCTCACACTTGGAGCAGTGGGTGGGCATCAGGGGCATAGCCTTGGAGTGGTTCAGGTTATACTTGGCTGATCGAACTTTCTCTATCAGCCTTGGAGGCTCTGTATCCTCCTCTGCTCCTCTCTCATGTGGGGTCCCACAGGGCTCAGTTCTGGGCCCTCTTCTCTTCACCCTGTATTTACTCCTGCTTGGTTCCATATTTAGGAAGTATGGTATAGCTTTCCGTTGCTATGCGGATGACAGCCAGATCTATGTGCCACTTAAAAAGAACAGCACACTCAAAATGTTATTTAAGTGTCTGGATGACATAAAAGCCTGGATGGCTTTTAACCTTTGAAATTTTAATGAAAAAAGACAGAGGTGATGGTTTTTGGTGGCACCACTCCTGTAGATCTGGGTTCCTTGGCTCAGTTCATTAAACCGACTGTCACGAACCAAGGGGTAAAGTGGACTCTGATCTTAAGCTTGACAGCCAAATTAGGTCTGTTGTTAAATCAAGTTTTTTTTCCAATTGAGGCAGCTGGCTAAAGTAAAGCCAATTCTCCCAAGGCACCAGTTTGAGACTGTGATCCACGTCTTTCTCATGACACGGTTGGATTATTGCAGTGCATTGTATGTGGGGGTTAGTGCGTCGTCCATCAAACGTCTTTAGATGGTGCAGAATGCTGCAGCACGGCTTTAAACTGGCACACGTCAACACAAACATTTCCCCCATTTTTGCCTCACCCCACTGGCTGCCCATACATTCGAAGATCCACTTGAAAATTATTAGGGCCCGAGCACTACAGTGCGTAGGACCCTATTGTTCCTGCTATGTTTCTTTGGCGGTGTGGGGGTTTCTTGATTAGGGCCCGAGCACGAAAGTGCAAAGGGCAGCGATCAGTGTTAAACACTGAAGGCTGCACGAAGTGCAAAGGCCCTATTGTTCCTGCTCTGTTTGTTTCTTTGGCGGTTTATTAGGGCCCGAGCACTACAGTGCGTAGGACCCTATTGTTCCCCTAATGTTTCTTTGGCGGTTTCTTTTTCTTACGTCACTTTGAACCCCAATTTGACCCCTTAAACATGCTCAAAAACTCCCCAAACTTGGCACACACATCAGGACTGGCGAAAAATAATTTGATATTTTGGGGGAATTACACATATGAATGGCAAAATGACTCAATAGCGCCACCTTGAAAATTGGGCTTTAGTGGAGTTAATATGGCTAGTTTCACGTAAAGCTACTAAATTTGGTACACATTTACAGTAGCCCAAGACAAAAACATTCCTGGTTTTAAAATTTCAAGAAAGCTCAACGTCGCCCCCTAGAAGACGCTGTGCGCAGGCATTGGAATTTAACAAACTCCTCCCAGGATGTTTGGCCGATCTTCACCAAATTCGCTGTGTGGCATCTAGACCCCTCCAGGATGAAAAGTTATTAAAATCATGTGGCTGCGTCACATGGTGTGGGCGTGGCAGGGCGGCCATTTTGAACAAATTCGCCATGTGGAACGAAATGGGTTTTTGGAAGTGAAGGGATCCATGTAATATCAACAAATCCACACAAATCCTCATTAATCTCAAGAACTAACGTTACAACATATACAATTCAGGAATGGACTTGGTCAAACGGCTCCACAGCGCCCACTACAAATATTAAAATACTCATATAAATCACTGCTTTCTCCTACAGACTTCAAATTTGGTACATGTGCAGAGCAGGATGAGACAAACACAATTGTGTACTTCAGACATTCATTCGTCTCCACAGTGGCGGTGGCAGCGGGGGAGTTAGGGCCTGTTCGACGCTGCTTGCAGCTTTAATTAGGGCCCGAGCACTACAGTGCGTAGGACCCTATTGTTCCTGCTATGTTTCTTTGGCGGTTTGGCAGTTTCTTTATTAGGGCCCGAGCACTACAGTGTGTAGGACCTTATTGTTCCTGCTATGCTTCTTTGTTTCTTTATTAGGGCCCGAGCACGAAAAGGCAAAGGCCAGCGATCACTGTGAAACACTGAACGCTGGCCTTTGTCTTGCAGTGCAAAGGCCCTATTGTTCCTACTCTGTTTGTTTGTTTCTTTCTTTCTTTGTCAGTTTCTTTATTAGGGCCCAAGCACGAAAGTGCAAAGGCCCTCCTATTGTTCCTGCTCTATTTGTTTCTTTGGCGGTTTGTTTCTTTGGCGGTTTATTAGGGTCCGAGCACAAAAAGGCAAAGGCCAGCGATCAGTGTGAAACTCTGAATGCTGCCTTTGCCTTGCAGTGCAAAGGCCCTATCGTTCCTGCTGTGTTTCTTTCTTTGTTTGGCGGTTTATTTTTCTTACGTCACTTTGAACCCCAATTTGACGCCCTACACATGCTCAAAAACTCTCCAAATTTGGCACACCCAGGGCTGGCAGAAAATTGGATATTTTGGGGGAATTACACACATGAATGGCAAAATAACTCAATAGCGCCACCATGAAAATTGGGCTTTAGTGGAGTTAATACGGCTAGTTTCACGTACAGCTATGAAATTTGAAAGCTATGAAATCCCTCCTCCCAGGATTTTAATCTAATCTTCACGAAATTCACTGTGTGGCATCTAGACCCCTCCAGGATGAAAAGCTATTAAAATGTCGTCGCTACGTCACACGATGTGGGCGTGGCATGGCGGCCATTTTGAACAAAATCGCCATGTTGAACGAAATGGGTTTTGGAGGTGAAGGGATCCATGTAATATCACCAAGTCCACACAAATCCTCATTAATCTCAAGAACTAACGTTCGATATACAATTCAGGACTGGGTGTGCTCAAACGGCTCCACAGCGCCCCATACAAATATTCAAATACTCATATAAAATCACTGCTTTATCCTACAAACATGAAATTTGGTACACACGTAAAGTATCCCGAGACCAACACATTTGCACACTCCAAATTTCAAACAGCTCCACAGCGCCCCCTACAAATTTCAAAAATTCCTATAAGATCACTGGTTTGTCCTACAGACATGAAATTTGGTATATGTGCAGAGCAGGATGAGACAAATACTATTGCGTGCTATAGACATTCCGATCGTATCCCAAACGGCTGTGGGGTGGGGGCGAGGGCCTGTTCGACGCTGCTTGCCGCTTTAATTAGGGCCCGAGCACGACAGTGCGTAGGACCCTATTGTTCCTGTAGTGTTTCTTTGGGGTGATAAGGGGGATGGGGGGATGGTGGTTTCTTTTTCTTACGCCACTTTGAACCTCAATTTGACCCCCTAAACATGCTCAAAAACTCCCCAAACTTGGCACACACATCAGGACTGGTGAAAAATTTGATATTTTGGGGAATTACACATATGAATGGCAAAATGACTCAATAGCGCCACCTGACAATTGGGCTTTAGTGGAGTTAATACGGCTAGTTTCACGTGAAATCATGAAATTTGGTACACAGGTACAGTAGCCCGAGACAAAAATATTCCTGCTTTTAAGATTTCAAAAAATGCTCAACGGCGCCCCCTAGAGCACGTAGTGTGCAGGTATTGGAATTTAACGAACTCCTCCCAGGATTTTTGCCTGATCTTCACCAAATGCGCTGTGTGGCATCTAGACCCATCCAGAATGAAAAGTTATTAAGATCTAGTGGATACGTCACACGGTGTGGGCGTGGCATGGCGGCCATTTTGAACAAAAAAGCTCAACGGTGCCCCAAGAAAACGCTGTGCGCAGGCATTGGAATTTTTCGAACTCCTCCCAGGATTTTTGTCGTATCTTCACCAAATTCGCTGTGTGGTATTTAGACCCCTCCAGGATGAAAAGTCATTAAAATCTTGTGGCTGCGTCACACGGTGTGGGCGTGGCATGGCGGCCATTTTTAACAAAAAAGCTCCATGGCGCCCCATAGAACACGTGGTGTGCAGACATTGGAATTTAATGAACTCCTCCCAGGATTTTTGTCCCATCTTCACCAAATTCGCTGTGTGGCATCTAAACCCCTCCAGTATGAAAAGTTATTAAAATATTGTGGCTACGTCACACGGTGTGGGCGTGGCATGGCGGCCATTTTCACCAATTTTCCCATATGGAATGAAATGAGTTTTGGAAGTGAAGGGATCCACCTAATATCACCAAATCCACACAAATCCTCACAAATCTCAAAATCTAATGTTTGATATACAATTCAGGAATGGACGTGGTAAAACGGCTCCACAGCGCCCCCTACAAATATTCAAATACCCATAAAATCACTGCTTTATTTTACAAACATGCAAATTGATACATATATATAGTATCCCAAGACCAACAAATTTGCACAGTCAAAATTCAAATTGGCTCAATGGCGCCCCCTAGACAAGGTCGTGCGCAGGCATTGGAATTAAACAAACTCCTCCCAGGATTTTTATCCGATCTTCACCAAATTCGCTGTGTGGCATCTAGACCCATCCAGGATGAAAAGGTATTAAATTCTCGTGGCTACGTCACACGGTGTGGGCGTGGCATGGCGGCCATTCTTAGCCTGTGACCATGAAATGTGAAATGCTCATAACTCGGCTGTATGTGATCAGATGTGAATGAAACTTGATGTGCTTGATGACAGGCTTTCCCTCAACACTTGGGGGCAGCCAAAAAGCTCCACAGCGCCCCCTACAAATTTCAGAAATTCATGTAAAATCACTGGTTTGTCCTACAGACTTAAAATTTGGTAAATATGCAGAGCAGGATGACACAAACACAATTGCGTGCTTTAGACATTCCAATCGTCTCCAGAGCAGCGCTGCGGAGGGGAGCGAGGGCCCGTCCGACGCTGCTTGCAGCTTTAATTAGGGCCCGAGCACTACAGTGCGTAAGACCATATTGTTCCTGTAGTGTTTCTTTGGCGGTTTGGCGGTTTAACGGTTTGGCGGTTGGTTTATTAGGGCCCGAAGCACTACAGTGTGTAGGACCCTATTGTTCCTGCTGTGTTTCTTTGGCGGTTTGTTTGTTTGTTTGTTTGTTTGGCGGTTTCTTTTTCTTACGCCACTTTGAACCTCAATTTGACCCCCTAAACATGCTCAAAATCTCACCAAATTTGGCACCCACATCAGGACTGGTGAAAAATTTGATATTTTGGGGGAATTACACATATGAATGGCAAAATGACTGGGCGTGGCATGGCGGCCATTTTGAACAAAAAAGCTTAATGGCGTCCCCTGAAACACGTGGTGCGCAGGCATTGGAATTTAACGAACTCCTCCTAGGATCTTTGTCCCATCTTCACCAAATTGGCTGTGTGTCATCTAGACCCCTACAGAATGAAAAGTTATTAAAATCTTGTTGCTGCGTCACACAGTGTGGGCGTGGCATAGCGGCCATTTTGAACAAAAAAGCTTAACGGCGTCCCCTGGAACACGTGGTGCGAAGGCATTGGAATTTAACGAACTCCTCCCAGGATTTTTGCCCCATCTTCACAAAATTTGCTGTGTGGCATCTAAACCCCTCCAGGATGAAAAGTTATTAAAATCTCGTGGCTACTTCACACGGTGTGGGCGTGGCATGGCGGCCATTTTGAACAAAAAAGCTTAATGGCGTCCCCTGAAACACGTGGTGCGCAGGCATTGGAATTTAACGAACTCCTCCTAGGATCTTTGTCCTATCTTCACAAAATTTGCTGTGTGGCATTTAGACCCCTCCAGGATGAAAAGTTATTAAAATCTTGTGGCTGCGTCACATGGTGTGGGCGTGGCATGGCGGCCATTTTGAAAGAGAAAAGCTCCATGGCCCCCCATAGAACACGTGGTGCGCAGGCATATGAATTTAACGAACTCCTCCTAGGATTTTTGTCCCATCTTCACCAAATTCGCTGTGTCGCATCTAGACGCCTCCAGGATGAAAAGTTAGTAAAATCTTGTGGTTGCGTCACACGGTGTGGGCGTGGCATGGCGGCCATTTTGAACAAAAAAGCTCCATGGCGCCCCATCGAACACGTGGTGCACAGAAATTGGAATTTAACGAACTCCTCCCAGGATTTTTGTCCCATCTTCACCAAATTCGCTGTGTGGCATCTAGACCCATCCAGGATGAAAAGTTATCAAAATCTTGTGGCTGCGTCACACGGTGTGGGCGTGGCATGGCGGCCATTTTGAACAAAAAAACTCCATGGCGCCTCATAGAACACGTGATGTGCAGACATTGGAATTTAACGAACTCCTCCCAGGATTTTTGTCCCATCTTCACCAAATTGGCTGTGTGTCATTTAGACCCCTACAGAATGAAAAGTTATTAAAATCTTGTTGCTGCGTCACACGGTGTGGGCGTGGGCCCGTCCAACGCTGCTTGCAGCTTTAATTCTTATTCTTTGTCTCCCTTGGCGCTGTTCGGCCTCTTTTGAGGTGGTTGCCAAGGACGACAACTCATGAAGTTTGGCACACTCATCATAAATCCCCCTCACTACTCAGGGACAAACACCCAGACCCTGATGTCGCCCAGGGACACAAGTGCGCCTCCTTCTGTAATTGAGGCTCTGCTACACCGTACGTTAGATCTATCTGATTTTTGGTATACATAATGTGAAGATGTTAGTGATCTTAAATTGCGAAAGGTTTTTTGAGACATTGTAAAATGAGGAAATGGCATAACAATAAATTTTACTATACCATAGGTAAACAGGAAATGTCTCATGACTTCAAGATGCATTGCTTGACATAAATGAAACTTCACGTTATGTCTTATCATCAATATGAACACATTCATAGGTGTAAAATGGCAGTCTGCTTACACGCCACTATATTGTAGCTGTAGGAACTGCCCGTGCTCAGGCTGGCATACACTTTCATGTGCACAAAAATATAGCCTTGGTTTCTTAGAATTGGTAGTACCAGTTAGACTCTGCTGGGTCAGATTTTGTGACTACAGGCTGGATTTGAGCCCTATGCAAAGCTCTAAACTAAGACTAAAACATGTGCAGGCATACAGTTATAACAAATACAGATTTTAATAGGCTTCAACAGTGAATTAAAATATGAAAAACAAATGTCTAACCAGTGTATGGAAGTGACCTCCCTTTCTTTCTTAATAATTTGACAAAGATAACATCTTTAGTTCAAGACACTGACAGAGACATAGAGTGAAAAGCCTTGAGCTGTTGTAAGTGTTGTAATTAGATGGAGGGACCTAGGAATCCACAGTGCTTCACTGTACTCTTCTGTCAGAGAAGACTGGCCTTCCAAGGCCAGTTTCTCTAGGCGCAGGAAGGAAAGACAGTAGAAAATCAAAGGAGTGAATCAGGCGGAGGAGGGACAGACTGATAAAAACAAGTACTGGAGGAAGGAAGAGGGGATGGAGGAGTAAAATATAAACAGAGAGGTGGTGCTTATCTGCTGTGGTATCAAGCAGTAACAGCTCTGCTCTCTTTCATGTTGCATCGTTGTGGGAGGGGGATTCGAGATTTATTTGGATGTCAGTATCAGGGGAGGGGGACCTGCAAGACATGGCCTGACAGGATAACCCCTGACCTCTTCTGCTGCCAGAGCTGCTTGGGGTCCTATGAAACACCCAAGGGGCTCCAAGACTAGCTAGTGTGTGTCAAGGCCCTCAGCGGTGTCAGATAGCTCAGGGCCTTTTTCAAATGTATTTTTCAAAAAGGGGGAAATCAATAAGTTGGGTTGGAGAGAGGCGGCTGCAGAAACATGAGCCTGTGATATTTACTTTGCTGTAAGGCAGGACATATTCAGAGCACTTGTCAAAGAAGTGCCTCCAAAAGCATGTTTAGTAGTGAGAAAAAAATAAGTCAATAAATAGACCTGAAGTCACTTTTTTGCAGTCATGAGTGGCACGCTGTTTTAACTCGCAGTAACCTATATTTAACTCTGTGCCTATACTATTCTTAGTAAATATTTTAAATGTAGCTAAATATATACTGTGTCAAGCATTTAGAAGGTTGTAAAGCTAGATCAGTGTTCTTCTACATGGGTAAAATCATAGTCCCACCTTCTTTATATGAAATGTGAAAACTGCTTGCAGTTCTCCACCCTTTGTAATGCTTCTGCAAGACTAGGTAACTGGACTGCATGTTAAAACTGCAGTGTTTTAATATGTAGCCCTTCTCTAACTGTCAGCAAATCACATGGAATGGTCAAAATTTGTTTCAGTTTGTCTTGTAATATTTTATGACATCCCTATCCTGTCTGTTGGCTCACATATGGTGATACTATGATAAACTAAACTAATATAAACTAATATCTTAACGACAATATAGTAACCTCTTTCAGTATTAGCTATGTTTTTCATTTTACAAGACTTGAGCACTCAAGAAGAATATTTTGTTTGCTTCTAGAGATGATTAGACTGATTTCCCCATAGTCAGTATACAGCACTTTTTATTACTCCAGGTATATAATAAATACAGGGCAAACTAATGAAAAGTACATATTGCAGCCACTTGTCAGCACACCAACACCATTATTATATTAACAACTGAGAAATTTGAACCAAACTATAATGATCAAAATCATATATTTGTTCTCTACATATTTACAGTGAAAACATTAAACTATTTAAGATGGTTTGTGAAATTGCAATGACAATGGTGTTATTCTTTCTTGCCCAGTGTTTTCCCACTATGCATCTTGAATTGCACTCTGGCCAGAGACAAAGCGAGTAATTGGATTCACATTCTGTGTGCAAGGGGAAGCGTTAAACAAACCCCACCTCTCCCCAGGCTGGCCCACAGCAGCCAGTGTGATGGTGATATTGTACTGACCCTGCCTATCAGGGGTCACAATGGGGAATTACGGTGTTGGCTGTCAAGCTAAGACCTATATTCCTCCCAGAGGTAGGGTATATTCATTGCTCCAGAGGACTTAACCAGGGTCTCTGACACACTCACTCACACACATACACACAGAAACATATACCCACTTTATCTTTTGTGTTGTTTAACACTAATTTTCTCTCATTGCACAGTCATGCTCTCATTGAGTTTATGGACTGTTGTTGTCCTCCATGGGCAAGGGATTTGAGAGAAATTATCGACTACAGCAGAGTTTAGCCACTAATGCTGGGCCTACACCTAATAATTTTCACAGTCACAGACTAAAAACTGAGTCAGAAGGAGATTTTAGGAGTTTTACTGGAGTCACAGCGCATTAGGATTAGTGTGTGTATACCTGGTGCAGATGCTCAGCCAGACGACAGTGGCCATGTGGGAAGGGGGGCACAACTTAGATAACGCCACAACAACGACATATTTAAATTTTCAGATTTTCAGGTCCAGCCCTAAATACAATACAACAATGCAAGACCTAGTTTTGTAAATAGTGACCCTGCAAGAGTCACAGCCTTTGTAAAATCTCAGTCTGAGACAAGGCTGTGACTAAAAACTCTACAACTTGTCTTTAGATGTGAGCAGGTGTGAGATGATAATTTTCCAAGAGTCTTTTCCAAATCTTTTCAAAGTCTTGTAAAGGTAACATAAGTCAGAGTGCCAGACACTGAGGGCTGATGGCTGCTGGTACATTGGTTCATACCCTACAAAACAAACACAACACTGATGAAGGACAGAGAATGGCACTTAAAATGGCAGCGATAAATACTGTTACTGGAAAACAGATCTTGTTTTTTCTTCTTTTTTTTTGTCCAAGCCACCACAGCACTGGCAGGACTTGAGAGTTTCACATTTAAAAAGCTGTGTCATCTTTTAAGGATCAGGCACCAAATTTTCAGTTTCCTCAAGAAACTGTTTAACAGAAGTGGTAAGCCAAAGAAATCTTGTCTGGTGATTATTTTAGTTGACTAGCAGCCTAAACCATGAATGTGGGCCATTTGCTGAAAGTGTGTCTCTGTACCTTTGCTCCAAGATGAGGGGATGAAGGAGTAATTAGGTAAAATTTGCTGCACGATGAAGTTAGGACCAATTGGATGCTTTATTGAGCTAGTTTGTAGGCTGTGTATACTAAATGTGTGTATGTGTGTGTGTGTGTGTGTGTGTGTGTGTGTGTGTGTGTGTTTATATCAGATAGAAGTCATTGTTTGAAAAATTGTTTCAGAAACTAAATAAAAAATGCAGGTTTACATTAATGTATATGGGTATATACAACAGATTAGCCTTCCATATTTCTGGTCATTCACAGTCATTTCCCCCTTTGCTTACAATGCAGAGTGCAAAGCTGAAACCATAAAATATTGCACTTTTCAGAAATCAGACAAAAAATACATACATCACACAGTTTTCTCTTCACAAGGAACTTGATTACTTAAAGACTTCTTTAGCCATGAATGGCTAAAATAATCCAAAATATCAATATGCTATTGTGTAGCATTTTTTTAACAGTGTTTTACAGTGTTTGTGAAGAGTCGTGGCGGAGCTGGTGTGTTTGATGGTTTATTTGTTGTTGTTTTTTGTTTTTGTTCCCTTTTTTTCTTTTTGATGAATGGTGGTAAAAATCAGCAAAAAGTGTACATTTGCTGTCCAACAGTGACAGTCTTGCATGTTTGCCCATGTTTGTTTACGGAAAAAGATTAATTCTCCAAGCATATTCCACCAAAACAAGCCCCCCATCACTAGTTCGCATGGGCACCATTGCTGAATCCTTGGCTTACAGTGGTTTAAATAAATACAAACAAGCCAGAGCATTTTTCCTCTATAGCAAAATGATAACGAGGTGCAGTCAGATCATTCTCCAGTGCTAACACAGCACTGTAGAATGATCTGGTTATGTCAAACTAAGAGACAATATACCCGTTCCATGAGCTCCCACAGTCCAGTCTTCCTAAATACGAAATTCTGTTTAACTTACTAGTTCTCAATGTAGATCACTCACTTACCTCTACAAGGTGTCACCACTCATCGTCTGCTTGAAACAGGGAAAACTGTCAAGTGAAGGACCAGAAGAGAATTTTCTTAATGTAAGTGTTAACTATTTCCAAAACAATACTCTGACCTGTTTTTATTTAGACTTACAGTATACAGTCTCTCCTCAGTGCATCGACAAAAGTGCATATTTACACACACACACACACACACACACACACGCACACACACACAAACACACACTGCTGTGGGGTAGTTGACCCTTTCTAACAGTGAGCCATGTTCTTAAGGAGAACCTGTCTCCTGTCCAGTTTCTTCTATCAGCTCTCCCATCACATGCTGACACCACAGCACTTCAAAGAGGTCTGCTTTTGATGCTAACCATCAATATGTATTTCATCCTGCACCACTTTCTCCCCAGTATTCCTCTTCTAATCTTATCTCTGCAGTAATTGCCTTCAAAGCCAATTAGCACAAATTATTTGCGACTGCACTGGTGGTAAAAAACCCGCTCTTGTCAGTGGAGGTGTCATGGAGGTTAGATGTATTAGCTCAGTGGCCCTTATTTTGTGTAAGTTCTTTCTGGTCTCTGCTTGTACAAATAGGCTATCAGCATAACCCATGTCAACCTTTCTACATTAATCTCCAAATGTGGTGCAATAAATGCATTATTAAAAGAGCAGCAGCTCACGAGGCATGCTGCTCTAAACATGTGAGACGACTAAGTATGTTTAGTTAATTTGTCGGCCTGTGTGTTGGTGCTTTAAATCCGCAACATAAGTCGATGTTTGGCTAATGTTGCTGGGGCCATTTCACTGTGGTGCCTTCCTGTATTCCCCCTCGGAAAATACATGTTTTACTCTGTGAGCCAGATCAAAGCAGAGACGCTGGGATCAAAGACCGGCATCACGCCGCTTTGGTCACATCTGTGTTGTTTACATGAATGCTAAAGGCACTTATATCAAATATTACCAACTTTGAAAGATATATGTGTTGAATCAAAGTATTTTGATGTCACTTTTGAAGTACATCAGTGCATTTGGGGATAATTTTGAAAATCTCCCCACAATTTCACAACAATTTTGTAAGCCTTAAACAAGATGGAAGGACTAAGCCCTAGTAGAATATGCATTGGTTTGCACTTCCCCTCATTTCAAAATTCTGCCACATCCTCAATATCATCAGCACAACCCCCTGTAGGTATGTCTCTGTTGAGGTTAGCTGGGCTTTCAGTGTCCATGTAATGGACATAACTGTGCAGGACTAAGCACAGTCCTTACTATATGAGACATAAAAATAATAAAAGAGAGGGGCAGAAAGGGATACTGTACCTCTATTGAGCTTTTGTTTATCTGTTGACCTCAGATATTCTCTCCTGGGTAATCTTCACTGACGGGAGCCTGAGGGAGAGGAGGAGGTAAGTGCAGCTGAGGGGGAGTAGTAGGTGAAAGAGGGAGAAGGGAGGGGAGGTTGCACAGGAGCGTGGAGAACAATAAGGGAGTTCAATGACCCGTGAGTAGGCCTGCTGTTGAGCTGGGGGCTAAACACAACCCCACCCCCCAAGCCCACCCCACTTCTAACTGGATTATAGCCCTTCCCATTTCCCTTGAAAACCACCAGTCAGATCTGACATACCACCAACACACACACAAACACATACTTATAATTAGGGGCTTATTCCTAAAACAGAACTCACTCCTCTTTCTGTCACTTCACTTTTTTATGTTCTTCTCCAGTCTCCAGCAAGTGAAGTGAGGGGGCACAGGAATACGACGAGACACAATGCACCTACTCTGGTCAAACACCTCCCCTCCACAACCTCACCCCCAACCCTCCCTGTCTGTTTTTTTCTCTGTCTCTCTGCCAACAGCTGACCCCTGACAGAGTGGTATGTGTTAGAGATAAGTATGCCAGGACTCAGAAGCAATATAAGGTTCAGTGGTTTTTGGTGATCTGCTGCATCTGGCTCTGTTTCACTACTGAGACTCAAAGGAGAGTCAGCTACCAAGACAGTTTCTTATCTATCTATCTATCTATCTATCTATCTATCTATCTATCTATCTATCTATCTATCTACACACACACACACACACAGATCAGGTATAATATTATGACTACCTGCCTAATATTGTGTTGGTCCCCTTATGTTGTCAAAAATGTTCTGAACCATTGGGCATGGACAAGAGGACCTCTCAGGATGCCCTATGGAGTCTGGCACCAGGATGTTGGCAGTGGATCCTTTGGGTATCCCGTTTCATTGAACAAAATGGGGTGTAGGAAGTTTGGAGGTCAAATCTAAATCTTGGGCGATTGTCATGTTCCTCCAGATGTTCCTGATTGTTTAATGTTTTTGCAATGTGGTGAGGTGGATTTTCTTGCAGGGGTAGGCCAGTGATATTTGCGATTGCCATTTGTATGAAGGAGTTTGTTTGTTCTGGGGCAATGTTTAGAATAGAAATAGAATAGAATAGAATAGAAATACTTTAATAATCCCAGGTCTGGGAAATTATTTTGTCACAGCAAGACATATAGCACTAAACAGAGGACATAAAATAGCAATAGAAATATTATATTATATTTATTTGGGTATCTAAGCCTCATCAACACAGATACCAAAATTCAAGGTTTTCCAGCAGAACACCACATCGTACCAATATGATCAATGTTATTCACTTCGCCTGTCAGTGGTCATAATGTTGTGGCTGATCACTGTATATACAGTGCTATGAAAAGGTAAAGTCCTGATGTCTTCTTTTTTTGCATATTTCTCACATTAAAATATTCCAGGTCATGAAACTAACATTTATATTTATTTAATATTAGCCAGAGATAACCCACACAACACAAAATGCAGGTTTTAAATGATGATTTATTGAAGATTTATTGAAAACTTGTATCACCCCTGCAAAAGGTAATTGCCCCCCTGAAACTAATAACTCAATGGGCCATGCTTGGCATGAAACAACTGCAGTTAAATATTTGTGGTAGCTTGTGATCATCCTTTTACATAACCATGGAGGAATTTTGACCCATTCTTCTCTGCATAATAGTTTTAATTCAGTCACATTAGATGATTTTCGAGTGTGAACTGCCCTTTTAAGGTCTTGCCACAGCATCTCAATTGGACCTTGACTTGGCCACTCCAAAACCCTAATTATGTTCTTTCTGAGCCACTTAGAGGTGGACTTGCTTGTGTGCTTTGGCTCATTGTCATGTTGCATAAACCATTTGTCCTTCAGCTTCAGGTCATAAACTGATGGGCGGATATTGTCCAGGAAGATTTTCTGATAGAGAGCAGAATTCATGGCTCCATCAATAATGACAAGTCGTCCAGGTCCTGTGGAAGCAAAGCAGCCCCAAACCATCACACTACCACCACTATGTTTCACTGTTGGTATGATGTTCTTCTTGTGGAATGCAGTATTAGCTTTTCACCAGATGTAATGGGACTTATGACCTTCAAAAAGTTCCAGCTTTGACCCATCAGTCCACAGAATGTTATCCCAAAAATCTTGGGGCTTACCTGAATATTTTTTTGCAAATACCAGACAAGCCTTCATATTCTCTTTGATCAGGAGCAGTTTGTGGTTTGCAAACCTCATTTCATGTCATTTTTGCCTAGTATCCTCCTTACTGTGGAATCATGTAGACGGACTTTGACTGAGACAAGTAAGGCCTGCAGATCTTTTGATGTTTGTCTGGGTTCTATTGTGACCTCCTGGATGAAATGTTGATGCGCTAATGGAGAAAATTTGGTAGGCTCCTGGGAAGGTTCACCACTTTTTCTCCATTTGAAAATAATGCCTGTCACTGGAGTCCCAGAGCCTTTGCAATGGCTTTGTAACCCTTTCATGACTGATAAATGTCAATGGCGTATCGCATCTGTTTTTGAATCTTTTTAGAAGTTGGCATCATGTGCTGCTTTTTGAGACCCTTTAGCCTACTTCAGAATGACAGACAGGTTCTGTTGGAGTGATGTTTATATTCAACAAGCCTAGCAGTAATCATATGTGGGTGTGACTGGTGAAACTGAATTAAATTGCCAAATGAATTTGATTATCTGGTAGACTGGCAGTTAAGGGTGCAATTACTTTTTGACATAGAGTAGGTGGGCCTGGATGGCATCTTTCCTGGCTGCCACACGTGCATGCACACACACACACACACACACACACACACACACACGTACAATTAACCAAGTGCTCACTCAATCATGATAAAATCACACTGGGGAAATTTCTATTCAAATATCTGTTGTATCAGCATAATATTCTTGTATTTATTAAATTAAAAATCTTATTCACCTTTCAAAACATACACGTATGTTCAAAGGAAACTGATTTAAATTGTAAAATTGTATTCTTATAATTTCTATAAATTGACTATTAATTATTATGTTACTATTTAATACAAATATGTCACTTTAAGACTGCTAGCAAAAGTTAATGAATTAAAGGAATGATTAAACATTTTGAAAAATTTGCCTATTTACTTTCTTTAGGAGAATGAAGTGAGAAGCTGGATATCAGTCTCATGTTAACTGAGTTAGAACACGGTTAGCCCAGCTTACGATAGATACTAAAAGGAAAGGGAAACAGCTTGCCTGGCTTCAGCCTGTTGGAATTTCACCTCAAATGACCCTTAAGCAGATTTTCTATTTTTAAATTTTTAATTATGTGATCTATACACAAACAAAAATGCAGAAATGTGTTTTTCGCTGAAATTATATCCTTTTTCTATCAGATTTTTCAGGTGGTGAGCAGTTTTGAAGTCTTTGTATAGACATGATAGTACTGCATTGTGAGGTCTACCAAGAAATAGTTCAGTAACTGTATTCTCCCTAAAACAACAACTTGTATTTTTTGCATTTCTGTTTCTGTAGAGATTTAACAAATAAAATACAAAGCTAAGTTAGGACAGAGTCTTCACTCTAACCCTACCGTAACCCTAACCCTTTCACACAGGCAGGATCTGTTTTCACATCTCATTCCATGAAGGAAAGCAATTAATCGTTTTTCCCCAAAATTTTTAACAACTTCCTTTACCAAAAGATGAGTTGAGTAAATGTGTTAAAGGAGGCAAACAATATCATGAAGGACTAAAGTAAATATAATCTACAAAAGTGTATCAAATAATTTGAAAAACAGCAAGTCAGTATCATTAGTAATTTCAATAATATACACAGCACAACACAGCATTTTATACTGAGGTACTAGCGGAACAAAGAACTCCACAACACAAAAAAAAAATCAGTTCACTTAAATCACACATAAAATCCATGTTTCCTTCCTTACCTCTAGTGGTTCTAGCCATGTAGATGATTTAGCTTTTCATTCATTGCAGAGACATATCAAGACCTGGACAGATAACAACAAAACTACCCACATGGAAAGATGTAAGACAAAAATAACAGACAGTGTATGATGATGCAGTAAAGTAAATCAGAGCTAAAAATGAAGTCAAATAGCTGCATATGAACTCTTGCCATGTTGCGTTCTTCTCTATCACTTTACAGTACGAGAAGAAATAAAACTACATTTTCAAATTCAGAGAAAGAAGAATTAAAAGAGACATAGATAGTTTATCACACTCATATTTCCACTCCCATCACAGGAGAGGTACGCAGCTCTGCTGAATTCAGCAAGCAGGTCAGCGCTTCAAGGTCCTACACTGGCTGACTGACAGTTTGCTCTCACAGGGCTGAGTGGCCTGAGCATTTCATGTGTAAACCAGCATCGGTCTGGCTAGTTTCAGATGTCATAAAAAGGAGCTGGCAGGAGGAGAGCAGCCACAGCAGATGCAGTCTGACACTCCCAGGCCCTGAAGCAAATGCACCAATACAAATGCCTGTTCGTGCAACCGGAAGAGGTGACAAAACACATCAGGTAACTTTGCCTTTCCAAATGGTTCCCACCCTCTCCTGTCACAGGTGTAAGACACCTTTAAGTCAGACATTAACGGTCTTTGAAAGTGACATGCATCATTCTGAGGGAGGATATGTGCAATGAAGGCATTTAACTGGTGATTAACTGGTGCCGCAGATGCCAACAAGCCATGGAAAACAGAGTTGTAAATATTGATACTGTAACAAGGTTCTCTAATCAGCATCAGAAGACATTATAACATTCAAGTATTTATGTGCACAGTGGACAGATGTCAGGGAGAAAGTAAAGCTCATTAAGTGGCCATATTGATGCCAAAAACAACAACAGTTTAGGGACAGTGTGATAATTTTTCATTCTAATCGTGTGCCAACAATAAAAAAAACAAGTCAACTGCAAAGCAGCAATGTCTTCCATTAAGTCTAACTGATTATAATAAAATATTAAAGCTGCAAGCAGCATCGAACGGGCCCTCGCTCTCCAATATGAGTATTGGAATATTTGTAGGGGGCGCTGCTGAGCAGTTTGACCATGCCCATTCCTGAATTGTATATCAAACATTAGTTTCTGAGATTTGTGAAGATTTGTGTGAATTTGGTGATATTAGGTGGATCCCTTCACGTCCAAAACTCATTTCATTCCATATGGCAAAATTAGTGAAAATGGCTGCCGTGCCACGCTCACACCGTGTGATGTACCCACGAGATTTTAATAACTTTTCATCCTGGAAGGGTCTAGATGCCACACAGCGAATTTGGTGAAGATGGGACAGAAATCCTGGAAGGACTTCGTTAAATTCCAAAGCCTGCGCACCACGTGTTCTAGGGGGCGCCGTTGAGCTTTTTTGTTCAAATTGGCCACCATGCCATGCCCACACTGTGTGACGTATCCATGAGATTTTAATAACTTTTCATCCTGGATGGGTTTCGATGCCACACAGCGAATTTGGTGAAGATCGGCCAAAAATCCTGGGAGGAGTTCGTTAAATTCCAATGCCTGCACACCACTGCTCTAGGGGGTGCCCGTTGAGCCTTTTTTGAAATTTTAAAAGCAGGAATGTTTTTGTCTCGGGCTGCTGTACGTGTGTACCAAATTTCATGAGTTTACATGAAACTAGCCGGATTAACTCCACTAAAGCCCAATTTTCTAGGTGGCGCACTGCCACGCCCACACCATATATCGCAGCCACGAGATTTTAATAGCTTTTCATCCTGGAGGCGTGAAGATGCCACACAGTGAATTTCATCAGGATCGGATAAAAATCCTGGGAGGAGTTCGTTAAATTCCAATGTCTCCGCACAACTTTGTCTAGGGGGCGCTGTAGAGCCGATTGGAATTTCAAGTGTACAGATCTGTTTGTCTGGATAGACTATACATGTGTACCAAATTTCATGTTTGTACGTTAAAGCAGTGTTTTTATATGAGTATTTGAGTCTTTGTAGGGGGCGCTGTGGAGCTGGTTGAACAGGCCACTTCCTCAATTGTATATCAAACATTAGTTTTTGAGATTTGTGAGGATTTGTGTGGATTCGGTGATATTAGATGGATCCCTTCACTTCCAAAACTCATTTCATTCCATATGGCAAAATTGGTGAAAATGGCTGCCTTGCCACGCCCACACCGTGTGACATAGCCATGAGATTTTAATAACTTTTCATCCTGGAGGGGTCTAGATGCCACACAGCCAATTTGGTGAAGATCAGATAAAAATCTTGGGAGGAGTTCGTTAAATTCCAATGCCTGCGCACCACGTTTTCTAGGGGGCGCCGTTGAGCCTTTTTTGAAATTTCAAAAGCAGGATTGTTTTTGTGTCAGGCTACTGTACGTGTGTACCAAATTTTATAGCTGGACGTGAAACTAGCCGTATTAACTCCACTAAAGCCCAATTTTCAAGGTGGCGCTATTGAGTCTTTTTGCCATTCATATGTGTCATTCCCACAAAATATGAAATTTTTCACCAGTCCTGATGTGTGTGCAAAATTTGCGGAGTTTTTGAGCATGTTAATGGTGTCAAATTGGAGTTCAAAGTAGCGTAAGAAAAACAAAGAAAGAAAGAAAGAAACCGAGCAGGAACAATAGGGCCTTTGCACTGCAAGGCAAAGGAAGCATTCAGTGTTTCACACTGGTCGCTGGCCTTTGCCTTTTCGTGCTCGGGCCCTAATTAAAGCTGCAAGCAGCGTCGGACGGGCCCTCGCTCCTCACCGCACTCCTCTCCACACGACCTTGTCTAGGGGGCGCCGTAGAGCCGATTGGAATTTCGACTGTGCAAATCTGTTGGTCTTGGGGTACTATATGTATGTACCAGATTGCATGTTTGTAGGATAGAGCAGTGATTTTATATGACAATTTGAATATTTCTAGGGGGCGCTGTGGAGCCGTTTGACCATGTCTATTCCTGAATTGTATATTAAATATTAGGTCTTGAGATTAATGAGGATTTGTGTGGATTTGGTGATTTTACATGGATCCCTTCACATCCAAAACCCATTTCGTTCCACATGGCGATTTTGTTCAAAATAGTCGCCATGCCATGCCCACACCGTGTGACGTAGCCACTAGATTTTAATAACTTTTCATCCTGGAGGGGAAGAAAAGTTATCCCCTCCAGGGATAACTTGTGACGTAGCCACGAAATTTTAATAACTTTTCATCCCGGAGGGGTCCAGATTCCACACAGCGAATTTGGTGAAGATGGGACAAAAATCCTGGGAAGAGTTCGTTAAATTCCAATGCCTGCGCACAGCGTTTTCTTGGGGGCGCTGTTGAGCTTTTTTGTTCAAAATGGCCGCCTTGCCACGCCCACACCGTGTGACGTATCCACGAGATTTTAATAACTTTTCATCCTGGATGGGTTTCGATGCCACACAGCGAATTTGGTGAAGATCGGCCAAAAATCCTGGGAGGAGTTCGTTAAATTCCAATGCCTGCACACCACGTGCTCTAGGGGGGGCCGTTGAGCCTTTTTTGAAATTTTAAAAGCAGGAATGTTTTTGTCTCGGGCTACTGTACCTGTGTTCCAAATTCATGAGTTTATGTGAAACTAGCCGTATTAACTCCACTAAAGCCCAATTGTCTAGGTGGCGCTGTTGAGTAAGTTTTCCATTCATATGTGTAATTCCCCCAAAATATCAAATTTTTCACCAGTCCTGATTTGTGTGCCAAATTTGGGGAGTTTTTGAGCATGTTTAGGGGGTCAAATTGAGGTTCAAAGTGGCGTAAGAAAAAGAAATCGCCAAACCAACCGCCAAACCGCCAAAGAAACACAGCAGGCACAATAGGGTCCTACGCACTGTAGTACTCTGGCCCTAATTAAAGCTGCAAGCAGCGTCGAACGGGCCCTCGCTCCCCCCCACCGCTGTCGAGATGATCGGAATGTCTAAAGCACCGAATTGTGTTCGTGTCATCCTGTTCTGCACATTTGCCAAATTTCATGTCTCTGGGACAGACCAGTGATTTTATATACATTTTTGAAATTTCTAGGGGGTGCTGTGGAGCTGTTTGGCTGTGCCCAAGTGTTGAGGGATAGCCTGTCATCAAGCATATTAAGTTTCATTGACATTTGATCATGTACAGTCAGGTTATGAGCATTTCACAGTTCATGGCCACACACTCAAAATGGCCGTCCTGCCATTTTGAGTGTGTGGTCACACGCCCACACCGTGTGACGCAGCCACGAGATTTTAATAACTTTTCATCCTGAAGAGGTCAAGATTCCACACAGCCAATTTGATCAGGATGGGTAAAAAATCCTGGGAGGAGTTCGTTAAATTACAATGTCTCCAGACGACCTGGTCTAAGGGGCGCCGTAGAGCCGATTGGAATTTCGACTGTGCACATTCTCTGGTCTTGTGATACTGTAAATGTGTACCAAATTTCATGTGTCTACGATAAAGTAGTGATTTTATATGAGTATTTGGATATTTGTAGGGGGCACTGTGGAGCCATTTTAACACAGCTATTCCTGAATTGTACAGCAAAAGTAAGTTTTTGAGATTTGTGAGGATTTGTGTGGATTTGGTGATTTAACATGGACCCCTTCACCTCCAAAATACACTTTGTTCCACATGGCGAAATTTATCAAAACGGCCGGCGTGCCACGCCCACACCGTGTGACACAGCTACGAGATTTTAATAACTTTTAATCCTGGAGGGGTCCAGATGTCACACAGCAAATATGGTGAAGATGGGACAAAAATCCTAGGAGGAGTTCGTTAAATTCCATTGCCTGCGCACCATGTTTTCTAGGGGGCGCCGTTGAGCTTTTTTGAAATTTCAAAAGGAAGAATGTTTTTGACCCGGGCTACGTTACCTGTGTACCAAATTTCATAGCTGTACGTGAAATTAGCCGTATTAACTCCACTAAAACCCATTTTTCAAGGTGGCGCTATTCAGTCATTTTGCCATTCATATGTGTAATTCACCCAAAATATCAAATTTGTCCACAGTCCTGATGTGTGTGCAAAATTTGGGGAGTTTGTGAGCATGTTTAGCGGGTCAAATTGGGGTTCAAATTGGCGTAAGAAAAAGAAACCGCCAAAGAAAAACGAACGAATAACAACAGGGCCTTTGCACTGCAGCGTTCAGTGTTTCACACTGACCGTTGTCCTTTGCCTTTTCGTGCTCGGGCCCTAATAAAGAAACAAAGAAACAGAGCACGAACAATAGGGTCCTACACACTGTAGTGCTTGGGCACTAATAAACCGCCAAAGAAAGAAAGAAATAAAGAAAGAAACAAACGAAAAACAATAGGGCCTTTGCACTGCAAGGCAAAGGCCAGCGTTCAGTGTTCCACACTGATCGCTGCCCTTCGCCTTTTCGTGCTCGAGCCCTAACTAGAACTTCAAGCAGTTATGAAAGGGGGCCAAGCCTCCTTGTGCGACTCGGTCCCCAGGTCTCACGGGGCCCTCGGAAGTCCACCCAGAAGGACCACGGGCACAGGGCGAGCATCAGGATACTGGCCAACGTCTCACCAGCAGTGTTGTAATGGTCATGGGAAAAGCACCGGAAGCGTGAAAGGCTGAATGTGTCAGCTGTAGCAAGTCACGCCCACTTTGACCAAACATTACTAAATTTTACGGCTGGCCTCGGGAGCAAGCCCACATCATGCTCACCAAATTTGGTGCCAATCTGATCAACTTTCATGTAGCTTGAATTTTTCCTGCTTATAGCGCCCCCTATTGGCCAATTTGCGCCACATTGGTCTGGTTGACCTCTGACACAAGTGAGTTGAGTTCAATGCCGATAGCTTTCACGTTGACAAAATATGCAACAGTATGTGCTTTTTAGCTAGTGGAAAAAAATTGTGTATTTATAACTCGCACATTTTTTGGAGTAGCAAAATTCTTTTGATAATTTTTGCTCAAGCACATCTGGAGATTATATGTGCAGAGTTTGGTGCAGATGGAGTTTAAACTGTAGGAGGAGTTCAAAAAAGTAGGTTTTTGATGTGTACTGATGTACAAAGAGAAATGTGCAATGGAAGTGGGCATGGCCTATGTCCAAAGATGCAACACTATTTAGGGAACACGTAGATATAAAGTTTACCAAGACGTGATTTAAAATGTGAAAGTTCCAGGCCAAAGTGCGTTTGCAACTGTTATAGCGCCAGTTAGTGGAGAAGACGCACAATTTTTGGTGTGGATGGTCTGTGTGCTCTTCTATATATACCCTGTAAATTTCATAGCCCTCAGCATAATACTTGAGCTGAAATAAATGTTTGTTGTTTGTCTTGTAATAAGCTACGCCCACTTTGACCATTCATGAATAACGTTAAGATATGGCCTCAGGAGTGACCCAGCATCATACCTACCAAATTTAGGGAAAATGGGTCTTTCCATTTAAAAGATATAAATTTCCCATAGTTGCAGCGCCCCAGTGAAACACTGAATGCTGCCTTTGCACTGGAGTGCAAAGGCCCTGTTGTTCCTGCTATGTTTCTTTGGCGATTTGGCGGTTTCTTTATGAGGGCCCGAGAACGACAGGGCAAAGGTCAGCGATATTGTTCCTGCTCTGTTTCTTTCTTTGTTTGGTGGTTTATTCGGGCCCGAGCACGACAGGGCAAAGGACTGGGATTAGTGGGCCGTATTTTCTGATGTGGTGGCCTTTTAAATCTATCTGTGCAAGCCCAGCTGAAGCCAAGTTGGAAGATTGCGCCAGAGCCCAGCTGAACACCATCTCAGCTGATTAGCTGAGCTGAAGACCATCTCTGAAGCAGCCAGTCTCCCCGCCTTCGGACCTGTCAGATTGGGCCACCACTCCATTCCCTCCCACTCCAGCCAATCCACCATCGCCACTCTGCACCTGAAATCCTGAAAAGCTCCAGCTATCCCTCAGTCGAGGCGCGGCAGGGATTTTGTGTGAACTGCTTGCCCTGGTGCCTCTTGTCTGTGCTTTGGTGTAATTTACTACGTGAGTAGTTTTTCGGCAGTTCGCTAACGTTTAGAGAGGCATTCGTTCAGCTCTTAGTGAAGACCATTTGTGGCCTCAAGTTAGCGACTGCAATTCGATTAGTGCATATTAGTATTTTGCTGTGTGACCAAAATGCTAATGCTAGTGTATGTGTAGTAGCCACTGTGTGTGGTGATTCGTGTCCCGTGCTGTGCTCCGTCATGTGTGTTTAGAGGCACCAGTTTTGGTTTAGTTTTGGGCACTGGGCACTTGTTAGGGCCCGAAGCACTACAGTGCGTAGGACCCTATTGTTCTTTGTAATTTCTGTTTGGTGTGGTGCTGCTATTGTGTTTGTTTGGCTAGGGAGTTTTAGTTGTGTTTTGTTACAGTGAGATTTCGTAAACTCTGTTAGCCTTCATTCAGTTTTATTCAGTTCGTTGGTTTTAGCAACACCCACCTGGTTCTGCTACTTTGTGCATCACCTGTTCTGTTAATTTTGACACTAAGCAATAAATTGCCTTACCTCACCATTTACATCTGGTTTTATTTTGTTGCACCCAGTTACGCCGAGAGGCTGGGTCGTAACAGGCGCCCCCTAGACAAGGTCGTGTGGAGAGGAGTGCGGTGACGAGCGAGGGGCCCGTCCGACGCTGCTTGCAGTTTTAATTAGTGCCCAAGCACTACAGTGCGTAGGACCCTATTGTTCCTGTAGTGTTTGGCTGTTTGGCGGTTGGGATGGCGGTTTCTTTTTCTTACGCTACTTTGAACCCCAATTTGACCCCCTAAACATGCTCAAAAACTCCCCAAATTTTGCACACACATCAGGACTGGCGAAAAATTTGATATTTTGCGGGAATTACTAAAATATCAAATTTACCAAAATATCAAAATGACTCAATAGCGCCACCTAGAAAATTGGGCTTTAGTGGAGTTAATACGGTTAGTTTCACGTAAACTCATGAAATTTGGTACACAGGTACAGTAGCCCGAGACAAAAACAATCCTGCTTTTAAAATTTCAAAAAAGGCTCAACAGCACCCCCTACAGCATGTGGTGCAGGCTTTGGAATTTAACAAACTCCTCCAAGAATTTTTGGCCGATCTTCACCAAATTCGCTGTGTGGCATCTACACCCATCCTGGATGAAAGGTTATTAAAATCTCGTGGCTACGTCAGACGATGTGGGCGTGGCATGGCGGCCATTTTGAGCAAATTCGCCATGTTGAACGAAATGAGTTTTGGAGGTGAATGAATCCATGTAAAATCACCAAATCCACAAAAATGCTCATTAATCTCAAAACCTAACATTCAATCTACAATTCAGGAGTGGACATGGTCAAACGGCTCCACAGCGCCCCCTACAAGTATTCAAATACTCATATAAAATCACTGTTTTATCCTACAAACATGAAATTTGGTGCATACATATAGTATCCCAAGACCAATAGATTTGCACAGTCAAAATTCCAATTGGCTCTACGGCGCCCCCTACACAAGGTCGTGTGGAGACATTGGAATTTAACAAACTCCTCCCAGGATTTTTATCCCATCTTGATGAAATTGGCTGTGTGGCATCTGGACCCCTTCAGGATCAAAAGTCATTCAAATCTCGTGGCTGCGTCACACGTTGTGGGCATGGCAGGGCGGCCATTTTGACTGTGTGGCCATGAAGTGTGAATTGCTCATAACTTGACTGTACATGATCAGATGTGGATGAAACTTGATATGCTTGATGACAGGCTATCCCTCAACACTTGGACACAGCCAAACAGCTCCACAGCGCCCCCTACAAATTTCAAAAATTCATAACGAATCACTGGTTTGTCCCACAGACATGAAATTTGGTTAATGTACAGAGCAGGATGACACGAACACAATTGCGTACTTTAAACATTCCGGTCGTCTCCAGAGCAGCGCTGTGGAGGGGAGTGAGGGCCCGTCCGACGCTGCTTGCAGCTTTAATAAGGGCCCGAAGCACTACAGTGCGTAGGGCCCTATTGTTCCCTTAGTGTTTCTTTAGCGGTTTGGCGGTTGGTTTATTAGGGCCCGAAGCACGACAGTGCGTAGGACCCTATTGTTCCCTTAGTGTTTCTTTGGCGGTTTGGCGGTTGGTTTATTAGGGCCCGAAGCACTACAGTGCGTAGGACCCTATTGTTCCCTTAGTGTTTCTTTGGCGGTTTGGCGGTTGGTTTATTAGGGCCCGAAGCACTACAGTGCATAGGACCCTATTGTTCCTGTAGTGTTTCTTTGGGGGACGGTTTGGCGGTTTGGCGGTTTCTTTTTCTTACGCCACTTTGAACCCCAATTTGACCCCCTAAACATTCTCAAAACCTCACCAAATTTGGCACACACATCAAGACCGGCGAAAAATTTGATATTTTGGGGGAATTACGCATATGAATGGCAAAATGACTCAATAGTGCCACCTAGAAAATTGGGCTTTAGTGGAGTTAATATGGCTAGTTTCACCTAAACTCATGAAATACATGTAAAGGTACACATGTAAAGTAGCCCAAGCCAAAAAAATTCCTGCTGTTGAAATTTCAAAAAAAGCTCAACAGCGCCCCCTACAACATGTGGTGTGCAGGCATTGGAATTTAACGAATTCCTCCTAGGATTTTTATCTGATCTTCACCAAATTTGCTGTGTGGCATGTAGACCCCTCCAGGATGAAAAGTTATTAAAATCTTGTGGCTGCGTCACATGGTGTGGGCGTGGCATGGCGGCCATTTTGAACGGAAAAACTTAACGGTGCCCTTTGAACCACGTGGTGCGCAGGCATTGGAATTTAACGAACTCCTCCAAGGATTTCCGGCCGATCTTCACCAAATTCGCTGTGTGGCATCTACACCCCGCCATGATGAAAAGTCATTAAAATCTTGTGGCTGCGTCACACGGTGTGGGCGTGGCATGGCGGCCATTTTGAACAAAAAAGCTAAATGGCGCCACATAGAACACTCCCTGAGCAGGCATTGGAATCTAACGAACTCCTCCCAAGATTTTTGTCCAAATTTCACCAAATTGGCTGTGTGTCATCTATACCCCTACAGAATGGAAAGTTATTAAAATCTTGTGGCTGCATCACACGGTGTGGGCGTGGCATGGCGGCCATTTTGAAGAAAAAAGCTTATCATTGCACAATGGAACACGTTGTGCACAGACATTGGAATTTAACGAACCTCTCCCAGGATTTTTGTCCGATCTTCACCAAATTCGCTGTGTGGCATCTCGAGCCATACAGGATGAAAAGTTATTAAAATCTTGTGGCTACGCAACACGGTGTGGGCGTGGCATGGCAGCCATTTTGAACAAAAAACTTCAACGGTGCCCCCTGGAAAGCGCTGTGCAGACATTGGAATTTAACGAACTCCTCCCAGGATTTTTGTCCCATCTTCACCAGATTTGCTGTGTGGCATCTAGACCCATCCAGAATGAAAGTTATTAAAATATTGCAGCTGTGTCACACGGTGTGGGCGTGGCATGGCGGCCATTTTGAACAAAGGAGCTTAACGGTGCCCCCTGGAACACGTGGTGCCCAGGCATTGGAATTTAACAAACTCCTCTCAGGATTTTTGTCCGATCTTCACCAAATTCGCTGTTTGGTATCTAAACCCCTCCAGAATGAAAAGTTATTAAAATCTTGTGCCTGTGTCACACGGTGTGGGCGGGGCATGGCGGCCATTTTGAACAAATTCGGCATGTGGAAGGAAATGGGATTTGGAGATGAAGGGATCCACGTGAAATTACCAAATCCACACAAATCCACATTAATCTCAAAAGCTAACATTCAATATACAATTCAGGAATGGACGTGGTCAAACAGCTCAACAGCGCCCCCTACAAATATTTAAATACTCATATAAAATCACTGCTTAATCCTGCAAACATTAAAATTGGTACATAGATATAGTCTCCCAAGACCAACAGATTTGCACAGTCGAAATTCCAATCGGCTCTACGGCGCCCCCTAGAAAAGGTCCTGTGGAGAGTAGTGCGTTTAGAAGCGAGTGCCCGTCCGACGCTGCTTGCAGCTTTAATTAGGGCCCGAAGCACTGCAGTGCGTAGGACCCTATTGTTCCTGTAGTGTTTCTTTGGCGGTTTGGCGGTTTGGCGGTTTCTTTTTCTTACGCCACTTTGAACCCTAATTTGACCCCCTAAACATACTCAAAAACTCACCAAATTTGGCACACACATCAGGACTGGCGAAAAATTTAATATTTTGGGGGAATTACAAATATGAATGGCAAAATGACTCAATAGCGCCACCTTGAAAATTGGGCTTTAGTGGAGTTAATATGGTTAGTTTCACGTAAATTCATGAAATTTGGTACAAATGTAAAGTAGCCCAGTATCCTGCTGTTGAAATTTCAAAAAAAGCTCAACAGCGCCCCCTACAGCATGTGGTGCGCAGGCATTGGAATTTAACGAACTCCTCCCAGGATTTTTATCCGAACTTCACCACAATCTGCATCTGAACACCAACAAAACCAAGGAGATGGTGCTGGACTGGAGGAGGAACAGAGCAGACCCCGTTCCACTACAGATAAATGGTTTCTGTGTAGAAAGGGTCTCCTCTTTCCGATACCTGGGAGTGCATGTAGCAGATGACCTCAGGTGGCACACCAACACAACTGCGGTAGTCGGAAAGGCGCAGCAGAGGCTGTACTTTCTAAGACTACTGAAGAAATGCCACCTGGACGTTAATCTGCTAAAGACTTTCTACCGCTCCACTGTGGAGAGCGTGCTGACATACTGTATCACAGTATGGTACGCCGGCTGCACGGCCAAGGACAAAAGACGCCTGCAGGGGGTCATAAAGTCAGCACAGAACATTATTGGCTGCCCCCTGCCCTCCCTGGAGGACATTGCGAACTCTAGGGGGTTGAAGAGGGCCAGGAACATCACACTGGACCCATCCCACCCTGGTCGGTGCCTCTTCAACCTCCTACCCTCAGGAAGGAGATATCGGGTTCTGAGGAGCCGAACGAACCGGCTCAGAGACACATTTTACCCCTGGGCCATAAGACTCCTGAACACATGAACAACTACCTCTGCTTGTTCTTTAACCATGTATATATATTTATAATTTTATTTTGATTCTACTGTGTTCTTTTTGATCTTGTTTGCTCGATTGCACTGGGGGGGGGAGGGGGGGCTACTGCACAATTTTCGTTGTAACATGTTTACAATGACAATAAAAAGTTTCTATTCTATAAATTCGCTGTGTGGCAGCTAGACCCCTCCAGGATGAGAAGTTATTAAAATCTTGTGGCTGCATCACACGGTGTGGGCGTGGCATGGCGGCCATTTTTAACAAAAAAGCTCAACGGCAGCCCCAAGAGAACGCTGTGTGCAGGCATTGGAATTTAACGAACTCCTCCCAGGATTTTTGTCCAATCTTCAACAAATTCGCTGTGTGGCATCTATACCCCTCCAGGATGAAGTTATTAAAATCTTGTGGACACGTCACATGGTGTGGGGGTGGCATGGCGGCCATTTTGAACAAAAAAGCTCAATGGTGCCCCCTAGAAATTGCTGTGCGCAGGCATTGGAATTTAACGAACTCCTCCCAGGATTTTTGTCCCATCTTCACCAAATTTGCTGTGTGGCATCTAGACCCATCCAAGATGAAAAGTTGTTAAAATCTCGTTAATACGTCACACGGTGTGGGCGTGGCATGGCGGCCATTTTGAGCAAAAAAGCTCCATGGCGCCCCCTAGAAAACGTGGCGCGTAGGCATTGGAATTTAACGAACTCCTCCCGGGATTTTTATCTGATCTTCACCAAATTCGCTGTGTGGCATCTAGACCCTTCCAGGATGAAAAGTTATTAAAACCTTGTGGCTGCGTCACATGGTGTGGGCGTGGTATGGCGGCCATTTTGAACAAAAAACCTCCATGGCGCCCCCTAGAACACGTGGTGCGCAGGCATTGGAACTTAACGAACTTCTCCCAGGATTTTTGCCCAATCTTCACCAGATTTGCTGTGTGGCATATATACCGCTCCAGGATAAAAAGTTATTAAAATCTTGTGGCTGCGTCACACGGTGTGGCCATGGCATTGCGGCCATTTTGAAAAAAATCACCATGTGGAACGAAATGGGTTTTGGAGGTGAAGGGATCCATGTAAAATCAGCAAATCCACACAAATCCTCATTAATCTAAAGACCTAATATTTAATATACAATTCAGGAATGGACGTGGTCAAACGGCTCCACAGTGCCCCTTACAAATATTGAAATACTCATATAAAACCACTGCTTTATCCTACAAACATGACATTTGGTACATACATATAGTATCCCAAGACCAACAGATTTGCACAGTCGAAATTCCAATCGGCTCTACAGCGCCCCCTAGACAAGGTCGTGTGGAGAGGAGTGCAGTGAGGAGCGAGGGCCCGTCCGACACTGCTTGCAGCTTTAATTAGGGCCCGAAGCACTACAGTGCGTAGGACCCTATTGTTCCTCTAGTGCTTGGCGGTTTGGCGGTTTGGCGGTTTAGCGGTTTGGCGGTTTCTTTTTCTTACGCCACTTTGAACCTCAATTTGACCCCCTAAACATGCTCAAAAACTCACCAAATTTGGCACACACATCAGGACTGGTGAAAAATTTGATATTTTGGGGGAATTACACATATGAATGGCAAAATGACTCAATAGCGCCACCTAGAAAATTGGGCTTTAGTGGAGTTAATACGGCTAGTTTCACGTAAACTCATGAAATTTGGTACACAGGTACAGTAGCCCGAGACAAAAATATTCCTGCTTTTAAAATTTCAAAAAAGGCTCAACAGCGCCCCCTAGAGCACGTAGTGTGCAGGCATTGGAATTTAACGAACTCCTCCCAGGATTTTTGTCCGATCTTCACCAAATTCGCTCTGTGGCATCAAGACCCCTCAAGGATGAAAAGTTATTAAAATCTCGTGGATACGTCACATGGTGTGGGTGTGGCATGGCGGCCATTTTGAACAAAAAATCTCAATGGCACCCCCTAGAAAATGCTGTGCGCAGGCATTGGAATTTAACGAACTCCTCCCAGGATTTTTGTTCGATCTTCACCAAATTCGCTGTGTGGCATCTACACCCCTCCAGGATGAAAAGTTATTAAAATCTTGTGGCTGTGTCACACGGTGTGGGCGTGGCATGGCGGCCATTTTGAACAAAAATCTAAACAGCGCCAACTAGAACACGTGGTGCGCAGGCATTGGAATTTAACAAACTCCTCCCAGGATTTTTGGCCAATCTTCACCAAATTGGCTGTGTGGCATCTACACCCCTCTAGGATGAAAAGTTATTAAAATCTTGTGGCTGTGTCACACGGTGTGGGCGTGGCATGGCGGCCATTTTGAACAAAAAAGCTTAACATTGTACAATGGAACACGTTGTGCGCAGGCATTGGAATTTAACGAACTCCTCCCAGGATTTTTGTTCGATCTTCACCAAATTCGCTGTGTGGCATCTAGACCCCTCCAGGATGAAAAGTTATTAAAATCTTGTGGCTGCGTCACACGGTGTGGGCGTGGCATGGCGGCCATTTTGAACAAAAAAGCTTTACATTGTACAATGGAACACGTTGTGCGCAGGCATTGGAATTTAACGAACTCCTCCCAGGATTTTTGTCCGATCTTCACCAAATTCACTGTGTGGCATCTACACCCCTCCAGGATGAAAAGTTATTAAATTCTCGTGGATACGTCACATGGTGTGGGCGTGGCATGGCGGCCATTTTGAACAAAATCGCCATGTGGAACGAAATGGGTTTTGGAGGTGAAGGGATCCATGTAAAATCACCAAATCCACACAAATCCTCATTAATCTCAAGACCTAATATTTAATATACAATTCAGGAATGGACGTGGTCAAACGGCTCCACAGCGCCCCCTAGAAATATTCAAATAGTCATATAAAATCACTGCTTTATCCTACAAACATAAAATTTGGTACATACATATAGTATCCCAAGACCAACAGATTTGCACAGTCGAAATTCTAATCGGCTCTACGGCGCCCCCTAGACAAGGTCGTGTGGAGAGGAGTGCGGTGAGGAGCGAGGGCCCGTCTGACGCTGCTTGCAGCTTTAATTTTATTTTGTGTTTGTGTTTTCTGTTTTGATCCCTTATAAAGGGCTGTTGAAGGGGCTGTTTTTGTGGCTAAGTACAGCAATCCCTCGCCGTCTGACAGTTCACTTTTCGCGGTCTCACTGTATTGCGGATTTTTACATTATATATAAAATACGTAGCGTAAAGCAAATGAGTCGACACATGTATGGAAAATGCAGCTTTGGCCGCTTCCACTTGAGCTAGTTGGTCGCTGATTGGCGGTGATCGAAGCCAGTGTTTATAAGAGTGTGGGAAAGGTTAATAACAGTGTGGGGAGGGTTTATGAACACATAAAATATATATAAATAATAAAATAAATGTAAGGTTCTGGAACCTAACCCCCGCGATAGTTAAGGGATTACTGTATTTATTTTCTCATCCGTTTATTGATGGTGTTACTTTGTGTGAGATTTTGCTTTCAATGTGAATGACTGCTCAAAGTGAGAATGTTAGTGTGAAATATAACTACACTTTGTTGTTTTCAATAAAAATCATTTGCACAAAGCAAGCTTATCCACTTTTCCATGTTGGTAAGAGTATTAAAATGATAATTCAAGGGACATTTAGAAAAGATAAAAATGTGCGAATAATTTGCGATTAATTGCAAGTTAACTATGACATTCATGCGATTAGTCGCAATTAAATATTTTGATCAACTGACAGCACTAATTGACAGCACTATATACATACATATATATATATGTGTGTGTGTGTGTGTGTGTGTCTGTTGTCTGCCCCAAAATTAAAGACAAGGCTCCATTTTCTGAATAAATTCAGTTGGCTGTCATTTTAGATTACATAATCAAGTCTCCAAACAGCAGCCAACATGTGCAACAGAAAATAAAGAAACCCGGGATATAAGATGATAATTAGCTGTAGTTTTGTTCTCTCACCAGATGTCCTTGAGTTTTCTACAGGGACATTACACGGGGAGTTTCTCAAATTTTAGATCACAGCCAGGGCCACGGCCATCAGTGAATCCCTCTACAGCTGCAATTGGTGACATTACACTGAAATATTGAACGCCACAGCGCATCACTCTTTTTATGCACTGAAGCATATTTTGTGTCGTGCTTAGGAATATTAAAGCATAATTTATATTTCACAAGTTTGACACCTTGACATTTTGGCACCTCTGTTTTGAATTTCAGCATGCGGTTTGACATGTTTGTATTAATAACATTGTTATCTCGGAGGGCCATGGCCTCAGGCTACTTAAACAAGACTACTAAAGAAAGGGATTTCAAAAGGAATTGTAGAGCAGCCTAGGGACTTGTCAAAATCAGCCCTGATACTGTTGCCCTGATAAAAATCCATTACCCACAAACGTGAGGGGGGATGGTGGTTTGTGTGTGTGTGGGGGGTGTGTGTGTGCGTGTGTGTGTGTAGGTGTGTGTGTGTGTGTGTGAATGAAACTGAGACCTATGAGTTTTCTTTCTTTGTTTTTTACAAAGCAGTTCGGTGATTTCATGTTGTGATCCTCTGCATCATGATCATGCCTCATCTAAATGTCTCCAAGCTCTCTGCACTCCAGTCTAGTCACATCTTCTGGATCACTTTTCACACAATATTGTCATGATGAAATCAGTTTGTGCAACAAAAAAAGCAAAATTATTCTGTGACCATCATACTATTCATCTTATTTTCAGATTCTCCTTCTCTACTCTGGCCTATTTCATACAAAGTTTATTTATAGATTAATATTTTTCTATGGATTTAAATATTTAGATTAGCTTATACATTAGAAGGTATGAGAAATGGAAGCTGGAATCCAGGTTCTTACAGTTTTGTAAATTTTATTTCTCTATCTTTACAATCATTATTGTAATGTCAGCTTTTTATGTTGCTGCACGTCATCTTCCTCATGTTCCTGTTGTGGAATGTCTAAAGCGGCCTTTCCATCAGAGGAATTTGAAAAGATTTGGAAAGGACTCTTGGAAAACCATCATCTCACACCTGCTCACATCTAAAGACAAGTTTTAGAGTTTTTAGTCACAGCCTAGTCTCAGACTGAGATTTTACAAATACCGTGAATCTTGCAGGGTACGGAATACATTTTAGGACATCCTCAGGTGTCAGACGAAGGTGTCAGTTCTCAGATGAAAAAGCATCAGTTCTCAGGAAAACCTCCGTCGAGTGTCAGACCTCAGACGAAACTCCTTCAGACGAAACTCCGTCAGACGAAACTCCGTCAGACAAAACGGCTTCAGACGAAACTCCGTCAGACAAAACGGCTTCAGATGAAACGGCTTCAGACGAAACTCCGTCAGACAAAACTCCGTCAGACGAAACGGCTTCAGACGAAACTCCGTCAGACAAAACGGCTTCAGATGAAACTCCTTTAGACGAAACTCCGTCAGACAAAACTCCGTCAGACGAAACGGCTTCAGACGAACTCCGTCAGACAAAACTCCGTCAGACGAAACGGCTTCAGACGAAACTCCCTCAGATGAAATTGTCTCAGACGAAAAGGCCTCAGCTGAAACTGTCAGAGAAAACGGCTGTATTTATTAAATTTTTTTCTTTTATTTTGTCTTTATTATTTATTATTATTTATTTATTTATTTTATTTTATTTATTTATTTATTTTTTGGGGGGGGGGCATGAAACGTCATCAAGATGCGACCACAACAACCCTGGCGCGGCATAAAAATACACCGCAGTAAGTTTTTGCTAACGCTAGCCGTTGTTTCTTTTGTTTGTGTCATTGTTAAGATATATTGATTTACTGACTTGTGGTTAAAAGGTAGAAAGAGAGCTAGCTTTATATTATGTTTTTTAAATTGTAATATTAGGCCGATACTATTGTGTGTCGCTAATCGTAGCTAGCTTCAGTAGTAGCAGTCGCTAACAACTACAAATGTACATAGCATAAGTTTCTAGCTGACAAATATTTTATCTCCCATAAATGATTAAGGGAGGCTTTAAATGATTAAAGCTGTGAGGCTATTAAAGCACTTTAAAAACAGTAACGTAATTAGGTCGTGTATTGTAGTAAATGTAATCTTGCCTGTAATTCTTGTTTTGTTTGATATTCAACATGGACAAAGTGTAAAATATACAAACTAGCCTACAGTCCTACAGCATGTGCCACGAGGGATTTTTTTTAGATGATGGTAACGTTTTCCTAACTTAATTACTGACCAGTAGTCCTAAGATTATAGCTTGATAAATTTCAAATAATATATTGTATAGAAACCTGTCAGTTGTGGTTTTCTAGTAATTGCTGCACAGTACATTTCATCTTAAAGTCTAGCACTATTATTTTGTAATAACATTTTGCTTGTTTATGTTTATTTATTATTTATTATTACAGTTTTTCTCCATAGGTTTGGCTCATTTCTCGAAACTGAAATTACATTCTCAAAACTCTAAGATCATTTAGCAAAACAGTCTTACAGTTCAGCACAACACCATAGCTCACTTGCAAAAGCTCATATCTCCCCCAAAACCTTTCACTCATGCTTCAAAACTAAGTTTCTGTCTCATATAAATAGTCAGTGCCACCAAAAATGCAAGGATCCTTCTCAATTGCTTTGGCTCATTTCTTGAAACAGATCAGATGTTCTCAACACTCTTGGTGCTTTTGTCAAAATAGCCTGGATGGTTCAGCACAACACCATGGTTCACCTGCAAAAGCTCATATCTCTCCCAAAACAGTTCACACGACTGGTCAAAACTAAGTTCTGTTCTCATATGAATAGTCAGTGCCTCCAAAATGCATCGTCCCTTTGGCATTGTGTGAGCACTGCAAGTCAAAATGTTTAGATGTTTTGTCACTATGGCAGATGACCATTGAAATATCCCTCATGTCCATCTCTAAGCCTTAGTCCTTCACGGACAATGGTTACTGTGCTAGTTTTTTTTTTTTTTTGTCTAGCTAACAGAACATAATTGTGTATAAAACTGAAAAAATAAGATTTCACAATGAGAGTAGACTCCAAAGTTTGACATCAGACATTGCACTCGTACTGCCAAGGAAATTCTATTTTTTTATTCACACACAAAGTAACTTCCATACATCAGAGTAAAAAGAAAATCTATACAGCATAACATACTGTAAAAGGCTATAAACAAACAAAAAACAAGGAAAATTATATGTAGCTTACGGTGCTGTAAACAAAACTCGAGTTTCAGAACCAACTTCTTTACAGGTCGCCATCTTCACCCTCTCCCTCCTGGCCACTGACCTCACCCTCCATCTCTTCGTCCTCCTGGCCATCCACACGCTGCTGTCTGTCTGGCCACAGATTTTCATCAACATCACAACGTATATTGTCCCTTGCGATGCAACGAGGGAAGAAACGGCGGGAATGTCTCAACCATCCCCTACACTGGTCACCTGTGATGTCTTCGCATGCAGCATCCATTGCATCTAGGAGGGACCTCTGATTCTGAGCCTGATGCTCATACACTCGCCACCTCCAAGCAGAGAAAAACTCCTCAATAGGATTGAGGAAAGGAGACTAAGGTGGCAGGAACACCATAACCATCCTTGGATGAGTGGTGAACCAGGCCCTGATGAGCGGGCCACGGTGGAAATTCACATTGTCCCACACAATTACATAAATTTGTAGGTGAGGCCCTACGAGACCTCTCTCATTTTCAGGGATCAAATCAGAATAAAGGCGGTCCAAGAAGATGAGGAGCTTCTGTGTATTGTATGGGCCAAGACTAGGGATGTGAGTGGCCACACCATTCTCCGAAATAGCTGCACACATAGTTAAATTGCCCCCGCGCTGGCCTGGGACATCCACTGTGGCCCGTTGGCCAATAAGGTTACGGCCACGTCTTCGGCCCTTGGCCAGGTTAAAGCCAGCCTCATCCACAAACACAAGGATGTGAGGGGTCTCGTTTCCTTCCAATGCCATTATTCTCTACAACAAAGTTAAAAAAATAAAACAAAATCAAGCAGCAAATCAGTCATACAGAAGAGTCATACACTAGAGTAACAGACATTGGAATGTTCTATGTTCTCCTCCACAAGTTCAATATACCACTGGCCATTACTCCAGTGGTTCCAAACCTGGGGTACATGTACCCCTAGGCTAATGCAGAGGTACTACAGGGGGTATTTGAGAAAAAAGGGAGGGGGAAATAATCGATGACTAGGCTCACTGAAATACGACAGTAAAACCACAGTATTAGATATATCTGCTTGGGAGGCACTAATTGCAGCTCTTTGACCCCTTTTCTTATCATATGTTATATTCTTCAAAATAATGACTATAATGATAATAGTATCACAGTAAGCTGCAGTTTTCTGTGGCAATTTTTTAGGCAAAATGTTGCAGTCAGATAAAGCAAATGCTTAGATTCAGATATCAGGTAAAGGGAGTACTGAAGCCAATAAGGTTTGGAAAGCAATACTTAATTGCAAAAGGTTATAATGATAGACTTACTTGTACATACTGGTACCGCAGCTCTTTCACTCTGTCAGAGTTCCTCTCAAATGGTACCCTGTAAAGCTGCTTCATGGACATCTGATGCCTCTTCAATACCCGGTCTATTGTGGAGATGCTTATGGAGTTGATATTGTGGAATACAGCATTGTCTTGGAGGATTGCAGTGTGGATCTGTCTCAATGTGATGGCATTATTTGCCATCACCATGTCACAGATCGCTTGTTCTTGACGTTCATTGAGAAGTTTTGCTCTGCCACCTGCGCGAGGCTGTCGTTCAATCCTAGAAATAGAATTTAAAAGACAACACTGTGTTACCATTCGTAATGTATGCCTTATGCATTTCTTACAGAATGAGTTACTAGTGTAATTGTACTGTATTAGTTACAGTAGCTTTACCACAATTCTAACACATCACTGCACGGTGACTGAAATACTAATGTAAACTGCATCATCAATAATTCCATACTTTATTTTCTCCAATATTTTTCTTATTTTTAGTATCAATTCCATCATTGACTGAGTACATACCTGTTTTCCCTGCGAAAGGTTTGGATGATGGAGGAGACTGTAGAGCGGGGCACATTAGGCTGCACTCGGCGGCCTGCCTCTGCCATTGTGAGGCGATGGTTAATCACATGGTCAATAACTGTTGCCCGAATTTCATCCGGGACAGCATGGTGTCTTCGTGCTCCTCGGCCTCTTCCCCCTATTCCACCACCACGCATCCTTACTCCTCCTCCTCCTCTTCTTCTTCTTCTTCCTCTTCCTCGAGTAGGCTGTTGCCGTTGCTCATTCGCTTGGCCAGGTGCCTCCATGTTCAGAAATTGTACTGGTCCTGGTCAAGTTCTATATATATACATGTTCGGCAGCATGCACAATCATTGACAGCACCTGTCAGGTAACTAAACACACTGTTTGACTGGTCATCTGAGATGTGTGAAACTCCTCCTTCGTTAGTCAAGTTCTGGTTTCACCTGGCTGTCAATTAATCAATTTATCCAATGTTCCAAGAGATTTATGTATGGTATTCATGGTTTTACAGTATGTTCATGACTAATTTTGACAATTGAACAGACTATTGTGCATGTGATGACTTATACAATGAAATGATGCTGACATGTTTTGGAGTGAACGACCATTAGACTGAGAAGTCAACAATCAGTTTAGTTCAACAAGATCTATTCAATTGGAAATTGTGCTAAATGAAGGCTACATGTACTGAATCATTTGCAAAGATGTACTGAGATATTGAGACAAGTACTAAGATGTTTGTAATTTGATGAAATGAAGGAGAAATGCCAGTCTGTTGTGAACAATTGCCTGGTAGTTTGGAGGTTTGTCCATGTTGTTTTGAGAATGTAATTTCAGTTTCGAGAAATGAGCCAAACCTATGGAGAAAAACTGTAATATGGTACCCGGAAACCCGATCTGTTCCCCACATGTGCAAAAATGGTGTCACATCCTGTCGTTCAACATTGCAATTTACGGCCCTATGCAGCTTATGGTAAATATGTAAGAGATAATGCCCTACGAGTGGTCCATTATCAGAAATGAATGGACGACGCGGAGGACCGTTGCTTCCGCGAAGTCCATTCATTTCTGATAAAAGACACCTCGAAGGGTATTATCCCGCTTATACCACGGTCAGTTAAGACAGAAATAAATTTTAAATCAATTATTAATACGTTAATGTTGTTTTTTACCAGTAAAATCGTAAGTTTTTGACAAGAAGCGGCTGAGGGGACTATTTAATATCTTTTTTTTTTTCAGACATCGGTGCAAGATGTCAACTGACAGCAAGAGTGAACGGAGTATCCACAATCATCAGTATACTACTGAAGTTAAACTATGGCTGGTTGAAGCTATGTAACTGAGTTTTAGCTGAATAAAGCTACTACTTCTTTAGTAGAATTTTCACCCCACAAATTTCCATAATTCCACTGGCTGGCTATTTTGCATCAGTACAGGTGTTAGAAGATCAGTCAACCTATGGTTGTCACACTTAACTTTTTGTAGATGCAATGATAATATTGTTATTCAACAATGGCTTAAAACAGAAGGAAATCAGCCGTGTACTGGCTTCATCTGGACATGAAATCAGGTAGGCCTGCATTTTGAGAAATGTGTTGCTGTATCAGATACCATTGACATGACATGTCTCTGATATGCACATGATCTTATAATTACAATAGTCTTTTCCTTGTGGACAACATACAATGCATGTGTTTTTATAAGGAAAGCCTGTGTTGTGGTTGGTTTGTGACCTAACAGTGAGAGACACCTGAGAAGGGTTTTGAAAGTTCTGGGACTGAGTCGGAGAGGCTCCCAGCGACCTCTCACTGAAATCCGCAAAGCTGTGGAAGTAAGCCTTAATAAAACAAGTATTGACAATAAGGCTAAGATATTAACATGTATTTTTGCTGGAACCTGTGTTGCGGGCTTTTTGCAGATAAATTGAATACGCGTAATGAAATGTTAGTTGCTCTGGTTGTATGTGCAGTGTTTTTCCTTATAATTCAAATGGTGTAATATGTTGTGTAATGTGTTGATTTACAGAGTGAGATGAGACAGTGGTCACCTGAACAAGGCATCAGGGCAATGCTGAAACGGGTTCGGGATGTCAGAGGAGTGCGGCCTTGCTACAGGTTGGTCTCTATACTTTGCTCTTAATGTTATGAAGTACTAGCTCATTTTAATTAATTTGTGATCTCCTGTTAATATAGAAATGATGTTGCTGAAATAATGAGGGATCTGGATGCAAGTGGTCTTCAGAGAAGATCTCCTGGCAAGAAGAAAATTGACCGTAGGAATTACATCAGCCATGGCCCAAATGACACCTGGCACATTGATGGTACATATTTTATCTTTTCAATTTAAGTGATCAACTTCTAAAATAGTAAGTGTAGTAATACTCATTGCAGAAACATGTACATTGTTTCATACAGGTAATGACAAACTGAAGTTCTTTGGCATGTGGATACATCTAGGTATTGATGGGTACGTTGCATTCTCTTTGCAGTCTTTTAATGTAAATTCACTGATAATTTAATGTTGCATGAAGATGAGGTGTTGGTGTAGATTTTGTCACACTATGTCCATATAGACTTTCAGTAAAAGTCTTGCTATGATTACACACGTGCCATAAAGATGATTCAGTCCTATTATAGTTATGTGAATATGTGCACCTTTTCTGTTGTTGTCCACTCAGTTTTTCTAGGAAACTTCTTTGGTTGAAGCTAGGCACCTCCAACCGCAAGCAAAGACTTGTGGCAAGATACTTCTACGATGCTGTTCAGGAGCAGGGTGGTATGCACTGTATTGTTTTGAATTGGTTGGAATTCCTATTGAACAGGTAGTGAGTGAAGGGTTTACATTTTGGTAACAATAGAATGTCCTTGATGTGGTTTCAAATACCAAACTGTTTTGGCACAAACAAAAGATTTTCTTTTTGTATGCTCAGGCTGTCCCAAATTGATTCGAGATGACAGAGGAAAGGAGAACCTTGTTGTTGGTCAAATGCAGATGGCATTTCACATGCGTGAGCTGGGGAACCAGGCATGGCAGTGCTTCAGAATGGGGACATCAGTGCACAACCAGGAAAGTTTTTTTAATTTTTACACAAATATTTTTAGACCTGCACTGATGGCATTTAAAACAATAGTGTAATTTTTCATTGTTTAGAGAGCCGAAGGGTTCAACAGCATTTTAAAGAGGACATGGATCAAGAAATGGCTGATAACATTTGAGGTATAAAAGCAAATGATTTAACAATACATACATAGTAAATAAGAGTACCCTCCTAAAGTTTAATATATTTTGCTTAATTTGATACACAAGCTTGGTGTAAAATGAACACCCAACACCAACAACTGACAATTTAGATGTTTGGTTTTCTTTTATTTTTGGACCACATCTTGGATTAGATAGTTTTCTAAATGTAATGTGTTGCTAGTAAAGGCTTATTGAATCTGTCCCCAAGAAACACATAGAAACTGTAGAGTAAAAGATCAAAAAGGTCCTCTTGTCAGTCAGGAGCATTTGCTTTATTCTCTGGCATTCTGAATTGATCCTAACTGTTGTGTACATTTAAGGAAAAGCATGAAGATGTATTGACCCTATGTAAAAGAAAATTAATGCTGCATACCTTGATTTTCTAGTTACTTTGCTACATGAGATTGTCTTTGGGAATTAAAACTTTGTAGTTGTTTTTGGGCATTTCCTAACCCTTACTGTAATCATAGACTTAAATTTGATTTACGTACATTTAGAATTTGGTTCACTGATGTAATGCCAACACATACAACTTCTGTCTTTTTCAAAATCACATGCGTAGGCCATGATGGAGTCCGGCATCCTCGAACTGGACAACCCTGTACACATGTAAGTCAATAATGATCAGATTAATTGCATGTCACTAACAAATTCAATGTAAATATTAAGTTCCATTTCTTTCTCCATATCAACTGCTTGCAGTACACACACATTCCACTCCTTCAGGAAGATTTGAAAACTGAGCAGATAACATGGAACACCCATGACATCCGCAAACAACGCCATGCTCCAGGTCCATTTGGGAAGCCTGACGTTCTCTACACCTCACCACCTCCTGGTATGTTACTTGCAAGTTGCAACAAAGGTTGATAATCTTTATTTCACTTTCACACAAGAACACAACATGTCATTTGCCAATGTAATCACACCATTGGAGAAAGTACTGACATTTGTAAATATTTGGTTTTATGTTTTAGTGTTGGATACCCATCTTTTTAATTTCATATTACTAAATCCGTTACCTACTTAAAACAAAATTTCATATTTGAATTTGCAGGCAGGAAAGACATTGAAGCTTCAGCTTAAAGTATTGTAGGTCATGGGGAACTGCTTTATATGCATGCTCTGAAACAGCTTTGCAGTTATTGATTTACTTTTGTCATTCTAAGGGAAAATGTTTCCAATTTTTCTCCCCCAACTGCAGGTTTTGCTGACATGCTGTGTCCAGTCGACACAGACCTCCTTGACTACGCTAAAGAACTCGTCAGTGACAAAGAAGAACCATCAATGGTGGCAAACCAGGAATTCCAAGACATGTGCCATTCTATTTTAGAAAGCAGTCATTTTCCACACACAGCAGATGGTTGTCTTGCTGCATACCTCATGATAGTCCAAGAATTCACTACTGCCATGAATAGGAATACAATTCCTACACCCTCTACATTTGCAGATGCAAATGAGATATACAAATTTCTGATCGGAAAAAGGAGGGGAGGGGAGTGAGTAAGTGGCTCCCTTGACAAATAAAATGATGCAAATAACTGTGGCAATGTTTTTATTTGAACATTTTCACACTATTGGAAGTTTAGTGTTCAGAAAAAGTGAAACTTTCTTGTTAAACAATGTTTTCCAGGTTTCAAAGGTCATAATCTACATTTTGATTGCTTGATAATTTTCAGCTTTTTCGTTTTCAACTGTAAGAAAATAAGAAAAAACATTAAAAGCTACTAACAAACAGGTTTCTAAGATTATAATCTACAGTATTTCAGTGCTTGATGAACAGCAGCTTTCAATCAAAAACAGAACACAAAACATATTAGCACAGTGGTAATGATGTACTTTTGAACACCAACTTGTTGCAAGATTACCAGCTGTAGCCATATCGGCTTGCAAGATCAACTCCTGACTTCAGGAACTGTACAACATCAGATGCGGTAGGCCTTGAGGAGGGGTCATAGCTTACCAACCCACAAAGAAAACTGTACCTCTCACTGAGATGTGCCAGGGCATGTGGTGGGGTTTTGGCAGCCATTAGTGCAGCCAGCTCTCGTTGTTTCTTGACCTTCCACGGAACAGACCCAGTGAGGAGCTCCAGATATGTAGCTCCCATGGACCACATGTCTGTCTGCAAGGAGGCCTCTTCAAAGTGTAGAATGCATTCGGGAGCCATGTAAAGATACGTACCACCAGTTGGCCCTACAGCCTGTGCAGTGAACTTGCTGCCTTGACGAATTATCACAGTGTCTCTAATGTTTGCCAGGCCCCAGTCGGTCAGGATTGCCTTCTTAGATGGGTAGTGAACCTGTAAGGTATTGAAATACAAATCTTTTAAGGTTAGGTTGTCCAAAATCTCACAGATTTTATAACTGGTCAAAACCACGTGGCTGCAACAGACATACAGTTGTGTGCGAAAGTCAGGGCACCCCTTTAAAAACAGCATATTTTATATATTAAAAAATTAATATCCATATTTATAGTCTTTCTGGGATAAGGGAAAAAAGACAATATTATCAGGAAACATTAATGCATAGTTACATTTTATTTTATAACTTGAACAAAATTACAAAAACAAAAAACATCATTTTGGCCTGTGCAAAAGTCAGGGCACCCTACAGCGTCAGTACCTTCAGTACTTAGTAAGACCCCCTCTGGCAGATATCACAGCTTCTAAACGCTTTTTATAGCCAACGACAAGTCTCTAGATTCTATCATTTGGGATTTTCCCCCATTCTTCCTTGCAAAAGGCTTCCAGTTCTGCAATATTCTTGGGTCGTCTTGCATGCACAGCTCTTTTAAGATCTACCCACAGATTTTCAATTATGTTTAAGTCTGGAGACTGTGAAGGCCATTCCAAAACCTTCAGCTTGCGTTTCTTGAGGTAGTCCATGGTGGATTTTGAAGTATGTTTTGGATCATTATCCTGTTGTAGAAGCCATCCTCTTTTCAGCTTCAGCTTTTTTACAGATGCTGTGATATTTGCCTCCAGAATTTGCTGGTATTTAATGGAATCCATTCTTCCCTCCACCCGAGCAATGCTTCCTGTCCCACTGGCTGCAACACAACCCCAAAGCATGATGGATCCACCCCCATATTTAACAGTTGGCAAGGTGTTCTTTTCATGAAATGCTGCTCCTTTTTTTCTCCAAACATACCTTTGCTTATTGTGGCCAAAGAGTTCTATTTTAACTTCATCAGTCCACAGCACTTGTTTCCAAAAGTCATCAGGCTTCTGTACATGTTCTGTTGCATATTTTTGACGTTGTATTTTATGATGAGGACGGAGGTAAGGTTTTCTTCTGCAGACTCTTCCATGAAGGTCTTGTTTGTGCAAGTATCGCCGCACAGTGGACGGGTGCACTACCACTCCTGAGTCTGCTAAATCTTCCTGCAGGTCTTTTGACGTCAAATGTGGGTTTTGATTTACCTTTCTGACCAGCCTACGAGCTGTTCTGTCCGAGAGTTTCCTTGGTCTTCCAGATCTCATCTTGACCTCCACAGTTCCCCTCACCTGCCATCTCTTAATTATACCTCGCACTGTGGAAACTGCAAGCTGAAAACGTTTTGCTATCTTCTTGTAGCCCTCCCCGGCATTGTGGGCATCAATAACTTTCATTTTTTCTGTCTTACTTAGCTTCTTAGAGGAACCCATGATTGCTGTTGTTTGCACAGGTTTGTGGAGTCGCCATATTTAAGAAACCCTGAAATACACACCAGCTGGTGCTCCCTAATGACAATTGTTGACACATGCTTCAGGACTAATGAGCTGGTAAAGGTCTGAATTTTTTAAAAGAATCTGACACATTGAAACTCTCAGGGTGCCCCGACTTTTGCACAGGCCAAAATGATGTTTTTTATTTTTGTAATTTTGTTCAAGTTATAAAATAAAATGTAACTATGCATTAATGTTTCCTGATAATATTGTCTTTTTTCCCTTATCCCAGAAAGACTATAAATATGGATATTAATTTTTTAATATATAAAATATGCTGTTTTTAAAGGGGTGCCCTGACTTTCGCACACAACTGTAACATATAATTCTCATACTAATTACAGTCCTCTATCACCCATAGTATCCAATGTTGGGGGTAATTATTTAGGTAGGATGCACTTTTAACTTTTTTTTATTGATGTGCAGTGAATCTCAGGAAACAGATGCAAGGCAACCATGGCAGTGGGATGCAGCTCACAACTTAATACCACACCTCACAATATGGGTTAATTTCTCTTTACAGTTTTTTTCAGTTGCTTTGATAGATTTCTCAGATCAGAATTTAAAATCTCAAAATTTCTTATTCAACCTCCACATCATCTAGTCATTGGTGCACATCATAAAACCAATTTCTAATTATTTTGGACATACTGCAAATGCTTTGGGACATTCATGCAAATTAATATGCTTGCTATGTTCAACCATTCTGCATGTACTGATTTATGCAATGAACTAATGATTAGATGTTTTAGGGGGCAAGACTATCAAACAGAACCAATGTAAAACATTTTGATCTACAATACATGACATAAGCTATTGATAATGTAGGAAATAGTAAACAATTGTACATAATCCTTTGCATGAATATGCCAAAGCATTTGCATCTGCAGTACGGCATCTGTATTACTTGTTCAAAAGGCTGAGAAATTGCTTTTCTGATGTGCATAAGTGACTTGATGAGGTGGAGGTTGAACAAATAGTTGAGAATTTCAGTTCTGATCTGGGAAAATGAACACAGTGACAGAGAAAAACTGTAATTCAAGACAAGTAGCTTACCATGACATTTGCTGGCTTTAAATCCTGGTGAATGATTTGTTGTGCATGGATATACTCAACAGCCATTGAAAGGTCCAACGCTATGAAACTGGCATCATCTTCTTCGAGCTAACAAGACAAAAGGTAAAGTATATGTAAACTAAAGAAATAGTGTAAGTGTTGCTTAAACAAAACATTATCATGGGGTCAAGTGTGCAGAAATCATAAGTATGTCCTGCATCTCTTCCAAAATAAATGTACACATGTTGACAAGAACTTCGACTTCCAAATTATCCATAGGTGGAAGTGCAGTAGAAAAAGGCATAGATGCAGCTCTAGCAAATAAAATGCTTTTCTTGCACACATCCTGTGCTTCTGTGGCAGCTAACCTAATGGCAGGTATGAAAGACTCAATACTATTACCAATACTATACTAACACTATATAAAACAAATAATTGAGATAAAAAAATTTTAAGAAATGACAAACACCTAAACATTGTTAATGCAGACATAAGAGAAAGAGTAATGGCACCTTCACAAAGCAGTTGTCTGTATGAAGCACTGCTTCCAGGGTGGCTCCGTGAATGTATTCGGTTGCCAACAAAAAGCAGGTCTCAGTGCGGGCTGCTGCCATGAGTCTGACAATGTTGGGATGAGACAGTCTCCTGATAAAATAGAAGACAAAGAACACAATGTAGTGTCACATTCTTTTACAACTTTAATAAATACTATGAGAAATGTATCATTATAAAACTTTTGCAAACACACAGCACTATCAAATAACAAAAAAAGCAATATAAATCACATTTAAGTTCTTACAAGGACACGTTTATTTCATGTTGGATGTCGTCGTCCTCACATCCTGCAGAGCCAAACACTATCCTCTTAACAGCTGCTGGAGTACCCTGGAAAGAACCTTGATATACCTTGCCAAATGTTCCTTCACCAAGTAGGTTTTCTTCACCATATTTAATTAAAGCCTTGTCCACATATGGAACACGTGGAAGATACACTTGGGGATAAAAACACACATTAACACACATTATCAAACAGCTGCCACTTGGTGCTCCAATCACTCCTGCCGTCAGTTTCTACCCCTGAAGTATGACAACTTTTATTCTTTCTTTGGTTTTCCTCAACCTATGCTTAAAAATATGTCTAATGAGAAATCTAACAAAAAAACATTACTTACATGATGGTACCTTGGGAGTCACGCTGGATGATTCAGGGAAAAACATCAGATCTCCACTATTCGCAGCACCTACAAATAGCTCTTCATCTCCCTCCACTGCTCTCTTTTCACCTATAGGTGCACATGGTGACAGCCCTTGGCTTACAGCTCCACCTATACTTGCAGATGACCCTGAATTTACATCCACCTGTGACCTGCACTGGCTTTCCTTTCTTGCTCTCCCTGTCTCCAATTCACCTGAGCTGGATGTCTCAAGATGTAAATCCTACGAACACATTTGGAGAAAATTTCTATACTGCATGTTTTCCATTGTGTACTAACTAATGTCCGTGACACTAATAAGACCATAATGAATTAGCCAGTTCAAGATCAAGGCTTTACCTGATTTGCAAGACTCCTACCCTCGTCAGTTTCAGGGATTTCATCTGCAAAATAAGACATGTATTAGATTAAAATTGTAACCAAGCAATGGTGCACACATACTACACAAGCATATACCGGTTAAATATTTAATTGCAAAATACAATAAACTAGAAAAGCACTCGGAGAGCGCAGACCTCCGCCAAGCAGCTTATGTCCACCCATTAGGGCTGATCCGAATAGCAATTTCTGTACTCCGGATATTGAGGTCCAATTAATGACGAATATCCCAATATTTGGCTCGTGTGGGGTAGGGTGTGTGCGTGTGCGCTAAAAGCTAAAAATTGAGCTGATTAATGATGAATATCCGAATATTCAGCTCGTGCAGGGGGTGGTAGGGTTTTGGGAGATGTGGGGAGATAGGGTGGGGTGCGAGGTGCTAAAATCTAAAAATTGAGCCACGGCGATGGATATTCGGGTCCAATTATTGACAAATATACTTCGGGGGGAGGAAGCGGGTCACCAAAATTTAATCATCTGTCCCTTGTCACATTATCAACATTTCCTGAAAATTTCATCAAAATCCATTCATAACTTTTCAAGTTATCTTGCTAACAAACAGACAAACGCCGGCAAAAACATAACCTCCGCTTCACGCTTGGCAGAGGTAAAAATGTCATTCCTTTAGTATTGGCAGACATACAGATACACACCTAAGGTGCCACTTTCACCCTTGCCCACGTCAGTTTCAAGGAGTTCATCTGCAAAATAAGACACATATTACACTAAAAAATCTGAACATGCAATGGCAAACACATAGTGCACAAGCTTATATAGGTAGGACATGTAATCACAAGACAAAATAAAAAAATCCTTTCATTTAGCATTGGCAGATATACAGGTACACACCTGAGGTGGAACTTAGATCACCCAAACACATGACTTCTGCAAAAAAACAATATTTTTTACAAAATTAACAAATTGGACAGTAAAGATAAAAGCAATACTTGTTACCCTATCACCTATTAATTACCACATTCTCTCCGTCCAACATAAACTGTCCTTTTCCATGGAGTCGAAAGGTCTGAAACAGTCTTATATTCTTTGTGGAAGTCCTCCTTACTCCACCTGGACCCATCAGAATGGCAAAGGGTGAACTCACTCCCCTCATCATCCCCTGGCCAGAAACTGTTTTTGCCTATGTCGACCAAGTCATCATAGGTTTCATGGCCTTGTAGAAGGATGCGAGGTGGAGTTTCTTCCAAAATTAGTTTCTGGTACCGTCCACACCTTCTGAGAGTTCTAGGCTTCCACTCCATTGGAGCCAGTCTTATCTAACATCAAGGAAAAACAAAAAAATAAAATGTAATCATAAAAAAACAAGGTCTTTACAAAGATATGTATACAACAAATATTCATACAATCTGTGTCTGTGGCTTAGTATTCACAAACCTTCACTAATGATTTTCCACAGCCCAGATGTTTATCACTGAGTGGAAATTGTTTTTTCTTTACTTGGGGCTGTAGTAGCTTTTTGGCTTTGCCAAATGCCTCTGCTGCACCTGTAATGTAGTCATACATTTAGACTGACAATTGTGCCAAGCCAAGCGATCTAAACTATTTCTTAGTAACAGTACTAGCTCTTACAACTGGGTATAATTTTATTTTTTCTTACTTAAAAATGCATTGGCACTTCTTGAGTTGGTGTCATCTGCAATATGAGCAGGACAGTGTTATGAAACAAGTGCACTGTAGAATTCCACTACTGCCACAGGCTTCTATACAGTGAACTTCATGTACAAATGTGCTGTCCTCATACTGTATGTTCAATCAGCCTGTTTGACGTAAAGTGCTAACCAGATCACTAAATCAGGAGTCACAATTTTTTACAAGTTGTGCAACAACTATCAATAGTCAAGCCTACCTGTTTTGTCAGCTCCCAGGAGCTTTTTGACTTTCACATCAAAGCCTTTTTTGGTAAGCTCACCTACAAATGAAATTTGAAGTGAAGGGAGTGACAATAATGTAGTACTATGCAGTAGTCAGTCACCAAATCTTGAATCAAATCCACCTTTGATATTTTAACACAGCATCCATCCTGTTGCTATTCGTCAGTTTGTTTTACTGAGCTTTGTATCGTAATAAGTAAACATAAATGATTAGAGCTCAATTCTGTCAGCGTTGTGTGGCAGTTAAAGTCAGCATGAACGTGCCACCGTTACCGTTAAACCAGAATGAAACAGTCCTTACCGTTTTCGAGGTCTTTTTGAAGATCCTCGTAAACCTTTACTTTGTCCATCTCCTGAAATATATATGGATAAATTACTGACCAATTTAGCAAAACATTAGCCATTACTACTAACGTTGATGTATGAATCTAGCTACGATTGGCGACACACAATAGTATCGGCCTAATATTACAATTTAAAAAATATAATATAAAGCTAGCTCTCTTCCTACCTTTTAACCACAAGTCAGTAAATTAATATATCTTAACAATGACACAAACAAAAGAAACAACGGCTAGCGTTAGCAAAAACTTACTGCGGTGTATTTTTATGCCGCACCAGGGTTGTTGTGGTCGCATCTTGATGACGTTTCATGCCCCCCCCCCCAAAAAAATAAATAAATAAATAAATAAATAAAATAAATAAATAAATAATAATAAATAATAAAGACAAAATAAAAGAAAAAAATTTAATAAATACAGCCGTTTTGTCTGACAGTTTCAGCTGAGGCCTTTTCGTCTGAGACAATTTCATCTGAGGGAGTTTCGTCTGAAGCCGTTTTGTCTGACGGAGTTCGTCTGAAGCCGTTTCGTCTGACGGAGTTTTGTCTGACGGAGTTCGTCTGAAGCCGTTTCGTCTGACGGAGTTTTGTCTGACGGAGTTTCGTCTAAAGGAGTTTCATCTGAAGCCGTTTTGTCTGACGGAGTTTCGTCTGAAGCCGTTTCGTCTGACGGAGTTTTGTCTGACGGAGTTTCGTCTGAAGCCGTTTCATCTGAAGCCGTTTTGTCTGACGGAGTTTCGTCTGAAGCCGTTTTGTCTGACGGAGTTTCGTCTGACGGAGTTTCGTCTGAAGGAGTTTCGTCTGAGGTCTGACACTCGACGGAGGTTTTCCTGAGAACTGATGCTTTTTCATCTGAGAACTGACACCTTCGTCTGACACCTGAGGATGTCCTAAAATGTATTCCGTAGCAGGGTCACTATTTACAAGACTAGGTCATGTATTGTTGTACTGTATTTCGGGCTGGACCCCAATATCTGAATATCCGGTTGTTGCGGTTGTTATGATCCCCGCTTCAGTCCCTGTTGTTCTCCCTCTTTCTTTCTTTCCCTTCCCTCTCTTCCTTTCCCTCTCTCTCTCCATCTCATTTAGCCCTACTTTCCCTTACCTTCTTTCCAGTTCCCTGATTACCTGTATTCAAGACAGCTGCGAACAACAGCTCATCTGCCAGTAATCCCCTTCTTCAATAAAAGCCCGATTTTTCCAGTCACTCTCCGCCAGACCATAAAACTATTCAACCCGGTTCTCAGTCTGTCCCTGCTCCATTTTCTGCCTGCTTTCCTGAAACCCCTGCCAACTGAAGTTCCTGCTTTAGCGTCGCCCTCACTACCCGGATCCTGCCTGTATTCAGTTAAGGTTTTGATTTTGTTTGAGGACTGTTGCCTGTAGTCTTGTTTGTTAATTCCGTTTGTATGTTTAGAGCCTTTTGTTAATTAGTCACATTAGCGTTCTGTGTAGTTTGTTATTGTCTTTGTCTGTTTTCTGAACATTTTGAGTTTTGTAGTTTGCAGTTTATTGTTAGTCACATTTTGTGGTGTTCTTTGATTTTTCCCTGCTGTGGCTAGTTTAGAGTTTAGTTGGGTTTTGTGGTTCATTAGTTTTGTATTTTACTTGCTTCAGTTTCCTTCTTCAGAGTTTAATTCTTAACTATTAGGGCCCGAGCACGAAAGGGAAAGGGACAGCGATCAGTGTGAAACACTGAACGCTGTCCTTGCACTGGAGTGCAAAGACCCTATTGTTCCTGCTATGTTTCTTTCTTTCTTTCTTTCTTTCTTTCTTTCTTTCTTTCTTTTTCTTACGCCACTTTGAATCCCAATTTGACCCCTTAAAAATGCTCAAAAACTTCAGAAACTTTGGCACACACATCAGGACTGGCGAAAAATGTAATGTTTTGGGTGAATTACACATGAATAGCAAAATGACTCAATAGCACCACCTTGAAAATTGGGCTTTAGTGGAGTTAATACAATTAGTTTGATGTACAGCTGCGAAATTCAGTACATACGTACAGTAGCCTGAGACATAAACATTCCTGCTTTTGAAATTTCAAAAAGCTCCATGGCACCCCCTAGAAAACATGGTGTATGGCATCTTGACCTCTCCAAGATGAAAAGTTTTTAAAATCCCATAGTTGCATTGCATGGTGTGGGACAGGGCGGCCATTTTGAGCAAATTTGGTTGGGTGAAGGGATGCACGTAATATCACCAAATCCATACAAATGCACACAAATATTCAAATACTCATATAAAATCACTGCTTTATAGTACAAACATGAAATTTGGTACACACTTACAGTATCCCGATACCAACAGATTTGCACACTCCAAATTCCAAACGGCTCCACATCACCCCCTAGAAAAGGTGGTGTGGAGGCATTGGAATTTAACGAACTCCTCCCAGGATTTTTATCCCATCTTGATGAAATTGGCTGTGTGGCATCTGGACCCCTTCAGGATCAAAAGTTATTAAAATCTCGTGGCTGCGTCACACGGTGTGGGCGTGGCATGGCGGCCATTTTTGGCCTGTGGCCATGAAGTGTGAAATGCTCATAACTTGACTGTACATGATCAGATGTGAATGAAACTTGATATGCTTGATGACAGGCTATCCCTCAACACTTGGGGGCAGCCAAACAGCTTCAAACCCCCCCTTAAAACATTTCCAAAATTGATATAAGATCAATGGTTTGTCCTGCAAACATGAAATTTGGTACATGTGCAGAGCAGGATGAGACAAACATAACTGTGTGCTTGGACATTCCAAACATCTCCACAGTGGTGGTGCGGAGGGAGCGAGGGCCCGTCCGACGCTACTTGCATCTTTAATTCTGTATTGCTTTCAGTTCAGTCTGGTTTGTGTGTTCATGTTGTGGTAGTCTCGTTTTAGTTTGTATTTTCTCTTCTTAGATTCCCCTTCCATTATAGTTTTGAGTGTTGTAAAGTTCTGTAGTTTTGTATGTGGTTTGTTTCTCATTGTCACCAGGGTTAGTCATTGTTCTATTTTGTTTTCAGTTCTCTATTAAGGCAAATCTAAAGTTAAACATTCTGCAGTCTGCCAGTTCTGTGTCTGCGCCTGGTCTCTCTGACCACCACCCCCTCATAACAGTGGTGTTATCCGAATAATAATTTTGACATCCGAATACATGGGCGCACCTGGCTGCGCATCTGCACCAGCAGCACGTGGTTTCGGGACATGGATAAGGACCACCGCCAGCAGGAGATATCTCCCCCCCAACCCTGGCCAACGCACGAACTGAATATTATATTATATATATTCTATATAATATTGTTGCATTGTATTGTTATGGTATTGTTTCCAAGACTAGGGTCTCCGCGATGTCAGTCCATCACTTTTCCTTCTCCACTCTGTCGTGATAGAGTGGAGAGTTTATGTCAAACAGACTGGGCTGTTCTGCCCACAGCTCTACCATCTGCTCCTCTTTCTGGATGGTCCATGTTGTTCGGGACCTCCGACTTTTGTTGGTGTTTCCCGTTCGTCCGTATCGCTCTAGAGATTGTTTGTCTGCAGAGTTTCCTGTTTCCAGTTTTGTTAGAGCTCATCTATTGGTTTTAGTTGTGTCATGTCACTGGAAAGACTGAAAGACTTGTGATAATATCAAACACATTTGATATTGTCGTAAGGCCAAGACTAGGAAAAGACTGATCTAAAACCGCCGAGATTACTACCTTATACTAAGTGATCGAGATGGGATGTGCGCTGTGACTCCAGTAAAACTCCTAAAATTTGTTCTGACTTTGTTTTTAGTTTGTGGCTGTGAAAATTGTTAGTTAGAAGCCCAGCATTAGATGACTGAAAGTTTGAATCATAGTTTTCTGAAAAAAATTCACATTGGGATGTTATCACAATTTAATAACCTTATTACTACAGATCAGCAGAAAGTACTTCTAAAGTACTTCTGTGCAAATAATCTTTTCACAGAAAAATATACGTCTGCATGACTAACTATGACAACCCTACAGAGAATTAAGTGGTGTATGGATAATGGATGGACAATGCTTTTCTGTAAATGTCATGATAACCCATTCAGTTGTTTTTTTTGTACATACTTTATTCTGGACCTTAACTTTGAATGAACCAACCTCTTCTCCTTGCACCTATTTTTTGTAAGTTATTTTTTCTTTTTTTCATTTTGTTGTATTACCATCTTTTTTTGATGTATTTTTGCCTGGATTACCAGCTGCCTTTCATTTTGTTCATCTGTACACCCCAGTAACTTTCTTTCTTCTGAAAGTTTGTTTTTCCACAACCTGCCTGCCGTATCTGCACTTGGGCTGCTTCCAACAACCCTTCACAGTGCTATGATAGTCTACATCAGACATGTCCACATGCCCTACATGGCCTGGAGGCCAATTGCGGCCAGTGGTTAGATTTTATACGGCCTGCAGCCTCTGTCATACAATGTATAATTTACGGCCCACCAGCGCTGTCCAACAGTAGCCATATCAATCAGGTACAAAATGCAACTTTCTGTGTCACTGAATGGTGACAGTTAGCACTGTGTTGTCGCCCTCTGTCACCTGTGACCCCATGTGTGACCCCGCTACGACCCCTTTCAGACGATTTCTGAAATGGCAACTGAAGATAAAAAAAGGAAATTTGACTGTGAGTACCGCCACTTTCAGGACGGAGGAAAATTGTAATATTTTTTTGCTGGTACAAAACGATTGTGTTTGCCTAATTTGCCAAGAGTCTGTTGCTGTGTATAAAGAATTCAATGTCAAGAGGCACTACCAGTCAAAACACGCTAATGCATATGACAAGCTATCTGGAAGCGACTGCGCCGACAAGGTAAAACAACTGTTAGCTGTCTTAGCCTCACAACAGTGGCTTTTCACACGAGCAGTGAGTCAAATTAAAATGCTACAAAAGTGAGCTACAAGGCGGTGATGCTAATCCCTAAATATGGCAAACCTTTTGCGGAGGGTGAGTTTATCAAAGGCTGTGTCATGGAAATTGTGGAGAACATTTGCCTCAACAAGAAGCAAGAGTTTGCTAGCTTTCAGGATTTTGCAGCTATTGAAAAGGAGATGTTGCACTTTTCTTCCCCCTTCTCTGTGGACCTGATGATGCTCCTCATCAACTACAACTGGAGCTCATTGAGCTGCAGTGTGGCAGTGAGTGGCGCAGCTGGCACCAACAGCTTTCTCTTATAAACTTTTACTGGCAGCTAGATAAAGGCAGGTTTCCAGAGATTCAAACATTTGAATGCTGAGCTTGTTTGGCTCCACATATCTCTGTGAGTAGACATTCTCTGCTATGAACTTTAACAAGAACTGCTTGAGGATAAGACTAAGACTGACTCTCACCTGCATGACATTTTGTGCATCTCAACCACTGCCTTTAGACCAGAGCTGGCCTGGGTACTGCAATCCAGATCTCAGTATCATCCTTCACATCAGTGCCATAAGTTCCCTGTTTTGGTCATCTGAGACAAATAAATTCTAATTTGTCAGTGTCTTAAAGGTGCAATATGGTTAACAGAGAAAAAGTTGATTTCTGAGTCTCATCTCAAAGTTGTCAGTATTTGATAATTTGGGTCTGAGTTGCCACTCACAGTGTCTGGGTTGATATTCAGAATTCAAATGTTCCCCTTTTACATTTGTTTTGTGTAGATCAAAACCACATTTAGAAAGACTTGGACTTATGGCACTTTATGTATTGCACTGTTGGTATTATGTACCTTTAGGTGTGACATGAGAAATGTTTATATGTTTTGAACTTAAAAGTTAACAGGCAACATTTCATGTCCCATAATAGGTCATGTTTAAAATCAACCTGATGTTAAGATATTTTTTAGCTTCCTGGAAGTTTTCCCCCCAGACAGCTTTTTCTGTATGTAGTATGGCCCAAGAGATATAAAAGGTAGAAGGATTTTGTTAAGACCTCTTTATGCTAGGGTAGCATATATTTATTTACATTCCCATGTGAAGAAATGAAAACTTATGTATTATGAAATAAAATTTCATATTACATGAAATCAAATAAAAGAATGCATCTGCATTTAGTTTTAATGGTTCAAAGAATGTCAGGTAGGATGGTTGGCCCTCAGGCATTTTCACATTATCAGATCTGGCCCAATTTGAAGAAAGTTTAGACATCCCTGGTATACATTGTCTGGTTAGTCTTAATATAAACAACCATAAAGCTCAAAGCCAGACATTACATTCACATTTCATTTTAAAACTATTCCCCATACTTTTAGAATGTACAGGCCAGATAGTAAGCAAGTGGGATACAGGGTGTGGTTCACTGGTTCTACTGTTTAAAGTTTTACCAGAGAGAACATTTCTGTCCCCAAAGCAACTCCGCCTCAACATGTCATTCAGTATTACAGTTTTTCTCCATAGGTTTGGCTCATTTCTCGAAACTGAAATTACATTCTCAAAACTCTAAGATCATTTAGCAAAACAGTCTTACAGTTCAGCACAACACCATAGCTCACTTGCAAAAGCTCATATCTCTCCCAAAACCTTTCACTCATGCTTCAAAACTAAGTTTCTGTCTCATATAAATAGTCAGTGCCACCAAAAATGCAAAGATCCTTCTCAATTGCTTTGGCTCATTTCTTGAAACAGACCGGACGTTCTCAACACTCTTGGTACTCTTGCCAAAATAACCTGGATGGTTCAGCACAACACCATGGTTCACCTGCAAAAGCTCATATCTCTCCCAAAACAGTTCACACAACTGGTCAAAACTAAATTCTGTTCTCATATGAACAGTCAGTGCCTCCAAAATGCATCGTCCCTTTGGCATTGTGTGAGCACTGCAAGTCAAAATGTTTAGATATTTTGTCACTATGGTCGATGACCATTGAAATATCCCTCATGTCCACCTCTCAGTCTGAGCCCAGTCCTTCATTCACAATGGTTACTGTGCTAGTTTTTGTTTGTCCAGCTAACAGAATACAATTGTGTATAAAACTGATAAAATAGGATTTCACGGTAAGAGTAGACTCCAAGGTTTGTCATCACACATTGCACTCATACTGTCAAGGAAACTGTAACTTTTTACAGTTTTTCTCAGTTGTTTACACACAAATGCTGGTACTTGAGACACAATGACCACAACATGTAACTCTTGCACGAATGAGTGCATGAAAATCTCTTGTTTTCTCAAAGAACATACTGTCATTCAAAATGCTAAAGTTAATTGTCCTGCTATGCACACTGACTCATCACATGGACAAACACCTGTTACACAATTTTACAATTAGCAGTCAGAGCTTCAGCATAAAAGGGCAACAGGTGAGTTCTTCTGTTTTGGAGCAATGGTTACCAACATTGGAAACAGAGCCAGAGGAGTGACAGTAAGAGGAGTACTGTAACTGTAAACTGTAAATTCTTCTCTTGTTTGTATATTTGTATGCACTGTATGTGCAGCTTTGTGTTGGTTGGGGTGTTCACTGTGTACATAGCTTTAGCGTGAAAAATAAAATATATTTGTTACTGTGCAATTGTGTGTTCTGAGTAAAAATAACAATATTCTGAAATATTTTACAACACTTTAAAAAATAATATGTGAGTGAAGAAGGTAAAATGTACTGTCTGTAGTGAGCGTAACAGTGAAAAAAAAAAGGCTTAAGTCCTTCTGATGAATGGAGAAGAGGTGTTTTCTGTTCATCATAGTGTTTTACACTGAGCACATCAGTGTTCAACTGGTTCTCATAAATGTCTATTCATATGATGGTTTGTGTGTCATTTGAAAACAAAATAGCATTTTGAGAAGAAATAACATCGTTTTGAATGTAAAGTTTCATTTGAAGGAGAACTGAGGGGTTTTGCACATTGTGTGTGTGTTTTCTGATTTGTGTGTAGAGTTCTGAGAGTATGAGGCATACTTTCAGAAAATGTGTGTAAACAATCGAGAAAAAACGTATTGACACACATAAAGTGACTTTCATACATCAGAGTAAAAAGAAAATCTATACAGCATAACATACTGTAATATAAACACAAACAAAAAACAAGGAACATTATATGGAGCCTACAGTACAAAGCTGTCCTCACCGTCCCTCTCCTGGCCACCGTATGTTCATGACTAATCCTGACAATTGAACAGACTATTGTGCATGTGATGACTTATACAATGAAATGATGCTGACATGTTTTGGAGTGAACGACCATTAGACTGAGAAGCCAACAATCAGTTTAGTTCAACAAAATCTATTCACTTGGAAATAGTGCTAAATGAAGGCTACCTGTACTAAATCATTTGCATAGATGTACTGAGACATCGAGACAAGTACTAAGATGTTTGCAATTTGATGAAATGAAGGAGAAATGCCAGTCTGTTGTGAACAATTGCCAAGTAGTTTGGAGGTTTGTCCATGTTGTTTTGAAAATGTAATTTCAGTTTCGAGAAATGAGCCAAACCTATGGAGAAAAACTGTAACCCACATGCTCTTTTAGCGTGACCTTCTAATTATCTTTTTACTGGCAGTGGGTTTGTTGACAGCACAGGTTTTGTTAAAAACAAGTTGATCCGAAAGATGAAACATAAGAATTAATATTCAGTTAGTAGTAACAAGGTGTAACACAACATACAGAAGATGAAGGCAGTGCCTGTCAAACATTATTGGGTTATCATTGTGCACTTCTGGAGACATGCACTCTATACGTCAATCACAATAATAAAAGAAAAAAATTAGAACAAGAGTAGTGTTTTACATTAAATATATCTCTGCCAGACACCTCTGGAGGGACATTTATTACCCAGACATGTGATACATCCTCAGTCCAGTACTGAATATTTGTGTATTTGTGTGTTTTAATTTTTACATGTCTCAAATACTGTACCTTATAATTGTTTTATTTGTAGTTCATTGTCTTGCACTTGGGGCTGCACGGTGGAGCGGTGGTTAGCAGCGTTGCCTCCCGGTTAGGACGCCCGGGATCTTTCTGTGTGGAGTTTGCATGTTCTCCCTGTGCATGCGTGGGTTCTCCGGCTTCCTCCCACAGTCCAAAAACATGCTCAGGTTAATTGATTATTCTAAATTGTCCATAGGTGTGAATGAGAGTGTGTTTGTTTGTCTCTATGTGTAGCCCTGTGATAGGCTGGCGACCTGTTCAGGGTGTCCCCTGCCTTCGCCCGAAGTCGGCTGGGATAGGCTCCAGCCCCCCCCCCCCGCGACCCTACAGAGGAATAAGCGGTGTATGGATGGATGGATGGATGTCTTGCACTTCTGACTATTTTGATAAGAATTTACACTGTATACATGATCTGCTGCTTCAACTATGTGTATGTTGACATGCATCTCCTAAGTCTTGATGTATTGTGTGTATGTAGCTTGAGAGAAATTCCAGATATGTGTGGAAGTACTTTGCCAATAAAGCTTCAAATCAATTCAGGTACTGTTAATAAAGTAGGAACATCTAAAGCAGTGTACATTCCAGTGTACAAGTGTAAATTTAAGACATGTTTGTAACATACTTGTGCAAACATGTGACCCTTGTTTTTTATGTCTCCACGTCAGGGACAGTTATGGCCAGAAGCATTATGTTTTTCAGCTTCACATCCGCCCCTCAGTTCCTTTCTTGTGAACCAGATATCTCGAGAACACCTTGGCGGAACTTCTTCGAATTTTCCACAAATGTTTACTTGAATTCAGGGATGAACTGATTAAATTTGGGTGGTCAGAGGTCACTGTGACCTCCCAAATCATTCTTGATTTTGGCCAAAAGTGAAAGATTCAGATTTTCACACTATTGTCTAAGACTATAAAATGATGTAGTGATTTAATAATCAAAAGATGTGTATAAAATAACCACATTTTAGAATTAGTAGCTTCTGTGTAGCCACATCCATATCCATATATACATTTGAGAGGTGCAAATATGTCTTGCTTGCACTCATGTCAGCTGGAGCCAATTCATTACATCTTTCAAAATCTTCCAAATGAGACAATAAATGGCTTGACTTTGTAAAACATACATAAACTAACTACATTATCCACCCCCGCGGTGAGTCACAGCCCTAGCCCATAGGTCACTACTATTTGAAGTGATATGTTCTAATGACGTGCAGCTTTGCATCTAAATCAAAATAACACATCAGCCCCCAGCAAACAAAAGGATTTTGTTCTAGAAAAGACTGATTTACTCCACTCTTAAGACAGCACCTTTTAACCACCTCTGTAAGACTGTTGTAAATGTCAAAATCCAGACTTATAGTCAGGACAAATGTGCTGGATATAGAGAAGATAGATTGGTTTAATTGAATTTCCAGTGTCCTCCAGTCCGACTCACCAGAGTAGAGATAATTCCCTTATCCACATCAATGCAGACCCTCTGCTGGGTGCAGTGAAAGGGGCTGTGGACCTGCTGTTTGCTGGCAGGATCTGCCACAATCAGTTACACAAGCTTTGTTAAATGCCCGTGCGATTTTCTGACTCCGGTCACCCCACACTGATGGTGAACTATGTTAAAGGAACCAAACAACGACCACTGAGACAAATAACCCCCAATCACTGTCAAGCTACAGTGCAAACTGAAGTAATGCCAGGAGATGCTGGATTTGTGCTTGTTGATATGGGATGCCCTGTAGCAAGCTGTAGGTCTGTTCAGGAGGACTAAGCTTGTCAATGTGTTCAGCTTTTATAATATGTTGTTACATTTTTAGATTGAACCACTTAAAAAGATAAGGTTGTCATTTTCAATATTTTCCTTGTCAACAAAGTCCATTTGACCGAATCTCTATTGTTCAAATCCAGCTGTCTTGTCCAAATAAGAAAGTAAATTGTGAACCAGCGCACAAATAAATAAAAAAAACACATATGTGTGTGTGTGTGTTGTTTTTGTTATCAAAGTAAAAGAACTACAATTAAAGCTGCAAGCAGTGTCGGACGGGCCCTCGCTCCTTACCGCACTCCTCTCCACATGACCTTGTCTAGGGGGCGCCGTAGAGCCGACTGGAATTTCGACTGTGCAAATCTGTTGGTCTTGGGATACTATATGTATGTACCAAATTGCATGTTTGTAGGATAAAGCAGTGATTTTATATGACTAATTGAATATTTGTAGGTGGCGCTGTGGAGCCGTTTGACCATGTCCACTCCTGAATTGTATATTGAACGTTAGGTTTTGAGATTAATGAGGATTTGTGTGGATTTGGTGATTTTACATGGATCCCTTCACCTCCAAAACACACTTCGTTCCACATGGCGATTTTGTTCAAAATGGCCGCCATGCCACGCCCACACCGTGTGATGTAGCTATTAGATTTTAATAACTTTTCATCCTGGAGGGGTCTACATGCCACACAGCGAATTTGGTGAAGATTGGATAAAAATCCTGGGAGGAGTTCGTTAAATTCCAATGCCTGCGCACGTGTTCCATTGTACAATGTTAAGCTTTTTTGTTCAAAATGGCCGCCATGCCACGCCCAGACCGTGTGATGCAGCCACAAGATTTTAATAACTTTATATCCTGGAGGGGTATAGATGCCGCACAGCAAATTTGGTGAGGATGGGACAAAAATCCTGGTAGGAGTTCGTTAAATTCCAATGCCTGCGGACCACGTATTCTGTGGGGGGCCAGTGAGCTTTTTTGTTCAAAATGGCCGCCATGCCACGCCCACACCGTGTGACGCAGCCACAAGATTTTAATAACTTTTCATCCGGAAGGGGTCTAGATGCCACACAGTAAATTTGGTGAAGATGTAACAAAAATCCTGGGAGGAGTTTGTTAAGTTCTAATGCCTGCGCACCACGTGTTCTAGGGGGCGCCATGGAGGTTTTTTGTTCAAAATGGCTGCCATGCCACGCCCACGCCATGTGACGCAGCCACAAGATTTTAATAACTTTTCATCCTGGAGGGGTCTAGATGCGACACAGCCAATTTGGTGAAAATCGGATAAAAATCCTGGGAGGAGTTTGTTAAAGTCTAATGCCTACGCGCCACGTTTTCTAGGAAGCGCCATGGAGCTTTTTTGTTCAAAATGGCCGCCATGTCACACCCACACCGTGTGATGTAGCCACTAGATTTTAATAACTTTTCATCCTGGAGGGGTTTAGATGCCACACAGCGAATTTGGTGAAGATCGGACAAAAATCCTGGGAGGAGTTCGTTAAATTCCAATGCCTGCGCACCACATGTTCTAGGGGGTGCCATGGAGGTTTTTTGTTCAAAATGGCCGCCATGCCACGGCCACACCATGTGACGCAGCCACAAGACAAAAATCCTGGGAGGAGTTCGTTAAATTCCAATGCCTGCACACAACGTGTTCCATTGTACAATGTTAAGCTGTCTTGTTCAAAATGGCCGCCATGCCACGCCCACACCGTGTAACGCAGCCACAAGATTTTAAAAACTTTCCATCCTGGAGGGGTCTAGATGCCACACAGGGAATTTGGTAAAGATCGGACAAAAATCCTGGGAGGAGTTCGTTAAATTCCAATGCCTGCGCACCACGTGTTCCTTTGTTCAATGATAAGCTTTTTTGTTCAAAATGGCCGCCATGCCACACCCACACCGTGTGACCCAGCCACAAGATTTTAATAACTTTTCATCCTGGATGGGACTAGATGCCAGACAGCGAATTTGGTGAAAATCGGACAAAAATCCTAGGAGGAGTTTGTTAAATTCCAATACCTGCACACTACGTGCTCTAGGGGGCGCCGTTGAGCCTTTTTTGAAATTTTAAAAGCAGGAATGTTTTTGTCTTGGGCTACTGTACCTGTGTACCAAATTTTATAGCTGTACGTGAAACTAGCCATTTTTTTTGAGTCATTTTGCCATTCATATGTGTAATTCCCCCAAAATATCAAATTTTTCACCAGTCCTGATGTGTGTGCAAAATTTGGGGAGTTTTTGAGCATGTTTAGAGGGTCAAATTGATGTTCAAAGTGGCGTAAGAAAAAGAAGCCAAACCGCCAAACACTACAGGAACAATAGGGTCCTACGCACTGTAGGGCTTCGGGCCCTAACAAAGAAACCGCCAACAAACCGCCGAAGAAACACTAGAAGAACAATAGGGCCTTTGCACCCACTGCAAAGGCCAGCGTTCAGTGTTTCACACTGATCGCTGGAATTTCCCTTGGGTGCTCGGGCCCTAATAACATAATTCCCTAGTTAAGAGAAAGAATTGGCTGAAAAGAAGTTTTTCAGGTATGTTTTAATTAGGGCCCGAAGCACTACAGTGCGTAGGACCCTATTGTTCCTGTAGTGTTTCTTTGGCGGTTTGGCGGTTTCTTTTTCTTACGCCACTTTGAACCTCAATTTGACCCCCTAAACATGCTCAAAAACTCCCCAAATTTGGCACACACATCAGGACTGGTGAAAAAAAGACAAAAACATTCCTGCTTTTGAAATTTTGAAAGAGCTCCACGGCGCCCCCTAGAAAACGTGGTGCGCAGGCATTGGAATTTAACGAACTCCTCCTAGGATTTTTTCCCGGTCTTCACCAAATTCACTGTGTGTCATCTGGACCCCTTCAGGATCAAAAGTTATTAAAATCTCGTGGCTATGTCACACGGTGTGGGCGTGGCATGGCAGCCATTTTCACCAATTTTGCCACATGGAATGAAATGAGTTTTGGAGGTGAAGGGATCCACCTAATATCACCAAATCCACACAAATCCTCACAAATCTCAAAAACTAATGTTTGATATACAATTCAGGAAATGGCATGTTCAAACGGCTCCACAGCGCCCCCTACAAATATTCAAATACTCATAAAAAACTACTGCTTTGACCTACAAACATGAAATTTGGTACACATGTATAGTGTATCCAGACAAACAGATCTGTACACTTGAAATTTCAATTGGCTTCACAGCGCCCCCTAGACAATGTGGTGCTGAGACATTGGAATTTAACGAACTCCTCCCAGGATTTTTATCCCATCTCCACCAAATTGGCTGTGTGGCATCTAGACCCCTTCAGGATGAAAAGTTATTAAAATCTTCTGCCTCTGTCACACAGTGTGGGCGTGACAGGGCGGCCATTTTGAGCGTGTGGCCATGAAGTGTGAAATGCTCATAACTTGACTGCACATGGCCGAATATGAATGAAACTTGATATGCTTGATGACAGGCTATCCTTCAACACTGTGGCGCACTTAAACAGCTCCACAGCGCCCCCTACAAAATTTTAAAATTTCATATAAAATCACTGGTTTGTCGTACAGACATGAAATTTGGTACATGTGCAGAGCAGGATGAGACGAACACGAGTGCGTGCTTTAGACATTCCCATCGTCTCCACAGCGGCGTTGCGGGGGGGGAGCGAGGGCCCGTCCGACGCTGCTTGCAGCTTTAATTAGGGCCCGAGCCCGAAAAAGGCAAAGGGCAGCGATCAGTATGAAACACTGAACGCTGCCTTTGCCTTGCAGGGCAAAGGCCCTATTGTTCCTGCTCAGTTTCTTTCTTTCTTTCTTTCTTTCTTTCTTTCTTTCTTTCTTTCTTTATTAGGGCCCGAGCCCGAAAAGGCAAGGGCAGCGATCAGTGTGAAACACTGAACGCTGCCTTTGCCTTGCAGGGCAAAGGCCCTATTGTTCCTGCTCTGTTTGTTTGGCGGTTTCTTTATTTTTCTTACGCCAAATTAAACCCCAATTTGACCCCCTAAACATGCTCAAAAACTCACCAAATTTTGCACACACATCAGGACTGGCGAAAAATTTGATATTTTGGGGGAATTACACATAAGAATGGCAAAATGACTCAATAGCGCCACCTTAAAAATTGGGCTTTAGTGGAGTTAATACGGCTAGTTTCACGTACAGCTATAAAATTTGGTACACAGGTACAGTAGCCCAAGACAAAAACATTCCTGCTTTTGAAATTTTGAAAAAGCTCCACGGCGCCCCCTAGAAAACGTGGTGCGCAGGCATTGGAATTTAACGAACTCCTCCTAGGATTTTTATCCGGTCTTCACCAAATTCGCTGTGTGGCATCTAGACCCCTCCAGGATGAAAAGTTATTAAAATCTTGTGGCTGCGTCACACGGTGTGGGCGTGGCATGGCGGCCATTTTCACCAATTTTGCCATATGGAATGAAATGAGTTTTGGAGGTGAAGGGATCCACCTAATATCACCAAATCCACACAAATCCTCATCAATCTCAAACGCTAAGGTTTAATATACAATTCATGAATGGACATGGTCAAATGGCTCCACAGCGCCCCCTGCAAATATTCAAATACTCATAAAAAGTCACTGCTGTATCCTACAAACATGAAATTTGGTACAGACATATAGAATCCCGAGTCCAACAAATTTGCACAGTCGAAATTCCAATCGGCTCTATAGCGCCCCCTAGAAAAAGTCATGTGGAGACATTGGAATTTAACGAACTCCTCCCAGGATTTGTATCCAATCTTCACCAAATTCGCTGTGTGGCATCTAGACCCTTCCAGGATGAAAAGTTATTAAAATCTCGTAGCTGCGTCACACGGCGTGGGCGTGGCATGGCGGCCATTTTGAGCGTGCGACCATGAAGTGTGAAATGCTCATAACTTCATTGCACATGATCAGATGTGAATAAAACTTGATATGTTTTATGACAGGCTATCCATCAACACTTGGGCGCAGCCAAACAGCTCGACAGCGCCCCCTAGAAATTTCAAAAATTCATATAAAATCACCGCTTTAACCTACAGACATGAAATTTGGTACATGTGTAGAGCAGTAACACAACTGTGTACTTTAAAGATTCCTATCATCTCCAGAGCAGCGGTGCGGGGGGGGGAGCGAGGGCCCGTTCGACGCTGCTTGCAGCTTTAATTTTTCTTACGCCAAATTGAACCCCAATTTGACCCCCTAAACGTGCTCAAAAACTCCTCAAATTTTGCACACACATCAGGACTGGTGAAAAATTTGATATTTTGGGGGAATTACACATATGAATGGCAAAATGACTCAAAAAAAATGACTAGTTTCACGTACAGCTATAAAATTTGGTACACAGGTACAGTCGCCCCAGACAAAAACATTCCTGCTTTTGAAATTTTGAAAAAGCTCCTCGGCGCCCCCTAGAAAACGTGGTGCGCAGGCATTGGAATTTAACGAACTCCTCCTAGGATTTTTTTCCGGTCTTCACCAAATTCGCTGTGTGTCATCTGGACCCCTTCAGGATCAAAAGTTATTAAAATCTCGTGGCTGCGTCACACGGTGTGGGCGTGGCATGGCAGCCATTTTCACCAATTTTGCCACATGGAATGAAATGAGTTTTGGAGGTGAAGGGATCCACCTAATATCACCAAATCCACACAAATCCTCACAAATCTCAAAAACTAATGTTTGATATACAATTCAGGAAATGGCGTGTTCAAACGGCTCCACAGCGCCCCCTACAAATATTCAAATACTCATAAAAAACTACTGCTTTGACCTACAAACATGAAATTTGGTACACATGTATAGTGTATCCAGACAAACAGATCTGTACACTTGAAATTTCAATTGGCTTCACAGCGCCCCCTAGACAATGTGGTGCTGAGACATTGGAATTTAACGAACTCCTCCCAGGATTTTTATCCCATCTCCACCAAATTGGCTGTGTGGCATCTGGACCCATTCAGTATTAAAAGTTATTAAAATCTCGTGGCTGCGTCACACGGTGTGGGCGTGACAGGGCGGCCATTTTGAGCGTGTGACCATGAAGTGTGAAATGCTCATAACTTGACTGCACATGGCCGAATATGAATGAAACTTGATATGCTTGATGACAGGCTATCCGTCAACACTGTGGCGCACTTAAACAGCTCCACAGTGCCCCCTACAAAATTTTAAAATTTCATATAAAATCACTGGTTTGTCGTACAGACATGAAATTTGGTACATGTGCATTCATGAATGGACATGGTCAAACGGCTCCACAGCGCCCCCTGCAAATATTCAAATACTCATAAAAAGTCACTGCTGTATCCTACAAGCATGAAATTTGGTACAGACATATAGAATCCCGAGTCCAACAAATTTGCACAGTCGAAATTCCAATCGGCTCTATAGCGCCCCCTAGAAAAAGTCATGTGGAGACATTGGAATTTAACGAACTCCTCCCAGGATTTGTATCCAATCTTCACCAAATTCGCTGTGTGGCATCTGGACCCTTCCAGGATGAATAGTTATTAAAATCTCGTAGCTGCGTCACACGGCGTGGGCGTGGCATGGCGGCCATTTTGAGCGTGCGACCATGAAGTGTGAAATGCTCATAACTTCATTCCACATGATCAGATGTGAATGAAACTTGATATGTTTTATGACAGGCTATCCATCAACACTTGGGCGCAGCCAAACAGCTCGACAGCGCCCCCTAGAAATTTCAAAAATTCATATAAAATCACCGCTTTAACCTACAGACATGAAATTTGGTACATGTGCAGAGCAGTAACACAACTGTGTACTTTAAAGATTCCTATCATCTCCAGAGCAGCGGTGCGGGGGGGAGCGAGGGCCCGTTCGACGCTGCTTGCAGCTTTAATTTTCTGTTCTCACCCATACAGCAATTTGTCTTTGTGTCTTGCAGATACACTGCTGACATAAGCAAATGAAGTGAAAGTACAAAAATGATGGGCAAGTGGGCATGATTGTGGTTGTGTGTGTGCATGTGTGGAGATGTGAGTGTGTCACGCGAATTGAATAATCACCTGAATGAGGACACCTGCAGTGGCTCACCTGACAATTATCATCTCCGTCTACCATAAAAGATGACTCTTGTCGTCATAAAAGATGACTATTCTCGTCATAAAAGATGGCTCTTCTCACCATTTGATGCCAGAGTTTTGATAAGACAATGGTATGTCAGCTCAGGCCAAAATTACTCTGTTCAGTTGTAGCTTTCCCTGTTGTAATCTGCTTTTCTTCTCTTGCTCAGTGTTCCGTTCCGCTCCTTGCTTGGACTCCACTCTCACTCCGAAACATCTGATGCACACCACCCGCCATCCGCCCGACCTTGTCTCCTCTGGACCTACTATTGGCATGCCATCCTGAAGCCCCCATATCACAGTTCCACTCATCCTACGTCTAGACCCCCGGCCAGTCTCCCTACCAGCTCAGTAGTTAACATCATTAGTTTCTCGTGAATCATGATCAGTGCTATGATCCTGTTCTGGGTGTTTGTTGTTCAGTGCTTGTGCATTCCATCTCTGATTTCCCGTAACACATTAAATACAATATATACTATACATTTTCTGTACACAATACTGCTGTTGCAAGATAATCAAGTGCTTGCTGCTGCCACACTCCCCCCTTTTGTTTGTAACCTCTGTCAGTGTTAATCCTTGATTTATCATTTGCTTGGAATTAGTGTGCAGTGTTTATTATGGACAATGCTAAGGTCACATCTGCATGTTCATTAGACTGTAGTGTCCACTGATGTTATGTCAAAATGCATCCATACTCTTAAGTAGTTGCACATTGTTTTTGTATTTCATAAACTTGCAGTGCCTTTTTAAATGATTTAGCTGTAACCTTTATTTGATGGTGAGAGCAGAGGGATGACGTGCAACAATGGTCAGGAGTAACACTGCACAGTTAATGGTAGTGGCAGTTATGTGGCATCTTAACCATTAAGCTATCAAATATGTGTTTGTCATTTGTATGTCTTGTATGTTTAACTGCACATCATTAACATCAGTAAAATGAAATATTCGTATTTATCTCGTTACATGCTAAATCATTTTGAGTGTTTACCAATCAGAATATCTTTCCTCTCCCTGTAACAGAAAAATTTATTTTGAATAATAATGCTGTATTCATGGGCCAGCTACATCTATCTAGTTTCTCTTCACCACTGCACACTAGAATATTTTAAGCAGCAGGAGAGTGTAGCAGAATTAATGCAAACTACAGTGGCTGTGTTCATGATAATGACGGAATACCACTAACATGCAATTTTAAATTTAATGGAACGCTATGGGTCGGTAACAACAACGCCTGTTCATAGGATCAATTTATTGGGTTTAGTCTGGTCAAGGGATTTGTTAACAATAATATAGACTGTAGAGCACAAGTCTCGTTATGTCACAGTAAATTTTTCATATGTGCAATATCTGTTCAAATGCAATAGCAAGTACATAGGACCTAAAAGATTTAGACTATTTCGGAGTCAATATCATTGTTTGATTTTTAAAGGTATCCACAATAATTTTCCTTTGACTTTTAAAAACATAAGATTAAAATTTCTAGTTATTTGGTTTATGAGAGTTTGTGGTTTTTCACACTTTATTTCAAGATATTTTGGCTTCTGACTTGTCCATAAATGGGCCTTTCAGACTAAAACCTACCTAACAAAACAAAGTAGCAGTAATCGAATTCTTTGAGCTGTGCCTGTGTGAAATTATAAATGAAAGTTCTGAAGTTTTCTAAGAGTTCGCTTTTGAAAGCTAACTGTTCTATGGCTATTTTACTGTATGTCACAGTTCTTTTCATGCTGACAAATGAAGGCTCTTTGTGTGTCCAGCGCTTTAACTTGAAGTTTCTGTGAAGCAGCATCTCTCATTGGATATGCTATCGTCTCTGATGTGTAAGATGATTTTCTCCTTTGTTGGCTGCTGTATAGAGACAGGTTTAAGTGCCTTGGTGGAACTCCTATTCACCCCCATGTTCAGCACTCTCCCATGCCCTCTTCTACATTTCCAGTGCCCAGAAAAAAAACATGTCATTGTGAACCATGACCCCACCCTGATCCACATCCACTCTCCATCAGGAAGCCAAACACATGCCTGAACAATTAACTCCTGCACTGCCATCAATTTAGCCCAGAGGGAAGAAAAGATTGAGTCACCCAGGTTCAGGCAAAAAAGAAATGGGTAAAAACATAAGGATAAAAGGGTTTTCTTAAGAAAGGGAGAGAAAAACATGTTTTTTCAGTCCCTGCAAAGTAACTGTCACTGGAGTGACAAGGAGACAGTATTGAGAGCCTCCGTTCATTCAGCCAGTTTGTCTGAACTGTTCAACAAACAATTACAGGGAGTCATGCGGGTTATGTTTATCTTGAGACCAGGTCTGTGAGGAGCTGCCTTAAAAGCTATGGCGAAAGAGGCAAGTACATCTTCTAGATAAACTTGCGATGTTGGGTCTCAGTATTGATTCCTGTTCAACGCATTAGTTGCTGGTCAGTAGGAGGCTTATGGCGTGTGACCTCCTGTATGACAAGTTGCACTGCATCTTCTGATCTCTCGTGGAGTTAGCCTGATACAGCTACTCTCATGGTAAAAAGTAACATGTCAGCTGACCACCATCACTCATCTGGTGCAGAATATTTATTTAATGTGATTTTACTATGGTACAGAAGTCCTAAACGGCCATGGTCCAACTTAATTTTTTCGCTCTGTTTTCTCGTTATAACGAGATAATTTTGTCGTTATAACGAGAAAACAAAATCCGTTATCTCGTGATAACGACAAAGCAGCGACCGTCTGCAAATTTCAGAACCGCTGCAACAGCGAAGAGAAATACGACACAAATATTCAATAACTTCACTCTACTGTACTGTAGTGTCACCAAAATCACTGCAGCCATCAACTGCAACTACAGTTGTGCACTCGTCGCACAGCTGGCTGCACATAGACACCAGTGTTATTTGTGCAGCTTGAAAGACAGCTACTTTTGATAAAACTGGGCTCGTAGCACATTGTCTACCTTACAAAGATGGGAAAGAGGCATCGTTTATGTTTTGACAACGTATCACTAATGAGTTATTGATGCTGGAAGTCCGAATCTGTGAATATCTTTTCAACTTTGACAAACTCTCAGTCGGTAGTGTGCAGCGGTAGCAGAGCACTTTCTGGTCTGGTGGGTTGGTTTTACTTTGTACCTCACCGTAAAATTAAGTCGTTATAACGAGAAAAAGATTTTGTTTTCTCGAGAAAACGAGATAATTTTGTCATTATCACGAGATAACGGATTTTGTTTTCTCGTTATAACGACAAAATTATGTTGTTATAACGAAAAAAACGAAGGAGAATTATCTTGTTTTCTCGAGAAAATGGAGCGAAAAATATTAAGTTGGACCATGGCCACTTAGGGCTTCTCGTACTATGGGATCAATCAATACAAATATTCAAAGAATGCATGGGAGGTTTCAACAGCTTGTCTGCCTAAACAGAAACTGTGCAAAGACATGCTGAAATGAACTTGTATGAATGACAAAAGAAAACTAAAGAATCTGACTCCAAGAAAACCCTGCTGCTGTTGTAATTTGTGCTGCTGATAACCTCACTTGCCACATTCAGTGAAAATCACACTGAAACTACAAGTGACTCCATTTAATGATAACATTTGTGCTTAATTTTTTCAATCTTGTTGTGGACTTTGTTATGGATTTTTAATACACTCGAACCGGGAAGCCAGTGGCCTCTGTTTGTGTATGTCTGGAGCAGTATAAGCAATATCTTGTTTACTTAGCAGTCTTACTGAGTGAACAGCTTTGATTCCAGGGAACATTATGTCTACATGATTTTTGACAATATTACATAAGAAAAAATCATCCATTACTGGGAAGCTAATGGAGCAGGTTCTCCTCAGCAGAACCTGCTCTAATTTAGCATGAGCCACATAAACAGCATTTGATGTAGCCATGGTGAAGCATCGTATGCTTGGTATTTTATCAAGTTAATCATACATAGCTATTAGCCTAAGGGAAATTTCCAGCAGTTTTGCTGCAATGTATGCATGAAAACACTTTTAGCTAGTAAATAGGGTTAAACTCTGCTAAATAGATTTTTTCTTTGTGATCAAATTTTTTTTATTATTAATTTTTATTATTGAATAAACACCGAAACAATAATATATATATATATACATATACACATGCATACATACATATACATACATACATACACACATACCCACATATATACATTTACATACAAAAATTAAAGCTGCAAGCAGCGTTGAACGGGCCCTCGCACACCCACGCGTGTCGGGATGTGGCGCACGTCCAGGTGTGGCGCATGTCGGGATGTGGCAGAAATTTCAAGGTGGTCAGACTTAGCTGACCAATTTCAAGGATTGTATCACAAACTTTCTCGGCCACCATGTACATCAGTGGTGTCAAACTCATTTCTCATTTACTATTATCTATTGTGTTATTAATTTAAAAATCTGTGAGTGAGATGTTATATTACTGTATTATTGGGTCGCTATTATTGACCATTATGCCCGTTGTTGCAAATTTGCAACATACCCAAATTTCTATTTATTTTTTGTGCTATAATCAAATTAACAATCTCAACTTCAACTTATGGTGCAGGGAAGCCAAAATACCATGTCCACGCATGTGAACGCACGGTCTCAGGAGGCTACCATATTTTTTTTCATGAATTAAAAAAAAGACAAAGAAGACATAATCATTTGTACATATTCCAGCCATAGGCAGAATAGGCCACATGAAATTAAGTGGGAGTTGCCCCCTCAGCCCCTGTGAAATGGGACAAGGAACAAATGATTGAGTTTTGGGAGTGATCCAGATCAGTGTCTGGATCCAGGAATTTTTAAAAAGATTTTTAACATTGGGAGTGTTAGAAAGCCCTGCAGTGCCACCTTGTGGTAGGACAGAGCATATATGTGCACATATATAGCACAAAGATATTGAGTGTTTTTTAAGTATACTTTGTCGTTGGGAGATTGTGTTGGGGTGGACTGGAGCTCCTTGGCGGAGGTCTGTGCTCTCTGGGTGCTTTTCTAGCTACAATCTGTGATGATATGAATATTGACGAATGTATAATTAAACTAGTTGAAATACATATTTGATATATCGTTGTTTGTACAGTTTTTCTCCATAGGTTTGGCTCATTTCTCGAAACTAAAATTACATTCTCAAAACAACACGGACAAACCTCCAAACTACTTGGCAATTGTTCACAACAGACTGGCATTTCTCCTTCATTTCATCAAATTGCAAACATCTTAGTACTGGTCTCGATGTCTCAGTACATCTTTGCAAATGATTTAGTACAGGTAGCCTTCATTTAGCACAATTTCCAAGTGAATAGATCTTGTTGATCTAAACTGATTGTTGACTTCTCAGTCTGATGGTTGTTCACTCCAAAACATGTCAGCATCATTTCATTGTATAAGTCATCACATGCACAATAGTCTGTTCAATTGTCAGGATTAGTCATGAACATACGGTGGCCAGGAGAGGGACGGTGAGGACAGCTTTATTTACAGCACTGTAGGCTCCATATAATGTTCCTTGTTTTTTGTTTATGTGTTTATATTACAGTATGTTATGCTGTATAGATTTTCTTTTTACTCTGATGTATGAAAGTTACTTTATGTGTGTCAATACAGTTTTCTCAATTGTTTACACACATTTTCTGAAAGCATGCCTCATACTTTCAGAACTCTGCATACAAATCAGAAAACACACACACACAATGAGCAAAAGCCCTCAATTCTCCTTCAATTGAAACTTTACATTCAAAATGATGTTATTACTTCTCAAAATGCTATTTTGTTTTCAAATGACACAAACCATTATATGAATAGACATTTATAAGAGTGCTCACACAATGCCAAAGGGACGATGAATTTTGGAGGCACTGACTATTTATATGAGAATAGAATTTAGTTTTGACCAGTCGTGTGAACTGTTTTGGGAGAGATATGAGCTTTTGCAGGTGAACCATGGTGTTGTGCTGAACCATCATGTTATTTTGGCAAAAGCACCAAGAGTGTTGAGAACGTCTGGTCTGTTTCAAGAAATGAGCCAAAGCAATTGAGAATAGTCAGTGCATTTTTGGTGGCACTGACTAAGAAATTTAGTTTTGAAACATGAGTGAAAGGTTTTGGGAGAGATATGAGCTTTTGCACGTCAGCTTTATATATATATTGCTTATATTGCAAAGTTTGAAGCAATGATACCTGCAAATATACTGTCTTTAAGTTCCTGTTACCAATCGGTGGTGCTATGACTATGACTAAATTTTAAAATGTGGATGTGTTCAGAAGTGGACTCTTGTCCAGAATATGAAATTTGGGATAGATTGGATCATGTACAGCTAAGATATAAACATTTTAGTTGTCATGACGAGACATCAAGTTCGCCACGCCGCCACAGACTAACAGTTTGACTAACAGTCACAGTTTTCTCCATGAATCATCATCAACATCTTGAGGCTTATGTCACCAACTTTCAGTTGAATACGGTCAACCAAATAATAATAATACATTAAAATGTATTGAAACGGAGGGATTTTTCTACAATGACACAGACCTGCATTTATACGATTTGAACAGTAGGTGTCAGCGTTGCACCATTTATCTGGATTTAATCCAGAGCTGCTGACAACGGTAAAAGTACATAAAGGTCAGAGGGCCACCACGGTCACATCCTTTGACTTTTGTGGAAGATTTTGATAACTTCTCATCTTTAAGGCCTGTTGTATATACTGACCAAATTTCAGCTGTCTTGGAGTTACCCTGTGTGCGGTTATAGCTTTTGAATATGTCCAATAATCAGAAATATAAAGCAAAATGGCGGACTTCCTGTACATTTTTGCTGATGGATTGATTAGGCAATTTTGTTTGTCTTGTCTTGGTGCACATGTGTACCAAATTTGGTAGGGTTACATGAAACTAGCCGTATTAACTCCCATAGAACCCAATTTTCAAGGTGGCGCTATAGAGCCATTTTGCCACACACATGTGCAGCTCCCATGAAATATAAAATTTTTCGCCACTTCTGATGTGTGTGCAAATTTTCGTGAGTTTTTGAGCGCGTTTAGGCCCTCAAAAATGCAGTTCTTCTGTCAGGAGAAAAATAATAATAATAATAATAATAATAATAATAATAATAATAATAAAAACGAATACAAATGCAATAGGGTCCTACGCACCGTTGGTGCTCGGGCCCTAATAAAACAGTGTTGAATTCAGCAGCACATGGTGAAAACAAGAACACATTTGCTAGAGCATTCAGGAATGTTCTTAATAGAGTCCATCTCAAGCGGTCTACATGCCACACAGCAAATTTGGTGAAAATCGGCTAAAAATCCTGGGAGGAGTTCGTTAAATTCTAATGCCTACGCAGCACGTTTTCTAGGGGGCGCCATGGAGCTTTTTTGTTCAAAATGGCCGCCATGCCACACCCACACCGTGTGACGCAGCCACAAGATTTTACTAACTTTTCATCCTGGAGGGGTCTAGATACCACACAGCGAATTTGGTGAAAATCGGACAAAAATCTTGGGAGGAGTTCGTTAAATTCCAATGCCTGCGCACCACGTGTTCTAGGGGGCGCCATGGAGTTTTTTTGTTCAAAATGGCCGCCATGCCACGCCCACACCATGTGACGCAGCCTCAAGATTTTAATAACTTTTCATCCTGGAGGGGTCTAGATGCCACACAGCCAATTTGGTGAAGATCGGACAAAAATCCTGCGAGGAGTTCGATAAATTCCAATGCCTGCGCACAACGTTCTCCATTGTACAATGTTAAGCTTTTTTGTTCAAAATGGCCGCAATGCCACACCCACGCCGTGTGACGCAGCCTCAAGATTTCGATAACTTTTCATCCTGGAGGGGTCTGCATGCCACACAGCCAATTTGGTGAAAATCGGCTAAAAATCCTGGGAGGAGTTCGTTAAATTCCAATGCCTGCGCACAGCGTTTTCTAGGGGGTGCCGTGGAGCTTTTTCGCTCAAAATGGCCGCCATGCCATGCCCACACCGTGTGACGTATCCACGAGATTTTAATAACTTTTCATCCTGGTTGGGTCTAGATGCCACAACGCGAATTTGGTGAAGATAGGATGAGGATGTAATGAGCATGTTTAGGGGGTCAAATTGAGGTTCAAAGTGGCGTAAGAAAAAGAAAAGAAACCGCCAAACCGCCAAAGAAACATTAAAGCTGCAAGCAGCGTCGGACGGGCCCTCGCTTCTCAACGCACTCCTCTCCACAGGACCTTTTATAGGGGGCGCCGTAGAGCCGATTGGAATTTCGACTGTGCGAATCTGTTGGTCTTGGAATACTATATGTGTGTACCAATTTTAATGTTTGTAGGATTAAGCAGTGATTTTATATGAGTATTTAAATATTTGTAGGGGGCGCTGTGGAGCCGTTTGACCACGTCCATTCCTGAATTGTATATTGAACGTTAGCTTTTGAGATTAATGAGGATTTTTGTGGATTTGGTAATTTCATGTGGATCCCTTCACCTCCAAAACCCATTTCGTTCCACATGGCGAATTTGTTCAAAATGGCCGCCATGCCCCGCCCACACCGTGTGACGCAGCCACGAGATTTTAATAACTTTTCATCTTGGAGGGGTATAGATGCCACACAGCGAATTTGGTGAAAATCAGATAAAAATCCTGGAAGGAGCATGTTGAATTCCAGTGCCTGCGCACCACGTGTTCCAGGGGACACCGTTTAGATTTTTTGTTCAAAATGGCCGCCATGCCACGCACACACCGTGTGACGTAGCCACAACATTTTAATAACTTTTCATCCTGGAGGGGTATAAATGCCACATAGGGAATTTGGTGAAGATGGCACAAAAATCCTGGTAGGAGTTCGTTAAATTCCAATGCCTGCGTACCACGTTCTCCACGGGGCGCCGTTAAGTTTTTCTGTTCAAAATGGCCGCCATGCCACACCCACACCGTGTGACGTAGCTGCAAGATTTTAATAACTTTTCATTCTGGATGGGTCTAGATGCCACACAACAAATTTGGTGAAGATGGGACAAAAGTCCTGGGAGGAGTTCGTTAAATTCCAAAGCCTGCGCACAGCGTTTTGCAGGGGGCGCCGTTGAGATTTTTTGTTCAAAATGGCCGCCATGCCACGCCCACACCGTGTGACGCAGCCACAAGATTTGAATAACTTTTCATGCTGGAGGGGTCTAGATGCCACGCAGCGAATTTGGTGAAAATTCGATAAAAATCCTGGGAGAAGTTTGTTAAATTCCAATGCCTGCGCACCACGTGTTGTACTTGGCGCTCTTTAGCTCTTTTGTTCAAAATTCGCTGTCTAGCATGTAGACCCCTCCAGGATGAAAAGTTATTAAAATCTTGTGGCTGCGTCACACGGTGTGGGCGTGGCATGGCGGCCATTTTGAACAAAAAAGCTTAACGGTGCCCCTTAGAAAATTGGAATTTAACAAACTCCTCCTAGGATTTTTGTCCCATCTTCACCAAATTCACTGTGTGGCATGTAGACCCCTCCAGGATGAAAAGTTATTTAAATCTTGTGGTTGCATCACACGGTGTGGGCGTGGCATGGCGGCCATTTTGAACAAAAAAGCTTAACATTGTACAATGGAACATGTTGTACGCAGGCATTGGAATTTAACAAACTCCTCTCAGGATTTTTGTCCAATCTTCCCCAAATTCGCTGTGTGGCATATAGACCCCTCCAGGATGCAAAGTTATTAAAATCTTGTGGCTGCGTCACACGGGGTGGGCATGGCATGGCGTCCATTTTGAACAAAAAAGCTCCATGGCCCCCCCTTAGAACACGTGGTGCGCAGGCATTGGAATTTAACGAACCTTATCCGCTTGGTGGAAATCCTTGGAAATCACTGGCTCCCATCTTCAACCCAGTATACTATCCCCAATCTGGCACAACCCAGACTTTGTAAACAATAAAATACCTCTCTATCTCAGCTCATGGGCAGAAAAAGGGATCACCCATCTCCATCACCTTCTCCAAGATAATATAATTATGACATGTACAAACTTATTCCAAACATTCCAAATAAGCAATGGAAACTTTCTCCAGTGTCTGCAAGTAGAGAGGACTATTACAAGGGTAATTCCAGCGCTTAGGACCACTTTACAGCCACCTGATTTACAGCCACCAGAATTTGTCAAGCACATCGCAAAACTGTCCCCAAAAAATAAGAAAAATCTCTCAAGAATTTGTAGTTTGCTCTCAAAGACGGACTCTATACATTTACCAATCTCAAAATGGGAAAAAGACTTATCCATATCCCTTGAACATGATTTCTGGACCCAGATTTGTAGTAACACATTCAAGATGACAAAAAATCCCAACTTACAACTGATCCAATTTAAGGTCCTCCACAGAACACATATAACGCAATATAAAATGTACAAAATGGGCTTCTCGCACTCTGACATATGCACACAATGCACACAAAAGACGGTTGACACTTATTTGCATGCCCTCTGGCTATGCTCACCTGTCTATCAGTTTTGGGCAGCAGTCACACAGAAACTCTCCTCTATCTTGGACTGCAGGATCCCGCAATCTCCAAACCTTTGCTTAATTGGTGATCTTACGACAACAACCCTACCAGACACTCAATCCCAACCCACGCTTGCAGCTCTCGCAATTGCCAAGAAAACTATTTTAGTTAACTGGAAAAATAAGAAAGCCCTCAACATCATCCATTGGCTGAACCTCCTCTCAGAACACATTTCACTTGAGCAAGTCTCTGCTACCCGGAAAAACCAATTGGTATTCTTTACAGAAAAACGGTCCCCATTTATTAGATCTTTAAATATAAATCTCTAAATTCCTATTGCCTGTTAGCGTATGCCACACCTCTCATAGAATTTGTGATGCTCCAGAACCAATGTATTCTGTCTGTATCATTGGTCTGACCTTTATTTCATGTCTCCTCTACTAAACTACAGTTTCTTAAAGCTTTCCTCCCTAAGGAATGTTGGTGCCATGGACTTCAAGGCCGTGTTGATGCACTAGGGGTGTCTTTTCCCTCTTGTCCCCGGGGCTGCTGCGCAGCTCTTCCGGGCCTTCTTGGTTCGGGCTCTCCCCCATGGTGGTAGTGTATCTGGTGTTTCGCCTTTGGAGCTCCTAGGTTGCTGGATTTGCATGCTCTCCCGGGTTCCCGGGGGTGGGGGTGGCTGGTCTCTTCTGGGGCGCTCTGGCTGGTCCTGGGGGCTTGGGGTGTGTTGGCCCCCCCTGCTGCTCCCCCGTCCCTTTTCCGCTCCCTTTCCCTCCTACTCCCTCCTCTCCTGCCTACCTGCTCCTCTCTGCCCCTCTCCCTCCCTTTGGGGGGCCTGGGGTCCTCTGCTGCCTGGGGGTCTGGCATGGGGGCCGGGTAGTCTCTTCTGGGCGGGGGTTCTGGCTCCTTCCTGGGCTGTGTGCTGCCACCGAAGATGGAAGATCGCTGGCTGGGGCCCTGGGCCGGGCCTGTGCTGTCCTGGGGTGTGGCGGGGCGGGGATGCTTTTGGTGGCACTGTGGGGTGCGCGTCCTGTGCCCTGGCGCACTGGCTTTCGGGGTGTGCATGGACTTCGTGGTCCGTGCTCTTCCTGGCGTGGCACATTTTTCCTTCTGGGGTGGGCTGCGGCACCCGGCTGGCCTGTGGCAGGGCTATGGCTGCCGCTTAGGCGGTGTTCTGGTGCTGCGGCCCACATGGCTTGCAGTGTTGGCGGGGCCCGTTGGTGTGTTCGGGCCTCCCCTGCCCCTCGCCTCTTGGCCCTGGGGGCCCTCTGCGCTGGACCCTATGGTGATTTCGGTGTCCCATGCTGCTCTGTCCCCGTGGGCCAGACCCACACCAGACTGCCTCTTACTGTGCACCTCACACATCACACACTTCACTGTATATATATATTTTTAGGCACATATAGGGACACAACAGTTAGGGCCTCATGGACTGCAGAGATTGGGGACAGTGGGTTCGTTGATGGGGCGGATTGCAGTGTTGAGCGACATTGTGTCCGCCCCGTCTCCCTCCTGCTTGCCTCTCCTGCTTTCCAATTTTAATGCAGCACACACATCTTGGGGGAGGATCTGCGGCGGCTCGAGACTTTGGGTCAGGGTAGGCTGCAGAGTACCCAGCCTCTGCGGCCCTCTGGCCCTCCCCCTTCCGCCTCTCCAACCCCTCAAGCTTTTAATGCACCACATTACACTAGGGCTGAAACGATTCCTCGAGTGATTCGAGTAATTCGATCACTAAAATGCGTCAAGGCAAAATTCTCTGACTCGATGCTTCGTTTAAGCCACTTCCACTTTTGATGCCGACATCCGCGCAAATTGTGGAATGCAAAATGGACACGGAGACCGACGGAGACGAGCGACAGGGAGAGCAAAGAAAACGACGTAAACTGTCGAAAGTGTGGGACCATTATAAACTAAATCGGGCGAAAAACACAGTACAATGCGTGCACTGCAAAATAGAATTAGCTTTCCATAATAGCACTTCTTCAATGCTACAGCACCTGAACCGAAAGCATCTGCCGTACGCATCAAGTTTGCCGAGCGGATCCAGCAGGTAGGTCTAATGTTAATGTCACGTTCACAAAAGTATTTAATTTAGATCAGTGATTGCTAGTATAGATTACGACACGTAAAGAACATACACGTAGCTAAATAATGGCTGATTAACTGGAAATAATTGTAGTGGCCACATGGGGAGGCATTATGTGAAAAAGTGTACTAGTGAAGTGTTGTTAGAAGATTACACAGAAAATAAAATGCTAGTTACTTTAGTTTTCGTTCACGTTATTATTAGGGCCCGAAGCACTACAGTGCGTAGGACCCTATTGTTCCTCTAGTGTTTCTTTGGCAGTTTGTTTGTTTCTTTGTTTGGCGGTTTCTTTTTCTTACGCCACTTTGAACCTCAATTTGACCCCCTAAACATGCTCAAAAACTCCCCAAATTTGGCACACACATCAGGACTGGTGAAAAATGTCATATTTTGGGTGAATTACACATATAAATGGCAAAATGACTCAATAGCGCCACCTAGAAAATTGGGCTTTAGTGGAGTTAATACGGCTAGTTTCACGAAAACTCATGAAATTTGGTACATATGTACAGTAGCCCAAGACAAAAAAAATTCCTGCTGTTGAAATTTCAAAAAAAGCTCAACAGCGCCCCCTACAGCATGTGGTGCGCAGGCATTGGAATTTAACGAACTTCTCCCAGGATTTTTACCCGATCTTCACCAAATTCGCTGTGTGGCATCTAGACCCCTCCAGGATGAAAAGTTATTAAAATCTTGTGGCTGCATCACACGGTGTGGGCGTGGCATGGCGGCCATTTTGAACAAAAAAGCTAAACAGCGCCAACTACAACACGTGGTGCACAGGCATTGGAATTTAACACACTCCTCCCAGGATTTTTATCCGATTTCCACCAAATTTGCTGTGTGGCATGTAGACCCCTCCAGGATGAAAAGTTATTAAAATCTTGTGGCTGCGTCACATGTTGTGGGCGTGGCATGGCGGCCATTTTGAACAAAAAAGCTCAGCCGCACCCCCTACAGCATGTGGTGCGCAGGCATTGTAATTTAACAAACTCCTCCCAGGATTTTTGGCCGATATTCACCAAATTCGCTGTGTGTCATTTAGACCCCTCCAGGATTAAAAGTTATTTAAATCTTGTGGCTGCGTCACACGGTGTGGGCGTGGCATCGCGGCCATTTTGAACAAAAAAGCTTAACATTGTACAACGGAACACGTTGTGCGCAGGCATTGGAATTTAACGAACTCCTCCCAGGATTTTTGTCCGATCTTCACCAAATTCGCTGTGTGGCATCTAGACCCCTCCAGGATGACAAGTTATTAAAATCTCGTGGATACGTCACATGGTGTGGGCGTGGCATGGAGGCCATTTTGAACAAAAAATCTCAATGGTGCTCCCTAGAAAACGCTGTGCGCAGGCATTGGAATTTAACGAACTCCTCCTAGGATTTTTGTCCCATCTTCACCAAATTTGCTGTGTGGCATCTAGACCCATCCAGAATAAAAAGTTATTAAAATCTTGCAGCTGTGTCACACGGTGTGGGCGTGGCATGGCGACCATTTTGAACACAAAAGCTTAACATCGCCCCCTGGAACACGTGGTGCGCAGGCATTGGAATTTAACGAACTCTCCCAGGATTTTTGTGCCATCTTCACCAAATACGCTGTGTGGCATCTAGACCCCCCCAGGATGAAAAGTTAATAAAATCTTGTGGCTACGTCACACGGTGTGGGCGTGGCATGGCGGCCATTTGGAACAAAAAATCTCAACGGTGCCCCCAAGAAAACGCTGTGCGCAGGCATTGGAATTTATTGAACTCCTCCCAGGATTTTTGTGCCATTTTCACCAAATTGCCTGTGTGGCATCTAGACCCTTCCAGGATGAAAAGTTATTAAAATCTTGTGGCTGCGTTACACGGTGTGGGCGTGGCATGGCGGCCATTTTGAACAGAAAAACTTAACGGTGTCCCGTGAAAAACATGGTGCGCTGGCATTGGAATTTAACGAACTCCTCTCAGGATTTTTGTCCGATCTTCACCAAATTTGCTGTGTGGTATCTAGACCCCTACAGAATGAAAAGTTATTAAAATCTCATGGCTGCGTCACACAGTGTGGGCGTGGCATGGCGGCCATTTTGAACAAAAATAGCTCAACGGCGTCCCCTGGAAAACGTGGTGCGCAGGCATTGGAATTTAACGAACTCCTCCCAAGATTTTTATCCGATTTTCACCAAATTGGCTGTGTGTCATTTAGACCCCTCCAGGATGAAAAGTTATTAAAATCTTGTGGCTGCGTCACACGGTGTGGGCGTGGCATGGCGGCCATTTTGAACAAAATCGCCATATGGAATGAAACAGTTTTTGGAGGTGAAGGCATCCACGTAATATCACCAAATCCACACAAATCCTCATTAATCTCAAGACCTAACAATTGATATACAATTCAGGAATGAGCGTGGTCAAACGGCTCCACAGCGCCCCCTACAAATATTCAAAATACTTATATAAAATCACTGCTTTATTCCACAAACATGAAATTTGGTACACACGTACAGTTTCCCAAGACCTACAGATTTGCACACTCCAAATTTCAAACAGCTCCACAGCGCCCCCTACAAATTTCAAAAATTCCTGTAAAATCACTGGTTTGTCCTACAGACATGAAATTTGGTACATGTGCATAGTAGGATGAGACAAATACTATTGCGTGCTATAGACATTCCGATCGTATCCAAAGCGGCCGTGGGAGGGGGGGGGGCGAGAGCCCGTCCGACGCTGCTTGCAGCTTTAATTATGATTGTGCCACACAGCATACACTCTCGCCTTTTCTGTCTCATACACACACCACACCACACCAGAGGTTGTCAGACCTGGTCATTGTCTGTTATTTATTTGTTTAGGTATATTATATTAACGACAATATATTGGGTTTATTAATGTTAATTGTATTGCAGAGAGTAGGGTCATCAGTTGTAGATCACACCATAATATGTACATTAACCATTAATTTAGGCCTAGTAATCAATGAATAAATAACAAAATTAATTATACTCTACTACTTTTTTTTTCCAGTAAATCGCAGAGTGGTACTTTGGACAGCTTCATACAGAGGGCTCCATCATGTTCAACTGCGCAAGCTGCAGAGTTCACAGACAGCATTCTGAACATGATTTTCACAGACATGCGCCCACTGTCCATGGTGGAGGATGAAGGATTCCAGAAGATGATCTCCGCTTTCAATCCAAACTATGCGCTTCCTTCAAGAACCTACTTCATGAAAATGATGGAGAAAAAGTACGAGGACATTAAAGGCAAGTTAAAAAACATGCTAAAAGAGACTGACAGCATCACTCTCACAGCCGACATCTGGACAAGCGTTGCTACAGAAGCATATCTGGGTGTGACGTGCCACTTTCTTGGGGAGGACTGGGGAATGGAGTCCCACAGCCTGACAACAATGCCCCTTGAAGAGAGACACACAGCTGCAAATATTGCAGAGTGGATTGAGGATGTGATTGCAAAATTTGACATTCCACCAGAGAAAATCAAAGCTGTTGTCCATGACAACGGTGCTAATGTTGTAGCAGCAGCTAAGATTTTGGCAGAAAAACATGGATGGGCATCAGTGCGATGTGCAGGACACATGCTGAACTTGGTGGTGCAGGGCGCTCTGAAGAAAAACCAGGTTATCTCTCAGTGTGTAGCTGCTGCAAGATGCCTTGTTGAACACTTTAAGAAGAGCGAGTTAGCATGCAGCAAACTAAATGATAAGCAGCAGCAAATGGGCACACCATTACACATGCTGGTGCAAGATGTAAGTACTCGCTGGAACAGTACTTTCCACATGCTGTCCAGGCTGCTGGAACAGAGATGGCCAGTAACTGCTGCATTATCTGACCCAGCAGTGACACCAAGAGGAAAACACTACCTTGATCTTAAGCCTGAACAGTGGGATGTGATTCAGGAGTTGAACCAGGCCCTTGAGCCATTTGAAGGAGCAACTGTGTTTCTGAGTGGGCAAGAATATGTTACCCTCTCTGCACTTCCACAGCTTGTGCAAAGTCTTAAGAAGTCCATACAGACTCCAGCCTTTGAGACTGCACCAGTGAAGTCATACCAAACTGATGTGACAGAACAGATCACAGCAAGGTGGCAAGGACTATCTGTGTTTCAACCTGAATCAAACCATGTCCTACTTGCTGCTGCTTTAGATCCCAGGTTTAGGAAACTTAAGTTCCTGTCTCCTGATGAAGTTTTCAAGGTCCAAAGCACAGTACAAACCATGGCACTTGTTGCCAAAAAGGAAGCGAGGCAGAAGAATGCAAGTGAAATTGGGTCTCCCAGCACAGCACAAGACATGCCAGTAACACATCAGGGGGATGTTAAATCATTGCTCGAAAAGATACTGGGGTCATCAGACTCTAGCACCAGTGATGAAGAGGATGAGGAGCAGCAGTTGAGTCAAACGGTCCAGAAGGAGGTTTTGATGTACTTTGGAGAACATCCTCTATCCAAGAAGGAGAATCCGCTGTCATGGTGGAAAGCGAATGCACAACGCTATCCAACACTGTCAAAGCTAGCAAAGTCCTTCCTGTGTATCCCGGCAACATCTACGCCATCAGAGCGCCTGTTTTCTGCAGCAGGGAATATTGCATCAAAACGGAGGGGGAGCCTCAGTTCTGAGCATGTTGATATGCTTACTTTTCTTCATTGCAACCACAGGCTCCTTTAAAGAGCTGAGCATGCACACAGACACACATCAGTGTGGAGAAAGACATTTAATGTTTATTATTATGCCTCAGTTTTATCTTTTAATTAGGGCCCGAAGCACTACAGTGCGTAGGACCCTATTGTTCCTGTAGTGTTTCTTTGGCCGTTTGGCCGTTTGGCCGTTTGGCCGTTTGTTTGTTTGGCGGTTTCTTTTTCTTACGCCACTTTGAACCTCAATTTGACCCCCTAAACATGCTCAAAAACTCCCCAAATTTGGCACACACATCAGGACTGGTGAAAAATTTGATATTTTGGGGGAATTACACATATGAATGGCAAAATGACTCAATAGCGCCACCTAGAAAATTGGGCTTTAGTGGAGTTAATATGGCTAGCTTCACATAAACTCATGAAATTTTGTACACAGGTACAGTAGCCCAAGACAAAAAAATTCCTGCTGTTGAAATTTCAAAAAAAGCTCAACAGCGCCCCCTACAGCATGTGGTGCGCAGGCATTGGAATTTAACGAACTCCTCCCAGGATTTTTATCCGATTTTCACCAAATTCGCTGTGTGGCATCTATACCCCTCCAGGATGAAAAGTTATTAAAATCTTGTGGCTGCGTCACACGGTGTGGGCGTGGCATGGCGGCCATTTTGAACAAAAAAGCTAAACAGTGCCAACTCGAACACGTGGTGCGCAGGCATTGGAATTTAACGAACTCCTCCCAGGATTTTTATCCAATTTTCACCAAATTCGCTGTGTGGCATCTAGACCCGTCCAGGATGACAAGTTATTAAAATCTCGTGGCTGCGTCACACGGTGTGGGCGTGGCATGGCGGCCATTTTGAACAAAAAAGCTCAGCCGCGCCCCCTACAGCATGTGGTGCGCAGGCATTGGAATTTAACGAACTTCTCCCAGGATTTTTGTCCCATCTTCACCAAATTTGCTGTGTGGCATCTAGACCCATCCAGAATGAAAAGTTATTAAAATTTTGCAGCTGCGTCACACGGTGTGGGCGTGGCATGGCGGCCATTTTGAACAAAAAAGCTAATCGGCGCCTCCTGAACCATGTGGTGCGCAGGCATTGGAATTTATTGAACTCCTCCCAGGATTTTTGTCCCATCTTTACCAAATTCGCTGTGTGTCATCTAGACCCCTCCATGATGAAAAGTTATTAAAATCTTGTGGCTGCATCACACGGTGTGGGCGTGGCATGGCGGCCATTTTGAACAAAAAAGCTTAACATTGTACAATGGAACACCTTGTGCGCAGGCATTGGAATTTAACAAACTCCTCCTAGGATTTTTACCCGATCTTCACCAAATTCACTGTGTGGCATCTAAACCCCTCCAGGATGAAAAGGTATTAAAATCTAGTGGCTGCGTCACACGGTGTGGGTGTGGCATGGCGGCCATTTTGAACAAAATCACCATGTGGAACGAAATGGGTTTTGGAGCTGAAGGGATCCATGTAAAGTCTCCAAATCCACACAAAACCTCATTAATCTCAAGACCTAATATTTAATATACAATTCAGAAATGGGCGTGGTCAAACGGCTCCACAGCGCCCCCTACAAATATTCAAATACTCATATAAAATCATTGCTTTATCCTACAAACATGAAATTTGGTACCTACATATAGTATCCCAAGACCAACAGATTTGCACAGTCGAAATTCTAATCGGCTCTACGGCGCCCCTAGACAAGGTCGTGTGGAGAGGAGTATGATGAGGAGCGAGGGCCCGTCCGACGCTGTTTGCAGCTTTAATTAGGGCCCGAAGCACTACTGTGCGTAGGACCCTATTGTTCCTCTAGTGTTTGGCGGTTTGTTTGGCGGTTTGGCGGTTTCTTTTTCTTACGCCACTTTGAACCTCAATTTGACCCCCTAAACATGCTCAAAAACTCACCAAATTTGGCACACACATCAAAACTGGTGAAAAATTTGATATTTTGGGGGAATTACACATATGAATGGCAAAATGACTCAATAGCGCCACCTAGAAAATTGGGCTTTAGTGGAGTTAATACGCCTAGTTTCACGTAAACTCATGAAATTTGGTACACATGTACAGTAGCCCAAGACAAAAAAATTCCTGCTTTTAAAATTTCAAAAAAGGCTCAGCAGCGCCCCCTAGAGCACGTACTGTGCAGGCATTGGAATTTATCGAACTCCTCCCAGGATTTTTATCCGATCTTCACCAAATTCGCTGTGTGGCATCTAGACCCATCCAGGATGAAAAGTTATTAAAATCTTGTGGCTGCGTCACACGGTGTGGGCGTGGCATGGCGGCCATTTTGAACAAAAAAGCTAAACAGCGCCAACTAGAACACGTGGTGCGCAGGCATTGGAATTTAACAAACTCCTCCCAGGATTTTTATCCAATTTTCACCAAATTCGCTGTGTGGCATCTACACCCCTCCAGGATGAAAAGTTATTAAAATCTCGTGGATACGTCACACGGTGTGGGCGTGGCATGGCGGCCATTTTGAACAAAAAAGCTTAACCTCGCCCACTTCAACACGTGGTGCGCAGGCATTGGAATTTAACGAACTCCTCCCAAGATTTTTGGCCGATCTTCACCAAATTCGCTCTGTGGCATTTACACCCCTCAAGGATGAAAAGTTATTAAATTCTTGTGGCTGCGTCACACGGTGTGGGCGTGGCATCGCTGCCATTTTGAACAAAAAAGCTTAACATTGTACAATGGAACACATTGTGCGCAGGCATTGGAATTTAACGAACTCCTCCCAGGATTTTCACCCGATCTTCACCAAACTCGCTGTTTGGCATCTGCACCCCTCAAGGATGACAAGTTATTAAAATCTCGTGGATACATCACATGGTGTGGGCGTGGCATGGCGGCCATTTTGAACAAAAAATCTCAATGGCACCCCCTAGAAAATGCTGTGCGCAGGCATTGGAATTTAACGAACTCCTCCCAGGATTTTTGTTCGATCTTCACCAAATTCGCTGTGTGGCATCTAGACCCCTCCAGGATGAAAAGTTATTAAAATCTTGTGGCTGTGTCACACGGTGTGGGCGTGGCATGGCGGCCATTTTGAACAAAAAAGCTTAACCTCGCCAACTTCAACACGTGGTGCGCAGGCATTGGAATTTAACAAACTCCTCCCAGGATTTTTGGCCGATCTTCACCAAATTCTCTGTGTGGCATCTACACCCCTCCAGGATGAAAAGTTATTAAAATCTTGTGGCTGCATCACACGGTGTGGGCGTGGCATGGCGGCCATTTTGAACAAAAAAGCTTAACATTGTACAATGGAACACGTTGTGCGCAGGCATTGGAATTTAACGAACTCCTCCCAGGATTTTTGTCCCATCTTCACCAAATTCGCTGTGTGATATCTAGACCCCTCCAGGATGAAAAGGTATTAACATCTCGTGGCTACGTCACACGGTGTGGGCTTGGCATGGCGGCCATTTTGAACAGATTCGCCATGTGGAACGAAATGGGTTTTGGAGGTGAAGGGATCCACGTGAAATTACCAAATCCACACAAATCCTCATTAATCTCTAAAGCTAACATTCAATATACAATTCAGGAATGGATGTGTTCAAACGGCTCCACAGCGCCCCCTACAAATATTTAAATACTCATATAAAATCACTGCTTAATCCTACAAACATTAAAATTGGTACATACATATAGTATCCCAAGACCAACAGATTTGCACAGTCGAAATTCCAATCGGCTCTCCGGCGCCCCCTAGAAAAGGTCCTGTGAAGAGTAGTGCGTTGAGAAGCGAGGGCCCGTCCGACGCTGTTTGCAGCTTTAAATTTAATAAGTCTTTTAGTGAGTTGGCTGCCACTCGCCAACTGTTCAAGGTGGATCCCTTTGCCCCATTAATTCTACCAGTTGACATCTCCATAAATATAACATCTAAAAAAGTGAGAATCAAGTGTTTGAGGGCAAGAGAGTGGGGAGGCTTCCATCGCAATGCGACCAACTTTTTAGCAGCAGTGATACCACTAAGTATTAACCGCCTTGCAGCTTTTGACAGACCCAGTCCAGATAAATCATTCAATAGCAGAACTGGGATAGTCACTGGGATAGTTACAGATGTTAAGTTTGATAGGAAACTAAGCCGCTGTTATTTCTTTGTGTAGCAATCAAATTATAAAGAGGGTGAATCGATAAGGCTTGCTGTAAGGGAATACTGTGTGCATTAAGAGCATGTCTAAGTTGTAAATAAAAAAACAATGAGGAGGGCGGCAAAGCAAAAGTGTCCCTCACATCCTGAAAGGAGCGTAAACCTGGGTTATTAGTCAAAGTCAAAGTCAAAGTCTTTTTATTGTCGATACTGCAATATGTACAGGACATAAAGAGCATTAAAATTGCTGTACTATTCAAACCCTCGGTGTGGACAGTAAACATCAGGTAAAAAAGACATTACGTATATAAAATTCAACAGAACAAGCCAAAAGAGCATTAAAAATAAAATAAAATAAAATTAAGTTAAGTTAAAGCTGCAAGCAGCGTTGGACGGGCCCTCGATCGGAATGTCTGTAGCACACAATAGTATTTGTCTCATCCTGCTCTGCACATGTACCAAATTTCCTGTCTGTAGGACAAAGCGCTGATTTTATATGAATTTTTGAAATTTGTAGGGGTCGCTGTGGAGCCGTTTGAGCACACCCGTTCCTGAATCGTATAGCAGACATTAGTTCTTGAGATTAATGAGGATTTCTGTGGATTTGGTGATATTACATGGATCTTTTCACCTCCAAAACCCGTTTCGTTCCACATGGCGATTTTGTTCAAAATGGCCACCATGCCACGCCCACACCATGTGACGTAGCCAGAGATTTTAATAACTTTTCATCCTGGAGGGGTCTAGATGCCACACAGCCAATTTGGTGAAAATCGGATAGAAATCCTGGAAGGAGTTTGTTAAATTCAAATGCCTGATTCAAATGTTCAAAATGGCGGCCATGCCACGCCCACACCGTGTGCCATTCATATGTGTAATTCCCCCAAAATATCAAATTTTTCACTAGTCCTGATTTGTGTGCCAAATGTGGGGGGCTTTTGAGCATGTTTAGGGGGTCAAATTGAGGTTCAAAGTGGCGTAAGAAAAAGACACCGCCAAACCGCCATAGTACGCAATAGTATTTGTCTCATCCTACTCTGCACATGTACCAAATTTCATGTCTGTAGGACAAACCAGTGATCTCATAGGAATTTTTGAAATTTGTATGGGGCGCTGTGGAGCTGTTTGAAATTTGGAGTGTGCAAATCTGTTGGTCTTGGGATACTGTACTTGTGTACCAAATTTCATTTGTAGGATAAAGCAGTGATTTTATATGAGTATTTGAATATTTGAAGGGGGCGCTATGGAGCCGTTTGACCACGCCCATTCCTGAATTGTATATCAATTGTTAGTTCTTGAGATTAATGAGGATTTGTGTGGATTTGGTGATATTACGTGGATGCCTTCACCTCCAAAACCTGTTTCATTCCATATGGCGATTTTGTTCAAAATGGCCGCCATGCCACGCCCACACCGTGTGACGCAGCCATTAGATTTTAATAACTTTTAGATTTTAATAACTTTTCATCCTGGAGGGGTCCAGATGCCACACAGCGAATTTGGTGAAGATCGGGTAAAAATCCTGGGAGGAGTTCGTTAAATTCAAATGCCTGCGCACCACGTGTTCAAGGGGGCGTGGTTAAGCTTTTTTGTTCAAAATGGCCATGACACGCCCACACCGTGTGACGCAGCCACGGGATTTTAATAACTTTTCATCCTGGACGGGTGTAGATTCCACACAGCCAATTTGGTGAAGATCGGACAAAAATCCTGGGAGGAGTTCGATAAATTCCAATGCCTGCGCACCACGTGTTCTAGTTGGCGCTGTTTAGCCTTTTTGTTCAAAATGGCCGTCATGCCACGCCCACACCGTGTGACGCAGCCACAAGATTTTAATAACTTTTCATCCTGGAGGGGTCTAGATGCCACACAGCAAATTTGGTGAAGATCGGATAAAAATCCTGGGAGGAGTTCGTTAAATTCCAATGCCTGCGCACCACATGCTGTAGGGGGCACTGTTGAGCTTTTTTTGAAATTTCAACAGCAGGATTTTTTTTGTCTTGGGCTACTGTACATGTATACCAAATTTCATGAGTTTACGTGAAACTAGCCGTATTAACTCCACTAAAGCCCAATTTTCTAGGTGACGCTATTGAGTCATTTTGCCATTCACATGTGTAATTCCCGCAAAGTATCAAATTTTTCACCAGTCTTGATGTGTGTGCCAAATTTGGTGAGTTTTTGACCATGTTTAGGGGGTCAAATTGGGGTTCAAAGTGGCGTAAGAAAAAGAAACCGCCAAACCGCCAAAGAAACACTACAGGAACAATAGGGTCCTACGCACTGTAGTGCTCGGGCCCTAATAAAATACAATTAAATAAGTACACTGTGAGAGACTCTGGTGCAAAATAAGAGACTCTGGTGCAAAATAATTCACTTAGTGCAAATGAGAGTGGCAGATAGTGCAAATTAAATGAGCTTATTGACGGTAAAGTGTGTGTGTACAGTATAGTTATTGAAGTCCAGTGGTGATGAGGGGGGTCTTAGAGTCCGGAGTTTGTGTGTGCAGAGGGCAGAAGGGGGAGGTGGGGCAGGGCTGGGAGAGAGTTCAATGTCCTGACAGCCTGGTGGATGAAGCTGTCCTTCAGCCTGCTGGTCCTGGCCCGAAGGCTCCGCAGTCTCTTCCCTGATAGCAGCAGGCTGAAGAAGCTCTGTGATGGGTGGGTAGGATCACCCGCAATGCGGAGGGCTCTGCGGGTGAGGCGGGAAGTGTAATTGTCGTGGAGTGATGGGAGAGAGGCACCAACGATCTTCTCAGCTGCTCTCACGATACGGTGGAGGGTCCTGCGGCAGGACGCGGTGCAGGCGCCCTACCATACAGTGATGCAGCTGGTCAGGATGCTTTCGATGGTGCCTCTGTAAAAGGTGCACATAATGGAGGCTGGGGCTTTTGCTCTTCGCAGTTTGCGGAGGAAGTAGAGGCGCTGGTGAGTTTTCCCGGCCAGTGATGCGGTGTTGTTCCTCCAAGAGAGGTCTTCTGTGATGTGCACACCTAGGAATTTGGTGCTGCTCACCCTCTCCACAGCAGCACAGTTGATGGTGAGAGGAGCATGCTGGGTGTGCGTTCTCCTGAAGTCCACAACAATCTCCTTGGTCTTCTCAACGTTCAGACAGAGATTGTTGTGAGTGCACCACGAGGCCAGGCGGCTCACCTCGGTCCTGTAGTTTGTCTCATCCTCGTTGCTGATGAGACCCACCACAGTCGTGTCATCCGCAAACTTGACGAAGAGGTTGGAGCTGTACGATGGTGTGCAGTCATGGGTCAGCAGGGTGAAGAGGAGGGGGCTCAGCACACATCCTTGGGGTGTCCCCGTGTTTAGTGTGATGTTGCTGGATGTGTTGCTGCCAACCCGTACTGCCTGTGGTCTCCCAGTCAGGAAGTCCAACAACCAGTTGCAGAGCGAGGTGTTTAGTCCCAGCCGGTCCATTTTGAAGATGAGTTGTTGGGGGATGATTGTGTTGAATGCTGAACTGAAGTCTATGAACAGCATTCTAACATTTGAGTCTTTTTTGTCCAGATGAGTGAGGGCTGTGTGTAAGGCAGTGGAGATGGCGTCATCTGTCGAGCGGTTGGACCGATATGCAAACTGGTAGGGATCCAGGTTGGGGGGCAGGGCAGACTTGATGTGGTCCATGACTAGCCGTTTGAAGCACTTCATGAGGATAGGGGTGAGTGCAACCGGACGGTAGTCATTGAAGCAAGAGGGTGATGACTTCTTCGGAACAGGGATGATGGTGGTGGCTTTGAGGCATGTGGGCACAACAGCCTGACTCAGCAAGATGTTGAAGATGTCAGTGAAGACATCTGTGAGTTCCCCTGCACAGTCCTTCAGCACACGACCAGGTATATTGTCAGGACCAGAAGCTTTTCGGGCATTGATCCTGCTGAGTGCTCTTCTTACACTGTCTGGGGACAGCGTCAGCACCTGGTCGCCAGGAGGGGGAGGGGACTTCTGTGCAGGTGTGCTGTTGTGTGCCTCAAAGCGAGCAAAGAAGTGGTTCAGCTTGTCCAGCGGAGAAATGGAGCTGTTGCAGGTCTGCGGTGTGGGCTTGTAGTCCGTGATGGTCTGCATCCCCTGCCACAGGCTCCGTGTGTCTCTGCTGTCGTTGAAACGATGGGCTATCCTCCTGGAGTACTGCCTCTTACCTCTCTGATGCCGCGGGACAGGTTGGCCCTAGCTGTCCTCAGGCCCACCTCGTCTCCTGCTTTGAAGGCAGCATTCCGGGCCTTCAAGAGCCTGTGGACCTCCCCTGTCAACCACGGTTTCTGGTTGGCCCGAACAGTGATGGTTTTGAGTGCAGTGACATCATCAGTACACTTGTTGATGTAGGCAGTGACAGCATTAGTGTACTCCTGGAGGTTTGTGATGCCATTGTAGGTGGCAGCCTGTTTGAACACACTCCAGTCAGTGGTGTTAAAACAGTCCTGGAGTGTTTCAGAAGATCCTTCTGGCCACACACAAATCTACTTCCTGTGACTGGTTTGTTGACTTTAACCAGTGGTCTGTATGCTGGTATTAGCATAACAGTGATGTGGTCAGAAGCACCAAGATGGGGGAGGGGAAGGGCCTTGTAAGCTCCCTTCTGGGTGGTGTAAACATGGTCCAGTGTGTTGTTTCCACGGGTTGGAAAGTCTATGTGTTGGTATATTTTGGAAAAAACACTCTTTGGGTCTGCATGATTGAAATCTCCCGCCAAGATGAGAAAAGCATCTGGATGGGCTGTCTGCTGCTCACTGATGTGCTGGTACAGTTCATTTAGTGCCTCACTCCTGTTGTTGCTGTTGGAGCTCGGAGGGATGTAAACAGCAACGAGTAGTATGGCTGTAAATTCCCTCGGTAGGTAGAATGGTCGGCACTTAATAACCATGAACTCCACTAACCATGAGCAGTGTTTGCAGACCACAGCAGCGTCACAACACCAGGCATCATTGATGTAAACACAGACTCCCCCGCCGCGGGTCTTTCCTGTTCTGTCCGCTCGAAAACATGTTAGCTGCTCCAGTTGAATGGCGCTGTCTGCGACGCTGTCGTTGAGCCATGTTTCCGTAAACACAAGAACACAGCACTCTCTCACAGTCCTCTGAGTTGACCGGAGTAGTCTAATGTAGTCCAGCTTATTGTCCAAAGAGCGTACGTTGGCCAGTACGATGGTGGGGATCGCCGGCTTGTATGGTCTAGCCGCTAGCCTAGCTCGGATTCCTCCGCGCTTACCCCTCTTCTGCTTCCTCTCCCTTCGCTTGTGGCGTCTCCACTGCAATTGCTGGGCAGGAGTCGGGGTCGATGGTGGTGCAGGCCTCCGTAGCAGACCGCTGTCCCGCAGCTCTTGTTCATGCGTGGAGTTTAACTCAAAAAAATTGGTTCTGCTGACTATAGGACCAAAACGAAGTTTACATTGTAAGTTAGACATATCGGAAAAGAGTACTCATTGCAACGTTAGTGGTCGAACAATATCTTCCTCTAATTCACGCCAAGAGATTTCAGCGTCAGCCCATACAAAAAGAGGTCTAAGAACAAAAGAATATAAATACAACTTAAAATCAGGTACTGCCAGACCTCCATCTCCTCCACCTCTCTGTAAAGTTGTCAGTTTTAAGCAAGGCTGTTTTTTATTCCAAATAAATTGTGAAACGCGAGAATGAATTTTCTTCCAGTAATTATCAGGATGTGCGAGGGGAATCATAGAACACACAAAATTTATTCTAGGTAAGATATTCATTTTTACAATGGTAATACGGGCTTGAAGAGAATTAGGGAGGCTGGTCAGGTCTGATTCAACTGCATTCCAAATTCCTAAGTAGTTGTGAGAAACAATTCGGTTCAGGGTTGGGAAAATATGAACTCCAAGATATTTAAATTGTTGTACAACAGGAATATTAGATGGAAATTGCAGTACTTTAGCTGTGTCATTAAGGGGTAATAAGGCAGACTTATTCCAATTAATTTTGAAACCAGATAGATCGCCAAACTCACTACAGATGTTAAGCAGTATATTAAGGGATTGGACCGGGTTTTCCATAAATACAAGCACATCATCAGCATATAAAGCCAGATGATGAGAGGTATGACCAACTGAGATAGGCTGCATGGTAGCAGATTGGCGGATCATCTGTGCTAGAGGTTCTAGAGAAAGAGCGAACAGCGCCAGGCTCAGGGGTCAACCCTGCCGGGAAGACCTGGAGACAGGAAACAATGCAGATGACAATTGCCCAGTGAGAACTAGAGCAGAAGGCTTAGAATACAGAACCTTGACCATATGTATAAAATTCCCACCAAAGCCATGGCTAATAGTTTGTCAAAAGTGTAAACATACCGAATAATATGCATAAAGCTGGCTATGGGAACTGTTACCAGCTAGTCAACCGCATCACCATCCTCCGCTTCTGGGTGTCCTCTTAGATTTCTTAGATTTGATCTTGAGTGTAGCCAGATAGATCAGGAACAACTCGATGACACTGGCTCTGACTTTATCCATGACCGAGGAGAAGGCCAAACGTCGTCTCACTGTGTGGGCACTGTAATCCAGTGAAAATCGTAGTTTGCGACCGGCGACAACGGGAGGATTTCTTCTTGCAGCAGCAAGGATGTCCTGTCTGACTGTGTACCTAAGGCAGCACAAAATCAGAGTGTGGGCCCTTACATTTGCCTGTATCGTAGATGCGGTGCGCCCTCATAATCTCACCCTGGAGGTCGCTGAGAGAGGGAAACCACTTTGGCAGATTTTGAGTAAGAAACTGGATGGTTTCAGATCCCTCCGTCCCCTCTGGCAGTCCATTAATCCTCACATTACAGCGTCTGTTCCGGTCCTCCATGTCTGCCAACTTAGCGCACAGCGCCTCAAGGTCGATATCATGCTCAGCTAGCTTGTTCATGTTAGCTTGCAGCGTGCTAACTTCATTTCTGATTTTGCCAATTTCCTCCTTTTGCGATGTAAAGTCCGCTCAAATAGCAGAAACCTCACATTGAAGTTTGTCGAGGCGTGCATCAAAGCCAACAAAATGGGTGTCCATGCTGACAATACGGGCGTCTGTTTTTCCCAGGACGCTATCCGCGCTGGTTAGCCTCGATAGCACAGTGTCCATTTTAGCTTCCAGCTCTGCCATTGCACCCTTCCACAATCTCAAAATTACCATCGGACGAAGTCTATCTCATATATATATATATATATATAAATATATATATATATATATATATATATATATATATATTAAAAAAAACGTCGAGGCTCAGTGCTCAACACAAAAATAACTAGCTGTCCAAGAAAAGTCACTCAAACGGTCTTAATAAACAAAATTGTAAGCGATGGGTTGAGGAGCTGAAATCTAGGCAGCCATCTTGCACAGTCGCCACCAGGAACACCAAATAGATTTTTTTCTGAGTATTATAGTAATATTATCAACTGGACAAGACCTGTGCACTGCAATGTTTTTAAGAAAATAATAAAATCCCTTTGGCTGTCAGAATAGACATCCCCAGTCGAAGTCAACAGCTCCCCACTTCCACTGTAAACAGTGTTGGTGAAGCACTGCTTCCCCCTCCTGAGGCGCCGGACGGTTTGCCAGAATTTCCTCGGGGCCAACCGATAGTCCTTCTCCATGGCCTCCCCGAACTCCTCCCAGACCCGAGTTTTTGCCTCCACAACGGCCCAGGCTGCAGCATGCCTGGCCTGCCGGTACCCGTCAGCTGCCTCAGGAGTCCTATGAGCTAACAACACCCGATAGGACTCCTTCTTCAGCTTGACAGCATCCCTTACTTCCGGTGTCCACCACCCGGTTCGGGGGTTGTCGCCATGACAGGCACCAGAGACCCTGCGACCACAGCTCCGAGCAGCAGCTTCGACAATGGAAGTGGAGAACATGGTCCACTTGGACTCAATGTCTCCAGCATCCCCCGGGATCTGAGAGAAGCTCTCCCGGAGGTGGGAGTTGAAGACCGCACTGATAGAGGGCTCCGTCAGACGTTCCCAACAGACCCTCACAACACGTTTGGGCCTGCCGAGTCTGTCCGGCTTCCTCCCCCGCCAGCGCATCCAACTCACCACCAGGTGGTGATCAGTTGACAGCTCAGCCCCTCTCTTCGCCCGAGTGTCCAAGACACACAGCCGGAGATCAGATGACACAACTACAAAGTCGATCATCAACCTCCGACCTAGGGTGTCCTGGTGCCACGTGCACTTGTGGACACCCCTGTGCTCGAACATGGTGTTCGTTATGGACAAACCCCCTGGAACTGCTACCTTATCGTGGTGGGGGAGTTTGAGTGCCCGAATGACCCTGGGAGCTACGTTGTCGGGGGCTTTATGCCCCTGGTAGGGTCAGCCAAGGCAAACAGGTCTCAGGTGAAGGGTCAGACTAAAAGCAGTTCAAGAAGCACTCATGAGAAGATTGAAGAACAGGACCGTGACGTCGCCCGGCATGGCGCAGCTGGGGCCCCACCCTGGAGCCAGGCCTGGGGTTGGGGCTCGCAAGGGAGCGCCTGGTGGCCAAGCCATTGCCCACGGGGCTCGGCTGGGCCTAGCCCGAACGGATGACGTGGGCCCACCCTCCTGCAGGCCCACCACCCGCAGAGGGACTCGTAGGGGCTATGTGCTATGTGGATCAGGTGGCAGTTGACGGCGGGGGCCTCGGCGACCCGATCCCCGGACACAGACTCTAACCGTTGGGACTTGGAACGTCACCTCACTGGGGGGGAAGGAGCCTGAGCTTGTGCGGGAGGTTGAGAGATACCGTCTAGATATAGTCGGGCTCACCTCCACGCACAGCTTGGGCTCTGGAACCCAGCTCCTCGAAAGGGGCTGGACTCTCCATTTTTCTGGAGTTGCCCATGGTGAGAGGCGGCTGGCTGGCGTGGGCTTGCTCACGTCTCCACAGCTCAGCCGCCACGTGTTGGAGTTCACCCCGGTGAACGAGAGGGTCGCGTCCCTGCGTCTTCGGGTTGGGGACAGGTCTCTCACTGTTGTCTCGGCCTACGGGCCGAACAGCAGTGCGGAGTACCCAGCCTTCTTGGGGTCCCTGGGAGGGGTGCTGGACAGTGCTCCGACTGGGGACTCCATGGTTCTACTGGGGGACTTCAACGCTCACATGGGCAACGACAGTGAGACCTGGAGGGGGGTGATTGGGAGGAACGGCCTCCCTGATCTGAACCCGAGCGGTGTTCTGTTATTGGACTTCTGTGCTAGCTACAGTTTGTCCAAAATGTTAGCATGTTTTCAAATAAATAATCAAATTAGTGAAGTGCTTTAAAAAATAGACTACAATTATTTTGCATTTGTTTAATGCCTTGCATTACATGATTTGGCATAGTTAGTGAGAGCAGTCGAACAGGGTGCAGCCCCATCTACAAATATTTTCTAAACTCACTACTGATCAGCTAACTTCTGGGGTGCTTCTAAATCTGTTCTTGTCTAATTATCTTTTTCTTTAAATTTTTAATCACTCACACTTTCCTGTTTTTCTCTATGTTTCTATCTTCACTGTTGTATCCTCAGATTTTGCCTCTGCTGTCTGCTTTCTCCTGATCCCTTCATTCACTCACTGGATAAAGATCATTTTAAAAAGTAAATCAAGCAGGATGTAAACTTGCATAGTGTTAATTACAAAAGAAGAATATTAGATGCAAGATTTGAGAGGTGAGTAAACTACATTTATTTGCAAGTAGCCATTACTACAGCTGGTTTCTTCTGCTTCCCTGCTTGCACCCCAACCCTCTCTTCCCCTTTGACCCCTACCCCCATCGTCTGCCAATTAATGCCAATCAGGAAAGTGGTGGGCTGATGTGGTGATAAGGGGGTTTGGGACTGGGACCACCTGGCTTTCGCTCACAGCTGGCCCCTCTTCCCTACTTGTCAGGAACCAGTCCTCTCACCACCACAGAGAAGGTAGAGTCTGCATCACCTAACTTGCATTTGCAATGGTTTATTAACGGCATTATTGTGCCATTAATAATTGGAATAACTGCCCACTGAATATATGTAAATTACATAGCAAAGTATCTTTCAAGTTCCATCTGAAAATGCACTATTTAAATTTGTGAGTAGGGAATAGATATACCTACTGTATGAATGTAATAATGAAAGCAATACCCATGAATGTGATAACTTTTCTGAATAACTGTTCATGATGTTTTTAATGATGTCTAACAATGATTTAATGCTTTTAGATTACCATTGTTAAGGTATTACCATTTGTATTTTGTGTATTGTTTTGTTTTGTGTTTGTCTTTCTGTGTGGACCCCAGGAAGACTAGCTAGTCCCACTTTGGTGACAGCTAATGGGGAACCTTTTAAACATTAAACATTTAAACATTATTAATGCCAGGAATTACACATTCCCTCAGTGTGTGTGTGTGATCTTTTTATTCTTTCCGACAAACTACTGTTAGATTGTGAAGAAATTTGGGAGAAGTTCCTGATCCTAAAGGACATTTGTGTTATCACAGGATGTTATTTTGGTTTTGTTAGAATTGCTATTGAAAATAGTTCAATAGTCCATGGAGAAAAGTTCATGGTTATTAAAGTATAGTGATCTCGGTTTTGTGAAAGGCCAAAAAGCACAGAAAGGGCTACATTTGACAAAATAGCTGTGTGTGTGGACAAAGCCTTACCTTACTTTATAAGAACCTTTCCAAGATGCATGTGTGAGGTCATCTGTAGGTTTCCTGCCGAGTGGTTTTGAAACCCAGTGTGGTGGCTCTGGCTGCCATCATCTTAGCAGTGCCTGACTCCTAATCTCCCTAAACTCAAAGTAAGCATAGAGGTGGAGCAGGAGTGGGGCTGAAGCAAGCGATAGAAACATCTCTGCATCATTGGCAGTCCTATGACAGCACTCACTTGTCCTTTAAAGCATAATGTCATCATGCATAATGTTAAGCCTTAATGCAATTTAAATGGGTGAGTTAAATAAAAATCCACCCCCTGTACTGTCGTCACAAACAGGGAAATTAACTATAGACACCAAAATCATTATTGTACCAGACTGTAAACATGTTTATTTTTGCTGTAATGTTGGTCGTTTTAACATAGATGTTTTTTGAGGACTGGCTCACTTTTGGAGCAAACCTCAAGTTACCATTCGAGGAACTGCAGTTTTTGGCACTTGCGTGTTGGCCTACTTGTTTTAGCCCTGGAGGCTCCCACTTGGTTGTGGCTTATTTTAAAATCCTGAATCTATAAATATGGAAAACTATTGAACACAAGAGTTTTTACATGTTCGTACTTAATTCATTTCTCAGTGTATGTGCATTGATAACTACTACACATCACACTTCATAAATTTAATGTGACAACAGAAAACCTTCCCTTCTCCAAGTGACTTAAAACAACACATTTTGACTAATTATGATCAAAATTACATGTCAGAAAATCTAAAAATAAATTCTGTCATTTAAAAGGTTTTGATAAAAGTAAAATGTTACATTGTCCATACTGTTTATGTTTACTGTATATTATCCCTAAGTAGTTTGTACTCATATTCATCATGAAAGGCATTAAGTTGCAAAAAATGTTGGCTTAAGTGGTATTAAACCTCAGCTATACTACAAGATTTTTTTTTATTTTTATGCACATTTATGTAATTTTTATTTATTTATTTTTGTCTCACCCATTCTGTAAGTGAGAGTAATTTCAAACTGCAGTCCTTCCTTTGACCACCATTTTTGTTTTTAATCAGAGACTTTTCGTGGCTGCTCCCTCAGTTTCCCCCCCATAGGCTCCACCATATTTTTAACTGCTGTATCCTATTCACTCTCTGTCGCTGCAGTTGCTTTCCTCTTAAGCTGTTGCAAACCTATCATTGGTGGTTGATGTAAAACACATCACTGCTTGTGTGCCACAATGGGAATGTTGCAAAAGACACCAGATTTGAAACCTGTATACTGTGAAATGCAAAGACATTTACAGTATCTGAATTTGATTAGCAGAATCAGCATTGTGTACCATTTGACTTCAGTGAACGTTCATTTATATGTATCTTTAACTGTTGCAAGTCAAAATAACCAAAGAGTCATCACTGACCAAGGAAGATGCTTTGTAAAACAGATCTGTGTGTAATCTGACCACTTAACTGAGTGGTAGTTTACCTTTGGAGCTCCACTCCCAACATACAGAAACTGCTCTGGTAAATTCAAATGACAATAAAATCATTGAAGGATTTGCATTATAATAATTAAATGATCTTATTGATATTGTTAATCCCCCCTTTTTTTTATTCTGGTGTGTAATTGTCTGTCACACTGCTACCAATTCAACCAGAATATAATCATACATCTCTTTCGCAGGTATGACTCTCTTTCTCCACTCACAGTTAAAATTCAACAATAGCCTGGAGGGCTTTGAAATACTGTAGGCTTCTATGTAACATGGTGGCTTGCTTTTTGACACTGAACATGAAACAATCTAAAATTGCTGTATACCGTCATTGTTAGTTGTCTATACAGTAGCCTCAACATTCAAATTAATTTAAAAATTAATAATATTGTATTCACTGTATACAGTGAATGAGTTTCCTTCAGCACTTTTAATTTAAAACCTTTTCTCGTATGAAATATGTAACACTTCTGCTTCACCAGCCTGATTAAGTGATGGCATTCTGTCACTGAAACACAGATCCCTTAAATGTTCCTCACATTTAAGGGAGACACGGTACACTCTTGATATTGCAAACACACAAGAATCAACGGTACAGTGTTGTGAAAAAAGTATTTACAGATATCTTCTATGCAATGCATGCAATGCTTATAAAAAGTAGTCACCCCCCTTGGATGTTTCACCCTTTTGTCACTTTTATACATTAAGTCATGGTCAATTTAACTTTTTTGACAAGAATTTCTCAAAAAAAAAACAAAAAACAAAAAAAAAAAAAACTTTTTAATATCAAAGTGAAAATATTTTTTTACAAAATAATATCAGTTAATGAAAAATATATAAGTTAAAGTAAATGACTGCATAAATATTCACCCCCTTTAGATCAGTATTTGGTAGATGCACCTTTGGCTGCAATCAGCCTTGCACATCTGGACATTGCAGTACTTCTCTGTTCTTCCTTGCAAAACAGCTCAAGCTCTGTCAGCTTGCTTGGGGATCGTGTGTTAAAGGCTCTTTTCAAGTCCAGTCACAGTTTCTTGATTGGAATGAGATCTGGGCTTTGACTTGGCCACCTTGTTGTCTTTGAACCATGTCTGTGTAGCTTTTGCTGTAAGCTTGGGGTCGTTGTCTTGCTGGAAAGTAAATCTCTGTAAAGTCATAGTTCTCTTGCAGACTGAGTCAGATTATCAGCCATGATTTGGTGATATTCTTCAGCATTTATGTTACTCTCTATCTTTACAAGCCTTCCAGGGCCTGCTGCTGAGAAGCATCCCCACATCATGATGCTGCCACCACCATGTCTCACAGTGGAGATGGTGTGGTTGTGGTGATGTGCAGTGTTTGGTGTTCGCCAAACATGGCATCTAGTCTGATGGCCAAAAAGCGCAATTTTTGTCTCATCAAACCAAAGAGCCTTCTTTCATTAAAGAAAAAATTGAACCCAACTGCTAAAATTCATTTGGCAGTTGGGTTCAATTTCACCAGTCACACTCACATATGATTATGGTCAGGCTTGTTGAATCCAAACATCCCTGAAATAGAACCTGTCTGTCATTGTGAAGTAGGCTAAAAGGTCTCAAAAAGCAGCACATGATGCCACCTTCTTGTTTACAAAGCCATTACTAGGGCTCTGGGACTCCAGAGAACCACAATGAGAGCCATTATCCACAAATAGAGAAACATGGGACAGTTGTGAACCTTCCAAGGAGTGGCCAGCCTACCAATTTTTTTTTTCAGGAACGCGTCGACATGGCATCCAGGAGGTCACAGTAGAACCAAGATGAACATCAAAAGATCTCGAGACCTCACTTGCCTGAGTTAAGGTTAGTGCACATGATTCCACAATAAGCAAGACACTGGGCAACAATGGCATTCATTGGAGAGTTGCAAAGCGCGAACTGTTCCTGCTCAAAAAGAATATAAAGGCTCGCCTGGTATTTGCAAAAAAAAAAAAAAAAAACTTGATGAGCCTATGACTTTTTGGGATAACAAAAAAGGGTCCTGTGGACTGATGAGTCAAAAGTGGAACTTTTTGGAAGGCCGGTTATATCTGGCATAAAGTTAATACTGAATTCCACAAGAAAAACATCATACCAACAGTGAAACATGGTGGTGGTAGTGTGATGGTTTAGGGCTGTTTTGTTTCCACAGGACCTAGACGACTTGTCATAATTGATGGATCCATGAATTCTGCTCTCTGTCAGAAAATCCTCCAGGAGAATATCCACCCATCAGTTCATGACCTTCAGTACAAATGGTTTATGCAGCATGACAATGAGCCAAAGCACACAAGCAAGTCCACCTCTGAGTGGCTCAAAAAGAACACAATTAAGGTTTCAGAGTGGCCAAGTCAAAATGCAGACTTGAATCCAACCGAGACGCTGTGCCAAGACCTTAAAAGGGTGGTTCATACTCAAAAACGCTTTTCATGTGGGAGAATTAAATCTATTCTGCAGAGAACAGTGGGTCAAAATTCCTCCATGGTGATGTAAAAGACTGATCACAAGCTATCACAATTGTTTAACTGCAGTTGTTGCTGCCTTGGGTGGTTTAGGAGGGCAATTACTCTTTCAAAGGGGTGATATAGGTATACAATAAATCTTGAAAAAATCATCATTTAAAAATTGCATTTTGGGTTTTGTGGGTTATCTTTGTCTAATGTTAAATAAATATGAATATTAGTCTGATAATCTGGAACTCTTAAGTGTGTGAAATATGGAAAAGTAAAATACATCAGGGGGAAAAATAAGGCACATTTTCACATTGAATAATGTACAATGCATGAAGATGTGTCGGCCATTGTAAGTAGTAACATGCTATATCGCTGTGTCGTAGCCTAATCTTGTGTGTGCCTATCCTTTAATCCTACAGCAGTTCAGGCCTGTGTCATATTAAAAGTGATGCATAAATGTAACTAGGTCCAACCTAGACAGACTGCCATCACAACTGTTATGGAGTTAGGGAGATGAGCTGACGCAGTCTCGTCACTGTGCCTCAGAGCTGTCTTTCCATCACCCCGGAGTCTTGGCTGTGACCGTCCATTTTAGAACTCAAGATTCTTCTAGAATTGTGCCTGATCTCTTTGTTAAATAATGCATCAACAATTTTTTTGTAATGTAAAAAAGCCGGCTTTTAGTAGCGTTAGTGGAACAGTAATGCCACCTGACAATCATTCCCTGCAGTCTTGACTGTGGCCTGCAGGAAAAAAGTCAGACTCCTTGTGATTGACAAGGACAGAAAGTGTAGTAGTCCCACTTCTGTTTTTGAATTGTCAACAGCAGCCATGGGATTTGAGAGTGAAGGATGAAACCATGACTTTGACTACAAGAAGTAAAGGACTTAAACCTACCTACTTAAACCATGACAAGTGTGATTACAATATCCAGGAAAGTCATTTAGGACGCCAAGGTAAGAGCCAGTCTCAACAGGACATTCAATTATTTATGACACTAGAGAGAGTGGGTACTTTCAAGGCCAAATGGCTTACAGCCATTTCAAGGAACATGCATTCTCTGATACTTCAGCAAGATTAACTCTACTATGTACAGTCACAATGAAAAAAATATAAATAAATGGTATGCTACACAACTTTACATTATCAAACCTCCAGTAATTTAAAGTTGGCCTGTCATGGCACTATTTGACATAGTTTTTGTCACAGAGGTAATTAATCAATAAAAATGTAGAGGTGATTCAAGCTTAACAGGAAACCTGTGAACTGTGATCAATAACAGGGTAATGTATTTTTGTCTTTCACAGTAAAGTCCATGATGTTTAAACACAGTGGTTTATTACAGTAGCTGCAGGGGAGTTGAATACGTACCCTGTTGCTTCCGTTCTGACCAGCATTATTATGTGTCACTCAACTCGTCTGAAAAACTATTAGCACTAGCTTGGACAAAATTTTTAGTATGAAAATGTCAGATCAGTAGTGTATTCTTAATAGGAGCACTAAATGTACACCTACATATTGTAAAAACACACATACCTATGAGCATGCATATTTTACACAAACAACAGTCTCTGGTGTTAAAGGCCAATGATTGTCCACCCTTTCCAACTGTCTGTCTCTGTGGATGTTGTCACCATATAACAAAACCACCAGACTTCCTCTGTTGTTCAGCTGTCTTTAACAAGTTACTCTGTAATTTAACTCCCCCAAAACGAATTGTAAACTACCCAGGAACCGCAGATGAAAATTAGCTTCAAGCTAACACTGTTACAGTATATCAAAAGGTGGCATTTATGTTATTGTTCATTGTCCATGATACAAAAAAAGTGTTATTTTGTGTTACACTACTTCTTGCACTGAGACTGTTCATCCAAAAAGAAAAAGAAATTTTTTTTTTAAATGAGGACATTTAGAAAATGCTCTTATTTAAGGCCAGTTTTGTCCCTGAGAGTAATTTATGACAAGCTTAGGTGTCCTTCACAGTGTGAGCACATCCAGTCGCACTTACTGAGGAATACTTTATTTGAAGGAAAGCATTTAATATGTTATGTTACAGTACTATCTACTGAGAAAAGTAACTCATTAGAGTACTTGTCCATTACGAAAAATGACTTTCATTTGTAGTTCCTTGTGCCTGTTGGTGACATTGTCAATAGGGCGTGTAATACACATCACTCTTAAATATATTGACGTACCCTATAACTACCCTTATTTCAATTAAAATAAAGACAAAATATGTATTAAAAATGTAAATAAACAATTACAGACATAGATATAACTGTCTTTCTGACCTCAAAAAACAATCCTTACACTCTCACATTCTTAAAATAATGTGATGACCAAAGAAAACAGAGAAATACAAAGAAATAGAAGGTGAGAGATGCCGACCTAATGATAGTTGCATATACTGTGAATCTGACACATTAGGTGAAGGGGCCACAGTGTCACACAACACTCAGGGTGAAATGGTTTGCTTTCTTGCATACAATATTTGTGCTTTTTTAAAATTATTTACATGAGATGCGTCTTGTGTCACTGCTACTTAACATTACATTAGGACCATAATCAGACAACAGAGATATGACGTAAGTTTTACCATGAGACTCTGTGGACACATGACTCTTTCATCCCTCACATGCACATGTCTATGCACACGCATGCACGCACGCACACATTTTCAGTGAGCATGGCATATTGAAGCCATGCTCACTGGGCTGCAAATGCAATGTGAATGGATGTGAAAAGTATCACTGGTGTATTCACACACTTCTGCTGCAAGCAGCTTCGTGGACAGACACCCATACCAGATGCCTCGTGTGCCCTGGGCTCAGAGGCATCACTGCGAGGGGAAAAAGCCAGTGCGGGGAAATAAGCACCTGTCATGTGCCAACTGAAGTGTTAAGTGCACAAATTGTGGAGGCGCGGGTGATGTTTCCGCAGGGGTGACAGCTCTGGGTCTGGGTGCCATGTCAGGGCCTGGCATATCATGCAGAGCCTCCCACTCCCCTGCAGCCCACCCCAAGCCCCACCACTTGCTGAGGGGCACAATGGCAACTATTATTTACTGGATGTCTGCCTCATTTCCTCATATTCATCCTGGCTGGCCTTCACAGGGCCACAGGGGCTGAGCCTCCACCACACCCCCCCCAATCCTCCCTGTGTCATTGCTGAGGGCAGCAGTGGCAAAACAATCTCTAGTGAGCATTTAGATCATTTATTCAGAGCGCCGGGTGTCAGCCGCAAACCAAATTGCCCATGATTGTGTGCTGGGTCTCTCCTTGTACCTCTCCCATCAGGTTGGGTATGAATGCAAACCGTGGAACGGGCATCAGGCAGGGTGTCAGAGGGCCTCTTCATAAACTAACACTAATGCCACATGAAGGTTTTTCTGTGAACAGTGTGAAAGCGCAAAATGTATGATAAATTGAGCATGCCAGGGGGGGTTATAGCTGTGAAGTGCTGTGGTTGGTCGCAGGCTTTGTTATGACTGTGGCTATTTAGGATCATGGGAGTTGACAGTGCACTACTGGCAGCCATAAAAGCAAGATTTTCTGGGTTTTGTGCACTAATGAACAACAGTTACAATGTGAGAGAAAAACACAAAGTTTAAAATTTTTTTTGAATTCACCAGAACTTCAAGGATATGATAAACACCAGTGGCCCAGGCTAATGCTATTAGCTAAAATCCTAATCCAAAGAGATGACAGCACTTTGGAGATACCTTTTCTCCTCATCTGACCACCTGTTACCAAGCTGTTTGGTGCTGAGATGTATGAATAAAGGAATAAGTGTGAATGTATTCAGAGACAAATCACTGGAGAGATAGATACAAGGCAGGTAATCGTTTTGGTCTAATGGTTTCCTGATGTTGAAATATCAGTACATGAAATTGGCTCATCAGTCCACAAACATCTGCAGGAGACAGATTAGAACCATGTGAGCCAATGCAGGACAAGCACTCTTACATTTATCTTTGCCTTTTGCTGCCACCCACAGTACATACCCCCGTTAGGGATGAAGGCTGCCACAGCACAAAACAAAGGTGTCGACTGTAATCACACTTGTTTGCTATAATGTATGGAGTTTCTTCCTGAATAATTGGAAGAACACATAGGCATTTATTATTACTTCATGTTTCCTTATATTGCATATTATGCATATGTCACATAAACGTAATACATAAAGAGAATGGTTGTTTCTTGCTGCCATCTGCTGGAACACTTTGTAAAGCACAGTCCTCTCATGTCTAAAAAAAACAGCTGCAGCTACCCATCTATCCATTCTAGCGTGGGGTGGAGGTGCTGGAGCCTATCCTAGTCGACTCAGGCAAAGGCAGAGGACACCCTGGACAGATCACCAGTCTATCGCAAGGCTACACATAGGGACAGACAGCAAGCACACTCACATTCACACCTACTGACAATTTAGAATCACATGCTGATTAACCTCAGCATGTTTTGGACTGTGGGAGTAAGCCAGAGTACCCAGTGAAAACCCACGCTGCACAGGGAGAACATGTAAACTCTGTGCAGAAAGATTCCAGGTGTCTTGACTTGAACCAGGGAACTTCTTGCTGTGAGGCCACAGTGCTAACAACCAAGCCACTGTGCAGCCCCAGCTGCAGCTACTATTTTAGAAATATTAACAGATAAATTATCATATAAAATATTGAGAAAGTGAAAATATCAACTAAGGTTTCCTGCTTGTCCTTCTAGGATTTCAGTGTTTTGTGCGTGTGTGTGTGTGTGTGTGTGTGTGTGTGTGTGTGTGTGTGTGTGTGTGTGTGTGTGTGTGTGTGTGTGTCCAGTAGATCATCAGGTGGCCAACTGATGCAACCATAGCTGTATGTTGTCACAAATGTTGTCGTTAACACTACAAAATATAGCCCTTAGTTTATGGTATAATTTTCCGACATTTACCATGCAGTTCCTTTTTTTCCTGTATGTATCAGTTAATGCAAAATGCTTAACTGACACCTTTACTGTGAAGCATGTTCAGCATACCCAAGGTATCTTTTTCTTATCTGGCTTCTCTAAACCTAACAACTGCAGTCTGGATAAGTGGTCTTACGAAGCTGGTTATAAACTCAGTAAATCAACCAAATCAAGTCAAGTCGAGTCAAGAACTTCATTGCCATATGTACATGGATACGCAATGCGGGTACAGAGGAATTTTTTGTACAGGGCTAAAAGAGCTGTGGAGATGAGAAGGGGCTTTGGGGTCTATGTACAGGGGTAACATTTATATACACATAGCCAGATGAGTTATACACATAGATAGATGAGTTAAAAGATCTATTTAAATGTGTGTAAAATAAATAAAAATGTTAAACAATTTGTGAACCTGGCTTTGAGTGCCTTTACCAAGAAAGAGGTGGAGTTGGCACCTGATGACCAATCGCAGACATGGACAGGTCTACTGGCACCAGGGTGAAATTTTACAAAAAAAAAGGCCCAACTATAATATTAAAGAAATGGGAAGATTTTAAATACATAATGCTTCAAATCCAAAAGCAACCTTGGATTGTTGGGTTTTCTGTTTCCTGTATTTTCTTACAATGTTTAGCGCTTTGTGACGACTTGTGTTGTAACTATGCACTATATAAATAAAACTGAATTGAATTGAATTTAATTAAAAGTAACTCAGTTGCAGCAGCCAAAGCAGGAAGGAAAGGCAGCAAAACTTCAGATTGTGTGAATGTTAACAAGCTTGTCACTATGACTACTAAATTAATAGGACACATGTAGATTTGATGGCAAATACAGTTGTCTATTCTTTTAAAATGAAGTTGTTGCTTAGATGTATTATTCTGGCATGTAAGACAGTTTTTGTCTTATTCTTTCAGTTGCTTGGTTGTGGTAAACAGTTTTGGGAGCAAGTAAAAAACAAATGTAAAAATATAATTCAAACTGATAAATAGGCTTATTGCAAATCTTAAAAGGTCAATAAGTGAACAGCTTTAGTGTTTGTTTTATCAGTTTCTGCTATAAGGTTATACCTCCATACATTTGAATATAAAAGAGTGAAATGGCTTTAAAATTGTTTGCAGTTCCAAAAACTCGTCTTTCCCTCTCACTTTCAGTGCATCAAGCTTCGCTGGATGTACAATGTATATTTTTCTAAGAAATCTGATTGGTCCATAGGCAATGTTTAAATAGGCACTGATCTCTTACCTCTGTTCCATAGCAGGTATGGCATTCAGCATAAGTTACCATGGTGATGTACCCCTGTAGGAAGTGATCTGCAGTCATGGTCAAGAAACGTTTGAGCTTAGTTTAACCTAAAATTACTTCAAATCCTTATTCATAGTACAGGCCTCTTACTTTTGCGTAATTTCATTTATAGAAAAATTGCTAATATCTGATGTATAAAGAACCAGCTCAACAGGTTGTACAAGCTGTCAAAAAAATTAAGCACAGTTACAGTGGGGATGAAACAAGATAAAAGAAACATCAACATAGACAACAACAATAAGACAGAATTTGAAAATACATAGCCCTCCTTCCTGCAGTTCACAGCACAAAAGAGCTGAGCCCAGCCACCCTGCGGAGGAAGCTCATTTCGGCCGCTTGTACCCACGATCTTGTTCTTTCGGTCACTACCCAGAGCTCATGACCATAGTTGAGGGTTGGAACATAGATGGACTGGTAAATGGAGAGCTTCACCTTGCGGCTCAGCTCCCTCTTAACCTCAACGGTCCAGTACAGTGCCCGCAAAACTGCTAAAGCCGCACCCAGCTGCCTGTCCATCTCGTGCTCCATTTTCCCGTCACTCATGAACAAGATCCTGAGATACTTAAACTTCCTCGCTTGGGTTAGCAACTCTCCTGCAACCCGGAGTCAGCAGTCCACCGGTTTCCAGCAGAGAGCCATGGTCTCGGACTTGGAGGTGCTGATCCGCATCACCGCTGCTTCACACTTGGCTGCAAACCGCTCCAGTGTGTGCTGAAGGTCACAGTCTGATGAAGCCAGCAGCATCACATCATCTGCAAAAAGCAGAGACGCAATACTGAAGTCCCCAAACCAGACACCCTCCTCACCACAGCTGCGCCTAGAAATCCTGTCCATGAAAACCACAAACAGGATCGGAGACAAAGGGCAGCCCTGGCGGAGTCCAACACCCACTGGAAACGTGTTTGACTTTATGCCGAGAATGCAGACACAGCTCTCACTTTGGTTGTACAGAGACCAAATGGCTCAGAGCAACAAGCCCGGTACCTTATATCCCTGCAGTACCCCCCACAGAGCCCCTCGGGGGACACGGTTGTAGGCCTTCTCCAGATCCAACAAACACGTGGACTGACAGGTCGAACTCCCATGCACCCTCTAGTACCCCTTTTTGAAAATGGGAACCACCACCCCGGTCTGCCACTCCACAGGCACCATACCCGATGCCCACACAACATCAAAGAGACATGTCAGCCAAGACAGTCCAACAATGACCAGAGCCTTCAGCATCTCGGGGCAAATCTTGTCCACACCTGGTGCATTGCCATCGAGGAGCTTCTTAACCACCTTGTCAACCTCTACCACGGATATGGATGACAATTCCCTTAAGTCTTCAGGCTCTGCCTCCTCCGCAGAGGATGTGTTTACCGGGTTCAAGAGTTCCTTGAAGTGCTCCGTCCACCGCCCGACGATGTCCCCAGTACAGGTCAACAGTTCTCCTCCCCAGCTGTACACAGCCTGGGCAAAGCCCTGCCTCCCCTTCCTGAGGCGCTGAACGGTTTGCCAGAACTTCCTCAAGGCTGACCTAAAGTCCTTCTTCATAGCCTCACCGAACTCCTCCCACACCCGAGATTTTGCTTCCACAACTGCCACAGCTGCAGCCCTTTTGGTCAACCATTACCTGTCAGCTGCTTCAGGAGACCCCTGAGCCAACCAGGCCCAAAATGCCTCCTTCTTCAGCCTGGCAGCTTCCCTTACCACCGGTGTACATCAATGGGTTTTTGGGTTGCTGCCACGACAGGCACCAGTGACCTTCTGGCCACAGCTTCTGACAGCCGCTTCTGCAATGAAGACTTTGAACATGGCCCATTCCGACTCCATATCCCCAACCTCCCTCGGGATGCAGGAGAAACTCTTTCGGAGGTGGGAATTGAAAACCCTACGGGAAGGTCCCTCTGCCAAACGTTCCCAGCTCACCCTCACCACACGCTTGGGTTTGCCAGGTCTGTCTGGCAGCCTTCCCTGCCATGGGATCCAACTCACCACCAGGTGATGATCAGTTGACAGTTCTGCTCTCTTCACCCAAGTGTCTGAGACATACGGCTGCAGGTCTGATGATACGACGACAAAGTTGATCATCGATATTTGGCCTAAGGTGCTCTGGTACGAGGTACTTTATGAGCCACCTTATGCTCGAACATAGTTTTCGTTATGGTGAATCTACACTCAACAAAAATATAAACGCAACACTTTTGTTTTTGCTCCCATTTTTCATGAGATGGACTCAAAGATCTAAAACTCATTCCAGATACACAATATTACCATTTCTCTCAAACATTGTTCACAAATCTGTCTAAATGTTTGATAGTGAGCACTTCTGCTTTGCTGAGATAATCCATCCCTCCTCACAGGTGTGCCACATCAAGATGCTCATCAGACACCATGATTAGTGCAAAGGTGTACCTTAGACTGTCCACAATAAAAGGCCACTCTGAAATGTGCAGTTTTTGCTTTATTGGGGGTCTGGGGACTCGGAACCAGTCAGTATCTGGTGTGACCACCATTTGCCTCATGCAGTGCAACACATCTTCTTCGCATAGAGTTTATCAGATTGTCAATTGTGGCCTGTGGAATGTTGGTCCACTCCTCTTCAATGGCTGTGCGAAGTTGCTGGATGTTAGTGGGAACTGGTACATGCTGTCGTATACGCCGGTCAAGCACATCCCAAACATGCTCAATGGGTGACATGTCCAGTGAGTATGCTGGCCATGCAAGAACTGGGACATTTTCAGCTTCCAAGAATTGTGTACAGATCCTTGCAACATGGGGCCGTGCATTATCTTGCTGAAACATGAGGTGATGTTCATGGATGTATGGCACAACAATGGGCCTCAGGATCTCATCACGGTATCTCTGTGCATTCAAAATGCCATCAATAAAATGCACCTGTGTTCTTCGTCCATAACAGATGCCTGCCCATACCATAACCCCACCACCACCATGGGCCACTCGATCCACAACATTGACATCAGCAAAGCGCTCACCCACACGATGCCACACACGCTGTCTACCATCTGCCCTGAACAATGTAAACCGAGATTCATCCGTGAAGAGAACGCCTCTCCAACGTGCCAGACGCCATCGAATGTGAGCATTTGCCCACTCAAGTCTGTTACGGCGACGATCTGGAGTCAGGTTAAGACCCCGATGAGGACGACGAGCATGCAGTTGAGCTTCCCTAAGACGGTTTCTGACAGTTTGTGCAGAAATTCTTTGGTTATGCAAACCAATTGTTTCAGCAGCTGTCTGAGTGGCTGGTCTCAGACGATCTTGGAGGTGAACCTGCTGGATGTGGAGGTCCTGGGCTGGTGTGGTTCCACGTGGTCTGCGGTTGTGAGGCCGGTTGGATGTACTGCCATATTCTCTGAAACGCCTTTGGAGACGGCTTATGGTGGAGAAATGAACATTCAATGCCCGAGCAACAGATCTGGTTGACATTCCTGCTGTCAGCATGCCAATTGCACGCTCCCTCAATGCTTGCGCCATCTGTGGCATTTTGCTGTGAGACAAAACTGCACATTTCAGAGTGGCCTTTTATTGTGGGCAGTATAAGGTACACCTCTGCACTAATCATGGTGTCTGATGAGCATCTTGATGTGGCACACCTGTGAGGTGGGATGGATTATCTCAGCAAAGCAGAAGTGCTCACTATCACACATTTAGACAGATTTGTGAGCAACATTTGAAAGAAATGGTAATATTGTTTATCCGGAATGAATTTTAGATCTTTGAGTCCATCTCGTGAAAAATGGGAGCAAAAACAAAAGTGTTGCGTTTATATTTTTGTTGAGTTTATGACGAGCACAGAAGTCCAATAACAAAGCATGCAGCAAGCAGGAAGCTCAGGTTCAGATCGGGCAGGCCGTTCCTCCCAATTACCCCCCTCCAGGTTTCTCCATCATTGCCCACGTGAGCATTGAAGTCACCCAGGAGAACTATGGAGTCCCCAGGCGGCACCCCTTCCAGGACACAACCCAGAGACTCCAAGAAGGCCAAATACTCCAAACTGCTGTTTGGTGCATAAGCACAAACAACAGTCAGAGTTTTTCCCTCCGTGACACGCAGTCACAGAGAGGCGACCCTCTCGTTCTCCGGGGTGAACTCCAACAAAGCGGCGCTCAGCCAGGGGCTTGTGAGTATCCCCACACTCGCCGTGGGCAACTCCGGAAAAGGAGAGAGTCCAACCTCTCTCCAGGAGTTTGGTTCCTGAACCCTTGCTGTGCGTGGAGGTGAGCCCAACTATATCTAGCCGGTATCAATCCACCTCCTACACCAGCTCAGGTTCCTTAAGGAGGTTCCGATAAGGCTGCGATTCATTGGGGGGGAAAGAGCAAACAGGTGAGTGCATTTCTGTGCAAAATCACTTGGATGCCAAATTATTCTAAATTTCATAACCTCTCAATAATTGCATTATTTCTAAGTTGACAAGTATTTCCTACTATGAAAAACTGAAAACAAATACTTCATGGTACCATCCAAATACCAAATACATTCTGAAAATACAAACCCCAAAGTTGAAACTTGAATACACCTCTGACCAGTGACACACAAGTTAGAAAGCCTGTGATGACTGAAACAAAGTTTAATGTGATTTCACCTGTGATTTTTCAGTGATCCTCTCTGGATGAATATCATTAAAAAATAATTTGAGAACACCAGGGGCCTGTTTCACGAAGCAGGTTTAGTGAAAACTCTGAGTCTGTTAACCCTGAAATGAGGAAAACTCAGAGTTTCCCGTTTCACAAAGGGAGGTAACTCAAACCAGAGACAGAGGGGTAACTCTAGCCTGTTTCACGAAGAGAGATAACTTAAGCTCTCGGTCAGTTACCGCAGTAACAGTGTCTGTGAAACTAACCTGGTCGGGAGCAGGTTTATGTCAGTAAACCTCGAGATTCTCTCTGTCTCCGCCCTCTTTTAGCCACACGATGTTTGATTTCCTCGTTTATTCATTCATTCAGTCAGTAGAGAGTTTTGGCGTCCGTGTGTTCTTAATGATCCAGTAGACGAAGGAGCAGCATTACTGCGCAGGGAACTGAATATTCATCGGGAGGTTATTTTCAGACCGCGCATAGATGTCATGGCTTTTCCGGACAGTTATCTTTTTGAACGGTACCGCTTCACCTCACAATCCATAATCTACATCCACAACCTCATCCGTCCTTACATTAGGAACATTACCAGCCGCAGTCATGCTCTATCATCACAGCAGATATTGTGTGCTGCGCTGCGGTTCTTCGCAAATGGGAGCTTTTTGTATAATATTGGAGACGCAGAGCATTATAGTAAGGCCACTGTTTGCAGAGCGGTCAGGAAAGTTTGCCTGGCCCTGAAACGCCTTCTCCCGATATTTGTGACTTTCCCTGGGCATAAACCTCTCAGAGTCATCAAGGAGGAGTTCTACAGGATTGCAGGTAAATGATGTAGAGATCTGTTAGATTCATTTTAAATCATATTCTGTTAAGGACATTGTGCTGCAACCTCAGACTGGAATTAGTCATTTTAATTTCTTTTAGGATTTCCCAGTGTGATAGGGTGCATTGATGGAACACACATCCCTATCACAGCTCCCTCACAGAATGAAGGTGACTACGTGAATAGGAAGTCCGTTCACAGCATAAATGTGCAGGTAGGCTGCATTTAGATTGACTACAGTTTCAAAATGTTAAAGACTGCATCATAGTTCAACATCTGTAATTCTCTGCACTGTTAGATCATATGTGATGCTGCATACATCATTTCTAATGTGGAGGCCAAGTGGCCTGGGTCTGTTCATGACTCAAGGATTTTTCGAGAGTCTAACCTGAGCAACAGACTGCAACGTGGTAAGCAGCCTAAAGGTTTTCACAATATAATTCACTGTCTCCCTCTAATATACTCTAATGTATCCACTACACATTACAGGAGAGTTTGATGGCCTTCTGCTGGGTGACAGGGGTTACCATGCCAACCCAGGCTGATGACCCCATACCCCGACCCTGAACCAGGCCCCCAGCAGAACTTCAACCGGGCTCACTGCAGAACCAGAGCCCGGGTGGAGATGACCATAGGCCTGCTGAAAGCCCGTTTCCAGTGCCTACGTCACCTCAGGGTGACCCCTGAGAGGGCCTGTGATATTATTGTGGCATGTGTTGTTCTTCATAATATTGCTATTATTAGAGGAGAGCAGCACCCTGCCGTACAATATGGAGACCCAGATGATGACCCCATCCACCTGCCAGCTCTGCAGGACGGCAGAGCCATCAGAGACAACATATGCAATAATCACTTTGCAGTTTAATCCATCATCATCACCATCATCATAACAGAAAATAAAACACATGATACACATTTCATTTGGTCTTCTTTATTTCCTACAAATGAAAGAGCTAGTTTAGTTCATGTTCCAATAGTTAACATAATTCACCTGTGACCATGAACCCACCTCTAACTTGTGCTCCAGGATTTCAATTTCCAGATCAGCCTTCCTAATCTGGCGGTCCAAGTACTGCACTTCTTTGTCTGTTTTTTTAAAAAAAAATTTCAGTAAGTGTAGTTTATATATTTGTTTTACTGGTAACTGGGAATACATAGAGGACATTAAATTATACAACTGCACATGAATTTCACAGAATGAACCTCTAGTGTTTACTGAACATCCATCTCACTGTGTCAATCTGTGCAGTGGAAGTTGAGGGACCATCCTGCTGCTGCCCAGCCATGCCCTGTTAAAAAGGAGGAGAATGTGCCATACTTCAGTGAAGGCTAAATGTCACACTCTATATTCCACCAGAATGTTAAGAAATGTGAATGGGGAAGAGAACTACCAGTGACATACTTCTGTATGTCTTTCTGTATCCCCCTCTGTAAAGGCAGCAGACACAGTGTCATCCTCTTCATCCTAGATGAATGAGATGTTTCAGTAAACTCAAAATACCATTTGGCTCAATCTTTGGAGTATTGCCTATTTACAGTTACAAGGTCTGTTGTGGCATGAAGGGGCTCCACTAGGCAGATAGCACCATCCGAATCTGGAAAAATAAGAAATAAATATTTGTATGACTATGCTTTGAAAATACACACACACACACACACACACACATTACATTTTATGAAGGCACTTGTGTCTTGGGGGGTGGTCTCCGAGGATGAGCTCCCTCCAGGGATTCCCTGAGCCATTGGTCTTCCCAAAGTCTGGCTTAGGGCCAACTCCTCTGCCTCCGTTAGAGGTGGTGGTGCAGGGCCACCACCTGTTTTACAGGCATCGGCTTTCTTTCTGTTGGCTGAGTAGAAGTCTGTGTTAGTTTAAATAGGCTTAATTATTTAACAGAGCATGATGTAGATGCAGACATTTAGGCTATGTGTGGATAAAAGAAATGCACAGTCAAACAACCACGTAATATTAGGCTACATTTCAATGTAAAACATGATCAACATGAGGTACCTCCATGAGATTATGCCTCGGTCTTACCTGTTTGAACAATGTTTTTATATTTCATTTTAAGCTGCTGCCATGTGCGCTTCTCCCCCGTCTGATTGCACCTAAATGAAATAACTTAATAAGTACCATTCAATCAGTTTTCCCTGTAATATTACTGCGATTGCAAAGGACTACATTTAAACTTACGCATTAACCCGGGCAGCAATGTTCTCCCACGCCGTCTTCCTCGCTTTTGCAGCTACAGCTGTGTTGCATTTCTTCCGAAATATGTGTTCATTGTCGCTATATGCGCGCATTAAGACGTCCAGTTCAAGTGGCGTAAAAAACGTCGCTCTTCGCTTCCCCGTTGACATGGTGACTCGTCGAATCGGGGCTCCATTGATGCTGTCTTTTTATAGCGGTGGTGCACGCGCTTAACTCCAAGTGAAACTACTCCGTGTTGATTAAGCAAACTGAAATCACCCGTTGTGAAACCGAAAACTCTGAATTTCCTGTCTCGGGGTAGATCAGCTCGCAGTTGAGGATTAAACTCAGAGGTTGTTAAACCTGCTACGTGAAACGGACCCCAGAGCTTTCTCAGTTTTGAACCCACGGGCTGTGTTAATTTGCATGTCAGCATCATGGCTCCACACAGAAAAGAAAAATAAAAAATCTGATTGTAAAACTGTGAATGAGAGTGCGCTTGTTTGTCTCTATATGTAGCCCTGTCATGGGCTGGCGACCTGTTCAGGGTGTCCCTTGCCTTCGCCCTGAGTTGACTGGGGGACCCTACAGAGGATTAGGCGGTGTACAGATAATGGATGGATGGATGATTGTAAAACTTCACAAAGATGAGACAGTGACCAACTAAAAATCAATGGAGACACAGTTGCCACCATAATCAGGAGGTATAGAACAAACCATAGTACCACGAAATAGAGCTGCAGGGGTTGACTTCCTAAAATAACAAATAATGCAGTACTTGCACAATCTAGCTCTGAAAAACAGATGGACAAGTGCTTCAGACAGGGGTTAATAGTTGAACCTGAAGGACATAATATCAAGTTCTATGGATGGAATCCAAAAAAAGCCTTGCTTTCTCTTTAGCACAAAACTGTAAGATTAACCTTTGCTAAAGAACATGAAAAGAAGTCTGATGAAGCAGTCACTGTCCTCACCGACCTCCCAAATGTTCATTATTCTGTTTGTATTGTTTGTTTGTTCTCCATCCACTATCCTGCTATCCCCACACCCCCTCATTCCCGCTATCACCCCAACCAGAGTGGCAGTTGACCGCCTTCCCTGAGCCTGGTTCTGTCTGTTTTTTTCCCTCCCTGTTTTGTTTTTTTTTGGTTTCCTCCCACTGTTGCAGACTGCTTGTTCATAGGAAATCCTAAGGCAACTCTGGATTGTTGGGTTCTCTGTTCTCTGTTTAAGACTCGTAAGGTCTTCACCTTACTATGTTAAGTGCTATGAGATGACATATTGTTATGTGTACAGATACATTATGCTATGCCTTTGTAGAATACTATAATTATACCGCTATACGCCTTACTAATAGATGGTACTGTTACAATGCTGATGAGAACAAAGAGAAGAAGTAGACAGAGTGAAGAGGGTAAGATGGCACGTATGTACCTGTACCGATGCAATCCTGCGATGCTCATAGAATAGAACAGAATAGAATAGAATAGAATAGAATAGAATAGAATAGAATAGAATAGAATAGAATAGAATAGAACATACTTTATTAATCCTTGAATGGAAATTCAGGTGTCTGGTAAAGGCAAAAACAAACAAAAATAAATAAATAAAAATATTAATAATTAGACAATAATATATTATATAACATAATTAAATTTCATGAAGAGCCTGCTTATTTCTATATCAACAACATAACACATATGTTGTGAATTGGTGCTATATAAATAAAACTAAATCTAATTTGGATGATTATTGGAAGTGCAAGGTACATTTTTGGGGCCTAGAAGGGGTCCAGCATAAGTTGCATGAATCTGGTAAGGACTACCATAGTAAATGCATGCCTCTGAAAGTGGAGCATTGACCTTCATAGCTCCATCAACAAGTTGTCCAAGTCCTGTGGAAGCAAGGCAGCCTCATACCATCACACTACCACCACCTTGTTTCACTGTTGGTATGATGTTCTTCTTGTAGAATTCACTATTAGCTTTACACCAGATGTTACGGGACCCATGTCCTCCAAAACATTACACCTTTGACTCATCACTCCACAGGATGCTATCCCAAACGTCTTGGGGCTCACCTAGATTTTTTTTTTTTCATTTGTAAATGCCAGACAGACCTTTATGTTCTTTTTGGTCAAGAGTGGTTTGCGCTTTGCAACTCTCCCATGGATGCCATTGTTACCCAGTGTCTTCCTTATTGTGGAATCATGTAGATGGATCTTACCTGAGGCAGGTGAGGGCCGGCAGATTGTTTAATATTTATCTGGGTTCTTTTGTGACCCCCTGGATTAGATATCAACGTGCTCTTGGAGAAATTTTGGTAGACCGGCCACTCCTAGGAAGGTTCACCACTGTTCCATGTTTTCTCCATTTGTGGATAATGGCTCTCACTGTGGTTTGCTGGAGTCCCACAGCCTTAGCAATGGCTTTGTAGTTCTTTCCAGACTGATAAATGTCAGTGACTTTGTTTTGCATCTGTTCTTGAATCTCTTTATGAAGTGGCATCATGTGCTGCTTTTTGAGACCCTTTAGTCTACTTCACAATGCCAGAGAGGTTCTATTTGAGTGATATTTAGAATCAGCAAGCCAGCAGTAATCATATGTGGGTGTAAATGGTGAAACTGAACCTGACTGCCAAATAAGTTTGGTCATTTGGTAGACTGGTAGCTAAGGGGGCAATTACTTTTTTTTTACATAGGGCAAGATGGGCTGGACAGCATTTTACCTTTGAAAAATAAAATCATCATCTAAGAAGAGTTGTTTTACAATGTACTTAAAAGTATCAGTGATAGTGTAGAGGTGTATATGTATTTTGTACTCATTACAAAAAAAATGAAGAAAAGCTGTAGTCTTTTTTCTTTTTTAATTTGATCTAGTATGCACCTTACTGTTGACAATATTGTTAACATCATGAAAAAGCTACTTTGAATTAACAATATCTTGTGTTTTGTTCTGTTGTCATTAGTGCTTGGTCTGTCGGTGGAGCTTGACCAATAAACATGTTTGATTTATTGGTATAAACGTTGCTATTTACAAGCTATTCTCAAAAATTAAGCAACCATTTGGTCTCAACCAAAGAAAACTATTACATTGTACCACTATTTTCAAAATCTTAATTTATTGAAAAAAAAACAGTGCATCTTGGTTGCAGTGATCATTATATTTTGTTGGGAAACTATGAAGGCCATCACCTGGTGTAATATTAAATTGCCATGTTATACTGTTCTCTGTTGGATACTTGTAAGTATTGCATGGTAATTTAAGGTCTAGTATAATGTTCTAATATGTTTTAAAGTAATTATTTATTCCTAGAGATACCGTTATAACCGTACAATATATTTTATGTTGTAAGGCAAAATGACAGACCAAAATGAAAGCCAGACAGATTTAAACAATTTCTTATTTTTCAATTGGTGCAGTTAAGGGAGGCTGTCACAGCCATACTTCCAGTGTCTCTGTCTTTATGCTTTTCTTTAGTGATGTTAATGCTATACTACACTTTACACTCCTGACAGCTGTGAAAGATAGTTTGGAAGCAACTTTGTCAGGATCCAAATATTTAAACAGTTTCCTCCATCTAAACACAGAACTTCTGTTTAGTCTGCTGTTTCCTCTCCCTCTCATTATGGTGTATTACAAAAGTCTCAGAATCAGTGATTCTGGAAAATTATGTCATAATGCTGTGATTCCATATACAGTACTGATACCAGTCTAACCAAGACCCATCTCAATGCTAAACTAAAGCAGGTTTTGGAGGGGATTCAGTAACTCAGCTTACTGTGGTCAATACATTCCTGATGGATAAAACTTTCATGGAGAGACATGGTTATACATTTAAGAGCTACCTGGGAGAAGGTGCTTTTGGTAAAGTTGTGAGAGCATACTCAACTCACATGAAGAAATTGATTGCCATAAAGATCATCGACACAAAAAAAGTCAGCTCTAGTTGCAAGGAAAAGTTCCTGTCCCATGAAAAAAAGATTATTAGGTCTCTTAATCATCCCAACATCATCAAGACACATGACATCTTTGAATCACGGCTGGGCACGGTATGAGTTTTATAGTTTTTTCTCTTTTACTGTCACGGTGGTTGAGGTTGTTTATCTGTACTGTTCATTTTCCTTTTAAAAGCTTTTTATTGCCACAAATATTTGAATACAGGTATTTCTGTGAAATAAACACATGTACACAGTAGCTTTGGATAAAGCCACATAATTACAAAAGGCTGTTTTTGCTAATACAATAAAATCACTTCCTTTTCATGCATGCCAAAGCTGGATTTCAATCAAGACAACATGCTAAAGATTGTCTGATCATTAGGTCAGTGTTTTGTTTTGATGGAGCTTACTAATCAACAGCCACCAGTAATGTTTATCCATCAATGAGCAAATCCCCAACGACAATGTTTTTGTATTGTTATTGCAAAAATGACATTTTTATACAGCTACAAATTCTGCAAAATATAGATGGACATACAGATGGACAGGGTGAAAGGATGAGTCAACAAAATGTCAGACTAACACAGGAGATTGTTGTTTGTTTCACTTTTCCAAGAGAAGTTTGTTTTATTCGAACTATGGGCACAGTTGTTCTCTAAAAGTAACCAGTTGGTTATTGTAATTATGACGACTAAAGCTCTCTGACCTTGAAGTAGTCATTTTACTCAAAGCTTTATTCCTTTAGGAAACCAGTTGCTTTTGGCCCAAAATTAGCAAAATTTCATTTAGTGCTTTTAGGCGATCACAAACAACAACATTGTTGAGCATGCAGAATGTTTACCACTGGTGCTCTAGCTTGTTTTGTGAAGTCAGAACTGTCTCTCTTTTTTATTCCTTTACATCACTGTGCGTTCTCTTGTATATACTTTACTGTGCATTTTTGAATTTCTAGATCTATGTGGTGATGGAGCTATGTGTGAAAGGAGACCTCTCAAACTACATTGCTGTCAGAGGGGCCTTAGCTGAATCTTCCAGCTGCAGGCTTTTTAAACAGTTATGCAAGGCCCTCCAGTATCTTCATAACATGGATGTGGCTCACAGAGACCTTAAATGTGAAAATCTGCTGCTGGACACGCATTTCAACGTCAAAGTGTGTGACTTTGGGTTCAGCAAGACGCTATCTTATGTCAATGGTCAGATGGTGTTAAGTGAAACCTATTGTGGCACTTCATCGTATGCAGCTCCAGAGATTTTAAAGTGTTCTCCATACAACCCAAAAGTGTCTGATGTGTGGAGCATGGGTGTTGTACTATACATGATGCTCTATGCATCAGTGCCCTTCAGTACCTCTAATGTTACAAGAATGGTGAAAAATCAAATGGAGCATCACATCAACTTTCCAAAAATTCTGCATGTATCACTTGAAGCAAAGGACCTGATCCGACGCATTCTGCATCCTGTTGTGGAGCAGCGCATTACAACTGGAGAAATATTAGAGAGCTCATGGATATTGCAGGAAGGAAAAATGGAGCATACTAATGAGGCCTCTACATCAAATGCAGGCTCCAGACAGAAAGTATGTCCAAAAGAAAAGCCCAAAGAGAATGAGCAACTTTCAATACGCAGTTCAGATGCAGAGGAAGGACCATCAGCTGTTGACCAAAGATGATATTCTCACATTGAAAATTAGAAGCTTGCAAAACTCTGAATAAACACATATTCCTTTAAATGGTAACCAGCTGCAGTGTTTAAGATTCCACTCCTGTATGACAAGTTATACAATTTTTGACAAGGTTTTGCAGTTGATACACTTAATACTAAAAAAGCTACTACTACTACTACTACTCATTGAGATATATTTACCTATATACAGAAAACAGTCATTTTCTGCATTTTGAATTTTAACACTGTTGGTGCCGAGTGATGTGAAACAGTAATGTCATACTCTTTAGGAACAGTCCTCCTAATTTCTGAAAGTCAGTGTATGTTTCACTCAGTACAAATTTTATGGAGTGTTTCTGGATAACTGCAGACACTTGATAAGATTAGCATATTGAAAGATTATTTTGAAAAAAAAACTTTTGAGACTTTGTATGGATGAGGAAGACAACACAAACTGTTCTTGCAATGTTTTAATGGGGAACATGCAGCTTCGCAACAGTTATAATTGTGGCAGACAATAGACTTCTTTAGTGATGAACTATAATGTACTCAAGCGAGATGTAGACCCATGCTGGATGCTTCCCTAAACATGGCAGGTAGCCCTGTGACCTTGACCTTTGAACTTCTGACCCCAAAATAATGGGTGACCAGGGTAGGTCAAGATCAACATCTGTGCTGAGTTTGATTGTCCTATCTGTCTTTGCTATTGAGTTATGGTGCGGACATAAACACCCACACACTCACATACATACATACATACAGACAGACAGACAGACAGACAGACAGACAGACAGACGGATGGCAGTAAGTTCGAGGTCAAAGGTTGAGTTCAAAGCCAATAGGTGCAATGTTGTAGTCCTGCCTGAGATATACCAAAGTTCATCATTGCAAGCTTATATGGTAGATTATAAGCTTGCACTAAGTAGCAATGCGACCTTGACCTTTGACCCCGAAATTAATGGGTGACCAAGGTAGGTCAAGATCAACATCTGTGCTGAGTTTGATTATCCTATCTGTATTTGTTCTCAAGTTATGGTGCAGACATAGCCACACACACACCCACATAAATACATACATAGATACAGACTTTGATCTCTTTTGCAGCACTTCACAAACACAGCGTCAACAACATTGGTCAGTGAAAGTTGATTAAAATTTACTACAGCACAATCTTGTCTCCCCCTGGCTGCATGCCATCTCCTCAGTCTAAACCAGTTCCAATGTAAATGGATAAAATGCACAGCCTTGTTCTATGCAAAATACTTCTAAAACTTACATCCAGTCAGTATAGGCTTTAATCATCTCCAGTAATTAATTCAAGTGGATAATTCCCTAAGTCACAGTCATTTTAGTTCAAAATGCCATCCTCATGTTTCCCCAACAGTACGGTGAGGGCCCGTTCGACACTGCTTGCAGCTTTAATTAGGGCCCGAGCACTACAATGCGTAGGACCCTATTGTTCCTGCTGTGTTTCTTTGCCGGTTTGGCGGTTTCTTTTTCTTACGCCACTTTGAACCCCAATTTGACCCCCTAAGCATGCTCAAAAACTCCCCAAATTTGGCACACACATCAGGACTCATGAAAAATTTGATATTTTGGGGAAATTACACATATGAATGGCAAAATGACTCAACAGCGCCACCTTGAAAATTGGGCTTTAATGGAGTTAATACGGCTAGTTTCACGTAAACTCATGAAATTTGGTACACAGGTACAGTAGCCCAAGACAAAAAAATTCCTGCTGTTGAAATTTCAAAGATAGTTCAACAGCGCCCCCCACAGCATGTGGTGCGTAGGCATTGGAATTTAACAAACTCCTCCCAGGATTTTTATCCGGTCTTCACCAAATTCACTGTGTGGCATCTAGACCCCTCCAGGATGAAAAGTAATTAAAATCTTGTGGCTACGTCACACGGTGTGGGCGTGTCATGGCGGCCATTTTGAACAAAAAAGCTCAACAGTGCCAACTAGAACACGTGGTGCGCAGGCATTGGAATTTAACAAACTCCTCCCAGGATTTTTATCCGATTTTCACCAAATTCGCTATGTGGCATCTAGACCCATCCAGGATGAAAAGTTATTAAAATCAAATCTTGTGGCTGCGTCACACAGTGTGGGCGTGGCATGGCCACCATTTTGAACAAAAAAGCTCCATGGCGCCCCCTAGAAAATGTGGTGCGTAGGCATTGGAATTTAACAAACTCCTCCCAGGATTTTTATCCGATTTTCACCAAATTCGCAGTGTGGCATCTGGACCCATCCAGGATGAAAAGTTATTAAAATCTTGTGGATGTGTCACACAGTGTGGGCGTGGCATGGCCGCCAATTTGAACAAAAAAGCTCCATGGCGCCCCCTAGAAAACATGGTGCATAGGCATTGGAATTTAACAAACTCCTCCCAGGATATTTATCCGATTTTCACCAAATTCGCAGTGTGGCATCTGGACCCATCCAGGATGAAAAGTTATTAAAATCTTGTGGCTGCATCACACGGTGTAGGCGTGGCGTGGCCGCCATTTTTAACAAAAAAGCTTAATAGTGTACAATGGAACATGTGGTGCGTAGGCATTGGAATTTAACAAACTCCTCCCAGGATTTTTATCCGATTTTCACCAAATTCGCAGTGTGGCATCTAAACCCATCCAGGATGAAAAGTTTTTAAAATCTTGTGGCTGCGTCACACAGTGTGGGTGTGGCATGGCCACCATTTTGAACAAAGAAGCTCCATGGCGTCCCCTAGAAAACGTGGTGCGTAGGCATTGGAATTTAACAAACTCCTCCCAGGATTTTTATCCGATTTTCACCAAATTCGCAGTGTGGCATCTAAACCCATCCAGGATGAAAAGTTATTAAAATCTTGTGGCTGTGTCACACGGTGTAGGCGTGGCGTTGCCGCCATTTTGAACAAAAAAGCTTAATAGTGTACAATGGAACATGTGGTGCGTAGGCATTGGAATTTAACAAACTCCTCCCAGGATTTTTATCCGATTTTCACCAAATTCGCTGTGTGGCATGTAGACCCCTCCAGGATGAAAACTTATTAAAATCTTGTGGCTGCGTTAGACGGTGTGGGCGTGGCATGGCGGCCATTTTGAACAAAAAAGCTTATCATTGTACAATGGAACACGTTGTGCGCAGGCATTGGAATTTAACGAACTCCTCCCAGGATTTTTGTCCCATCTTCACCAAATTCGCTGTGTGGCATTTAGACTCCTCCAGGATGAAAAGTTATTAAAATCTCGTGGCTACGTCACACGGTGTGGGCGTGGCATGGCGGCCATTTTGAACAAAATCGCAATGTGGAACGAAATGGGTTTTGGAGGTGAAGGGATCCATGTAAAATCACCAAATCCACACAAATCCTCATTAATCTCAAGACCTAATATTTTATATACAATTCAGGAATGGACGTGTTCAAACGGCTCCACAGCGCCCCCTACAAATATTCAAATACTCATATAAAATCACTGCTTTATCCTACAAACATGCAATTTGGTACATACATATAGTATGCCTAGACCAAAAGATTTGCAGTCGAAATTCCAATCGGCTCTACGGCGCCCCCTAGACAATGTCGTGTGGAGAGGAGTGCGGTGAGGAGCGAGGGCCCGTCTGACGCTGCTTGCAGCTTTAATTCATATTTATCTTCTTGGGCTCGGCATGCCCCGTACACAGGTTGGACTTGGGACGCAACCGAGTCTCATTGGCCAGTTATCTCTGATGTGAACACACCAACCACTGTTCATGTGGATTTACTGAAATGTGCTAAAACAAGCGTGTGTGTGTGTGTTGTCATTTAGATGTGCATCTATTTTGCCACTCTTATGCAAAACGAACTGCAAGCACTCTACTCCCTTTTCATTCAGTTTTTTTATAACAATGGCGAACTGTGTATGGGAACTGGATAATATGGAAACTGAGAGTGTAGCTATTCCTGTTTCCATTGCAACAAAGATAATCAGTGTAAGTTGTCTGTGACCCCAAAGGCACATATATACGGTTAGATGAGTGATGATCAAGCAGAGTAAATAATATAGCAAATCCAATCATGGTCAAATCAAGGAATGATATAGCAAATCATAAAATAATGTAACACCCCTTATCCCATAGTGTTGACACTTATGTAAAAGTAAAGAATGATTAATAGTGTTGAACGCTTTTCGCAGATCAATAAATATACCAATAGCATTTTCTTTGTTGTCAACAGCTGTTGGTATGCATATCCATAAAATCCATCACTGCTAAAGATGTAGACCTTGCTAGGAAACACATACTGTTGATCATTTAATATAAGCTACTGCATTTTTGTAGAAAGTTGTCTAGTTGTTTAACAAACAATTTTTCTAGTATTTTAGAAAATTGATCTAATAATGAGATGGGCCTGTAGTTTGTTACCATCTGCTTATCTCCATACTTGTAGACTGGAAGTACTTTTCCCAACTTCATTTTGTCCAGATGTTCCTGTTATATAAGATCTGTTGCAGATGTATGTCAAAGGTTTAACTATGCATTGAGTCACTTGTTTGATCAGTGACATATCAATATTGTTACAATCTGTTGACCTCTTATTCTTATATTTCCAGACCACTTCTAGAACATCACTCTCACCCCAAGGAACATTGAATTTTGATTAGTATTTATATCATAAATATATGATATAATATTTGATTAGTATTTATATCTACTTTTATCACTGCCATCTGGCTTTGTTGTAATTCTTTTGCTAGATTAGAACCCACACTAAAAAAAATTGCTAAATTCATTTGCAATATCTTGTACGTTCTCAACTCTTAAACTATCATGTTTTAATCTTTGTTGGTAACGTCTCAAAGTTATGGAGCCCCTAAAGGGACACTGGCAGAAAAAAATTCAAATGTAAGTTTCTCGTGCACACGCAAACTTCCGGGATCAATAACTCATTACTGACACATTGTCAAAAACATAATCAATGCCTCTTTCCCATTGTTGTAAGGTAGACAATGTGCTACAAGCCCAGTTTTATCAAAAGTAGCTGTCTTTCAGGCTACAAAAATAACATTGGTGTCTATGTGCAGCAGCAGTCCACAGTCATTGTCATTTCTTGAATAATCTTGCATTTTAGACCCCTTTTCACAAACAGGGCAACTCCACGGCCCCTTCTGTTCACCCTATTTTCATGAAATAAATCATAATCTTGTAATTCAGTGTCCTTTTTGTCATTACCTAACCAGGTCTCTGAAACTGCTACAACACTAAATTTAAATTGGTGTAAATAATCTTTGATTTTAGCAGAGTTTCTGTAGAGACTCCTACTGTTGAAATGGATCATAGAAAACTGTTCATCTGTTGCTGTGATGTCATCTTCAGAGTAATATCCACAGTCCAAATAAGCTTCTCAGACAGGTATCCATCAGGATGTATGTCCTTTTAACTCATTGGTCTTATGATCATAAAACTCAAAAGCCTTAAAGTCTGTAAGATCTTCTATTTTTATAGTTTTTCTTTTAATTTACTTCCTTTTCTTTCATGAGTGATTTTCACCAGATCAAGTAGCAGTGTTACTTAAATTGCTCCAAGTCTTTCATTTCTCTTATTGTAATTACTTTGGCTTGCTCTCATGTTCCGTTTAGTTGATCATTACCTTACAGTTCCTTGTCCATGTATCCTGAATCCTCTTTCATTTCCTCAGTAACCGTGCCTCACGTGCAATTTCTGCATTTTTTCTTGTGAGGTGTTCATTTAGACACCTGTGACCTTGAGCTTCTTTGTTAACTTTAACAGCTCCACTTTGTGTTTGCGGTTTACAAATCTTAGAAGTATCTTCAGGATGCTGCTCTGCTTCTGTGAGATAGTGTGACAGGCTGATATGTTTCTACTGTCAAGTGGGATGTCTTTACTGTGGAAGAAGTTAATGACTGGTTGTTCCAGTGCATGTATTTTACCTGGTGGTGCATCTTCACCCTCCTTCTCCCCTGCTGCAACTCTGGCATAGGTGCGGTGGGTTGTCACTGGTCCGGTAATCACCAAGTCATCCATTCTTATACATTGCTCCAGGTCATCCACTCTTTTTTGTAGTTCTTCTTATCCTTTTCCTGGATAACTTCTCTCAGTTGCTGCACTTCCTCAATTAACCTAAACAGGTCTTTTTGTTTAACAACAGCACTTAGCTCCCCTGTCAGGAAGTTTAATGACTTATTCACTTCTTTCATATCCTCTGCCATCTTCTTTGCCATCTTTGTCTTCTTTGGACAAGTTATGTTGCTGAGTAATCTGACTTTGTTGGCTGCAAAGCACATGTCACGTAAGTGACTCAGAGATTCACCATTTGCCAAAAAATTATCCTCAGATTAGAGACAACACTTCACCTTAACTCGCAAATGCTTAGTTAAAGGCTTGGATGGCAGCTACTCTAGGAGATTTTTAGTGGATTGTCAGAGCTGAGCAATCCAGCTTGTCACAGACAGCAGCCATCTTCAAAGTTTGCATCAAAGAAGCATTTTAATAATTTAAAGGATAGTTTCATGTTATGCCAAGTCTCAGTACTCACAAGTTTTCAGGTTTTGCTAACTGTAATCATTCCTCCTGTTCATTCTGATCATCAAAAGATCCTTTCCAACATGTTTTGGACCAAAGTCGTGGTAGACAATCTACAGTCCTCAAGTGCATTTCTTGGTTAGCTGAAGCTAATATGGGCTTCAGCAGACTGAGATAGTCAAAACAAAGGTATCTCTTGGAACAGAAAGAATGATTTCAACAAGTAAAAATGGTTTCAATTTAAAGTATATCTGGGTGCCTTGTTTGCTGTTGAGATAAACTCACAGGAGGAACAATCAGACTGTCGCTCTATGTTGGCTTGGGCAGGTTATGGTGAGTGCTGGGCAGGTACTTGTTTAGCTAGTGAACTAGCATGTACAGGTTGCCTGCTGATGAATATAAATAGCAATTTCATCTCATTATTTTTATGACATTTTGTTCAAACAGCCACTTACTAATAAATGTGAACATTCTACAAGATCAGTCTCATTGTTCTTATGTAAGTGGAACACAGACATCCACCTTTCTACAAATTAATAAGTTGATTGCCTTTTTCCACCTTTTGTGCCAGACTTCTTCAAATGCAGTTCCATTTTATCCTTCTTTTCAACATCCATCAAATGTTTGCCAACTGTCATTAACCATTGGGATGACCAACAATAGGCTGAACTGTTGCAATGCGAGCCCCATTATAACAATGTCTATTTTATTTTATTTTTTAAGATAAAGTTTGAATATCAATATAATATGTACACAAGCAGTATGCTCAAGTAAAATGTTTACCAGGGATGCTGAACCAACACTTGCAAAGAATTCCAGCGAACTAGTGCTACAGAAAGTTAATATAGCATAATGTAACTAACTTAATATAAAAACAGCTAGTTAGCCATTTCTGCAGATAATATTGCATTTTTTATTGCTGGTTTGTTATAAAAATTGATCTCCACTAAAGCCTTCTTATCCCAAATAAAAAACAAATAAACCAAAAAATATACTTTTACATTTTTACAGATAAAAAAAATGTTAATTTTGTTGAAACTAATAGATAACCCTCCAGAACTTTGTTGACAGAAAACATAAAACACGATGATTTAAATGTCTAGTGGTCAGGTGGGGAAATGAGTTAATGCACTGTAGCTACAAATAATTTAGGCGGTCTTTTTTCACCCTTTGAGGCAGACTACCGCAATTTGTGGTCCTATTTTATCCTCCCATTCCTTCACCAAGTGGCTGCCAGCTGTCATTCACCTGCAGCATGACCAAGAATACATCACACACATTGTACTGTCACTTTTTCAGAGGTGTTTTTTTGCAGTAACGACAGCACTTGGTTGTCTTTTCATTCTTGGACTAAGGGACATGCTCCAGACAGTTTCTGAAGAAAACACAACAATTATAAGGAAACAATAGCCACGTCCGTCAGCAGTGCTTTTATTTCGAAGAGCGGATAGTGGCAGGCGCCCTGCTCCAGCGGAGGCCATTCTCCATCACAGTTACACCTGACTTTGTGCGTAAGAGGATAGACCTCTGTCAGGCCCCGTTTTCCGCGTTTTTTAATTATTTATTTTCGTGTAAACTGCAGTCTTGATTTAAAAAACATAGATGGTGGATAATTTAGCCCTGCGCTGAGGGCCAGGAAACAACTGCAAAGGATTATAAAGTCATCATAAATCCCTGTAGCCATCCGCCGACATGGCTCGACCACGGCCGCGGGAATACAAGGCAGGAGATCTGGTTTTCGCTAAGATGAAGGGGTACCCGCACTGGCCGGCGAGGGTGAGTCTGGGATGCGGCCGGGCTGGGAGCACAGGGAGGCGGGGTTGATTTACACAATACAGCCGCTGCTTTGCTGTTGGGCGAACAGAAGGGATGCTGACTCCACTCCACAGCCACATTAGGTCGGTTTTCGTGTTGCTGACAACCTGAAGCCGGTATCAGGCTGAGTAAATATGAGTAAATATGAAAACGTAACAGTTATTGGGCTCCATTTTCTCAATGCCTGTCCTGCACCGTTCAGCTCTTGCTTAAGCTTGCATTTTTGTCAGATAAATGCTTTTAGCGAAGTAGTTTAACGTGTGCTGTCCATTTAAGCTAATGTTTGTATTTAGCTGTCACCTATGGAATAAGCGAGCCAGTAGCTGACCTCCGGTAACCCATAGCGCTCCTGTTTTAACAATACTGTACACGTCTCGTTTTAAAACAAAATATTGGGATGTATTGCACTGTAGCCCTAAGAGCAACGAATGACCTTAAATTTAAGGAGCACTATCAATTCAGGACTTACTGTGGACTGAAAAGGGTTGTCAGACGTCATTTGTAACCCTTTCAAAGAAGTTATTATGAGCACCTCTCTACCCGTCGGACTGACTCGGTTTAAGTCAGTTTTAGCAGGTTCTGTTGTCTCTGAATGACAGGACAGAATCCCATAGTAGCTGATAATAATTAGGGTAACATGGCAGAAATTAGCAAGATGATTGGCAATGTAAACAACTGAATGATCAGCATTATGAAGAGGGTAACAATTTTTCAGTAACAGTTTCTCTCCTGTGCTTCAGATTGATGAGCTTCCTGAAGGAGCTGTCAAACCACCTGCCAATAAGTACCCCATCTTCTTCTTTGGGACCCATGAAACGTAGGCACCTTTTTTCCCACTTGTTGTTTAGGAAGAAAGCAGCTACTATAGTCATATAAGATATTTGAAGGAGTTGTGATACAGTTAGAAAATGATAGTTTTTCATATACAAGTAGGGCTAGTTATTCAAGTTGTTGATATTAATATGATTCTTGACTTTGGAAACTGTATGTAGTTTGACAAAATAATTTTAACTCAAGGTTCTCTAACAACTTATAAAGCTTTTAACCACAACTTACAGTCTTCATTCACAGATGGAGTTCAGTCAGTTGTCAACGCATGACCTATATATGAGACTTTGGCCACGTAGTTACAGTTATATATCATTTTATGTTTTCATACATGTTCATTACCAGTTGTGATACTTTCTTTTTTTAGCAACATATGATCAGCTGCTAAATGCATACAATTTAATATACTATCAAGTTGAAAAATCCCGATCAAGATAACCAAATATATGGTCATATATTAAGTGAACAAGTCGATGAATATGAGCGTACATACCCATACTAACACATGTCTATGACAGTAATCCCTTGTCTGTTGCGGGGGTTAGGTTCCAGAACCTTCCCGTGATAGACAAAATCTGCAAAATAGTGGCTTTATGTCTATTTTATTATTTTTATATATTTTAAGCCTTTATAAACCCTCCTCACAGTGTTATTAACCTTCCCAACACACTGTAATAAACACCGGCTTCGATCACCGCCAATCAATCAGCGACCGACTAGCTCAAGGGGAAATGGCCGTAGCTGCGTTTTCTATACATGCGTCTACTCATCTGCTGTATGCTACGTATTTTATATACAATGTAAAAATCCGTGATGCAGTGAGACTGTGAAAAGTGAACCGTGATATGGCGAGGGATTACTCTAATACTCAAATTCTTTAATGATTGACTGTCCTGACTGTTTTGGTAACAGTAGAAGTATTAAATTTGTCTTCTTTAGTGCATTCTTGGGTCCAAAGGATCTTCTGCCCTACAAGGAGTATAAAGATAAATTTGGCAAGTCCAACAAGAGGAAAGGTTTCAATGAGGGCTTGTGGGAGATTGAGAACAACCCAGGAGTCAAGTTCACAGGCTATCAGGTCAGTTAGCAATCTGTTATGTCTGTGGTACAGAGAGAAGACAGGCAAAATTCTAAAACACAATTGAAGTGGCTGTTCAAAACAGACAGCCATTTCTTCTTTTAGTTTTACAAAACAAATGATGGGTGTTTTTTGCACACAGGCCATCCAGCAACAGAGCTCATCAGAGACGGAAGAGGGGGGAAACACTGCTGATGGGAGCAGCGAAGGTGAAGAGGGAGACTCTGTTGAAGAGGAAGATGACAAGGAAAAATTGAAGGGAGACAAGACTGGGTCTAAACGGAAAAAGACAGCCACATCCAAGGTACTTTACTTCAGTGGTGAGCACTGAACAAGGTCATGTGACACAGTGCTGTGAAAAAGCTGCCAGGCTACCAAATGACCCAATTCATTTGGCAGTTGGATTTATTTTACCATTTACACCCACATGTGATTACTGCTAGGCTTCTTGATTCTAAATATCACTCAAATAGAACCTCACTGGCATTGTGAAGTAGACTAAAGGGTCTCAAAAAGCGGCACATGATGCCACTTTATAAAGAGATTCAAGAACAAATGTGAAAAAAAGTCATTGACAATTATTAGTCTGGAAAGGGTTACAAAGTCATTGCTAAGGCTGTGGGACTCCAGCAAACCACATTATCCACAAATGGAGAAAACATGGAACAGTGGTGAACCTTACCAGGAGTGACTGACTGACCAAAATTTCTCCAAGAGAGCGTCAGCATCTAATCCAGGAGGTCACAAAAAAAAACAGACAAACATCAAAAGATCTGCAGACCCTCACCTGCCTCAGTTAAGGTCAGTGTATATGATTCCACAATGAGCAAGACACTGGGTAACAATGGCATCCATGGGAGAGTTGCAAAGCGCAAACCACAAGCTGCCTTGCTTCCACAGGACTTGGTCAACTTGTTGATGGAGCCATGAATTCTGATCTCTATCAGAAAATCCTCCAGGAGAATATCCACCCATAAGTTCATGACCTAAAAGCTCAAGCAAAAGCAAAAATGGGTTATGCAGCATGATACTCAAAGGGCACACAAGCAAGCCCACCTCTGAGTCGCTCAAAATGAACAAAATAAAGGTTTTGGAATGGCCACGTCAAAGTCCGCCCTTGAATCCAATTCCGATGCTGTGGCAAGACTTTAAAAGAGCAAATTAAAACTATTCTGCAGAGAAGAGTGGGCCAAAATTCCTCCATGGCCTAATACATCTAATGTCTCAGTACCATAGAGAGCCTTTATTAAAAAAAAGCTACTCTGTTGCACTGGGTGATGTGTTTCTTCATTGCCATAAACACTCACTAGTTTATTTTGACTCCATTCTTCTGGAGCAGCACATACAGATTAATCTGACACTAGAAATCGTCCAAGAAATGGATTATTGTAATGAAGTGGTCATCTGGAAATATCAGCTGTGTTGTCTTTAAACAATACATCTTGACAGGGCATTTCCCTTTGCTCGATACTTGTCTTTTCTTTTACTGTGACTTTTATCATATATTGATTACTGGCAGCTGTTTGTGAGTCTGTGTTTTGCATGAATGTTTTGACAGGGCACTTGAGCTACTTGCACCTCTGTTCCAATGTGGTATTTTTAACTGCAAATGGCAAATAAACTGAAACTGAAACTGAAACTGATATCAGTAGTTGAAGTAAATGGTTGATTTGCTGACAGTAGTGCAAAGTAATGGCAGATTAATCTTCCCACATCTGTCTGATTCATATTTCCAGATGGACAGATTCATAAGTGACACAGTATTGACTCTGTACACCACCATAATGAAACTGCAATGAAGCAGGCAAGATGTGATTGATGTGTAGGCTTCTTGTAAGTCAAGGGGTTCATCAAAAGTAGAAATTGCATCAGTATTTACATTATCCCTTCATTTTCACTGCTTCAGTAGTAATTGGGCAAGTGTCTGATAAGCAATTTGATATGTAAGTGTGGCTTGTTTCCTCATTATTTCTTGACAAGTTAAGGAAGTCAGATGTCTAGAATTGATTTCAAGTGCTGAAATGCATTTAGTAGATGTTCATGGGAACTTTCAGTATGCAGTCCAAAGAGGCGTGGATGCAAGTGGAGGTGACCATAATTCAGGGGTAGCCAACTCCGGTCCTTGAGAGCCCCTACCCAGAATGTTTTAGATGTTTCCCTCTTCCAACACACCTGATTCAAATGATCAGCTCATCATCAAGCTCTGCAGAAGCCTGATAACGATCCTAATCATTTAATCAGGTGTGTTGCAAGAGGGAAACATCTAAAACATTCTGGATAGGGGCTCTTGAGGACCGGAGTTGGCTACCCCTGCCATACTTAAACTCAAAAAATCAATCCGGCCTATCAGAGAGAGCACATGCTTCTGGAGGTGCCAAATCAACAATGTGGTACATCCTTGCAAAGAAGAAATACACTAGTGACCTTGACAACACCCAAAGGCCTAGGAGACCACAGAAGACAACTGAAGTGGATATAGCCAAATTCTTACTTTGGTGAGGAAAAATCATTAACAACATCTGGTCAAGTCAAGTACACTCTGGAGGAGGCAGGTCTATCACTGTCAGTCTACAATCTAGAGACATCTTTATTTATGTAAATATAGAGAGTTTATCTCAGGATGAACTGGTAGTGCTCAGGAACAGACGGGCCAGCTTCCACTTTGCTAATAAACATGTACAACAGCCTGCCCAGCTGTGGAACAAGATTCTTTGAACACACCACATTACTTATCACACATGGTGGAGTTTTGTGGTATAGGTGTGTATGGCTGGTGTTAATTGCTTCAGTGAATACTGATGTAAGTCACAGAATATATTGTGAAGTGTGCAGAGCTTTACATTCTGCTCAGATTCAGTCAAATTTTGCAAAACCGACAGGATGATGCTTCATAGTACTGATGGATAATAAACAAAACATACCATGAAGGTAACTCAAAAGCTCCTTAAGGCAAAGAAATGGTATATTCATAAATGTCTGAGTCAGTGTTTTGACATAAGCCCAACTTAGATGCTTTTCATTTACTGAAGACAAAGCTGAGAGCTGAAAGACCCATAGACAAGAAGCACTTAAAAGGAACTGCAGTAAAGGCCTAGGACAGCATCCCAAGGAAGGAAACTCAACATTTTGTGATGTTCATTGGTTCCAGACATTAGGCAGTCATTGACTGCAAATGATTCGCATCCTCGTATTTAGAAAATCCTTTATTTATAAATATGTTTGTTTGATTGCTTTTCTGCCTCCAATGATTTTTGAGGAGCACAGCATTGCTGATTTTTTCCTTTTTCTGCTGCACTTCACTTGTGGGATTTCACCACATTTCATTCCTCCAAACATTAGTTTCTTGTAACAGCTTCTGTTCCTGATGATCTTACTGTATTGATTATGTTGTTCTTCTCTATGCTGCTCTTCTCTTCACTACGAAAAGATTTGAAGAGATGGAGAGCTGCAGAGCCTTGCACTGCCAATGTGTGTTACTGTATTAGTGTATAAGCCACTGTCGCTGTAAATGGAAGCAGGTTGAAAAAGTCACACGCATCCTGCTCCTCACTTAGCAACCACAGTTGCCTAGCAACTGGTCTCCATTACATATGGCACATGTGGTGTATCTAAAGGAATGTAGTGTTGCTGGGGAGCAGAATGTCGATGTGTGTGTCTTGTCACATCATTGAAACAAAACTGTTATGTGTGTATGTGTGTGCACACATGTCTGTGTGATAAAATGTAATGTCTGTGTCTATGGGGTGTTGGAGGGAGTGTGGGTGTTCGGGGCAACATTCCCTCAGTCCTCTTTATACCACACCCCTCACATACACATACACACACACACACTGGTGAAATTAACAAATGTCAAAATGGAGCTCTCGAAGAAGTTAGATCTTTATAAGCAGTTAGTGAATGAGTGAATGAATGAATGCAATTGCTATTATTATTGCTATTAGTACTACTTATACTACTGATATTGCTCCAACTACTGCCACAATGTATTACTGTGACGCTGTGCTTGCTTATTAGTTTATAGTTAAAAGCCCAGTCAGTCATCAGACCAGAGATATTTGGTTAGCAAAATGCAGCAAAATTTTAAGAAACAGACTAAACAGCGAGTTTGTCTGCTGCAATGTAAGCTGCTAATATTAGTATGCTTAGTGAACTACTTTCTTTATGTTAACCGTATCAACCTACTGTCACTACCGAACACAATTATGCTGATTTGTGAGGTGATGTGTTTGAAGACTGGGACATTAACTGTGTGAGAAGCCAAACTAGTTACATTAAATAGCATTTGCTTCAAAATGTCTTAAAAATACAGACATTAAAGCAAATAAATGTCACAACAAGACTGTCAGTGTAATAAGAGTGCACTGCTAAATCTGTGGAGTAGCCTGTCAAGTAACTGCTGATCATATTAGTACTAAAAACAGGTTCAGGTCATGTGTTTCAAATTGTAGTGAAAACAACACTTTCAGTGACATTGGCATCATGAATTGTCAAATTATGTCAGCTTATACCGGTGCTTTAACTTCAGTTTAAGACTGCTTTACAATGTGAATGGTTACTGGTTACTAACTGTATTGATTTGTCTCCTGCAAAGGATGAGCTCTGCTGCTGATATTAGTTATTAATTGATTTGTGTGTCGGTGGCAGAAATCCTCAAAACTGTCGAGGATCTCGTCTGGAGAGGATGACCTGGAGAAAGATGGAAAAGATGACGACCAGAAGAGTGGCTCAGAAGGAGGAGATGTTGACAACAACAACATCCAAAGTACCACCGACAGTAAGGTGGGATTCACATATGATTCTCTCTTTTATTCCTGCTTACTTGACACTGGTACAGAAAAACAGGGTACACATTTCAGGATGATGTCCCATAATGGTGAATGGTCTACACTTACATTGCGCCTTTCTACCTCAGGGGTACTCAGACTCTTTTACAATGTTTTCCATTCACCCATTCACACACCAGTGGTGACAAAGCTGCCAATGAAGGTGTTTGCCTGCCATCGGGAGCAACTTCAGGTTCCATGTTTTGACCAAAGACACTCTGACATGTGGAGGGCTGCCACACAAGGTTGGAACTGCCAACCTTGCCATTAGTGGACAACCTGCTTGATAATAATAATACATTTTATTTGTATAGCGCTTTTCAAGCACTCAAAGACGCTTTACATAAAAACATCAAACATTGGAAATGTAAAATGACATTAAAATAAAGAAATAAAACAAGTCATAAAACACATCATAAAAATAAGTTCATGTTAAGAGTTAAAAGCAGATCTGAACAGGTGGGTCTTGAGGAGTGATTTAAAGGCGGTCGGGTCTGTGGTGTCACGGATGTGTTGTGGCAGGGAGTTCCAGAGTGTGGGGGCAGATATGGAGAAGGCTCTGTCCCCCCAGGTTCGGAGCTTGGTTCTGAGTCGGGGAGAGAGAAGGTTTGCTGTAGATGAACGAAGGCTGCGGGAGGGAGTGTGAAGGTGGAGCAGGTCTCTCAGGTATGGGGGGGCTCGGTTATGGAGAGCTTTGTGGGTCAGCAGAAGGATTTTGAACTGGATGCGTTGTGGGATGGGGAGCCAGTGGAGGTTTTGGAGGACCGGGGTGATGTGTTCACGGGAGTGGGAGTGGGTGAGAAGGCGGGCGGCAGAGTTCTGGATATATTGAAGTTTATTGAGAACTTTTGAGGATGAACCATAGAGAATGCTGTTGCAATAGTCGATACGGGATGTGATAAATGCATGGATGAGGGTTTCAGCAGCAGGAAAGGAGAGTGACTTACGGAGGCGTGCTATGTTCTTGAGATGAAAGAAGGCGGTCCGGGTGATCTGGTTGATATGGGGTTCGAAAGTGAGTTTACTGTCCAATATCACACCAAGATTGTGGATGTGGGCAGAAGGGGTCAGGGTGGTGTTATCAATAGTGATGGAGTGGGGGGATGGTGTGAATGATTTGGGTCCAATGATGATGAGGTCGGTCTTGTCACTATTCAACAGGAGAAAGTTTTTCCTCATCCAGGATTTTATGTCGGCCAAGCAGCTGGAGAGAGAGGAGAGGGTGGTGGTGGAGATGGAGTTGGTAGAGATGTACAGTTGAATGTCATCGGCGTAACAATGGAAGAGTAGGTTGTGGCGGCGGATAATGTTGCCAAGGGGGAGGAGGTACAGGATAAAGAGGAGGGGGCCAAGCACTGATCCTTGAGGGACACCATGGGACAGGGGGGCAGTGGAGGATGTGCAGTTGTTGATTTTGATTAATTGTTTTCTATTGCAGAGATAAGATGTGAACCAGGTGAGGGCGGTGCCAGTGATGTTAATGGAGGACTGAAGGTGGGAGAGGAGGATGGATTTGTTGATTGTGTCAAATGCTGCAGTGAGGTCGAGGAGGATGAGGATGGAGACTTGACCAGAGTCTGAGGAGAGGAGGAGATCATTGGTTATCTTGAGGAGAGTGGTTTCAGTGCTGTGATGTGAGCGAAATCCAGATTGAAAGGTTTCATACAGGCTGTTAGAGGTGAGATGGGTTTTCAGCTGGGCAGCGACTACGCGTTCTAATGTTTTGGATATGAAGGGGAGGTTGGAGATGGGCCGGAAGTTGTTAGGGGAGGTTGGATCCAAACCGGGTTTTTTGAGGATGGGGGAGACAGCGGCGAGTTTGAGGGGTGAGGGGACAGAGCCAGTACTGAGGGAGGTGTTGATGATGTTAGAGATGAGGGGGGCGATGACAGGGAGGCAGTTTTTGAGGAGAACAGTGGGGATGGGGTCCAGGCAGGATGGGGAGTTTTTAGTTCCAGTGATGAATTTGGGCAGGTCCATGGTGGAGACGGGCGAGAAGTGGGCCAAAGGGGGAAAGTTTGGAGGGCGCGGTGGAGGAGAGGAGGGGTCAGGTGAGGAGGGAGAGGAGACAAGGCTGCTATGGATGGAACTGATTTTGTTCTGGAAAAAAGAGAGGAATAGGTTGCACTGGTCAGTGGTGAACGAATTGGTAACAGTGTCCGGGGGGTCAAGGAGTTTGTTGACAGTAGAAAAGAGGGACTTGGGGTTTTTGGAGCTGGTTTTGATCAGATCAGAGTAGTAGGTGGACTGTGCAGATTTCAGGGCGTCTTTGTATTGGTGGAGGAAGTCGGAGTAGGCTTGGCGGTGAACTGTCAAATTTGTTTTCTTGACAAGGCGTTAGAGCTGTCGTTTATGGGCTTTCATGAGGTGGAGTTTGGGGGTGAACCATGGAGCATTATGGGAGAAAGTGACTGATTTGGATTTAAGGGGAGCAAACTGATCGAGGCAGGAGGAGAGAGTGTGATTGTAGTGGTTGATGAGGTCAGTGGGGTTGTCAGTTTGAGGGGGGGGGGGACACAGACAATGCAGTGGTCAATGAGGCAGAGAATACAGAAGGGGAAAGTGATTTAATGTTTCTAAAAAAGATTGTCCGTTTTTCCTTGGGCAGAGGGGTGGGGAGGTTGATGGTCATGGTTATTGCTAGATGGTCAGAGATGGGGAGATGACTGCTGGAGATGTTTAGGACTGTGAGACCAGAGGAGCAGACCAGATCGAGGATGTGTCCATGGTTGTGGGTGGGGAAATTGATGTGCTGGGTGAGGTTGAGTGATTGTAGGAGGTCTTGGAAGTCAGAGGCAGATTTGGTATGCAGGTTGTCCATGTGAAAGTTTGCTTGAGTCACAGACACCCATAATCCCTTGCTTTGAATCTGAGTTTTCAATGTATTTCCAAATTTTCTGTTAAATTATATGATATTCAGTACCTTCTGTAAATAAAACAGAGCTGTTTTGTGAGGGTTCTTTTGCTGTAAAGCTGAAAAGACTGCTGAAAGGTGGTAATCCAATAAAAGAGTTTGAAACCAGTAATTTCAAATTTCTTTGAAACAGCACCAATTTGACTAATAGTACTACTAATTATATCATAATAACTGTGTTTCTTTATTGTTGTACTCCACAGAACCAGCTGCTCATAGAAGAACATTAAATGAAAAAAGAATGAAAGGGAAATCATTCTTTGTAGCTGTGACGTTGGAAAGGTGAATCTACAACATGATTTCTCATCAGCGCCATCTACTGGCTCCCATCGTCACCTCCAATACTCTGTTGGATGTCCAGTTTGTGTTTGTATGACCGATGCACCCTTACTTAAACTGCTATTATATGAATACCAGAGTCAGACTGGGCATTATGTCACGCAGTTTTTTCAGCACTTAAACGTAATGTAAAATCAGAGCCGTTGTCAGGAACCTGAGCTCTCTAAAATAGAAAAGCTAAAGATTTTCACCTCTAAGTTCATATTGTTAAATATATATAAGATATGGGATATTTAAAGAGGCATTAAGTACTTGAAGACTTTAATCATTCTCTATTGGCAAACAGGAGCTTTGATAACATTAGCTGTGTTTATATTTAGCCTTTCTTCTCCTACACTCAGACTCATAGCCCAAGCAAAAAGTAGAGCCAAATTTGTTGCTTCATCAGAAAAGTGGCAGTGAAATTACCCATCTTTTTCAAAAGTTTGCCTGTTTTACGTTGTATTTCTGATTCTGATGATATTTCTGACTCTAAAGCACAGAAAAATTGCACTCTATTAAAACAGTAATTTAATACACTGACTAAACAATCCAGTTTGTTTTTTTGTTTTTTTTACCAGCTTTCTCTACAACAATCTATAGCAATTTGCAGTCTTCACCAGCAAGTGGAGCTGTTAGTTCAGTTGTCACATAGGAATAGTAGATCAATCTGATGCATTTAATGGATAGTTTCACCCAAAACAGCCAATGCAATTTGACAATAGAGAGATATATATGATAGTTTGAGCTAAAGCCCTCAAATAAGTTATATTTCCTATTGCCAAATTTTGCCAAATACCAACATTAATGTTTTTGTTTTGGCCTGAAAATGAGAAAACAAGGTTTTTTGTTAGACACCCTGGTATTATTGTATTTGTGTTTGTATATTTGTACTGCAGGCCAGAAGCTCTGTCTGCTGTAACTAACCAGCGGCAACCATGCTAAATTGTAACTCCAGTGTGTTTACACTGTAATTTGATATTTTCTAAATCATGAATCTAAATGCATTTTCGCAAAAATGTAATGCTAGGCTAACCTGTGTAACTAACAAACCAACTGAATTAAACAGAAGAGGAGGGATTCTCATATTTCAGTACTTATCTGGGGCCACTTACTTCATTGGGTGTAATAATACAAATTCCAGAATTCACAAACAGGATATGAAATGCCTACTTCATGTAAAAAGTCTCTGGTATTAATCCACAACCCTGTCACTCCCCAGTTTACATATTTTTATGCATTTATGTTATGGAAAAGTAAAAGCAATTGCTTACTGCCTCCTTAATTATTGTCAAAAAGGGACTTATCGTATGTACTCTAAACGTTTTACAATAGTTTGTGAAATCTGTGTCACAATAAAAATAACAGTATTGGTGCATCTCTACTCGATATGTGACACGGTGTAATACCATCCTGTCACTATATGTCACATTTAGGCCAGATGAAATGGGGTTCGTGTTCTTCCTAGTACTTCATAATCACACATAGTGTAGATAGCCATCAAACAGTATTTATACTGGCTGTGCATACCTAACTGTATTGTATTACTCAGAATCACCTGTCACTGTGTACAAATGCATTTGATAAGACCTCCACTTATATTCTCTGCTACCATCCATGGTATATGTTGGGTATTGCAGTGTACTGATCACTCTAGTTGTAGCTTGAAATAGGTTTTCTACAACAATGATTATGGGAGTGACTTACAGAATATTCAGTAACTGTCAAACATTATTCATCACACTATATGTTACTCTTTTATGTAACTAGAAAAAGATGAATGGAAGTACATAGATAAATGTATGAAGTGTTGTGCACAACTGGGTTACACATTGTAACTCCTTATTAACAATATCTGTATATTTTACTTTTGTTGTAGAATATAGGACCACTATTCTACTTGGACTTCTCTATATAACAGCTAATCTTTTTATGGAAAAGTGATACATCTGTTCTTCTGTGTATCTGTGAAATAGATCACTGTATATTTTAAAGCTTTTTATAGTGGCATGCTTTGCTGTTGTACTCAGATCATTATTTTATGAAAGTGGCCAATGGATCTTAGTTTAAAATCATATTTGTTGGTATGCCGTTGACTTGGAGGAAAATTAATACATAAATCCACATTTCTCTGTTGCTTTGTCTACACATCTAAACCTAAAAGTAAACTAAACAACATTCATTTTCTAAGGAAACAGAGCTGTGACAATGGTTTCATGCTGTACAGAGTGATCATTCATTTTGAAATTGCCAAATTTATCATTATCACCTGAGTTTTCTCCTGACTGCTTAGTCTTTTTACTCAGTGCCAGTTGCCTTTATTTGCTTCCACTCTTCTTGTCATGAGATAAAGAATATGTATTTATTTTTCGTTAATAGTTGACACCTTCTGTATGTTCACTCATGTTTTTTTTTTAATTTCCTTCAAATCTTTGTTATGCTTGTATTTGGAAAATGTTTTGCATTTTCAAGGTTTGTAATTTACTGTAAACCGTTTTTGCTGTTTATGGACGAGAATTTTACAAAATATACTCATTGGAATGCATAGCAAGACTGTAATGCTCATTACACATATGCACCACTAAACTCTTGCATGGATGAGAAGTGGAGAAAGTTTCCCACTGTGACATTCTTACCAGCACTGGGACAAAAACATTAAGTTCAGAATATAATACCAAACATTGTTCAATGTATTTGTATATCGTTAATTTTCTGTACAATGGATTATATAGCCCAGTTAATACACTATGCTTACATACTGTTTACAACAGAATTGAGTACAACCTTATGCAATATCACTTAAATGTGAAATTCTTTAAAACTGTAATCTCTAAGTTGACAAGTACAGCACGTCTTCCTATGAACAATCAAAAAATATGCTTTAGAAAGACTTTATTGAAAATGCAGGCCATAAATAAGAAACTCAATGCAAAAAGTGATTACACTTGAATCACTGACACATAAGTTAAAACACTTACATTTTTAATATAGTAAATCTAAACTGTTTTTGATTTACATAGGAGGAAATACTAAATACTGTTTAACTTAGAAGCAATGCAATTACTGTAAATTACTGTGTCATTTGGCATTGCAGTGACATTGCACAGAGCTGTACTGACTTATGTTGTATCTATGTAATTGGCTACTTTTACTTTTCTAGTTTCCATTGTGTATTGTTATTTTTTTCCCAAGTGGCAACAGCCAATGTGCATGATCACACTTAAATTTGATACAATAGAAAGATTTAAATCTGTATACTGCTGTTCTTTATTTTCTGCGGAGCTCCGGCTGGCGAATGTCACCATCTGTCTGCGCAGTCAGCGCGCAGTGTTGTTCCTATTTAGTGTGCCGGAACTAACGCATGCGCAGTCCGCACCGAGTAATTCGGCGCTGAAAAGGAAGAGCCTCAGTGTAGCAGCGACACACGACTGAGTGACGGTACTGTTAACTAAAACAGCGTCCATCTAGTTGCTTTGCAACATGGCTGACAAAGAGGGTAGGTTTAATAACACTACCTAGCGTATAATGCGGTCGACTGCTTTCGTCGTGTGTGGCTTTGTGTGCACAGTACGGCCGTTTAACTCTATCATGGGTTTACTGCTAGCATGACATGCTAACTAAGTAGAGTCTGTCAGGATACTTACTGGTTTTAAGCAGGATGTATACTGTTCTTCATTGTACGTTTTGAAAAGAACGTACAATGAATAGCACATGACGTTAAACATGTGCTATTTTAGTATACACTCAATGCACCAAGCAGCATTTATTTCAATTTAATAAAATGTTATACTGCTAGAACCACCTCCACCAATATATGGCTTAGTGGATGTGCAATAAAACCCATGAGAACCAATGTAGGATAATTCAAAATACATCCCAGCTACTCTTTAACTTTTTGTCACCGAGTGTCGATCATGTTGCTTTGATGCAAGCAAGTTTGTGTGTGCCTCAGTAACTTTCCTTGTGTAAAAATTTAAACGAGAAAAAAATACGAAATTGCTACAATTATTTGCACTGTTACCTGTAACTTATTCCATGTTGTCCTGCTTAAGTGTATGATGATGCAGTGGAAGAAAGGGTCATCAATGAAGAGTACAAGATTTGGAAGAAAAACACACCTTTTCTGTACGACCTGGTGATGACTCATGCACTGGAGTGGCCCAGCCTTACCGTTCAGTGGCTTCCAGACGTCAACAGGTATATGTCTCAGTCCTACTATTCATAAAATCTGATTTAAATTCCATAAGCAATATTAATAGCTGTCTGTCCAGGGACCAACCACTGTCCACTGCATGTGGCTGTATGGTACTCTTTACAACTAACCTTCTGCCTTGACACCATGTCTCTCTTTTTGCTTAAGTTTTTCTGAAATCTTTCTCTCCTTATTTGTCTTGTCATCTCTTGCCTCAACCCATTACTTTGCTAGCCTGTTAAGTGTTTGTTTAATCCCCTCCAGCTCTCTATGACAACCTATACAATATTTTGATTCATGTCTGCAATAAGAATGTCCTGCTCACAGCACTTTCTGATTACTTAGACATCTTGAGTAAAAGTCTATCAACACGAAAGGACAAATGTTGAAAAATGCCATTTTTAATGAACATATGTAAAGCATTAATAAACAAAGGCATCTCAACCAAGATCTGTATGGGAGTGTGTGTTCTTCAAAATTTTGACGCCAAGATTTTCATTTTTAGTGCAAATGTGTAATATACTCACAAGTAGCAGTCCTTTGTCTAATCCATTATGCCACCACATTCTGTTCTCACCGTAGACTTTGTTGCTCATCTGACCGGTGAAAATACCGGTCAGATGAGCCAGTGATAGGTGATTTTAGCCAGTGATTGACTAAAATCACCTATCACAGGTTAGATTTTATAAAATCTGAACTCAAAACCATAAGGAGATGCAGAAGTCTAGTTTTATTTCAGATCACTTGAATAAAATATACTGAATGATTAGTGTGGTATTTTTTACAATGATGCCAAAAAGGCATACCTTTGCTTTTAACTGTTAACATAAAAGATTAGAACTGGGGGCTAACAGCCTTCTACCCTCACTGGGCTCTATGCTGGAAAAAAAACACAGGGAAAGTGAAGCAGAAGAAAGAGCAGGTAAGAGAAAACTGGTAGCTGAGACCTTAATACAGATCAGCTTGAGAAAACACAAACAACCTCAGTTGTTGTTTTTTGTAAGCTGCTTTGCATTGACCACTCACTGCAGAAAAGTGTGAGAAAGCAGCTGAACCTAAGAAAATTTTACTTCCTAACTGAACTTACAGTACCAGTCAAAAGTTTAGACACACCTTCTCATTTAGTGGTTTTTATTTATGTTGATTATTTTCTGCATTGTAGAATAATACTGAAGACATCAAAACTATGAAAGAACACATATGGAATTATGTTGTAAACAAAAAAGTGTTAAAAAAACAGAATATATTTTTTGAAGTATCCTCCTTTTGTTTTGATGACAGCGTTGCACAATCTTGGCATTCTCTCATTCAGCTTCATGAGGTCATATCCTGCAATGGTTTTCGAACAGTCTTGAATGACTTCACAGAGGTGCTGAGCACTTGTTGGCTGCTTTTCTGTCACTCTGTGGTCCAACTCATCCCAAACCATCTCTGATTGTGGAGGCTGGGTCATCAGACGCAGGACTCCACTTTCCTTCTTGGTCAGATAGCCCTTACATAGCCTCGAGGTGTGTTTGGGGTCATTGTCTTGTTGAAAACAAATGATGGTACCAGTAAGTGCAAACCAGATGGGATAGCATGGTTCTGCAGAATGCTGTGGTAGCCATGCTGGTTAAGGGTGCCTTAATTTTGAGTAACTCCCCAACAGTGTCACCAGCAAAGCACCCCAACACCATCACACCTCCTCCATGCTTCACAATGAGAACCACACATGCAGAAACTATCTGCTTACCTTCTCTGCGTCTAACAAAGACATGGCGCTTGGAACCCAAAATCTCAAATTTGGACTCATTGGACCAAAGTACAAATTTCCACTGGTTTAGTGTCCATTCCTTCTGTTTCTGGGCCCAAACAATTCTCTTGTTGTTCATCCTCAGTAGTGACTTCTTTGCAGTAATTCCACCATGAAGGCCTGATTCACGCAGTCTCCTCTGAACAGTTGATGTTGAGATTTGTGTGCTACTTAAACTCTGTGAAGAATTTTTGTGGGCTCTAATCTGAGGTGCTGGTAATTACCGGTTTCTGAGGCTGGTAACTCTCATGAACTTATGCTCTGTAGCAGAGGTAACTCTTGGTCTTCCTTTCCTGGGGCAGTCTTTATGAGAGCCAGTCTCATCATTGTGGCCATACCGCCTTGTGGATGCCCGAACTCGTCAGATCTTGGAAGCTAAGCAAGGTTGTGCCTGGTCAGTACCTGGATGGGAGTTCGTGAGGGAACACCAGGAAGCCTGGGTGAATGCAGTGTGAGAGTGAGTGATTGGTGGTGGTCGGAGGGGGCCAATGGCACAGACTGGCAGCCTCACCTCTGTCAGTCTACCCCAGGGTAGCTGTGGCTACATATGTAGCTTACCACCATCGAGTATGGAGTGAATGAATAATGCAATGTAAAGCGTCTTTGAGTGCCTAGAAAAGTGCTATATAAAACCAATGCATAATTATTATTATTATTATTATTATCATAGCGTTTAATTTTTTTTGTACTTTTGCAAAAAACACATTATTGCACTTCTGTGTTTTAAATGCATATTAAACACACTGACATTTTATATTTTTCTTATAGTTTGTTTTTACTTACATATTTTTGCTTATTTATACATATGTATGGTGGTGGTAACTGCACTTTTTACTGTAACGACCAAATTTCCCTTCAGGGATTAATAAAGTATTTCTGTTCTATCCTATTCTATTTTGTGACTCCACTTGAGGATACATTCAAAGTTCTTGAAATTTTTCAGATGGACTGACCTTCATGTCTTAAAGTAATGATGGACTGTCGTTTCTCTTTACTGAGTTGAATAGTTTTTGCCATACTATGGATTACAATAGTAGTCAAATAGGGCTATCCGCTGTGTACTAATCCGACCTCTGCACAACACAACTGATGCTCTCCAACACATTTAGAAGGCAAGTAATTCCACAAATTGTCTCTTGACAAAGCACATCTGTTAATTCAAAACCATTCCGGGAGACTACCTCATGAAGCTGGTGGAGAGAGTGCCAAGAGTGTGCAAAGCTGTCATCAGAGCAAAAGGGGGCTACTTCAAAGAATCTAAAACATATTCTGATTTGCTTAACATTTTCTCTGTTTTCTATATAATTCCATATGTGTTCTTTCATAGTTTTGATGTATTCAGTATTAATCTACAATGTAGAAAATAATCAAAATAAATAAAAACCACTGAATGAGAAGCTGTGTTCAAACTTTTGACTGGTAGTGTACTTCCTAACTTACCTGGTGCTGACTACTGGACTGTCACCTGACAGTCTTGGAACCAGCATAAGCAAGTCAGTCCTCTTGGAAATTTAAAACAAGCATTCCAGTCAATTTGGATGATTTTTAGATCACGACCTGCTCAGATGTTAACCTGAAAAGACAAAATCATCTTTGCTACTGGCTACAGGTTAAACTCTTGTTCATGTTGTTTGTAGGCCAGAGGGAAAGGACTACACCATCCACAGACTGGTTTTGGGTACCCATACATCAGATGAGCAGAACCATCTTGTAATTGCAAGTGTCCAGGTACCAAATGACGATGCCCAATTTGATGCCTCCCACTACGACAGCGAGAAAGGAGGTATATACATCCTGCAGGTGTTGTGCAGCAGAATTCCTTTTGTAAAAATATACTGAAACTTTGAAAGTGAAGTGAAGTTACTTGCCATTTGCTTTGCAGGCAATGTTTCTGTCAGAAACAAGTGTAGATATCTTATATGGCCAGGACTCTATTAATAGGGCTGGATATCAACACTGATCTGCCCATCTTCTAATTTGATTTCAGTGCTTCAGTCACAGTTGTCTTGGATGGCAACAAAGTCAGGATGCAATAATAGTTTCCCTGCAAAATGGTGATGGCCGAACTTGCTTGGAAATGATTGGCAAACATGCAAGACTGTCACCACAGATGTGTTGTTAATTTTATTAAAATACTTTCTAGTCCACACTTAGAAGCCATGTTCAAGAGCTATGCAGTAGATCACAATAGACTTTTGCATGTGACTATGCACGACGATAGGCACAATTGGTCCACATGCAGTAAAGGCCATGACTCTGTGACCCTATTCAACAACAGTCTATAAGTTTTTCTGGTATTTCTAAACATTTAACAAACTTAAATGTCTATTTGTACTTGAAATTTTAGTTCATGTATGTTGTGTAATGATAATTTGTCTAACTAAAGCAATTTATGGTACAGTAAAATCCCTATCCGTTGCCATATTTTGTTAGTTACTTATTGATCAGAGAGGTCTCTTCCAATAGCTCAGTATGGGAAAATTGTGTTCCAACAGTAATGATACAGTAATCACTACTTCAAATACTGACTCTGATTTTAAGCAGAAAAAAACAAAAAACTTTTCCCAACATTAAAATGAAAATGTTGTGATGCCGCTCAGGACTTCATCTGCGGACAGCTGCTGTGTAACAAAAAATTTAACTGTAAAAAGGTGACTCAGTGTGTCACAGTGACACCTCACCTGTCTGAGGGATACAGATTTACTCTTAGGTCAAGATTGAGCCCTGATTGTATTAGAAATATTCAGAATAATTAATAGTTTTCAATGGGAAAAAAAATGACACCCCCAGACATTTTGCACCCTAGACAACTGGATATGTCAACTCTGCCCTGTGCGGCCTCTCTTACATGGAGATCCCAAAGGAAGATGTAGCTAAGCATCTAAGCACCCCATACTCCCATTAGCATTAGCTCCACAATGAAGCATTCAGGACTAGTCAAAACATGCAGGTTAGCTGGATTATCTGGCACCAAACATAAAACATAGTGGCTGTGGATGAGAGATAGGTTGACAATATTTAAGATTACTTTCTGTTAGTTTGATCAATATCTATAAACACATTTGGAAAAGATTTGAATTTCTATTTTTTATTCTTAAGTCTTATTGTTTTGGCACTGGCTAAAACTATTTTGGAGGGTGCCAAAAATAAACTACGAATCACATCAAAGTAGCCCATTTTGGTTTTCTGACACATGCACAGTCATTGTAGCATAGTGGCAAAAACAAAAAAAATGTAATGTATGTGGACATAAATGTAGAACATCACAGCTCTCGTATACCCTGTGATGATGACATTTCCAGCGTGTAGACCTTCATAAACATAAAAAGTTAAAGTAAAGACTAACCTTAAACAAATGTTGTAAACATCCTTGAAGATCTTTACAGTTATTCACTGTAATAACCAAGCAGCCTGCCTAATTGCATGACCCAAATCTTTGTTAAAATGCCATTGCCATTGTATAAGCTGCTGACGTTGTTAATTGCTGAAGCAAAGGGGATTGTCAAAACGGTAACGCACAGACAGCTGAAGGGGGTGCGGCCAATAGCAGGCTTGTACCCACAGTCTACATCCAGTGAGCCTCTGCTCTCCTCTGCTGGTGAACAAATCCTGTTCTTAAATTGTGTTTTAACACAGCTGCCTTTACATCCTCATTCCATGATCAACTGTCATATTGGTTACTAGCTTTACTACAAACATAATGGTTTTGATAATTGTTTACTGAGAGAAAGAAAAGTTAAACTCAGGATTTTTAGTGTCATTTAAGTTTCAGTCTTTTTGTTTGTTGCTTTTAATCCAGCCCTTTTAATGAGTCGTTCATCTGAGTCATGTTCCAGTCTGTCCATATGCTTAAACATTTTTCTGCTCTCTTCCAGCAGGTATGTTGATAGGTGTCCAGCTGTGCATAGGTGTGCTGAAGGCTCATTGCTCCCTTGATGTGTTACCAGAGGTAGTATTACTATGTTAACATGGCCCCAGAACAGTTAAAGGTACAGTGCAAATCTAAAAATCAATAGTGCAACACACAGCAAAGTAACGTGGTGAAGTAATGGTTTACCACATATTTGTTTGTCTTTCTCTCTTCTCCTTGTGTCCTGCTTTTAAATTGTGTTTGAACACAGCTGCCTTCACTTGTCACTCTGAGATCAACTGTCAAATTGGTTATTAGCTTTAGTATACAAACATAATGTTTTTTTAATCAAAAAAATACAGTATTTAGCACCATACCGGCCTCAACAACTGGTAGTACTTGTAAGCACTGATAGATAAAAGAATGCCCAAACAGTAACTCTGCCAGAGATATAAAATAAACAGATGTACTGTTATGGAATTTTTGGGCCAATACTGGTAAAGAACAATTATTTATTTATTAGCTAATTAGGCTCAAACATTACATACAATACCTGTTATAGCTTTTTCATAGCATTTCATCATTAGCATATTGAGCTCTATTCAAGGTCCTAATGAGACTCCCCTCCATCTTGTGTCCACACAATTAGGGTACAGATTGTTAGGGATGTGAGCATTCTGCACTGACTTGAGGTGTCTTTGTCATATCTAAGAAATGTGTCTGGGACAAACAAATTAAATAGGTGTTGATAAATTGTTCACTTTATCTCCCTTTTGTTGCATTTATTGATAACAACCATTTCTATTGAGTAAAATATAACTATGTTTCTTTCTCCAAACTGTGGTCTCTGTTCTGAACTATTATCTGCTGTGTTTGTGGAGCTTATCCTAACCATTGTGCAAACAGGCACCGTCACATATAACAGAAGCAAAAATCCACTTTCATAACTGCATTGGTGTTTCGATTCTGCAACCAAGCCTCCACTTAATCAAATATAGTTTTATTATCAAAACATTAACAATTTTTTATTAAGTGTTTCAGATTCTTCCACAGCCTTTATTGATCAGTCTTGAGCAAGGTTTAAATTGCAGTTGTCAAGTGTTTAGTGTCCATTTGCAACCTTGAAATCTGTTGTACTGTTTTTTCAGAGTTTGGTGGATTTGGTTCAGTCAGTGGGAAAATAGAGATTGAGATCAAGATCAACCATGAGGGAGAGGTGAACCGAGCACGCTACATGCCCCAGAATCCCTGCGTCATTGCCACCAAGACTCCCACCTCTGATGTGCTGGTCTTCGACTATACTAAACACCCATCGAAGCCTGGTTGGATCACTGCTGTTTCTGATTCACTTATAACTACAATTATCCAGATACGCACACTACCATAACACATCATAAAATGAATGCAGCTTGTATTTGTGTATTTCAGATCCTAGTGGGGAGTGTAGTCCTGACTTGAGGCTGAAAGGTCACCAGAAAGAAGGATATGGCCTTTCCTGGAATCCAAACCTCAGCGGCAACCTACTTAGTGCCTCTGATGACCATGTAAGTGCCAAGAACTGGAACCCAGCAGGACCATCATTTACTGGTTATCCAGTGTGCATAGGAGAAGATTCTAGAAAGAAGGCTGCAAACGTTTATTCAGACTGCAGTGAATTGTAAGGCTATTATGATTACACACATAGTCAATGACGTTAATGGATCACATGTTTTTGCATGTTTTCGTACACTTCCTGAAAGTGTGAATGAATTAGTATGCATTGCTTTTCCTTCATTTTTTCTTAAACATGCTTCTGCAATGGTGAATACAGTTTTGAAATCCTTTAGCAAGGTATTAATACTAGTGTGTACAAGTCCTGCAGATGTGCAGTAAAGTAGAATTCTAAAATTTTTTACAGCTAAATATAAATGCTTCTGTAAGAATCACAGAAGTATTTATTGAGCAGAGTAGCTCCTACATTATTACTTCACCTGTATAAGTAGCACTTTAATGTTTTACCACATTCCACTAGATGTTAATTTATTTTATTGTCATTATAGGTAGTACAATATTTCACAATGTTTAATTAGCTTTTGATGTTTTATGTTTAGGATCATGAGCTGTTCTGTTACATAGAAAGTGCATTTCTCCTTCTGAAATGTACTCAGTTACTAAATAGTATAAATTGTAAGTATTCAAGTAAAGAAACTGTAACTTAAAATAATTGTAGTACTTTATTAAATTTACTGTGATATTTTTCCCCATTGTGCATCAGAATCATATTTTTTCCTACATTTCATGCAGCTTTCTCTGGTTCCTGTGGCTGTAATCTCAATACTCAGCATGGGTTCCCACCTAGCAGCTAACGCGCTAGGTGGGAACCCATGCTGAGTTGAGTCAGCTAACAGCGGGACGGACTTCAGTTCCAGTCCAGTCGAGCTGGTATCCGTCAAAAACATATCGACTGTGATTCTTACCGACGTGTTGCTGTGTGCAGCCAACGCGTTCGGTGGAATCCCAGCTGAGCACTGACTCTGGTCGGTTGTACAGCTGGTGAAGAAATTTCCTCTGGCTTTGTCGGTGTCTCACTGCCGATACCTGGACATTGTTGAAGCGTATCACTGCGGGAAGCTAACGCGCTCAGTGCTAGTCCTTGTCGAGCGCTGATTTTCATGAAAGGCATTATTACGACTGTTATTCTTACCAATGTATTATTGCGGGCAGCTAACACGCTCGGTGGGATCCCTGCTGAGCACCGACTCCAGTCGGCTGTACAGTGGGTGAGGAAACTATCCTCCGGCTGTGACTGCATCTCTCTGGGATACCTGGACGCCGTTGAAGCGTATTGCTGTGGGCAGCTAATGCGCTCAGTGGTAGTCCGAGTTGAGCCCCGACTTCCGGTCAACTAAACGACAGCTAATGAAACTTTCCTCTGGCTGTGATGGCATCTCTCTGTCGCCGCCTGAATGCCACTGGGGCCAATTGCCACGATGCGGCTAACACGCTCAGAGGTAGTCTGTATTGCATGATACCTGCTAACCTTCTAAGCCTAGGCATTTTACTCCACAAAATTAACTTCACATGAAGCTACATTGAATTCCCACATCCATCCATCCATCCATTATCTTCCGCTTGTCCGGGGCTGGGTCACGGGGCAGCAGTGTAAGCAGAGAGGCCCAGACTTCCCTCGCCCCAGACACCTCCTCCAGCTCTTCCGGTGGGACCCCAAGGCGTTCCCAGGCCAGCCGAGAGACATAGTCCCTCCAGCCTGTCCTCGGTCTACCCCGAGGCCTCCTCCCCGTGGGACATGCCCGGAACACCTCCCCAGGGAGGCGTCCCAAGGGCATCCGGAACAGATGTCCAAGCCACCTCAACTGACCCCTCTCGATGTGAATTCCCAAATAGTCAGTGTAAACAAGAGAGTAAGCACTTCCCCATTGTTGCCAGTCCCCCTGAATAGGTGTGTGACAGTGTAGTTTTTCAGCTATGGCAAGTCACTGGAGACATTTTTGTATGGGTTGTAGAGTTTCCATTTTTTGAACATAACTATGATAGCTGTGTTTGGGTCACCAGCATGCACTGTTATCAGCAGAGAGCCCATTGTTTTGCATGGACTGTTGAATGATGCCTGCGTGCACCGGAGAAGCCCAATTTGGTGGTAAAGTGTGCAGGGTCCTCTGTTTTTTTCACACGTCACAGAGAAAAAACAAGATAAAACATAGAGACTACTAAAGAATAAAGGGCAAGGTACCTGGCAAGGCACCCAGTCCACCCCCATTGTGGAGCCCACAGCGGTCCAGCTTCATACTGGTTCACTTTCAGGTTGGAGGTAGCTGAGTAGGAATAGGAGCAGGAGGATGTGAATGTAGAGACCTCTTCTCTTCCAAAGACAATGACCTGTCTTGTGGGCAGCAATTTCAAGGAGGTTATTGACAGAGCAACCAGTGTTCTGAGTGTGGTTTCTGGATCTTGGTGTGTAAACAATTTATTGCACCACCTGCTCCATTCCAGGCACAGCAGCCACCTGCCTTAGGAGGAATTGCAGGGTTATGGATAACCTGCCTGCAGGGTGAAACAGAGCTATGGCTATGCAGGCCCATTTGGATAACACTGGAGCCCACTGTTCCTCCACCTTCACTGCCTGTATCATCGGGTGCTGGAAGATTCTAGGGGTATGAGTATAGTGATGAGCTTTGCATGGCCTTCATGTCCCTCATCCATTATTAAAGTGCAAGCAGAGCTTTAGCATATTATAGGGTTGCTAGATACCACCTTTGGCTATCCCAGCCTTAGAAGGAGACTGCAACCGTTTACTGAAGCTGCTGTAGCTAAATTGCTGCAGTAGGCACAGGAATGTTGCCACTGTGCATCAGAGGTATCTGTTGGCTTGCCAGAGGCCTTGGCTGGAGGCATTTTTGAGGTGTGATAATCACCAACAAATTTGAGGAGGTGGAGCAGCTATTAAGGCCCAGGGGTCCTCAAAGCAGCCTCCTCCTGCTTCACAATCCACAGAACCTGGCGAGCAGATGCTCATGCTCCGGCAGCTGTGATTCCCATTACCAACATATTGGTTGCAGATTTGTGAGCTAACATGCTCGATGGAGCTCATGTTGAGCTCAGACTTTACGTCGGCCAACAGCTGGTATGTTTGGTGAGATCCCTGCTGGGCGCGGACTTCCCGGCCGGGTGGGTGGCAGGTGAGGATACTTTCCCCTGGGACTGTGTCCTTGCCTGTCATTTTTTTAGCAAAGGGGTTTGCGGCCGTCTACCCCTCCCTCAGCTGGTCTGCATGGACTCAGAGGAGAGGAGTGATGCCACTGTCATGTGGCTATCCTTTTGGAACATATATGAAGCTGGGGGCGGTGGCTTGATATTATATAGTCTGCGGCACCAAGCATTTACCTTCTGCACTTGGTTCCGGATTTTAGGTCCTAGCTTCAGAAAGGGGGCGACCTTCTAATTCTGCCTTAGTCCTTAGTCCTAGAGCCTCTGTTTTTACTCAAGGCCCTAATGGCAGCCATGATGCAAAACTTGATGTTGCTCTGTCAGGGCAAAGGTTTGACCTTTTCACTTCCGGAGAGTCAGCAAATTGTCGACTCTTCTTTCCCTTATGGGATGATGAACCATGGGTCACCCTGGTGCACATGTGGCCCTGTAATCTGCTTTGAGCCTTCTCTCCTTTCATGCTTCTCCAGCCCCTTCTCTGAGGATTCAGGCAGAATGAGTCGGGCTGATTTCTGTGGCCCCTCTTTGGCCCCACTTGTGATGATCACAGCGATTCGCCTCTCTCACATTTGGTGTTTACGTGGCACTGTGTGGTTGTAGTTTTTTTAGTTTGTTACCCTCATATATTTAAAGGTCAAACAGGTTCTGGAGGAGCTGGTGGACGATCTGGTGGATCAGGAGGCTCTGGTTCTGGAGGATATGGGTCTTTCCCATTTTGGGAAAGACCTGCTGTCTTGGGCTGACAAGACCCTGTTTCATCCCTTCTTGGCTGAGCCCAGATTGGCAACCTGACCTCTGAAAGGAGCAGGTTCCTGCTTGTGGCCTCACTGATGCCTGTGGTGAAAACTACTTAACAGGTCTGGTCGGTGTCCACAAGGGCTGCCGACTTGTATGGTTAGCGGGGTATTCATCATTTGGTGTGGTCTTCACCAGATGGATCTCTCCTCAACAGCTCAGGGACTCGTGCTGTTCATACTGTCTCAGCCCAAGAAAGGGAGGTCTTCCCGCTACCTTGTATGGTGTAGTGGTGACATGAGACTAGATCCCAAGCCCTCAGTGGGTCTTCACCATCCATTTCAGCATTTCTGATCTGAAATGAGTTCTCTTCAGAATTGCATTTCTGTTGGCCACAGCTTCTGCCGGGCTAATGGTGACTGCTGTGGGTTTTTCTTAGGGGTCAGGTGTAGTCCTTTGTCCTAACTTGACGTGAAGGCCAGAATGCCTGAAGGCTTTATCTGAATTCCACCTGTCTCAGTTGGTTGAACTGCAGTCACTTGCCTCTTCCAGAAAAGAGGACAGGCACCACTTTTAGATGTGCCCTGTCCGGGCTTTGGCGGAGCGCATACAGTGCAGACAGTCTGTCATGAAAACTGACCAGCCTTTGTCTGCTTTGGCTTCAGCAAATTGGGCAGTCCAATTCTCATTTGAAGTCTCGGCTATCCTGCTGGATTGTGGAAACCATTCAGGAGATGCGTGTTTCCCAGGTGTGCCAGTCAAATCCTTGGTATGTGTGACACTCACCTTGTGGTGTGGCTGCCACATGAGGTCTGAGGTAGGGAGCCTCTCTCGCAGCCATATGTGCAGCAGCCATATGGTCATCTTGATCCACTTTTGTCTCATCCATTGCAACATAGCAGCCGGTCCCTCCTTGGGAGTGGGTGCTGGGTCTGACTTACCAATGGATGACAGGGCTTGGGCCTCTGTCCACTTTTATTGTCTCCCCTGGTCAGCTTAGCAGCTTAATAGTTAATCTGAGTGGCCACTCTGTTTACAGCTTGGCGGTTTCATCTTGGTCTTTAACTGTGTTCCTAAGATCAGTCTGGCATATTGCGGACTGGCCTGAGCAGCCCTTCTGCCTCTCAGGCCTGGTCTTTGCATTGTCCAGGGCCTCCGCCTGGTTGATATGTAAATAAATGTACATTTACAAATAGTGCATTTGTCATATATATTGGGCTGCACCGTCTCCTCACGGTGTGTCTTAAAGAGTTACCCCATACATATGAAATATGTAACTGGGTGGAGAGAATTAGTCTCGAGACGATAGAGAATGTATGGTTACATTGTAACCTCGGTTCTTTGAGTGAGAGACTATGCGTCCAGCTCTTTTGGCCGCTCGGAGACATGTTTCCATCAAAACTGTCAGTGAATTCACGCCAGCACAGGTGCTTTATAGGTAACCTGTGGGGCGTGACTGGGCAAGCTGGTGTGTCTTAAAGAAGTATCCACGTACCCTGACGAGCAAGGGGGTTATTCCCCAGACATATGAAATATGTAACTGGGTGGAGAGATAGTTTCACATGCAGAGAACCAATGTTACAGTGTAACCGTATGTTGTATTAAAAATAACTTGAAATACTATCACTTGTAACAGTTAAGATTATGCTGAGGGCAAATTTGTTTGGCTAGCATGAACATAAATTTATATTTTTGGATTGAAAATGGACACTTACTCATTCCTCTCTTCAGTCGCTGGGCCATGCTTGTCTTGTCTAATGTCTGTCACTCTTTCAGCGCATGATCAAAGTCATGACTTGATTGTAAATTGATAATCAGGATCCAATCAGCAACCAGCAATGCTGACATTATTCAGTCACAGCATTTTTATTGGTTTAGAGCCAAAAATGTGTCATGTCCATTCAAATGTATGCAGGGTCTGAAGGGGTTTTTAAACATCTGTATTATGAAGCTGACAGAGCTCAGACCAATGTTGCATCAGGATAGATAATGGCTTATGCTCCCTCTTCTAATCCTCTCTAGACCATCTGTCTATGGGACATTGGGGCCGGCCCAAAAGAAGGGAAGATTGTGGATGCCAAGACCATCTTCACTGGCCACACAGCAGTGGTGGAAGACGTTTCCTGGCATTTGCTCCATGAATCCCTGTTTGGATCAGTTGCTGACGATCAGAAACTTATGATGTAAGTGACTGATGTACGCAAGTAGTCTCTTTTTTTGGGAATGGAAATGACAGATTAATTAAGTAAAAATGCTCAGTTTCAGTTTTGTAACCAAATAAATGCTGGTTTTGACTATCCTTTATGCTCCACCAGATGGGACACTCGGTCTAACAACACATCCAAAGCCAGCCACTCAGTAGATGCTCACACTGCTGAGGTTAACTGTCTGAGCTTCAACCCCTACAGCGAGTTCATTCTTGCCACTGGTTCTGCTGATAAGGTAAAAATGAAGCCAAAATACTCAGGCTGATAATAATGATGTTAACAAATTACTGAGGAAATGTTTGTTTTCTTTTTCTCAGACTGTTGCATTGTGGGATTTAAGAAACCTTAAACTGAAGCTTCACTCCTTTGAGTCCCACAAAGATGAAATTTTCCAGGTAAGAAGTTAAATTTCAGGTAAGAATTTGATGTGCTGGGACAACACCACATTCTCTAAATAGCATTGTAATATTGTTCATTTTTGTAGTCCAGAAGAGCTCTGTATGAATATTGGTCTATAAAACAGCCAGCCTGGTGCCCAAAATTAGTGAAAAACTGTCGTGGGAATAATAAATACAATTAAAGCTGCAAGCAGCGATGAACGGGTCCTCGCACCCCTTGCTGGTCGGCGACCCCAAGCACGTCCGTCAGGCGATGCTGCGACCGGGAGCGCATTTAGGCCCAATAATGCTACCAGGGCTGGATTCTGAACACACAGGTCAAATTTCTGGCAGATTGGATTATTACAGAGTGTTTATGCAGCACTTACTGTCCATCCAACAGGTGGCGCTATCACTGCGACTGTATATTGGTGTATGGAAATCATCAGGGCTGTAACCTGATCACACATTTAAAGTTTGAGGCAGATAGCAGCACATACAGGGGATTTAACAAGACTTCCTCCTTTCTGGCGAAGCATCAAAGTTCAGTCGGCCGCCATGGCCACGCCCTTTGGGTTTGGCATACCATTTTCACATATTGTCAACCTGAAGATGTGTTCCATATATTGGCACAATTTCAGATGTTTTGGAGTTATTGTCTGTGAGCAATTAATTTCTGACAATGAGCAAAAACAGCAAAAATCCGACATTGAAATCAAAATTGCCGACTTCCTGTTGGGCTTAGAGAATGGGTCCAAGAGACTTTTTTGTTGACACTGATGTGTTACATATGCATGCCAAATTTTGTAGACGTAGGTTGAATTTGATGAGTGGGCCATTTTTTAAAATGCTGCAGGGGGCGCTATGCCACATGCTGTGAATGTATTTTGGCACATGGATGTGGTCAGGGCAGGAGTGTGATTAAACATGCAAAGTTTGAGGCAGATTGGAGCAAGCAGAGGATATTTACACAGCAGTTGATGTTTCATGGCGAAGCATCAAACTTCAGTGGGTCGCTATGGCCACACCCTTTGACCTTGAAAGAATCTTTTTATAACTTTTGATCATAATGTCCTGGTGTATATACTGGTCAAATTTGAGGTCTGCGCGAGTTATCCCCTAGGAGGAGATAGTTCTCAAAAATGAACAACATTCGTCCAAATTTGTCCAATTAATTCAAAATGGCGGGCTTCCTGTTGGGTTTAGGGCGTGGCTCTAAGAGGATTTTTTGTACGTCCTGATGTGTTCTATATGTCCCCCAAAATTTGTGGACGTAGGTTAAATGTACCGCGGGGGCTGTTTGTTAAAAATGCTGTAGGGGGCGCTATAGCACGTGCTGTGCTGAGATGCATACAGTTGTCTTCCTTTCACTGGTGGTGATGTGTGTGCAAATTTTGGTGAAGTTTTGATAATTCTTGAGCTGTCAAAGGCAAGTTGTTTTTCATATCAACTTTGCGTTGCCACGGCAACAGCGTTTTGTAAAATGCCAAAATCTTCACACTGTGCCATGATCATGGTGTGAAGACTCATCACACCAATTTTCAGAAATATTTGACCAAGTTTAGGACAATGGGATGGGCAAATGTAATTCCAAAACGTCCTGTTGCCAGTTGGTGGCGCTATGACTATTTCAAAATTTTTGAGTGTGGATGTCTTCAGACTGTACATGACATTCTGGATATGAAGTTTGGAGCAGATAGGTTCTTGTTCACCTGAGATATAGGCCCTTGAATTTTCATGGCGACACATCAAAATTCGCCACGCCGCCACAGACACGCCCTTTGATGACACGTCACTATTTTCTCTGTGATTCATCATCAATGTGTTCAGGCTTATGTCAGCAGGTCTGAGGTGAATCTGGACAACGGGTTGGCAACAGTACATAAAAGTATTAAAAAAGCAAAACTCCTGTTGCCACTAGGTGGCGCTATGACTGTGAGTGAATATTATCATATGGATGTCATCAGCTCAGGTCTGTCATCATACATGTAAAGTTTCATTCAGATTGGAGCATGTTCAGAGAGTTAGACCTGCACTTCCTGTTGCATGGCGAAGGATCAGTATTTCGGGGGGCTGCCATGGCCACACCCTTTGACCGACATAGAAGACTTTGATAACTTTTCATCAGGAAGGTCGGTTGTATGTACGTACCAAATTTCAGGTCTCTAAGACTTACCCCCTAGGAGGAGTTCATCACAGATTTTTCACAGTTAACGCAAGATATGTCACTTCCTGTTTGGTTTAGAGCATGGCTATGATTGACTTTTTTGTCTTTCCTGATGTGCTGAATATGCCTGTCAAATTTTGTAGCTGTAGATGAAATGTCCTTCCAGTTAGTCTAATACCACTTTTTAAAATTTTGCAGGGGGCGCTATGGAGCCATTTTGGGACACACATGCACAGACCCCATAAAATATCAAATTTTTCACCGGTCCTGATGTGTGTGCAGATTTTGACGCGAATCGGTGCATGTTTAGGCCCTTAAAAAAGCAATTCATTTGGCGGTAAAATAATAATAATTAAAGCTGCAAGCAGCGATGAACGGGTCCTCGCACCCCTTGCTGGTCGGCGACCCCAAGCACGTCCGTCAGGCGATGCTGCGACCGGGAGCGCATTTAGGCCCATGAAGGCAACGAGGGCTGGATTCTGAACACACAGGTCAAATTTCTGGCAGATTGGATTATTACAGACTGTTTATGCAGCACTTACTGTCCATCCAACAGGTGGCGCTATCACTGCGACTGTATATTGGTCTATGGAAATCATCAGGGCTGTAACCTGATCACACATTTAAAGTTTGAGGCAGATAGCAGCACATACAGGGGATTTAACAAGACTTCCTCCTTCCTGGCGAAGCATCAAAGTTCAGTCGGCCGCCATGGCCACGCCCTTTGGGTTTGGCATATGATTTTCACATATTTTCAACCTGAAGATGTGTTCTATATATTGTGGCAATTTCAGATGTTTTGGATTTCCTGTCTGTGAGCAATTAATTTCTGAAAATGAGCAAAAACAGCAAAAATCCAACATTGAAATCAAAATGGCCGACTTCCTGTTGGGTTTAGAGAATGGCTCCAAGAGACTTTTTTGTTCACACTGATGTGCTACATATGCATGCCAAATTTTGTAGACGTAGGTTAAATTTGATGAGTGGGCCATTTTTTTAAATGCTGCAGGGGGCGCTATGCCAAATGTTGTGAATGTATTTTGGCAGATGGATGTGGTCAGGGCAGGAGTGTGATTAAACATGCAAAGTTTGAGGCAGAATGGAGCAAGCAGAAGATATTTACACAGCAGTTGATATTTCATGGCGAAAGATCAAACTTCAGGGGGTCGCTATGGCCACGCCCTTTGACACTGGAGGAAGCTTTTTATAACTTTTGATCATAATGTCCTGGTGTATATACTGGTCAAATTTGAGGTCTGTGCGAGTTATCCCCTAGGAGGAGATAGTTCTCAAAAATGAAAAACATTCGTTCAAATTTGTCCAATTAATTCAAAATGCCGGACTTCCTGTTGGGTTTAGGGCGTGGCTCCAAGAGGATTTTTTGTGCGTCCTGATGTGTTCTATATGTCCCCAAGATTTTGTGGACGTAGGTTAAATGTGCTGCGGGGGCTGTTTGTTAAAAATGCTGTAGGTGGCGCTATTGCAGGTGCTGTTCTGAGATGCATACAGTTTTCTTCCTTTAGATGGTGGTAATGTGTGTGCAAATTTTGGTGATGTTTGGATAATTCTAATGCTGTCAAAGGCAAGTTGTTTTTCATATCAACTTTGCATTGCCACGGCAACAGCGTTTTGTAAAATGCCAAAATCTTCACACTGTGCCATGATCATGGTGTGAAGACTCATCACACCAATTTTCAGAATTATTTGACCAAGTTTAGGCCAATGGGATGGGCAAATGTAATTCCAAAACGTCCTGTTGCCAGTTGGTGGCGCTATGACTATTTCAAAATTTTTGAGTGTGGATGTCTTCAGACTGTACATGACATTCTGGATATGAAGTTTGGAGCAGATAGGTTCTTGTTCAGCTGAGATATAGGCCCTTGAATTTTCATGGCGAAACATCAAAATTCGCCACGGTGCCACAAACACGCCCTTCGATGACACGTCACCATTGTCTCTGTGATTCATCATCAATGTGTTCAGGCTTATGTCAGAAGGTCTGAGGTGAATCTGGACAACGGGTTGACAACAGTACATAAAAGTATTAAAAAAGCAAAAATCCTGTTGCCACAAGGTGGCGCTACGACTGTGAATGAATATTATCATATGGATGACATCAGCTCAGGTCTGTGATCATACATGTAAAGTTTCATTCAGATTGGAGCATGTTCAGAGAGTTAGACCAGCACTTCCTGTTGCATGGCGAAGGATCAGTAATTCGGGGGAGCTGCCATGGCCACACCCTTTGACCGACATAGAAGACTTTGATAACTTTTCATCAGGAAGGTCTGTTCTATGTACAGACCAAATTTCAGGTTTCTAACACTTACCTCCGAGGAGGAGTTCATCACAGATTTTTCACAGTTAACGCAAGATATGTCACTTCCTGTTGGGTTTAGAGCATGGCTATGATTGACTTTTTTGTCTTTCCTGATGTGCTGAATATGCCTGCCAAATTTTGTAGCTGTAGATCAAATGTCCTTCCAGTTAGTCTAATACCACTTTTTAAAATTTTGCAGGGGGCGCTATGGAGCCATTTTGGGACACACATACACAGACCCCATAAAATATCAAATTTTTCACCGGTCCTGATGTGTGTGCAGATTTTGACGCGAATCGGTGCATGTTTAGGCCCTCAAAAAAGCAATTCATTTGGCGGTAAAATAATAATAATAATAATAATAGCTGCAAGCAGCGATGAACGGGTCCTCGCACCCCTTGCTGGTCGGCGACCCCAAGCACGTCCGTCAGGCGATGCTGCGACCGGGAGCGCATTTAGGCCCATGAATGCAACCAGGGCTGGATTCTGAACACACAGGTCAAATTTCTGCCAGATTGGATTATTACAGACTGTTTATGCAGCACTTACTGTCCATCCAACAGGTGGCGCTATCACTGTGACTGTATATTGGTGTATGGAAATCATCAGGGCTGTAACCTGATCACACATTTAAAGTTTGAGGCAGATAGCAGCACATACAGGGGATTTAACAAGACTTCCTCCTTTCTGGCGAAGCATCAAAGTTCAGTCGGCCGCCATGGCCACGCCCTTTGGGTTTGGCATATGATTTTCACATATTTTCAACCTGAAGATGTGTTCCATATATTGGCACAATTTCAGATGTTTTGGAGTTATCGTCTGTGAGCAATCAATTTCTGAAAATGAGCAAAAACAGCAAAAATCCGACATTGAAATCAAAATGGCCGACTTCCTGTTGGGCTTAGAGAATGGCTCGAAGAGACTTTTTTGTTCACACTGATGTGTTACATATGCATGCCAAATTTTGTAGACGTAGGTTAAATTTGATGAGTGGGCAATTTTTTAAAATGCTGCAGGGGGCGCTATGCCACATGATGTGAATGTATTTTGACACATGGATGTGGTCAGGGCAGGAGTGTGATTAAACATGTAAAGTTTGAGGCAGATTGGAGCAAGCAGAAGATATTTACACAGCAGTTGATGTTTCATGGCGAAGCATCAGACTTCAGGGGGTCGCTATGGCCACGCCCTTTGACATTGGAGGAAGCTTTTTATAACTTTTGATCATAATGTCCTGGTGTATATACTGGTCAAATTTGAGGTCGGCATGACTTATCCCCTAGGAGGAGATAGTTCTCAAAAATGAACAACATTCGTCCAAATTTGTCCAATTAATTCAAAATGGCGGACTTCCTGTTGGGTTTAGGGTGTGGCTCCAAGAGGATTTTTTGTGCGTCCTGATGTGTTCTATATGTCCCCCAGATTTTGTGGACGTAGGTTAAATGTACTGCGGGGGCTGTTTGTTAAAAATGCTGTAGGGGGCGCTATAGCACGTGTTGTGCTGAGATGCATACAGTTTTCTTCCTTCAGCTGGTGGTGATGTGTGTGCAAATTTTGGTGATGTTTTGATAATTCTTGAGCTGTCAAAGGCAAGTTGTTTTTTTATCAACTTTGCATTGCTACAGCAACAGCGTTTTGTAAAATTCCAAAATCTTCACACTGTGCCATGATAATGGTGTGAAGACTCATCACACCAATTTTTAGAATTATTTGACCAAGTTTAGGGCAATGGGATGGGCAAATGTAATTCCAAAACATCCTGTTGCCAGTTGGTGGCGCTATGACTATTTCAAATTTTTTTAGTGTGGATGTCTTCAGACTGGACATGACATTCTGAATGTGAAGTTTGGAGCAGATAGGTTCTTGTTCAGCTGAGATATAGGCCCTTGAAATTTCATGGCGAAACATCAAAATTCGCCACGGTGCCACAGACACGCCCTTAGATGAAGCGTCACCATTGTCTCTGTGATTCATCATCAGTGTGTTCAGGCTTATGTCAGCAGGTCTGAGGTGAATCTGGACAACGGGTTGACAACAGTACATAAAAGTATTAAAAAAGCAAAAATCCTGTTGCCACAAGGTGGCGCTATGACTGTGAGTGAATATTAACATATGGATGTCATCAGCGCAGGTCTGTGATCATACATGTAAAGTTTCATTCAGATTGGAGCATGTTCAGGAGAGTTAGACCAGCACTTCCTGTGGCATGGCGAAGGATGGCGAAGGATCAGTAATTCGGGGGGCTGCCATGGCCACACCCTTTGATCGACAGTGAAGACTTTTATAACTTTTCATCAGGAAGGTCTGTTGTATGTACGGACCAAATTTCAGGTCTCTAAGACTTACCCCCTAGGAGCAGTTCATCACAGATTTTTCACAGTTAACGCAAGATATGTCACTTCCTGTTGGGTTTAGAGCATGGCTATGATTGACTTTTTTGTCTTTCCTGATGTGCTGAATATGCTGGCCAAATTTTGTAGCTGAAGATGAAATTTCCTTCCAGTTAGTCTAATACCACTTTTTAAAATTTTGCAGGGGGCGCTATGGAGCCATTTTGGGACACACATGCACAGACACCATAAAATATAAAATTTTTTACCGGTCCTGATGTGTGTGCAGATTTTGACGCGAATCGGTGCATGTTTAGGCCCTCAAAAAAGCAATTCATTTGGCGGTAAAATAATAATAATAATAATAATAATCTCTAGCATTCCAATAGGGTCTTCGCACCATTCGGTGCTCGGACCCTAATAATCTCTAGCATTACAATAGGGTCTTCGCACCATTCGGTGCTCGGACCCTAATTAAAGCTGCAAGCAGCGATGAACGGGTCCTCGCACCCCTTGCTTGTCGGCGACCCCAAGCACGTCCGTCACGATGCTGCGACCGGGAGCGCATTTAGGCCCAATAATTCTACCAGGGCTGGATTCTGAACACACAGGTCAAATTTCTGCCAGATTGGATTATTACAGACTGTTTATGCAGCACTTACTGTCCATCCAACAGGTGGCGCTATCACTGTGACTGTATATTGGTGTATGGAAATCATCAGGGCTGTAACCTGATCACACATTTAAAGTTTGAGGCAGATAGCAGCATATACAGGGGATTTAACAAGACTTCCTCCTTTCTGGCGAAGCATCAAAGTTCAGTCGGCCGCCATGGCCACGCCCTTTGGGTTTGGCATATGATTTTCACATGTTTTCAACCTGAAGATGTGTTCCATATATTGGCACAATTTCAGATGTTTTGGAGTTATCGTCTGTGAGCAATTAATTTGTGAAAATGAGCAAAAACAGCAAAAATCCCACATTGAAATCAAAATGGCCGACTTCCTGTTGGGCTTGGAGAATGGCTCCAAGAGACTTTTTTGTTGACACTGATGTGTTACATATGCATGCCAAATTTTGTAGACGTAGGTTAAATTTGATGAGTGGGCCATTTTTTAAAATGCTGCAGGGGGCGCTATGCCACATGCTGTGAATGTATTTTGGCACATGGATGTGGTCAGGGCAGGAGTGTGATTAAACATGTAAAGTTTGAGGCAGATTGGACCAAGCAGAAGATATTTACACAGCAATTGATGTTTCATGGCGAAAGATCAAACTTCAGGGGGTCGCTATGGCCACGCCCTTTGACACTGGAGGAAGCTTTTTATAACTTTTGATCTTAATGGCCTGGTGTAAATACTGGTCAAATTTGAGGTCTGCGCGAGTTATCCCCTAGGAGGAGATAGTTCTCAAAAATGAACAACATTCGTCCAAATTTGTCCAATTAATTCAAAATGGCGGACTTCCTGTTGGGTTTAGGGCGTGGCTTCAAGAGGATTTTTTGTGCGTCCTGATGTGTTCTATATGGCCCCCAAATTTTGTGGACGTAGGTTAAATGTACTGTGGGGGCTGTTTGTTAAAAATGCTGTAGGGGGCGCTATAACGCGTGCTGTGCTGAGATGCATACAGTTTTCTTCCTTTCGCTGGTGGTGATGTGTGTGCAAATTTTGGTGATGTTTTGATAATTCTTGAGCTGTCAAAGGCAAGTTGTTTTTTTATCAACTTTGCGTTGCTACAGCAACAGCGTTTTGTAAATTTCCAAAATCTTCACACTGTGCCATGATAATGGTGTGAAGACTCATCACACCAATTTTTAGAATTATTTGACCAAGTTTAGGGCAATGGGATGGGCAAATGTAATTCCAAAACATCCTGTTGCCAGTTGGTGGCGCTATGACTATTTCAAATTTTTTTAGTGTGGATGTCTTCAGACTGGACATGACATTCTGAATGTGAAGTTTGGAGCAGATAGGTTCTTGTTCAGCTGAGATATAGGCCCTTGAAATTTCATGGCGAAACATCAAAATTCGCCACGGTGCCACAGACACGCCCTTAGATGAAACGTCACCATTTTCTCTGTGATTCATCATCAGTGTGTTCAGGCTTATGTCAGCAGGTCTGAGGTGAATCTGGACAACGGGTTGACAACAGTACATAAAAATATTAAAAAAGCAAAAATCCTGTTGCCACAAGGTGGCGCTATGACTGTGACTGAATATTATCATATGGATGTCATCAGCGCAGGTCTGTGATCATACATGTAAAGTTTCATTCAGATTGGAGCATGTTCAGGAGAGTGAGACCAGCAATTCCTGTGGCATGGCGAAGGATGGCGAAAGATCAGTATTTCGGGGGGCTGCCATGGCCACACCCTTTGATCGACAGTGAAGACTTTTATAACTTTTCATCAGGAAGGTCTGTTGTATGTACGGACCAAATTTCAGGTCTCTAAGACTTACCCTTTCGGAGGAGTTCATCACAGATTTTTCACAGTTAACGCAAGATATGTCACTTCCTGTTGGGTTTAGAGCGTGGCTATGATTGACTTTTTTGTCTTTCCTGATGTGCTGAACATGCCTGCCAAATTTTGTAGCTGTAGATCAAATGTCCTTCCAGTTAGGCTTATACCACTGTTTAAAATTTTGAAAGGGGGCGCTATGGAGCCATTTTGGGACACACATACACAGACCCCATAAAATATCAAATTTTTCACCGGTCCTGATGTGCATGCAGATTTTGACGCGAATCGGTGCATGTTTAGGCCCTCAAAAAAGCAATTCATTTGGCGGTAAAATAATAATAATAATTAAAGCTGCAAGCAGCGTTGAACGGGTCCTCGCACACCCACACGTGTCGGGACATGGCGCACGTCCAGGTGTGGTGCATGTCGGGATGTGGCAGAAATTTCAAGGTGCTCAGACTTAGCTGACCAATTTCAAGGATTGTATCACAAACTTTCTCGGCCACCATGAACATCAGTGGTGTCAGACTCATTTCTCATTGACTATTATCTGTTGTGTTATTAATTTAAAAATCAGTGAGTGAGATGTTATCTCTTCTATTTTTTTCTGTTCTGTTATCAATTTAAAAAATCTGTTTTATTATTGTTATATTACTGTATTATTGGGGTGCTATTATTGACCATTATGCCTGTTGTTGCAAATTTGCAACATACCCAAATTTCTATTTATTTTTTGTGCTATAATGAAATTAACAATCTCAACCCTCATGTGACACCTACATAAAGGCAAAAACACAAAACAAATTTTTTAATATACTTGTATATAAATTCAGGCGTTAAGGGGTTAAACGATATTATATAAGGTGTATCGTAGGAGATCCCTGCTCCATCTATCCATCAGTTTGGGGGTTGTTGGCCTGAAAATATTGAACACTGCTGGCATAAGCAGTAGCAATAGTAATAATAATTTATTGTTATTATACATATCACAAGTACATGTCAGCCAAATAACCATGCACATTTAAATTAAAAACATGAATCTGTGAATCATTCTAATAGCTCAGTGTTGGATGCAAGATTTATATTTATAAATGGCAGTGACACGCCACCATGTACCTTGGACATATTTAAACTAGATTAAAAACTTTTTTTTTTCATGATTTAAAAAAAAGACAAAGAAGACATAATCATTTGTACCTATTCCGGCCATAGGCGGTCATATTGACTGCACATGAAATGAAGTGGAAGTTGCCCCCCTCAACCCCTGTGAAATGGGACAAGGAACAAATGATTGAGTTTTGGGAGTGATCCAGATCACTATCTGGATCTGGGAATTTTTTAAAAGATTTTTAACATTGGGAGTGTTAGAAAGCCCTGCAGTGCCACCTTGTGGTAGGACAGAGCACATATATAGCACATATATAGCACAAAGATGTTGACTGTTTTTTAAGTATACTTTGTCGTTGGGAGATTGTGTTGGGGTGGACTGGAGTTGATTGGCGGAGGTCTGTGCTCTCTGGGTGCTTTTCTAGCTACAATCTGTGATGATATGAATACTGACGAATGTATAATTAAACTAGTTGAAATACATATTTGATGTTATATCGGTTTTTTACAGTTTTTCTTCATTGGTTTGGCTCATTTCTCGAAACTGAAATTACATTCTCAAAACAACATGGACAAACCTCCAAACTACTTGGCAATTGTTCACAACAGACTGGAATTTCTCCTTCATTTCATCAAATTGCAAACATCTTAGTACTGGTCTCGATGTCTCAGTACATCTTTGCAAATGATTTAGTACAGGTAGCCTTCATTTAGCACTATTTCCAGGTGAATAGATCTTGTTGATCTAAACTGATTGTTGACTTCTCAGTCTGATGGTCGTTCACTCCAAAACATGTCAGCATCATTTCATTGTTTAAGTCATCACATGCACAATAGTCTGTTCAGTTGTCAGGATTAGTCATGAACATACGGTGGCCAGGAGAGGGACGGTGAGGACAGCTTTATTTACAGCACTGTAGGCTCCATATAATGTTCCTTGTTTTTTGTTTATGTGTTTATATTACAGTATGTTATGCTGTATAGATGTTCTTTTTACTCTGATGTATGAAAGTTACTTTATGTGTGTCAATACAGTTTTCTCGATTGTTTACACACATTTTCTGAAAGCATGCCTCATATTTCAGAACTCTCCATACAAATCAGAAAACACACACACACAATGAGCAAAAGCCCTCAATTCTCCTTCAATTGAAACTTTACATTCAAAATGATGTTATTACTTCTCAAAATGCTATTTTATTTTCAAATGACACAAACCATGATATGAATAGACATTTATAAGAGTGCTCACACAATGCCATAGGGACAATGAATTTTGGTGGCACTGACTATTTATATGAGAATAGAATTTAGTTTTGACCAGTCGTGTGAACTGTTTTGGGAGAGATATGAGCTTTTGCAGGTGAACCATGGTGTTGTGCTGAACCATCCAGGTTATTTTGGCAAAAGCACCAAGAGTGTTGAGAACGTCTGGTCTGTTTCAAGAAATGAGCCAAAGCAATTGAGAATAGTCAGTGCATTTTTGGTGGCGCTGACTATTTATATGAGAAAGAAATTTAGTTTTAAAACATGAGTGAAAGGTTTTGGGAGAGACTTGAGCTTTTGCACGTCAGCTTTATATATATATTGCTTATATTGCAAAGTTTGAAGCAATGATACCTGCAAATATACTGTCTTTAAGTTCCTGTTACCAATCGGTGGTGCTATGACTATGACTAAATTTTAAAATGTGGATGTGTTCGAAAGTGGACTCTTGTCCAGAATATAAAATTTGAGATAGATTGGATCATGTACAGCTGAGATATAAACATTTTAGTAGTCATGACGAGACATCAAGTTCGCCACGCCGCCACAGTCACAGTTTTCTCCATGAATCATCATCAACGTCTTGAGGCTTATGTCACCAAATTTCAGTTGAATACGGTCAACCAAATAATAATAATACATTAAAATGTATTGAAACAGAGGGATTTTTCTACAATGACACAGACCTGCATTTATACGATTTGAACAGTAGGTGTCATCGTTGCACCATTTATCTGGATTTAATCCAGAGCTGCTGTACAATGGTAAAAGTACATAAAGGTCAGAGGGCCACCACGCGCACATCCTTTGACTTTTGTGGAAGATTTTGATAACTTCTCATCTTTAAGGCCTGTTGTATATACTGGACAAATTTCAGGATGATATCACAAAGTATGGAGCAGTGGTAAGGACAAATGTCCTCTTTAGAGAGAATCCTTTTACCACTAGGTGACGCTATGACTATGACTAAATTTTAAAATGTGGATGTGTTCAGAAGTGGACTGTTGTCCAGCACATGAAATTTGGGCGAGATCGGATAATGTACAGCTGAGATATAAACACTTTAGTAGTCATGGCGAGACATCGAAGTTCGCCACGCCGCCACAGACACACCCTTTGACAGTGGAGGAATCTTTTTATAACTTTTGATCATAATGTCCTGGTGTATATACTGGTCAAATTTGAGGTCTGCGCGAGTTATCCCCTAGGAGGAGATAGTTCTCAAAAATGAACAACATTCGTCCAAATTTGTCCAATTAATTCAAAATGGCGGGCTTCCTGTTGGGTTTAGGGCGTGGCTCTAAGAGGATTTTTTGTACGTCCTGATGTGTTCTATATGTCCCCCAAAATTTGTGGACGTAGGTTAAATGTACCGCGGGGGCTGTTTGTTAAAAATGCTGTAGGGGGCGCTATAGCACGTGCTGTGCTGAGATGCATACAGTTGTCTTCCTTTCACTGGTGGTGATGTGTGTGCAAATTTTGGTGAAGTTTTGATAATTCTTGAGCTGTCAAAGGCAAGTTGTTTTTCATATCAACTTTGCGTTGCCACGGCAACAGCGTTTTGTAAAATGCCAAAATCTTCACACTGTGCCATGATCATGGTGTGAAGACTCATC